>OZ024813.1:84691280-85291280 GCA_964017055.1 Chloromyia formosa | reverse complement strand
CAGTGAAAACGGAACAAGTTTAACTACTAATTTGAAAGTAGCAAGTGCACCACAAATCAAATCGAAGGTATCATACTTTCGGCAAGCTAGCCTAAGGCTAGCTTGTTTACATATTAACTTTTATTTCAATTTTCAATATTTTTTATACGACATTTTGTAATTTGTAACACTTTTTATTTCACATCACATACTGGCACGGTAAGATACTTTTCGCTGCGACCGTTATTAGTGTTATTAATATTAGTAATACTTTGTAACATCGCCAGTGCCAATGAGATATTGGGTGTACAACTTTGCTTCCGCCGTTTTTTCCTGGGGGAATTATGAGCTTAATTGTCAAAAAGTACTTACAGATGTATTATTCAAAGTACTGTCCATCGCTAGCAACAGCTATCGCCCATATCTCCGGCAATTTTTGGATTCCATCTCGGAAAAAGGAGGCGTCTTTCGACGCGATCCATGATTGGATTCATTTTTCGACTTCCTCGTTCGAACGAAAATTCTGATCAGCCAGGCCGTGCGCCATGGGACGAAACAGATGGTAGTCGGAAGGAGCGATATCTGGGGAGTACGGCGGGTGGGGCAAGATTTCCCATTTCAGGGTTTCCAAGTACTCGTATGTCTTGACCACTTTTGCGACGTGTGGCTGGGCATTGTCATGCAGAAGGATGACTTTGTCGTGTCTCTCTTGGCACTGTGATCGTTTTTCCTTTAATGCTCGACTTAAACGCATCAATTGCGTTCGTTACCGATCTCCTGTGATAGTTTCATTCGGTTTCAGTAGCTCGTAGTATATCACACCGAGCTGGTACCACCAAATGCAAAGCATAACCTTGGCGCCGTGAATATTCGGTTTTGCGTCGGCGTTGGTGCATGTCCGGGCATTCCCCATGACTTTCTGCGCTTGGGATTATCGTAACGGACCCATTTTTCGTCGCCGGTTACGATGCGATGTAGAAATCCCTTCCGATTCTGCCTTTGAAGCAGTTGTTCGCATGCAAATATTCGCCCTTCAATATCTCTCGGTTTTAACTCGTACGGAACCCAATTTCCTTGTTCTGAATCATGCCCATGGCCTTGAGGCGTTTCGAGATGGCTTGCTAAGTCACTCCCAGTGATTCAGCTAATTCTTCTTGCGTTTGGCACGAATCTTCATCGAGCAGTGCTTCTAATTCATCGTCTTTGAATTTTTTTCTTCTCCCACCACCATGCTTGTTCTCGACATTGAAATCGACACTTTTAAAACGTCGAAACCACTCGCGACATGTTCTGTCACTCAGAGCAACCTCACCGTAAGTATCTGAGAGCATTCGATGAGCCTCAGCTGCAGTTTTCTTTATTTTTTTTTTTTTCAAATGGAAGCAGAAGATCAAAACTTCCCGAAAATGACGAGAACTTGGCTCGAAAAAAGACATTTTGAATCGCGAATCTTATTAAAAATGGGAACAACTTTTACTAATGCAGGGATGTCGATACGTTCACAGACGTCCAAACTCACTTTGTGACACTTTTGAACTACGTATTTTGACCAGCCCTCACCGATGCAGTCGTCTGCCGTAAAACGGCGGAAGCAAAGTTGTACACCTAATAAATACGAACTAGACAAAAATATGTAGCCCACATATTATCGAAATGTGGCGGATCAAGGAACCACTGTGAAATTTATATATCCGCCAACCAATTCTTCATTGAAAATATTCGAATCGATGCTGCAATGAGCCCGGCGGGCGATCGATTGCGTCCGTCGTGATTCTCGCCTTGCCGACAGTGGGAACGCGTTCTTTAGAACTCAGCGCATGCCCACTGCCGGTCGCCGCAGCCGTTGTTATGGTCAAACATGGTTTTACTATATGTGGTAGAATTTCGGGGTCGGGACCCACCCTATTGTCTTCCCTTGCTACCCAAATGTACACCCACAAAATTTCGTTTTCCGAAATTTCGCCTCTCCATTTGGTTCGGTTGAATAGTGTTTTGAATCATGTTTTATGCCCATACAGTTACAAATTTTCCACAAACCAAATTTTTTTCAAATAAAGTTTTCAAAAAAAAAGAAAAGAAAAAAAGAAAAAGTCTAAATGGTGGACCGAACCCGGAACCCCTGTGTGGAAGTCACAAAGACCAACTGATCAGCCACTGAGCTTTTCTAAACACGTCGTACACATTCCATGATATATAGGCTCACTCCACATTCGCTGCTAATGTGGAACGAAATGTCATATCCCACATAAATATGTTTTCTGATTAGATACGTATTTCCTCATATAACGAAATACATATGTATGTAATCAAAATGTTTCATTCACTCCCCGAAGGGGCCCAAACATTGTGTTTGCCGGTTTCGAACACTAATGCGAGGCAAGTCTCAGACGCCTCCGCATCGTACCTCGCATTAGTGTGACTGGCGTGACCGGGAACAACCAAATCGGAGTTGTTTTGCCTTATATAGGCCGGCAAACACAACATAGGTACGAACTTTTACATCACGAATGGAAACTACAACGTACAGTTAGCCAATGCAAAATTCTGTATTTGCTCTGGCTTGGCGCCAGTGGCAACATAATACGTAACCAGTTGTTCAGGTGACGACCGTCGACCACCATACCACGTATATGGCGCTTAACATGCCGTCGCCCTTAGCAGGTCGATAGTCGTCGCCCGAAAACTGGTTCCGTATTATGTTGCCACTACCGCCAAGCCAGAACAAATACAGTGTAGTTGCACTTGTGACTGCTAGGGGCGACTGCATGTTAAGCGCCATATATAGTACGTGGTATGGTAGTCGATGATCGTTGCCCGAAAAAAGATACAAAGTATCTACACTGCATGCAGATACATCGGAACATGGATATGTCTATGACTACCGACTGCGTGGAACCTTTTGTGTTGAAGATATCGACGTAAGTTTTGTAAAGATCCCAGTATAGTTATACTGAATGAAATCATTCGAAAAAACACATCCCACGCTTTCGGTAGGCATAAGACATATCCATGTACCCATGTATCTGGTGGCAGTGTAGATACTCGTCATAAATTCTGCTTTGCTTTGTCCTGTCCGCTTGGGCTCCTTTCTCTCGCGGCATCGTTTCGTTTTCGTTTGCATCGTGTGTGCAATATTCACCTCCTCTCGTGCACCCTGTTCCATCTACCTGTTCCATCTACCCGTTCGGTACAGTTTGCAGACTGCAGCCTATCGACATTTCTCTGAGTACGTTTCTGTTAATCGCAATCACGCTTCCCACCATCTTTTCCCAATCGGACGTGTGTTGTGTTTGTGTATCTATTGCAAAATCGCTCCCACACTATCCGACTCATCCCGCCCCTTTAATCAACAGTCCGGGTCCGGCACACACAATCCGTTTCTCAAGTAACGCGTGCGACTCTATGCGATTGTGTCCGGCAAACAGAAAGGGAAACTAACAAAAGTAAACAAAACATTCCAACACACGCACAAAGAGAATGCACAAGAAAAATTTTGGAATTTTTGCAGAAGGGGGGGGGGGGGGCATTTGAATTTCTGCAGACCTCTGAATGTACATCATGCCACGATGAGCTGCCCGGAACTATAACATCCTGCGACGAATATTTCTCTATTTCGGGGCTTGGGAGATTTTAACAAAGATTAAACATTACTAAGATACCTCACTTAGTACGATTTAATTTTTAGAACGGGATGCACTCATGGTTAATCTTTGCTAATAATTCAAAGGTAAATTCCCTTAAGAGAGTTAGAGACGGCAACACTTCAGTAATGGCAACTGCCTATAAAGTTTCAATGGGTGAGTAACATGCTTGTAAGTTGGCACCACCCCTTTGTGTACGCATATGGGAACCTACACATACGCAACTACTAGTCAGTCGCGTTAATTTGTATGAAGTAGGGTATCTTCCTTATGGCTAATCTTTGATTTTAACTCGCACAGTACGAATCCGCCATTTTGTTTTATGATACCCTTCTTGCATGTGTGGTGGGGGCCAGATTGTGGGCCAGTCAGACCTCAAATCGCCGCCATTGCAAATGCACAACCATTTGGATAGAATGAACTTCATCCGCGATGGCTCTCGCTCTCTATCTTCGGGGGGCGGGAACTATGTAATGTACACACTCTCAAATTCCGTCTGCGCATGTCCAAATGTTAGTCGAACTGACTACTTGCTACTTTTTCTGGGACCCTATTGATTCAGATATGTAGTACAACGTGCGCTATTTTATTTGTTTGGATTCCAGCCATTTTGAACATTTTGGAATTTTTGCGGAAGGGGGCATTTGATCTTTTGCAGGCCTCTGAATGTACATCATAACATATAACATCCTGCGACGAATATTTCTTTATTTCGGGACTTGAGAGATTCTAACTCGCCTAGTATAAATCCGCCATTTTGTTCTATATGTTTATTGCACGTGGGGTGGGGGCCCACATTGTGGACCAGTCAGACCTCAAATCGCCGCCATTGCAAATGCACAAATACAGTCGCTGGATCACCCGATTTGGCTCGAATGAACTTCATCCGCTCTCGCTCATCTTCGGGGGGCGGGAACTATGTACACTCTCTCAAATGGCGTCTGCGCATGTCCAAATGTTAGTCGAACTGGCTATTTGCTACCTTTTCTGGGACCCTAGTGATTCAGATAGTACAACACGGGCTATTTTATTAAATGATGAATGGGAACTGGCGGAAATTGAAGGTCATTGAAAGTCCGCCCGTTCACCCGTACACTATGTTATTTCTTGCCGTCCATAACGTCAACCTTTATCGCTATCAAATCAACATCCCAACATGTACACACAGGATCCTCGCAAGCGCACCGCCCGCGCGGATCTTCAAACAACAGCCATGCACAATGACCACTTCACTCAAACGACATGCACAACCAGAAAAAAAAAATTTTCAATGGGCTTGTTTTCTCTTCTGACCCCCGAGTAGAAAAACAGACATTTCGTGTGACGGACAGATTTTTAGGATGACCCCCAGCTATAAGACATATCCATGTCAAAACTGCTTCTGTATCATATTAAAAATATTCCATTCGATCCTGCAATGTACAGGGTGGGTGATCGATCTTCACTCAATTTCCCGCCTTGCCGACAGTCGGCACCCGCTGTGTTTCAAATACACAACGGGTGCCGACTGTCACCGCAAGGCTGATTTAGAAAAACAGGTGCAAAATACGTCGGCAGTCGAACCCGTGACCAACTACTCAAAAGTCGGACTCGCTAACCACTAAGCCAAGAAGTAACTGTCAAACTCTTTTCGCTATGTGTAACATTATTTACAATACAAATCTATGAGATTGTATGCTCTGATCTGAACTGTTGAATAAACACGCCTAATGTGATGTTCCTCATTTTGGTCTGGATACTGACGGTCATGATTCTGTTGGAGACCGGATGTCAGGATAAGAGACAGTTTCGTGCGGCTCTGGATAACAGGGCCCCACACCTGATTCACAACCACTACCGGTAGCTCCACCGGAGTACAACATTGAAGTGCTACCCGTTGGGAAGATAAATTCTCCGCAGTTCCACCACCTTATCACACTAACCCCTAAGAAGTTTAATTTATACCGCAGAAATTCACTCTCTAATTGAATAAATCGTGCGTTCTGGGGACGTTCTGATAAATTGTTCAGGATCCAATCCAATCTTTGTCATTGTTGCCCAACGGCGTAACCGTTGAGTCAGTCATTATCCGAGGCATAGTTGACGTTTCGTTAGCATATAGGAGATTTCGGATCCTACTAAGTTCGGCAAAACGCTGCCATTGTATTTATATAATTGTGATGATTCTGATTTTGGTGCGGAGCCTGGCGGTCATGATTCTCCGGGAAATCGGATTAGCGGTTAACAGACAGCATTCGCACTTGCAAGTCAGGTGCTTTGTGAAGCTTATGGTGCTTATGTTGGCACACTTCTCTGGAAACATAGTCTGAATGAAGACTTATGAGCAGGGATACCCCACAAGGTGGAATGCTCTCCCTTTTTCTGGAACTCTGTTGTGAATGTACTGCTATGAAACCTGAAAGTGCCGGGATGAGACCATTTTTAGGTTTTTGTAGTAAAACAAAACCCTTATGAAATCGGTCAAATGTCTGTCTGTCCGTCTGTCCATGGAATATCTCACGAACGGCTGAAGCTACATACATGAAATTTTGTAGGAATGTGTAGAATTACTATAATTCGCCGGAGAAAGCGAATCGTCGTAATAGGTTAACTTTAAGGGGAGGTCCCCATAGAGGGGAAATGAAGGTCGAAATTTTTTTTTTCGTTTAGTACAGGCAAGTGGGGAATCATAAGAAAGGTACCGTCGAGTACATTCCATTTTTGAATTTTTTTTTTAAATTTGAAGAAACGGGAAAAGAGGGAGAGGGGAAAATATGTCATCCGAGTTTGTCCCCCCCCCCTTGCATTTCGAGGGCGTTATACTTAGAAATATGAAAATTTACAGAAAAGCGCCATTTTACTAGTGTAGAAAACTTAGATTTCTAGAATTTGGAAATTTCATCAGAAAAGGTTAATAATAGTACATTTCTATAGTTTCAGTTAGCACAACCCTGCACCCCTTATACGTACCCGAGGTCAAAAATATTGATGGCCAATGATAACCAACATCATAGGCAATAATATCTATAAGTTTCATTATAATCACATAATATTTAATAATAGTACATTCATTTAAAGTTCGGCATTTTGACACTATCCACACAAAAAATACACCTACCGGCCTCATACATAGGTGTGAGTACTACTTTCATGTTGTTTTTCGTAGTGCGAATTGCAGTTATTTAATTAATCATTTTTGAAAGGGTAAAGATTTGTTGGGGACGCTGTGTCTTAATTGGCCAACTTTACCGGATGGAAGGGGGGGGGGGGGGGTCCACATAGAGGCGAAATTAAGGTCAAATTTTTTTTTATCGACTGGTATAAGCAAATGAGGTGTCGTGAGAAAGGTAATGATGAGTACATTCCATTTTTTCGCATTTTCTCGAAATTTATAGAAAGGGGAACTGTGGGGGAGGAGAAAATATTAGTTCGTAATTTGACCCCCCCTTGCCTGCATTTTGAGACCGTTATACTTAGAATTATGAAAACTTACAGGAAGTGGGTTTCGAAAAATATATAAAATGGAAAATAGTGGAATTTGTATATCTTCTCAGAATAGGTCAATAATAGTTTATTTGTATAGTTACAGTTAGCACACCCTTGCACGCCTTAAACACGTTCGAGGTGAAAAGTACTGATGGCCAACCATAACCAACACCTTAAGCAATAATATGTTCTAAGTTTCGTTACAATCACGTAATATGAATTAGCATGTAAAATGTAAGTGGGTAAGACATTTTAATTACGTTTTTTCTATCCATCTGAGTGATATCAAGAAGAGCAAGGAGCCGATATTTATAGGTATATACCAAAATAAGCGCTTGCTACAAAACCCTCGGATTGCGGGCGTAGCCCTCTAAATTCCGGTTTCATTTACTGATAAGGCGAAATTTCTATGCCGCTTTTTAAGTCATATAATCAATTGCTCTAACCCCTTCTGGGACATAGCGCGTCAATTACTCTAAAAGGTCCAGTTGACGTTTCGTTGGCATAAACTAGTTTCGGAGTATGCAGTTGTCAGCATGCACATCCTGCTCCCCCATTTAGCCACCTATGTACCTGCGACAAGTCGGGAGATGTTGTGGCTTATTATTATGTCCCGCACGACAGGGGGAAGACAACACAAACATCCAAGGCCACGAACGTCGTCGTGGATGGGATTCGAAAGATTGGCCTGCGTAGGCTTTTGTGGCGCACTTAGAACAGTTACTTCTTCTGATTCGACCATAATCTTTAACCTTTAACTTCTGGGCATTTTGAATAGACGGCGGCGAATACGGATTTGGATACGCTTCAATTAATTTCAACCCAAACATACCGACAACGACTGGCAAAATATGCGCTTGAAACGCATTTTGTTATTCTGAGAATATCACGCTGTCCGTGGGAAGACAACGGGCTTCTGTTGCCTAATTCATTAGAAATCTATGCAGATGGCTCCAAGAAAAATGAAGGATAGAGGTCGGATTTTACTGTGATGAAATTAACTTAAATCTCTTTTCCCTGAATACTACAATGTTTTCCAGGCCGAGGTTACGGCGTCTTTTTTCTAGGAATTTTCTGTGTTATTCTGGGTCACATTAGTTTTTCTGTTAACTGTACAGCAGCCGAGTTCACCAGGCAGGATACAATAAGCGATGCTGCACAGATTCGTCGGAAGAATTATACACCAATCGCTGGCTTCAAAATAGCTCTAAAGTTTGAAGCGATTAGCAGGACCAACTGTACTATAGATGGATAAATAGTGAAACGCATGTTGTGACCCTGATTGGATTCTAGTCGCACCGCTAAACTATTGCCGCTAAAAAAAGGCAGCGCATCGACATCTGAGCCATAAGGAGCACCCTTTTAGGCTTAAAATCCCCTGCTAATATACTATACTACTAGAACTCCCACAGCTCTCCCAACTTGTCAGTATAAAGACATCGCGGGTAGAAGGTTCATACTAGAAACTGTATACCATCTGAAAAAATATGCTATCAAAACGTCAACAAGGCATAGTAATGCAAGGGATGTTGACGCTCCCATGCCTCTGGAGGGGTCAAGGCAATTAACAGAAATCATCTGCAATGACTGCTGTAGAAACAGCCGTGACGAGGAAAAGGAGGCGCATTTTTTTCTCCTTTGCTCCTGTTCTACTCTGGCAAGAAAGTGAAAGACATTTTTTGAGTCCCACTTCTTCACGGAATTGGATGGCTAAGCTTATGTTGATGGTGGGAGACTCCACTCCATCGTTTCATCAAAAGTTTTATCTAGTTCAATGATTGGATGATGGGTCCCTGGTAGTAACAGAACGAACCCTTCATGATTTTGTACGTTTATCGTTGCATGTTTCTCTTCAACAAGGAATGTGTCCGCGCGTATAGGCGTATTTTTCTGTACAGCGGTGCAGGTTAATTGGGGTTTACCCGGGTTAACTTACAAACATTACACAATCAACAAGATTATGTTCTTTGTGTAATGTGTGTAAGTTAACCCGATTAACCCCCAATTAACCCGCATCGCATACCTTTAGTTCCCCAGATAACAAACCAAGTCGGGCCCCCTGCGAACTTGATTTCTTGATCCGCCACTGTAAGTCAAATAAGTACATATTTCTGAAACTCGATTAATTTGACCTAAACCATTCATGTCTGAATATTGTGCTGATTTAAACTAGTACCAATATGTATCTATTTATAATAAACTCGAACAAAGACTTTCCTGTTATGCGACCCGTATTGTCACATCTTCTATTCGAAAAGTTTTCGTATTGAATTAAGTGTGCGGTTTTATGAAAATTTTTGAGATTCTATCGGTTATAAGGGTATGGTATCATTCTGAATAAAAACAGTACACAGTCTACATACATATTTGCATCATTTCTACGCACCTTTACGATCGACTTAAAATAGAATATGTATTGTTGTTTTTCGGATAAAGAAATCAACAGAATTTTAAATCCATATTATGTACATATGTATGTAAGTAGCATTATTTGGTGATACTACTATTGTCATAGAAATTTTGATAGTTTCTTATCAATGCTACTAAAAAAAAATTTGATCTGGAAGATGTATTATTCTTTTTGGCTTGATTTAATATAAAATAAAAATAAATAACTGGCGCAATGGCCCAATTTTGCACCAAGGTCTCGAGATGAGTTAGCATCATCTCATTTAAAAGATTTTCACGGTGTGTTTTGTGCAGAGATGTGTGATCAGCAACACGCTCAACCCAGTTATTTACCCCAAATGGATATAATTTAATAATCTGTTTTGGTTGTACTCTTTCTCATTTTCTGTGCTAAAGCCAACTGACACGCTCAAAATACACTCGGTCAATGTTTGACTTGACAAGAAAATCCATCAACCTTAATTTTTGATAAGCAGTTCTTAATTGCCCTGACCTCTCTAGGGGCATGGGGGCGTCAACATCTCTAGCATTTCTATGCCTTGTTGACGTTTCGATAGCATATCTTCTTTTCTGAAGTGCGTTGGCTAGTATGCACCTCCTATCTGCGCCGTCTTTATACTCACAAACTCGGAGCACTGTGAGAGTTTTACTAGTACTCGCAGGCAGTTTTTTCGATCGCGCTGAGATTTGAACTCCGAGCTCTAGATTAGTATCGTAGAGCCGTGACCGAACAACCACGGCTATCGAGCGCGATGAACGATGGAATCTGTTACCACTGCAAAAATGTTAGATTTAGTATTTCCAGGGATTTCACACTAAAACATATCTTAATGCGATAAAGAGAATTCTCCTACTAACGTCGAGATAGACATTCTCATGAGAATGCTTTTTGGATTGCGTCAACCATGAGAACAGTTTTCATACCTATTTACACGCACGGCTATTCTCATTTTCATGAGAATATAATGAGAACAAATTTAATGAGAATATTCCCATTCATTCTCATACGAGTTTACACATTCTCATATTGACGTTCTAATGTGAGAATGTCGCCGCGCTATGATTTTGACGTTTAGTTAATTGGAATACTCGTCCGATCGGGCTGGTTCAAACTATAAAGTAATTTTGGATCGCTGATTGAGAATCTGTCTGAAGTCACAAAAGAAAAAAAACATTTGTAGGGGGTTGCCAACCCCAGAATGGCAACCCTGTTTTCATAGCGAAATACTCGTTCGATCAGGCTTGTTCGAACTACAAGGTAATTTTGGGTCGCTGATTCCGAGTCTGAAGCTAGCCTTCGGCTATTTATTGATATATTTCGTCCGATCTATTATTTCGCAATGTTCTTTGTAGTCGGGCCATATTCGGTGCCAGCAGTGTCCTAAATCGTTCAAAAATGCCAGAGGCTATCGACGATCCGTGTCATTCTTCATTCGAAAATGCTTGTGCAAAATGCGCCACAGATGACTGCACATGAAAGTGGCAAGCAATTTGCATGTCCGAAATGCGGCAAGGAATTCACGAGAAAGTACAATCTACTGAGTCATCGAAATTACTCAAATTGTGATTGTAATCCAACGGTCGCCAAGCCGACAAATCAATGCAGACGCAAAATTTGTGACAACGAACTCTTTTCGAATTGACAATCTTCGTAGCCATCTTCGTCAACATATACGCGAAAGTAAAAAAATAAGGATTATCGAAGTCCCTATTGTCAGAAATGTCTTCAGAGCACGACAACTTTGAAGTAAGTATCAATCATGGGATTGAACGGAAATCAGCTAGTGCAATATTCCCCTTTCATATTTCTTTGTAGCACTCACACTCGAACTCATACAGGAGAGGAACCGTACATTTGTGACATATGCCAACGAGGATTTCCATCGCTTGGTGCAGCTAAGTAGAAGCACCGTCGAACACATACGGGAGAGAAGCTTTCGAATACAAAGAGATATGAATGAATATTTTATAAAGAATTACATCTTATCAAAATTGTATCCTATTTTCAATGCGTAGTGTGACAAGATGTGTGACAATTTGCCGCAAAGACGGTTTTGAACCGTCACATGAAAACTCATACTGGCGAGCGTCCTTATTCATACAAGCAACAGAATTGAAAGGTAATAATGTTCTTACATCGAAACCAAATAAACGTAGTAAAGCGGTTGCCAATGAACAGCAGCAGACCAATGAAGGCGAGAACCTTACTTTATTTGCTTGGAATCCGAAAAAAATCACGCTGAATATATAGGTAGAATTGAAATGAAAAAGTCAACAAGTCCATTGCCGAAATCGAAAACAACAAGAACTTCTGTTCGAAAACAACCTACGATAGCGCCTGTTTTTATGACTGACGAAAGGCTCAACGATTTTGTTACACAGCTACTGAATCTGCTGCCGAGCTGTTATCGAATTTTGATTGGGCAGAGGCTTCGGTCGAACATGTGAGATTGAATCGTGTGTTCACACCGAAACGATTTATTCGCTATTGCAATTTAAACAAAACTTCAATGACATCCATGAAATTCAAATCAGTGGCCACGGAAAAATAAAATCGCTGCAAAATTGCTGTCGCCGCGAATTCGTGTCGCGTCGGTGTGAAAAACTCCATAAGACGCCACGTAAATAAATTTGCGAATTCGCCGCGAATTATCCGTTGCGAATAAATCGCGTCGGTTTAAGGGAAGCGTTATTCCCCAAATGTTGGAGCACTTTTAAATAGTCGAAGCACGGTCCATTGCTAAATGATCTAAGCTAGTAATTTATCTTAATACAAGAAAAAAAAAACAATGAAACAGAGATGTCTTTAAGTAATAAAATAAATATGATGTTGATGAAATTTCGAGAAAAATCCGAGAGACTAAACACAAATTTGCGCTTTTAATTTTCGTATTTAATTTTACTTATTTTTATGGGCTAAATTTCTTGTTTTAAAATAAAGTATTAGCTGTGATCCAGTATTTATTACAATACTGCGTGCAATAGTTTTATTATCGCGTCTAGAGTACGTCTTCTTTAGTCTTGGATTTGTTTAAACTTAAAAAAACCTCTAGCAGCTAAATGGTTAAGAAATCGAATAAGTTTTTTTTTACAATTGTATGAAGAATCGCATGGTGAAGTGAAGGTATACACTATGTTGATTAAATTTTTCGACTATTTCGGATGATATTTTGAAATCAAAACAATTTGAATCTCACATTTTAAGAAATGCCTTCGCTTCCTGTGCGGGGCCGGTCAAAGGTTAAGGCGAAATAGGCAGTAGCCTAGTACGCGACTCTGATAGGGCACACCTGGAAGAAGGCCAATTTTGAGAGTAAATTTTGTCAATTTAGGGATAAATTTAATATAATTCCATTTATTTATTTATTTATTGAAGGAAATTACCGAACAGGACATAGTCCCAAAAATACAGTAATGTTTTGTGAGTAAGAAAAATTAACAAAGAGAAAATTAATTGTAATACATAAGAATCCAAAATTAAAATAATAACAAGAGAAAAAGAAATACAGTAAAGGATCAAGATTGAAATTCAATTTAAAAATAAAAAGAGAAAAAAAAGTTGTATATAATAAAAAAAATAGTACAGAATCAAATAATAAGGTAACAAGGTAATATCCGTAAGAGAAAAGAAAAAAAAATAAAGAAATTTAAATATCCGCCGAAGATACTTTATGACGTAATTTTTTTTGAAGGCAAGAAATGAGGTGGATGAAGGACCAAGCTCCAGTTTGTCATAATTAGTCATAATTCGAGGTAGTGGTGAATTCTTGTAGACAGACAGTGAGGCCGTGGGAGGATCGAAAACGGCGGTAGTGCGGGTATTGTAGGAAGGATGACTAAAAGTAATGTCACGGGAAAACGGTGAGCGTAATGAACCACTACATGTTTTGTAGAGGAAACATTCATCAAGAAAGATACGTCTGCTTTGAAGGGACATCAACTTGAGGAAAGTAAGACGTTCAGCATAAGGAGTATAAGGAATGTTGAATTTAAATAACAAGAAACGGGTAAATTTACGTTGGACGGACTCTAATGCTTCACAGGAGACAGTTGTAGAAGGGGACCATACCACGGATGCGTATTCCATAATACTGCGAACAAGTGAAATGTACAAGTTCACTGCAGTACGAACAGCGCAAAACAAAACCCACTAGCTTAGCAGCCCTGTTAATAATGACTGCATAATTATCATTAAATTTAAGTTTGGAATCAAAGACTACACCAAGGTCCTTGATAGAGGGGACATACTCAAGCGGACAGTTATTAATTTTATAAAAAAAAACATGAGATAATTTTAGGCTTAGGGAATAAACCATAGCGGAGCATTTGGATACGTTGAGAGCAAGGTCATTAGAGCAACACCAGGAATGTAATACATTAATATCCGATTGCAAGGCAGAACAGTCAGATGGACCTGATATGGAGGAGACAAGCTTGCAATCGTCAGCATATAGCAAGCAGAGGCAGTCAAATAGAACAGGAAGATCATTTATAAATGAAACCGGAATATAGAGAGCTACGCCCACAATCCGAGGATTTTGTAGCAGGCGCTTATTTTGGTATGTAAATATTGGCTCCCTGGTCTTCTTGGTATCACTCAGATGGATAAAAACACCATAACTAAAATGTTTTACACGTGATATAGTATCTTACAAGTCAATCCATAAACAAAGACTCCATCTATCACCTTTCAAAGTAATAGTTTTAATACGAGAAGCTGTACTGTACCCCGCCAAAGAAAAAAAAAATCGAAAAAAAAAGAAATCGAAAAGTGACTAAGACTATGTTTACGCGACACAACAAGTACGGGTTTTCGGACCTCTATAGCTCCGGCCCCGGATGCTTGTTCGAGCTCAAATTTGGTATGGTTATTGTCTCTGGTCATCTTACGAAGCGTGCAAATTTGATATCGATACAAGGAAAAACACCCGAGATATAATAATTTGAAAATGGCTATTTTTCAAATTTTTCTTGTTCTCGTTGTCCTTTGACCGGTCTACAGCCTCGTAGGGAGCGTATCAAGGTCTGCTTTCTTTTCTCACGGATTGACTGTGTCCCAAGGGTGTTCATAGGCTATCATTTGCTCTGATCCGTGCAATAGATGAAAAGATACATCCAAAAATATGAAATTTTATAGTAGAGTTTCTGGCTTAAGTCTTTTTGATAATTTGAATGCGACACAGGAAATCACTCGCAGAGATCGCATGCCGACGGGGAGAGACGCAAACACTTGATTATGTGAGTAAAGACGACGACGGATGCAAAAGTCCGTGCGCCCGTAGGGTGAGGAGAACCATACGAGGTAATGGTTGTGGACGTGGCTTGTGGCAAGTGCATGAATGAAAAGTGTGTGATGAAAAATTGAAACTGAATGTTTATGACTGCATCTTAGGATGTCCGGAAAGAAAAAAAACATGCTGTGTGGTATATGATTCAGTGATGGGCACTACCGAATAACTATCGGGACTATCGGTCAATAGCTGATATTCATGATTGATGATTGAACACGGCAGCCAATGGTGTTGAAAATCTTTTTTTTTGCAAAATGTCTTTTGGTGGTGCTTTGGGAAAATACGAGTATCTTTTTTTTCGCAATGCCTTTGCGATTTGTGTGAATGTGAAATTAAGGGTTCTTGTATGAAAATATACCTCGTATGTTGCGCAGGTTGTGACTATGCAATGAAGGATTTTTATATGTACGTGAGGAGAATGTATGGAAAGAGACGAATGTGCTGTAGATGTAGAGTCCTTCGGTGGCAGCAAGGACTTTCGAAAAAGGATATTTTTGGCAGGGAAGCGAAAAATTGGCAACTGGTGTCATATGAATCGGGGTGAAGAGGCAAACTGCCAGGAGTACAGTAGATGGCATTTCGAGTAATTCGGAGCGAAAAGGACATTTGAAAAAGGATATTTTTGGCAGTGAAGTAAAAAATGGGCAATATGGGTGTCATATGAACCGGCGTGAAGAGGCGAATGCCTAGGACTACTATGTCTGGCATTTCGAGTCCTTCGGTGCCGATAAGGACATACTAAAAATGATACTTTTGGTAGTGAAGCGAAATATGGTCAATATGGGTGCCATATGAATGGGGGTGGACACCCGAATATCCAGGAGTAGTGCAGATGGCATTTCGAGTCCTTCGGTGGCGAAAAGGACATTCACGAAAGTCAAGTGAAAAATGGGCAATATGGCTGTCATATGAACCAGGGTGAAGAGGCGAATATCCGGGGGTACTATAAATGGCACTTAGAGTCCTTCGGTGGCGACAAGGACATTCTAAAAAGGATATTTTTGGCAGTGAAGCGAAAAATGGATAAAAAGGGTGTCATATGAATCGGGGCGAATGTCCAGGAGTAGTGTAGATGGCATTTGAAGTCCTTCGGGGGCGAAAAGGACATTCACGAAAATCAAGTGGAAAATGGGCAATATGGGTGTCATAAGAACCGGGGTGAAGAAGCGAATGTCCAGGAGTACTGTAGATGGAATTCCGGATCCATCGGTGGCAACAAGGGCATTCGGAAAAGGATATTTTTGCTAGTGAAGCGAAATATGGCAATATGGGTGTCATATGAATCAGTGTGAAAAGACGAATGTCTAGGAGTATGGCATTTCAAGTCCTTCAGTGGTGAAAAGGACATTCACGAAAGTCAAGTGAAAAATGGGCAATATGGGTGTCATATGGACCGGGGTGAAGAGGCGAATGTCCAGGAGTACTGTGAATGGCATTCCGGATCATATAATACCCATCTTGCCTAAACATCACTTCAATGCCAAAAATATCCTTTTACTAGTCTAGTGTATTCGCCTCATGACTACCAGTCATATGATACCCATCTTGCGTCCTAGATATCACTTCAATGCCAAGAATGCCCTTTTTTCATGACCAAAGGACTTAGAATGCCATCAACAGTATTCTAGTCTATTCGCATCAATAACCCTAGTCATTTGATACCCATCTTGCCTAGATATCACTTCCGTGCCAAGAATGTATTTTTCCGCTATTCAAAGGGCTCAAAAATGCCATCAACAGTAGTCCTGTACATTCGCCTCATCATCGCCAGTCTTATGATACCTATCTGGCTTCATTTCATTGCCAAAAATGTCCTTGTTTCTTAACATCGCATCTACCTACACAAATGTATATGCAATCACATTCATTCATTCATGCAAGAAATGTATATCGTCAGCCAAATTTTGCTTTAATTCACTCGAAAAAGTTATTCGATAGTAAACTATCGGCCTGTCAAAACTATTGGGACTATCGGATTAGTCCGATAGTTATCCGATAAGGTTCTACTAACTACTAGTTTTTTAAACTATCGATAGTTTTTACTAGTTACTAGTTTTCAAAACTATCGATAGTTTTTTACTAGCTACTGGTTTTCAAAACTATCGATAGTTTTTACTAGTTACTAATTTTCAAAACTATCGATAATTTTTTTTACTAGTTACTAGTTTTCAAAACTATCGATAGTTTTTACTATATTAGTTACTAGTTTTCAAAACTATCGATAGTTTTTACAAGTTACTAGTTTTTAGGGTTTTGTAGTAAAACAAAACCCACCTCCACATAGAGGCGAAATTAAATTTAATTTTTTTTTATCGACTGGTATAGGCAAGTGAGGTTTCGTGAGAAAGGTAATATTGAGTACATTCCATTTTTTCGCATTTTCTTGAAATTTGTAGAAAGGGGAACATTGGGGGAGAAGAAAATATTAGTTCGTAACTTGTTCCCTTTCCCTTGCAGTTCGAGACCGTTATACTTATTGCAGAATTATGAAAACTTACAGGAAGGTGGGTTCCGAAAAAAAAATGGAAAATAATGGCATCTGTATATCTTCTCAGAATAGGTCAATAATAGTTTATTTCTATAGTTACAGTTAGCACACCCCTGCATGCCTTAAACACGTTCGAGGTCACAAGTACTGATGGCCAACGATAACTAACACCTTAGGCAATAATATGTTCTAAGTTTCGTTACAATCACGTAATATGAATTGGCATGTAAAATGTAAGCGAGTAAGACATTTTAATTATGTTTTTTTTATGCATCTGAATGGTATCAGGAAGAGCAAGGAGCCGATATTTATACTCGTATACCCAAATAAGCGCTTGCTACAAAACCCTCGGATTGCGGGCGTAGCCCTCTATATTCCGGTTTCATTTAAACTATCGAATAACTAAAAACTATCGATAGTTATTCGATAGTTTTTTAAACTATCGAATAACTATCGATTGCCCATCACTAATATGATTTAGGTAGTTTCATTTATGGCATATGAGATATGAATTATGATGTAAGATGATTTTTTCCAATGTGTGGAAGATGGGAAGCGATGTCTAGGCAAGATGGGTATCACATGACTGGAGGTGGTGAGGCGAATGCAGTAGACTGTTAAAGGTATTTTGAGTCCTTTGGGCAGGAAAAAGATATTCTTGGCAAGGAAGCGATATCTAGGCAAGATGAGTATTATATTATCGGGGGTGATGAGGCGAATGCAGTAAACCACTGTTAAAGGCACTTTGAGTCCTTTGAACTAGAAAAATGATATTCTTGGCAAGAAAACTATTTACCCCAAATGGGTAACTTGAGTGGACTCATAGTCCGGCACGTAAATCCCCTTTTTTATCGAAGACTACCGCATTCAGTAGGAATCAAACCGGAGCCCAATGTATAGAAGGCGAACGTGTTTACCGTTGCGCCATCTGGATTACTACTAGTACTATGCAAAAAGATGTGATATCTCACAAAAACTACCCTGTTGTAAAAAAATCCCTGCCAAGAAAAACTCCTCAGCCGTAAAAAGGATTGATATGAACACAATACCGCCAAAGGACTCGTAGCTTCGCGCCTCGCTCTAGAGTATGCATATTGAACGCTGATTGCATTAGTTAATTTCTTTCAACGCGGTTTGGCGGGGAGCTTCCATTAAATAAAATAAGTTGAACAATCTGAAGAAGAACGCAGTAGAAAATAGTCTATTAATCACTTCTGGTCTGAAGTGCATTTTTAGTGTTTTGTAAGGCGGGTGCTTTATAACGAGATCGGGGCGAGAAGCCAATAATACTTGGCATAAGAGCCTACAGCATGATCCACACGCAACCACTTATCCATAGTTTTGTCAGAGCGACATCGTTGTCGTTATCACTGTCATTTTGTCATTAAATCCGTTCGGCGGTGAGTCTTTAGGCTACGAAGCTCCCCGCCAATCAGCTTTGAAAGAAATTAACTAATGCAATCAGCGTTCAATATGCATACTCTAGAGCGAGGCGCGAAGCTACGAGTACTTTGGCGGTATTGTGTTCATATCAATCCTTTTTACGGCTGAGGAGTTTTTCTTGGCGGGGATTTTTTTTTTACAACAGGGTTGTTTTTGAGAGATATAGTATACGAGATAAACTCTTCGAGATCCTTAGCCATTGATGTTAAGACGACGTTGCAAATTGTAAACTTGCATAACCCCCCTCCCCTCCTTCCACTCCCACCAATCTTTACCCTTACAGAAATGGTTCAACTACAATTCGCTCTACGAAAAATAATATGCAAGTAGTACTCGCACCTATAGTATGCATGAGGCCGGTAGGTGTTTTTTTTGTATGGATAGTGTAAAATTGCCTAATTTTAAATGAATGTACTTTTATTAAATATTATGTGATTGTAATGAAACTTGCAAACATTATTGCCTATAGTGTTGGTTATCATTGGCCATCAATATTTTTGCCCTGTAATGCGTTTAAGGGGTACAGGGGTGTGCTAACTGCAACTAGAGAAATGTACTATTATTAACCTTTTTTGATGAGATATCAAAATTCTACGATTTTTACTTTTCTATGCTAGTGAAATGCCGCTTTTGTGTAAATTTTGATATTTCTAAGTATAAGGGTCTCGAAATGCAAGGGGGTGGGACAAACTCGGACCACATATTTTCCCCTCTCCCTCTTTTTCCCTTTCTTTAAATTTGAAGAAAATTCCAGAAAAATAATGTACTCGACGGTACCTTTCTTACGATACCCCACTTGCCTATACCAAACGAAAAAAAATGTCGAGCTTCATCTCCCCTCTATGGAGGCCTCCCCTTAAAGTTGACCTATTACGACGCATCGCTTTCTCCAGAGAATCATAGTACTTCTACGTATTTCCACCAAATTTCATGCATGTAGCTTCAGCGGTTCGTGAGATATTTCATGGACAGACAGACAGACACACAGACAGACGGACGGACGCATGACCGATTTCATAAGGGTTTTGTTTTTTTTTACAAAACCCTAAAAAGGCAAACAGCAAGGGACCAAGAATAGAGCCTTGTGGAACACCTGAGCATGGACAGAAAGACGAGGAGACAGAATTTTGAAATATAACATTAGAGGTACGGTCAAGAGTATAAGAAGAAAGCCAGGAAACTAGATAAGGAGGGAAGTTGAAATTTTCCAATTTGTCAAGTAGAATTTTATGATTAACTGAATCAAATACTTTTGAGAAGTCAGTGTAAATTAAATGAACGTCCAGGTGGTTTTCAAACGATTTGGCAACTAATTGACAAACTCCACTAAATTGGTCACAGTAGATTTGTTTTTGCAGAAGCCGTGTTGGTTGGGACTGATTAGATGGCCAAAAGAATCAATACAATACGTTCCAAGAGTTTGGAGCAACAGCAAAGGAGTGAGATAGGTCGGTAGTTGGAAGTAAGTGTTGGGTCACCAGTCTTTGGTTAGTTAAATATTAATTAGTTATTAACTAATTATTAATCTTATCGAATGTGATTCTTACAGTTCAAATTGACGCGCATAAATAATTCAATCTTCTGCTTCATTCTCCAGTAAAAACGACTTCTCGGCGATAATTAATACCAAGCAAAACCGACCCGCTGACAAGAATGCCGCTTGAAACGTCCCCTTCACCAGTAAAAAGGGAGCCCAAGTTCCAAATTTTAAGCAATTGCACTTGCAGTTGTCGATGTAATATGAAAACAGTATTTAAAATCCTTTTTAATAACTTTTTATAAAAAATATAGGCAAACAATACGGATATTTGCAGCAATGTTCCATTCTAGTTTATATGGAAAACTGTTTGAAGGAATGTGAGAAGGAGGGGGGGGGGCAAAGTTTTCTCGTCTTCGCCATAAGTTAGACTTTGACCAAACGTAATCCTGTGATTGACGTATTTCCAATTAAGTTGGGAGAAGTTGGTTTTTATAAGAGCTACGAGTATTCGTAATATATATTTGCAGCTAAAAGCCGAAAAAAATGCCGACACCGCAAGAGGCAAACCGCATTGGGCGACCAATTAAAAAAAGATGGATGTGGCGCTAGAGTAATGGTAAAAGAAAAATCGGGCGCAACCATGAAATATATTTACAGTACATACTTGAAAATTTGCTGTTTGAATTCCTATACATATACTATTTTAGTATATTTCAAATATCCTAGTATTGAGCTTTCCTCTAAACATTTTAATAGCGAAACACAGAACATTTACAAAGAGAAAAATAAATTCCATCTTTGCTTGGTCCAGATTTCCCAGTAATTCAAATCTCCGAGTATCTAAATTTATGAGCGGCAAATCGCATTTCTTTTCCAGTTCAGCCGCAAATATAAATTAGCACTAATGTTTGAAATTGCCGTACAAAAGAACTTTTAGCATAAGAACAAAGGTTCTTACCTCCTAAAGCCAAGGATTCTTAAGCCACGTTTAAGGAATCAATAGGAACGTTTTTTTTAACAACCATGCAGAGCAGAGCAGATTAACACCACATAATCACACTAACAATTTTATCTGAGCTACTCTGGATAAAAGCATTTCCTGTCAATACATGTTCGCTTTGTGTAATTATCATACATACTCCTATATGGAATAGTAGACATTAAAAGTTATTCTACTGCCTAAAATAAATTTGTTCTATCTGTACTAAGAATTTAAGTTTCTTCTTAAAATTTGAGTTGACGTTTGAATGCTAGCTAAGCCAAAACACACTCCAAGTAAATATCATACATGTCCCGTTTTCGTGTTTACTACTCGTTTCTTTTTATACCCTACACTTTTAGTATAGGGTATATTGTTTTTGTCACAACGGAAATATGTAACACCTTAAAGGAGGCTCCGGAGGTATAGCAATGTATGTATATATAAATAAATGATCAGGGTCACCTCCTGATTCGATTTAGCCATGTCTGCCTGTCTGTCCGTCTGTCTGTCTGTCCGTCTGTCTGTCTGTCCGTCTGTCTGTCTATCCGTCTGTCTGTCCGTTCGCACGATAACTTTCGATAGAATGAAGCTAGAGCCTTGAAATTTTGGTCAGATGTTAAAAGTATGATCTGGTTGGTTGGTATTGAAAATGGGCATGATCAGGTCAAGAGAACGCCTACCTCCCCTACATATGTAAAATAATTAAATGTATTTATAACTCTCGATTAAATAAACATAAAAAGCTCTAGCTTTGGTAGATTGCTCGTGAGGGTAATCTTATACTCACCTGAAAAAATAAAATTTATCACTTAAAAACTAACGGTAATTTTCTTACAAAGAGCCCCGTACTACCCTACTTTTCAGGTTTTTTGTCCATAACTCTTAAACCAATTGACGTAGACAGCTGATTTTTGGCATGTAACCCTGAAGTGAAAAGCTGCTTGGGTTTTTGTAAGTTAGGCATAATCAGATCAAAGGAACGCCTACCTCCCAGGCCGAAGCGTATATACCCTAGACTTGTACAAACCTAGTGGTAATACCAAAAGTACCAATTGGCAACGACCATATGCATTAAAAGTGAGTTTCCTATATGGCCAGTTTATAGGGGAGGTTGGCACTCATTCATGAGGATCTTGGCCATTCTAAAAATCAATTGACTAACCCATTCTGCAAATATTTGTCGAATTTTTCAAGTCGCTAGCTTCATTCTATCGAAAGTCATTGATTGTTTGAAGTCTCACTTGTAAGGGAGGTAGAGGCTCCTTGGACTGGATCTTGCCCATCATTGCCACCAACCAATTAGTTCACCCTACAAACATTTAAAAAAAATTTCAGGTCTCTAGCTTCACTCTATCGAAAGTTATCGCTTATCTGAAGTTTCATTGATAGGGGAAGTAGGGGTTTCGTTGGTCGGATTTTACGTATTTTCAATATTAGCCAACTGGATCCTACTTCAAACATTTGACCAAAATTTCAAGTCGCTACCTTTATTTTGTCGTAAATTATTTCTTATTTTAAATTTCATTTCTAGGGGAGGTAAAGGTTCCTTAGGTTGGATGTAACCCATCTTTAATACCAACTAACTCAATCTCAGTTTAAACATTTGACTAAAATTCCAAGTCGCTGGCTTCATTCTATCAAAAGTTATCTCTTATTTGAAGTTTCATTTGTAGGGGAGGTAGGGGTTCCTTGGGTCGGATCAACGCCAAATAACTAGATTTTTTTACCAACGTTCTGCTAAATTTTTAACTCGCTAGTGTCGTTCTATCGAAAGTTATCGTAATTAAAGTAATATTTAATTTTTTCAATTTTGTAGGGGAGGTGGGCGTTCCTTTGATCTGATTATGCCCAACTTACCAAAACCCAAGCAACTTCTTACTTCAGGGTTACATGCCTAAAATCAGATGTCTACGACAATTGGTTCAAGAGTTATAGACAAAAAACCTGAAAAGTAGGGTAGTACGGGGTTCTTTGTGAGAAAATTACCGTTAGTTTTCACCTAATCGATTTTACTTTGCCAGGGAAGTGTAAAATTACCCCCACGAGCAATCTACCAAAGCTAGAGCTTTTAATGTTTATTTAACCGGGAATTATAAATACATTTAATTATTTTACATATGTAGGGGAGGTAGGCGTTCTCTTGGCCCGATCATGCCCATTTTCAATATCAACCAACTAGATCATACTTCCAACATCTGACCAAAATTTCAAGACTTTAGCTTCATTATATCGAAAGTTATCGTGCGAACGGACAGACAGACGGACAGACAGACGGACAGACAGACAGACAGACATGGCTAAATCGAATCAGGAGGTGACCCTGATCATTTATATATATATTGCTATACCTCCGGAGCCTCCTTTAAGGTGTTACATATTTCCGTCGTGTCAAAAACAATATACCCTATACTAAAAGTCTAGGGTATAAAAACATAACTTTAATTAAGATAATTTTCGATACAATAACACTAGCGAGTTGAAAATTTGGCAGAACGTTGGTAGTAACATCTAGTTAGTTGGCATTGAAAATGGGCAAGATCCGACCCAAAAAAAAAACCCCTACCTCCTCTACAAATCAAACTTCAAATACGTGATAACTTTTGATAGAATGAAGCCAGCAACTTGAAATTTTGGTCAAATGTTTGAAGTGAGATTGAGTTAGTTGGCATTAAAGATGGGTTAGATCCGACCTAAGGAACCTCCCCTAGAAATTTTTTTAAATAAGCGATAACTTACGACAAAATAATGCTAGTGACTTGAAATTTTGGTCAAATGTTTGTAGCAGGATCCAGTTGGCTAATACTGAAAATACGTGACATCCGACCAATGAAACCCCTGCTTCCCCTACAAATGAAACTTCAAATAAGCGATAACTTTCGATAGAGTGAAGCTAGAGACCTGACATTTTTTTTAAATGTTTGTAGGGTGATGTAATTGGTTGGTGGCAATGATGGGCAAGATCCGATCCAAGGAACCTCTACCACCGCTACAAGTAAAATTTCAAATAAGCTATAACTTTCGATAAAATTAAGCTAGTGACTTGAAATTTTCGTAAAATATTTGAACTGGGATCTAGTTGTTATTAAAAATGCGCAAGATTCACCAAACGAAACCACAACCTCCCCTACAAGTGAGACTTCAAATAAGCAATAACTTTCGATAGAATGAAGCTAGCGACTTGAAAATTTCGAGAAATATTTGTAGAATGGGTTAGTTAATTGATTTTTGGAATGGCCAAGATCCTTCTGAATGTGTGCCAACCTCCCCTATAAACTGGCCATATAGGAAACTCACTTTTAATGCATATGGTCGTTGCCAATTGGTACTCGTACTTTCAGTATCACCACTAGGTCTGTACAAGTCTAGGGTATATACGCTTCGGACTCCTGGTTTGTTGCTTATCTCGGTCTACTCTCC
Organism: Chloromyia formosa; assembly: GCA_964017055.1. Lineage (NCBI taxonomy): Eukaryota > Metazoa > Arthropoda > Insecta > Diptera > Stratiomyidae > Chloromyia > Chloromyia formosa. The sequence continues at coordinate 85,266,685 of OZ024813.1, read as the reverse complement.
TCTGTACAAAAAAAAACCCAGCTAATGTGATTAATTTGCCGGCTATTTTCACGAAATGACCTATTTCGCCAAAAGTTTACGACATTATATTCTTGTTGTTGCTGTTGTAGCAATGGTCAAAAGTTCGTTGTGTGAGTGTGTTACATATTGTGTTGTTCTTCGTCTTCCTCGGTGTTGAGTGATAGCAAGGTCAAAGATTAAACATTACTAAGATACCCCACTTAGTACGATTTAATTTTTAGAACGGGATGCACTCGTGTTTAATCTTTGCCAATAATTCAAAGATAAATTCCCTTAAGAGAGATAGAGACGGCAACACTTCAGTAATGGCAACTGCCTATAAAGTTTCAATGTGTGAGTAAAAGTAGAAACACATTGCTATCACGTCACGTTCGCTCGCGTGATATCATGGGAAGTCACGTCACGCCACAAAAGTGTGGTTAAAGTTTTTCCATATACTTTAGTTCACTAGAGCCACATTGACGTCACGTCACGCTCTCAACCTCTCGCCATCGGCAGCACACGTGATATCACGTAATCGAAAGTCTGGACGAACACATTTTTCGGAACGGCGTGAGTTCACGTTTCAAAGTGCAAATTGTATAAAAAAGTGGTTGACGAATTAATAATAGAAAAAGTGAGGGGGCACGGATGCTTGTACAACACAAAACACAAGGATTATCGGGATTCTAACGTCCGACAAACAGCCTGGGAGGAAATAGGAAAAGAACTCCAAATGCCAGGTAATTATTTCGAAATCACTAATAACTTTTTATTATTTTTTGAATTTATAATAAATAATAATTATGAATTCATTAGTGCATAATTGTTATGACTTCTGCCCCTTCTAACCATACTCCATTGCCATGCTACAGAACCATAATCAGAATTAAAATAATTTTTGAATTTCTCTCGAATTTGAAATGCTTCCAAAGTACAGTTTCTTCAAATACTCGTACTTTCCATGCCGGATAACTAATTCTCCTAATTGTTCCCTCTGTTTATTTATTTCATGTACCCAGTCACGTTTCGAATTCTCCGCTTCAATCGCAAAGAAACTAGCCACTATTTCTTCTTCCCACTCCGAACCACTACTTGAGGAGTCCATGTTATCAAATACACTGCTGATTTCAGTACCTGTCGACATACATGATAAGCCTTTTTGGGATGCCGTGATATCAGTGTGCTGCTAAGCATGATATCACGTGACGTGAGACAGCCGATGATATCGCGTGAGCGAACGTGACGTGATGGCAATGTGTTTCTACCTTAACATGCTTGTTAGTTGGCATTACCCCTTCGTGTACGCATATGAGAACCAACACGTATGCAACTAATAGTCAGTCGCGTTAATTTGTATGAAGTAGGGTATCTTCCTTATGGTTAATCTTTGGCAAGGTAGCTGCCTCTACGGGGTTCTCCCACAGCGATCTGGGGGTCAGGTGTGTGGATGCAGCTGGGCATCTGAAAATGTGGTCTACATCGTGAGGTGTACCATTGCATTGGGGGGCAAAAACTCCTCTTCCATAGTCCTCCGCGTGGGCGCCCCTTGGAACGGCAGTGGTCACTGACCATTGCCAACCAACGTCAAGCCGCCAGTGATGGCGGTGCGATGATTTGGTTGAGGTACCCCTGTGGTGTGGGGTGTGAAAAAAAATATACCACGGCCTTTCCCTTTGAAGACCTGTCGTTAAAACCGACAATCAAAAGACAGGATGTGTATGCCAGCAACTTGCACTATCCGAAATCTTTATATGCTAACGAAACGTCAACTATGCCTCGGATAAGGAGTGACTCAACGGTTACGACTTTTAGCTATCGTACAATGACAAAGATTGGATTCTGGAATGTGCGTACTCTCCTGGACAATGGATCAGAAGGTCCCCAGAACGCACGATTTCTTCAATTAGAGAGTGAATTTCTGAGGTACAAATTAAATATGTATCTTAGGAGTTAGTGAGATAAGATGGTGGAACAGCGGAGAATTCATCTCTCCAACGGGCAGCACTGTAATGTTGTACTCCCGTAAAGCTACCGGTAGTCGCCGTGAGTCAGGTGTGGGGCTCATTTTAACCAGAGCCGCGCGAAACTGTCTCTTATCCTGGGAACCGGTCTCTGACAGGGTCTTGACCGCCAGGTTCCGGACCAAAATGAGGAACATCTCAATAATACAATGTTATGCCCCTACTGAACCCGACAATGTCTTGGCAAAAGACTCCTTCTACGAAGAACTAAACGCCGTTCAGAGCAGAACACCTAAAGGTGACATTATAATGGTTATGGGTGATTTGAATGCGAAAGTTGGCGCTGATAACTATGGGTTCAGACATGTGATGGGGAGACACGGTCTTGGTGATCGTAATGACAACGGCGAAAGATTTGTAGAGTTCCGCAACTTTCACAGTCTCTTCATCGGTGGTACTATGTTTGAGCATAAGGACCACCACAAAATCAGTTGGTCCTCTGTTGATCGGCGCAGAACACAAAATCAGATCGACCATTTTGCCATTAGTAAAAGATTCAATAGGTTGCCTCCTGGACGTGCGAAACAAGAAGGGTGCCGATATTGGGATGCGAAGAGACCATTATCTTATGATCGCTAATGTTCGATTGCGTATTGCAGCCCTGCGCCGCCCTAGCGACGAAAGATCCAGGCCCCGCAAATTCAACACCGCTCGACTAAAAAATCCAGCTGTCTTACATCAATATAATGACCATCTTGCGCAAAAAGCGGCTGAGATAACTAGTCACCCAGATAGTGACATAAACGAAAACTGGGATGCCATAAAAAATGCGTACATTGATAGCGCAAATACCATCCTTGGCCCAAACCCGGATTGCCGGAATAAGCCCTGGATGTCCGACGCTTCATGGCAGCGGACTGTTGAAAGAAAGGAGCTGAAAGTTCGTTTGGCTGCAGCATCAGACGACAATCGAAGCAGCATCGAACTCCTTTACCGTCAGAAAGCTCGAGAAGTTCAGCGTAGTGTGCGACGCGATAAAAGAGTTTATGCCAATTCTCTTTTAGCGTCAGCAGAAGAAGCCGCTAGAAGTAACAACTTAAACGCCGTATACGGTGTCATCAAGAAGCTTACAGGTGGTCGTAACTCCCGCCAACATCCGGTGAAAGATAGTGATGGAAAGCTACTTATCTTGGAAGAAGATCAAATGAGGCGGTGGAAAGAACACTTCACCGCAGTCTTGAACCGTGTAACCTCTGGTGAAGTCCCCCCTCATATAGATAATTTAGCTAACCATCAAAATGTGCGTATACGGTCAACTGCCCCGACTAAAGAGGAAATAGTCACTGCAATTATTGCACTAAAACGAGGAAAGGCCGCCGGACTTGACGGCATCCCTGCCGAACTTTATCAAGCAGCGCCGAGCGTAACTGCCGATTTGCTGCACCCACTTGTTGATAAAGCGTGGAATACAGAGACCTTTCCCACTGAGTGGAAGGAAGGTTTGATCATCAAACTTCCAAAGAAGGGTAGCCTCACAGACTATAATAATTGGAGAGGCATTTGTGTGCTTCCTGCCGTTGCCAAGATAATAGCTAAAATCGTCCTGGAAAGACTAAAGGCCCACTTAGAAAACACAATTGATGAAAAGCAGGCTGGCTTTCGATCCAGATTCTCCTGTGTCGATCACATTAACACCTTGCGAATCATCATCGAGCAATGCGCTGAATACGATTCTCCGCTTCACTTGCTTTTCATCGATTTCGAAAAGGCTTTCGATAGTGTGAACCGGGATTCTATATGGGCGGCCTTGCGCAGGAGAGGCATCCCTGAGAAGCTTGTGGCTATTATTAAGGCAACCTATGACGGCGCGAAATGTCGCGTTCTGCATAAAGGTAAGGTGTCGGGGGACTTTGAGATTCGCAGTGGAGTTCGGCAGGGGTGCATTCTCTCACCGATCCTATTCCTCATTGTGATCGGCGATGTGTTGCATGCAGCCCTATCTGGACTCGACAGAGGAATTCAATGGACTTTGACATCTTATCTACAACATCTTGACTACGCTGACGACATATACCTACTCTCCCACAAAATCATGGATCTGTCCGCAATGGCGTTAGATCTCGAGAGGGAGGGGCAAGCGAGGTTGGGCTAAAGATTAATACCAACAAGACCAAGGTTCTTAGCCCGCCGTTGCGAAAAAGAAATCCGACACCTATTGCCATCAATATTAATGGGCAGCCTGTGGAGAAGGTGGACAACTTCGTCTACCTGGGTAGCATTGTTGCCGAAAATGGTGGTACGGAGCAGGACATCGCTCGTCGTATCAACCAGGCTAAACGCGCATACGGCATGCTGTCCAAAATCTGGCAGGGCAGTTATCTCAGCATCAAGACCAAGCTGGGCCTGTTTCGCTCCCTGGTACTATCAGTGCTTTTCTATGGGAGCAGTACATGGAAAGTTTCCGTAGGAGTTACCAGAAAGCTGCAAGTTTTCGTCAACTCATGTCTTCGTCGAATTTTAAGAATTTTCTGGCCCGAAACAATATCAAATGAAGAGCTAAGTCGGCGAACGGGTCAGATGCCAATCGACGAATTGATACGCAGGCGAAAATGGCAGTGGATAGGTCACACATTGCGGAAGAGTGATAACTGCATTGCTTTGCATGCCAAGAAATGGAACCCCATTTCCAACCAAGGCCGACCAAGAGGGGGTCCTCGAATCACATGGCGTCGATCTGTGGCAAAGGAGTGTCAGGTACTAGGTAAGTCTTTTGGGGAGTTGCGCCCCATTGCCCAGAACAGAGTAAGATGGCGCGCAGGAGTAGTTGACGCACTATGCCCCGCTAGGGGTTAGGGCAAAGTAGTATGTGTTCGTGACATCGCGATCAATGCGAGACAGGTAGGAGTTAAGACGCGAACACCAACCCGACCTAAGTTGGGCAAGTGTCGTCCTCGCTGCTCTCGGAAGGGTTCTCTCGTCTGCAAAAATGGCTGGTGGTTGTGTCGAGAGGACTTTGTTTGGAAGTAGTCTCGCGATTGATGCGTGTACCTTCTCGTGATGTATTGCTGCGATGTCTTTTCTGTATGCGTTGTTGTTGAAATGGTCCCTTTTGTACCTCTGGACGTCTCTTTCGAAGTCCCTCAAATCACGCCTGACATGCCTTGGTGGCGGCGTCTTGTCCATGAGGTCAGAGTTGGGGTGCTCCCCACGGTAAAAACCCACCAGGTACTGTTTTGCAAGAAGTTTGTTGTGGTCCCATAGAGGCATCGTCCTCGTTTCCTGATGTAGATGGTCCTGGGAAGACATCAGGAGACAGCCAGTTTCAGTACGGAGGACGGCGTTTTGGCAGGCCTGGATGTTATTCCATTGTGTGTCACAGAGATTCTGTGACCACACTGGAGCCGCATAGTTGGCTACTGACCTTCCGACTGCTTTGTATGTGACCAGTAGGGTCTCTTTATCCTTACCCCAGGTGCTACCGGCCAAGGCTTTAAGGATCTTATTCCTTCCGCGCATTCTGTTACACACTGTTGAAGCATGGGGGGATGACGTGGTCATACTGTCCAGGGTTACTCCTAGAATTTTAGGATGGTTCACGGTCGGAGTGAGTTGGTTGCCAATTGAGATCTCAAGTTGCATGGGTTGGAATTCCAGATAGATAAAGGTTGAACAAGAAGGGAGACAAAACTCCTCCTTGTGGCACACCTTGTTTGATCTTCCTTAGCTTCGATTTTTTGCTCCTGAATTCGGTGTAGGACAGCCTGCCCGCGAGGATGTTGGCAATCCATTTTGTGTGGAAGAGATGTATTGTAAAGGTCGAGCAGAAGTGCTGAGTGGCTGACTGTGTCGAAGGCTTTCGACAGGTCAAGTGCCACCAGAATTGTTCTGTGACATGGACGAGGTTGGTTGAGGCCGTTGTGGATGCGAGTTGTAATGACATCCAGGGCCATCGTTGTACTATGCATCCTTCTGAAGCCGCGCTGGTGGTTTGCGGGCCGCAAGAATAGGGTGGATCAATGCTTCGAGCGTTTTGGCAACTGGCGATAGAAGTGTGATGGGACGATAGGACTCGCCGAGTGTCGCTTTTTTCCCAGGTTTCAAGATTGGTATTATTCTCCCTTTCTTCCAGAGTTCCGGAACGATCAGTGATGTGATGGATAGATTGAACGTGGCCGTGAGGTATTCGATAGCTGGTGCGTCGAGATTTTTAAGCATTGTCATTGAGATTCAATCGGGTCCCAAGGCTTTCGAGTTGTTCGCTTTCCTGATTGCTGCAGCCACTTCGTCCGTGGTGAAGACAGGTATGTTGTCTGCAGTTCGGTTATGAATCCTCCTTCGGATTATGCGCTTTTGTCTCTCTGGTGGAGGATGTTCAATAAACTGCCTATTGAAGCGACTTGCACAATGGGCAGGGTCGGAGATTGAGTTTTCTCCAAACTGTATGGCGACATTTCCCATCTGTTTCGGTGGATTAGAGAGGGCACGGACTGTCGACCATAGTTTGCTAATACCTGTTGTTAGGTTGCATTCATTCAGATGCGAACTCCATTTAGACCTCTTATGTTCGGCCAGTTGTCTTTGGATTTCACAGTTCAGCTCATGAATTCTGGGATCGTCTGGGTTAGTGCTCCTGATGTTGTCTCTCTCGTCTGCCAATCTGGCGGCTGTGGTAGGAAAGTCTGGCCGAATTTTAGGAATGCGTCCTGCAGGAATAAATTTCGCAGCCGCTTTATTGAGGACTTTCCTGATATTGGACTCGGCCTTACGTACGTCGGTGGGAGTTGGCAGGGCGAGGAATTTAGCACTTGTATAATCGGTAAAACTATTCCAGTCAGCTTTGTTGTGGTTGACGAAGGTGCAGTGTTCGACAGATATGACATCTCTCGGTTTGTCAAGCCTTATCACGATTGGTAGGTGGTCCGATGATAGTGTAAGGACCGGCTCCCATTGTGTATTTTATATGAGGCTAGCACTGGCAATCGTGATGTCTGGAGAGCTGGAACAGGTACCGACAATACGGGTGGGCGTATCATCATTCAGTGTACAGAAGTCTGAGGCATCAAGTTGTTCAGCAATGGCTATACCTCTGGCGTCGTTGTTAAGATGTGGGTGCCAGAGTTCATGGTGAGCGTTAAAATCACCAAGCAGGAGACGGTGTTGACCATTGAGGAAAGTGTTGATATTTACATGGTAGCCAGGGGGACAACTGGATACCGGTGGAATGTAAATGTTGTAAATTTCAATATCAACATTGCCTGATTTAAAGGCGATGGCTTGCACTCCGTGGTGGTGTCGTTGTTTGTTGACATCTATTTCCCGGTATTGTACGGAGTGGTGAATGATGAAGGCAAGTCTTCCTCCAGCATTGGTCAGCCTATCTTTCCTTATGATGATATAATTTCCATGAGCGTTAAGGGACGAATTAGGATGTAGTTTCGTCTCCTGGATGGCTCCAACTTGAATGCGGTGTCTGTCCATGAATGAAGCAAGTTCGGCAATTTTGTTTTGCAGCCCATTGCAATTTAGTTGAACGAGTGAGAGCGTGTCGAAAATGGCGATCGGTGGTGCAGGCGTGAGGTTGTTTTGTTGGGGAACCCTACTGGGTCTATTCGCAGGAGTCGTTGGGGTTGACTGAAAGCTCATGTGGGTGTTCACTGGTGTAGGGAGGTGAGGCGTCTTAGATGAGCTCACAGACCTTGGTTTCTACACTGACTTGCAGTAAACGAAGGATTCCAGTGCCTGTGATGGTTTAGACCGGAGCAGTTTCACAGGTGGCACCACTCGTTGCAACAGTTGCATCTCACTGACGTTGCATTGGGATGCAGCTCTCTAGCAGATCCATGGATCTGGGTTGTATCCGATGCCGGTGTGGAGAAGTAGTATTGAGAGCAGTTGCGCCGAGATGTGTTGCTTCCAATAAACACAAAAAACAGATACTGCATGTAACACACAAACATACGTCCTTCTTGCATTGAAGGGGTTTGGCAGCTCTTGGCCGTTGTGAAAACGGGTCGCTCCGGTGCGTAGAACCGGCTGCCGCAAGAACGACATTATATTCTTGATCAGCATCTGTTCTGATTTCTTTCAAAACCCTAACAACGTTTGATATTCTTGATCAGCATCTATTCTGATTTCTTTCAAAACCCTAACAACGTTTGATATGAATTTGTATACTATACTATACCTAACCCCTAGTGGGGCATAGCGCGTCAAACAAATGCGGGAAACTTTTTACAACAGGGGTGTTTTTGGAAGATATCACATCTTTTTTCATTTTTTGGAGGAAGAACCCGGAGAAGAATTTCAAAACTACTATAGAATGTTGAAAATGTATCGTTATGTACTATTGAATAACAACGTGTAAGTTTTTATCACACAGAACAACATCCAAAACAATTTGGTGCAATTAATACCAAATTTTAACTCCACAGGTTCTTAACTTCCATTTTTACAGAACCGGGACCCTATCCCTAAAACTTAAATTTTTGCTTTTTGGTTTAAGAGAAACGATGCGCAAATTTCGTATTATTATTTTTATGTCGGAAAAACTAGTTAAAACACCGAATTTTGAATTTGCAAAAAAAGGTTTATTTGGATGCATTTCGGGCAGCCTTCCGCCCATCTTCAGCAACACGACTAAAATTTTTCAATAGTTGTTTTGATTTTAAAACAAAGCGACACATTAAGAGACACAAATATATATAAAATTAATAAATTAAAAGTCAAAAGAGAAATACGTTAACATTAATTTACATTTAGATAGAAAAAAACCACAAAAAAGTTAAAAAATTAAAGCTATGATGAGAGTAAACTAAAAAGTATAGATTAAAGATGTTTCAAAAAATTAAAAGTCAATAATATTGAAAGTTAATCCAGGGTAAAAGTCAAGTACAAAGCATAAAAGTCAGTATCGTTACGTTAAAACAAGAGATGAAAGTCCAATTATGTTACATTGAGTCAAGAGAGCTTATAGAGAAAATATGAGTAAATTAGAAGAAGTAGAGTCATTATTTCAGCAAACGAAACAACTCCGACTCGATGTTGCCTTTGTCCAAATTCATCGCAGTTTCATCTTCGTGGATATACAAGTTATCACACCCCCTTAACAGTTATCACACCCCCTTAACCTCATATCGATTTCATATTGGTTACCATGTCCGCTTAACTTCACATTGCTTCGGTATTGCATTTTCAATGTTCTCGTTTCCGGTAAACCGATAGCGCTGCAGTTTTTTCTCTATCACAATTTCTCATGAAATATGATAATCTAGCAATAATTCCAAACAGGTGATGAACAACAGCATTTAGGGAAAATTGTACACGCGCAGCTTAGTAAGCAAAATTAAATAGATTTAAGTCAATAGTAAAATTGTATCTGCTCAGTTGAATTTGTATTGCGACCGAATAAACGTCATTGATTATTGTAAAATCGTTTTCTTTTATCGATCGCGAGGACCGAGTCCATAAGTTACATACTTTCATATGCATCTAGTTTTTGATCGTCGGTGATGCATTTCATTACGCGAATGGAACTTGTTGAAACCGGCAGGTGTTGTTGCTCTATTATGTGCGATGCGAAAGCAGACCTCTTTGGGTCGTTGTTCAACACGTATTGTTTGTGCTCCTCAAATCGTTTTCTGATAGATCGTTTTGTCTGCCCATAGTAGTTTTTATCACAATAGCCGCATGCCATTTGGTAAATGCCGGGCTTGTCTAATGGGTCTGTTCGATCTTTCAAGCTAGTTATGTGGTTTTTTAATTTGAAGCGATTTGAGTGAACCATTTTCATTTTGTTTTTATGGAACGCTGTTTTTAGACCATTAGTAATCTCTGGAGCAAAAGTGACCGAAACACGTTTTACATCAGCTGATCGGTTGATGTTTTTATTTTGGGTGAAAAGTGTTGACAATTTCATTTTAGATTGTTTCCGGGCATGCGTTTGAATGATTTTTTCAATAACGCTCTCGCCATACCCGTTTATTTTGGCTGTTTTCAAAATGAAATCGCGTTCTCTCATGTAATTTGGGAGGGATAGGGGAAGACTCGCTAGACGGTGTGCCATATAGTGAAACGCAGCTAATTTATGTTGGATTGGTGCGTACGAGTCACTTGTGATGTAACGTGATGTTGCTGTGGGTTTATGGAGCACTGCAACCTCGATTTTGTCTTGGTTTCGTTGTAGCTCCAAGTCTAAAAACACCAGCTTATTTTCCCTTTCCACCTCACACGTGAAATTTATTTCCGTATATTGAGCGTTTAGTAAGTTTAACGTGTTGGTCAGTTCGTTCTTTTTCACAATTGCGAATACATCGTCTACGTATCTGTGCCAGATTCGCGGTAGCAAATTACGCTCTTTTAGGTCCATTTCGAGTTTCGCCATGAAGACCTCTGATATGAGCGGTGATAGTGGATTACCCATAGTTGTGCCGCAGTCAATTTTGAAGAACCGATTTCTGAAGGCGAAATAGTTAGTATCCATACACATTTTCGCAGTTTCCATATAGACGTTAAGCTCGTCCTCCGAAATGTCCTGCGCCGATAAATGTGTCCGCAAAGCCATTAGAGCTTCCTTTATTGGGATGGATGGAAAAAGAGCTTCGACGTCAATCGATACCAGAATTTCATGTTCGTTGACTGTAGTCTGCTGGATAAAATGTGCGAAGTCGATTGAATTTTTCACAGCACAGCTATTGAAGGTCGGGAACTTTTTCATCTCAGCGACTAACCAACTTGCGATTTTGGTACAAGGTACAATAGTAAGAGATACAATTTGTCTCATTTTGTCGCCTGGCTTGTGAACTTTGGGTAAACAATACGATTTCGGAACTTCTGGGTTAGAAACTAGGAGTCGCCATTTGAGATTTTCTCCAAAAGTTTTGCTGATGTTTTTCCGGACAGTAATAGCGGCTGTAACCATTTTGTTTAATGGGGATTTTGCTATTTCTTTGTAGCCGTGGTCTTCAATTAATTTCAGCACTCTTCTCTCGTACTCTTGGGTGTCCATGACAACGATTTTGTTCCCTTTATCCGCTTTCATTATGCTAATGTCTTTTTGACGAAGATCTTTCATAATGTCGGCCTCTTTTGAACGGGGAAATTTTTTCGTTTTGATGTTCTTCTGGATGCATTCTTTCGTGCGTGCGCGTATTCCATTTTTGTCGCTTCCGATTTGTGCTTCAAAATGGTTTCAATGTCTGCAATTACGTCTCTGACTGGTGGTATTGTTGGATGTATCCCGTAGTTTAAACCTTTATTTAAAAGGTTTAATTCTTTTGTTGATAAATCTACACTGGAAATATTAATGACTGACTGGTGAATCTTTCTTCTCTCTTTGGGAATCTTCTAAGTAGCTCGTTGAATTTTTCGTTCTGATTTTCCATCTTCTTCTTTACTACATTTTCAATTTTTGCTGCTGTTTTTAGTAGAAACTCGTACCAAACGCAGTTGTGACTCGCTGTCACAGTGTTGTTATGGTAAACAGATGATAACTCTAAATGCAGAGAGTATAACCGAAGTTCCACTTTCGATAAATTGGCATATTTGGATTTTATTTCTAAATTCAGCCAATTTCTTTGGGCCAACTCAAATTATCAATTAAACCTTTTAAATAAAGGTTTAAACTACGGGATACATCCAACAATACCACCAGTCAGAGACGTAATTGCAGACATTGAAACCATTTTGAAGCACAAATCGATACCTCTTACTATTGCACCTTGTACCAAAATCGCAAGTTGGTTAGTCGCTGAGATGAAAAAGTTCCCGACCTTCAATAGCTGTGCTGTGAAAAATTCAATCGACTTCGCACATTTTATCCAGCAGACTACAGTCAACGAACATGAAATTCTGGTATCGTTTGACGTCGAAGCTCTTTTTCCATCCATCCCAATAAAGGAAGCTCTAATGGCTTTGCGGACACATTTATCGGCGCAAGACATTTCGGAGGACGAGCTTAACGTCTATATGGAAACTGCGAAAATGTGTATGGATACTAACTATTTCGCCTTCAGAAATCGGTTCTTCAAAATCAAGTATGGGTAATCCACTATCACCGCTCATATCAGAGGTCTTCATGGCGAAACTCGAAATGGACCTAAAAGAGCGTAATTTGCTACCGCGAATCTGGCACAGATACGTAGACGATATATTCGCAATTGTGAAAAAGAACGAACTGACCAACACGTTAAACTTACTAAACGCTCAATATACGGAAATAAATTTCACGTGTGAGGTGGAAAGGGAAAATAAGCTGGTGTTTTTAGACTTGGAGCTACAACGAAACCAAGACAAAATCGAGGTTGCAGTGCACCATAAACCCACAGCAACATCACGTTATATCACAAGTGACTCGTACGCACCAATCCAACATAAATTAGCTGCGTTTCACTATATGGCACACCGTCTAGCGAGTCTTCCCCTATCCCTCCCAAATTACATGAGAGAACGCGATTTCATTTTGAAAACAGCCAAAATAAACGGGTATGGTGAGAGCGTTATTGAAAAAATCATTCAAACGCATGCCCGGAAACAATCTAAAATGAAATTGTCAACACTTTTCACCCAAAATAAAAACATCAACCGATCAGCTGATGTAAAACCTGTTTCGGTCACTTTTGCTCCAGAGATCACTAATGGTCTAAAAACAGCGTTCCATAAAAACAAAATGAAAATATTTCACTCAAATCGCTTCAAATTAAAAAACCACATAACTAGCTTGAAAGATCGGACAGACCCATTAGACAAGCCCGGCATTTACCAAATGGCATGCGGCTATTGTGATAAAAACTACTATGGGCAGACAAAACGATCTATCAGAAAACGATTTGAGGAGCACAAACAATACGTGTTGAACAACGACCCAAAGAGGTCTGCTTTCGCATCGCACATAATAGAGCAACAACACCTGCCGGTTTCAACAAGTTCCATTCGCGTAATGAAATGCATCACCGACGATCAAAAACTAGATGCATATGAAAGTATGTACCTATATATCCACGAAAATGAAACTGCGATGAATTTGGACAAAGGCAACATCGAGTCGGAGTTGTTTCGTTTGCTGAAATAATGACTCTTCTTCTAATTTACTCATATTTTCTCTATAAGCTCTCTTGACTCAACGTAACACAATTGGACTTTCATCTCTTGTTTTAACGTAACGATACTGACTTTTATGCTTTGTACTTGACTTTTACCCTGGATTAACTTTTAATATTATTGACTTTTAATTTTTTGAAACATCTTTAATCTATACTTTTTAGTTTACTCTCATCATAGCTTTAATTTTTTAACTTTTTTGTGGTTTTTTTCTATCTAAATGTAAATTAATGTTAACGTATTTCTCTTTTGACTTTTAATTTATTAATTTCCCAGTCGGACAAGAATCGATACTGGACCGGTCCTGGATCGATGACTGTCTACTAAGGAATCGATGACTTTATCGGAGACACGTCGGAGATATTTGTATGGGCATGGCCGCTTTTGCGATACCGAAAATGAGGACAGGAATCGATCCGGAATCGATGACGGTAGTCGATGGAGAATCGTTGACTGGAGTCGACGTAGAATCGATACTGGGGTCGAATTGGGATCGATGACTGTAGTCAACGTGGAATCGAATCCGGATCGATGACTGGAATCGATTCCGGACCGATGACTGTAGCCAACGAGGAATCGACACAGATCGAATTCGGATCGATGGCTGTGTAAATGGGTTGAATCTAGCCTGATATACAATTCGTCCAGAAACTAAAAGTGTCGTGATTGATTTCACGACACTTTTAACTTAACGGCGGATTGTATTCATGGCTTACAAAAAAAAATATACATATTCCTTTATTCCATATTTCATATATGACAACATACGCTGCCAAATGCCAGATACTTTCAAATGAATTCAAATTTCAGGCTAACTCGATACATAATTGAAAACATTTGAATTTATCCAGCTTCGGAGACAAACCGATGAATGGAACCGGTAAGGAATCGAAGACTTTGCGATTCCACTGGAATCGGAGACAAATGTCCGACTGGGTTTATATGTATTTGTGTCTCTTAATGTGTCGCTTTGTTTTAAAATCAAAACAACTATTGAAAAATTTTAGTCGTGTTGCTGAAGATGGGCGGAAGGCTGCCCGAAATGCATCCAAATAAACCTTTTTTTGCAAATTCAAAATTCGGTGTTTTAACTAGTTTTTCCGACATAAAAATAAAAAATATTAAATTTTTGCGTATAAATTTTCTCTCTATACGTTTTACCAATTTTTGGGTTTGGAATTGTTCGAACCCTGGTTCTACATTACCACGTCGAACTCCAGTTTACTTAAACTTGGAATAAAGTCGGTAGATCAGAATATGTGTCGGGCTGGGCTGTCCGAATAATAAAAAAGAGCTATGAATTCATCAGCACTTTAGGCGAGTCCCATGTAAATATACACTTTCATCCATTTGCTTTTAAGTTGTACATGATTTACTTTGTAAAGTGTTACCCCAAGGAACTAATTATTTAGGTGGACATCATTGAGTAAATGTTCCTCTGCCATCACTATGAGTTTTCTTCGATGAAATGATGTCTTTGTGTCCTTTATATTCGTTAAGTTATTTACATCCCACATGCCCCTTAAGTCAAAACTGATATTTTTCAGATTTGGTTTGTTTCATTTTATGCTTATGGAGATGCTGTTTTCCTAACTCAAACATCAAAAACAGTACTCTAGCGCATTCGCACCACGACCCCCACGTCGTATGATACCTATACTGCCTAAATATCGCTTTCTTGCCAAAAATATCCTTTTTCCTGCCCAAAGGACTCAAAATGCCTTTAGCAGTCTACTGCATTCGCCTCATCACCTCCAGTCATGTGAAACCCATCTCGCCTAGACATCGCTTTTTTGCGAAGAACATCCTTTTTCCTCTGCAAAGGACCCAAAATGCCTGCAACAGTAGTCTACTGCATTCGCCTCATCTCCCCAGTTATATGATACCCATCATCCCTTCATATCACTTCTTTTCCAAGAATGTCCTTTTTCTTTTCCAAAGGACGCAAAATGCCATCAGTCCTGATCGAAGGACTCAAAGAACTCCAGCGCATTGGCCTATTACAACGATTTAGAATACACCCTTACCTACCAGCTTTGTTTATTGTTTCATTTCATAATAATAGAGTCCTTGTGTCTTGACGCACATCTCGAGCAGCACCAAAATATAACCGTTTTGTACTTAATAACTAAAGGAAGTTATGCACCAACCAAATTTAGTTGAACCACGGACCACGGGTAATGCCCGAAAGATTTTTTTCATTGAAATCATTTAAAAGACTTAATCGAGAAATTCACAATTTCACATTTTTCTATGTATCTTTTTATCTACTGCACGGATCACAGCAAATGATAGCCTGTGCACACTTTTGGAACACAGTCAATCCGTGAGAAAAGAAAACAGACCTCGATACGCTCCCTACGAGGCTATAACCCTGTCAAAGAACAACCAGAACAAGAAAAATTTGAAAAATAGCAATTTTCAAACCTTCATATCTTGGCTGCTTTTTCTCGTATCGAAATCAACTAATCAATCAATCGAAGACGACCGGAGACAATTTCTGCCTTCCTAAAACGTCAGCGCTGAGTTAGCACTTAGAAGCGATTAGTGCTGCATGGTGATTTGTCGTAGAAACCCTTTCGCTGAGCTAAGCGCTGTGGCTAAGCGCTTTCACTTTTGGTCAGCATACAATTTTTTTGCTTTTCTCGCTCAGCGCAATATTTGACATTTGCGACAATTGTCAAACTTCGATTCTAACCTCGGTTGTGTTGTGTATGGTCGATGATCTTGTTTTAAATGTAATTATTATCCCTTATTGTGGGAAAGAAATTTGTTACCATATCTTGTGTGTCATCTGGGACTCATAAAAGCAAGAAATCTCGAATTTTCTGTCAAATACTAAACTGGACATGTCACTTCACAAATGAGACAGCCGGCATGCCGTTTCTAAAACACGAAAATAATCACAATGTGCTGGTCAGCAATTGTGAAATACTGACTAAGCGCTGACCCAGCAATTTTTTTTCTAGGAACGCAGCAAATGACCATACCAAATTTAAACCCCCACAATCACCCGGAGCCGGAGCTACAGAGGACCGAAAACCCGTACTTATTGTATCGCGTAAACACAGTCTTGGTCACTTTTCCAGTTAGGCTTTTGTAGTAAAAACCAAACCCGTATGAAATCGGTGATGCGTCCGTCTGTCTGTCTGTCCATGAAGTATCTCACTAACCGCTGAAGCTACATGTATGAAATTTGGTGGAGATATGTACAATAGAAGTACATACTATAATTTTCTGGAGAAAACGATACGTCGTAATAAGTCAACTTTAAGGGGAGGTCCCCATAGAGGGGAAATAAAAGTAGAATTTTTAATTCGTTTGGTATAGGCAAGTGGGGTATCGTAAGAAAGGTACCGTCGAGTACATTCCATTTTTGGAATTTTCTTCAAATTCGAAGAAAGGTGAAAAGAGGGAGAGAGGAAAATAGGTGGTCAGAGTTTGCCCCCCCCCCCCCCCCCCTTGCATTTTGAGACCGTTGTACTTAGAAATATGAAATTTTATAGAAAAGCGGCATTTTACTAGCATAGAAAACTAAAAATAATAGAATTTTGAAATCTCATCAAAAAAGGTCAATAATAGTACATTTTTATAGTTGCAGTTGGCACATCTCTGCGCCCGTTAAGCACATCCAAGGTCAAAAATATTGATGGCCAATGATAACTAACATCATAGTGTTGCGAACCACTGGTATAGCCGAATGATCATGCAGCATTCGCTCTTCATATGCATAAAGTATGCTGCATGATAATTCGGCTGAAATGACCTACGCCAATATCGATCGTCGACAATGCACAGCTGACCGGCTATGCAAATATTATCTAGGCAATAGTAACTGCAACAGCATAGATCAAGCGGTGAGTGTGTACCATGCAAAATCTATGCTGATGTTGTTGCTGTTGACGGGATATTGAGTCGGTATATCTGTTTCATTGTTGGCGACAGTGATGAGTGGCTGGATGAAGGCTCGGACGATGACCCGTCATCGTCGTCATCAAATTCGGAGCGGCGGGAATAGTTCTTTTTTATGCAGCATAGTGGTGGCGATGACCGATGTTGGGATGTGGAGGACCATTGAACACGCTGAATATATAGGAGAATGAGCGGGTTTGGATTTTTGGAAGATAGATGTAGGGGACTTTCACTCAGATCGCTGGTGAAGCCGGTTGGATTTTTAGAGTGTAGAGAAATAGAAATTTTTTTTTTTGGTGGAAATGATGGACGGTTGGTATTAAAGGAGTGCGAACTGCTTGAATGAATTTAAACAAAAATTTTTTAAGGAGACTGAATTTTGGAAAAGTCTTTCGGTTGGAAAAGAATTCTGACGAACTTTTTATGGATTGTGTACGGATTGATTTTACAATTGAGAATGAGTGATTGATGTGTGAAGAAAAAGCTAGTGAAAGTGTGAACGGATTGCAAAAGGGAAAGTGTGAACATTGCATTCGATTTTTTTTCATCATCATCGTGGCGCGACAGCCCGACGTCGGGCCTTGGCCGCCTGGATCATTGTCCTCCAATTATCTCGGTCACGTGACCGCGTCCTCCAATTTTGGGAGCCCAGCAGCTGCGCGGCGTCCACACCTACTGAGCTCTCCCAACGAGATCTCGGTCGTCCTCGCAGTCTCGCTCCGTCGACTCGTTCTGCATTCATTACTCTCTTAGGCATGCGATCATCGTCCATTCTTTGTACATGCCCTGCCCATTGAAGTCGTTGTAGTTTGACGATTTTCGAGACTTGCAGCTCATCGTACAGTTCATACAACTCATGGTTGTACCGGATGCGCCATCCATCTCGATCGCAAACAGCCCCGAAAATTCGCCGTAGAACCTTACGTTCGAAAGTGTCTAGCATGTTTTCGGAGGCTTGAGTTAGGGTCCATGCTTCGCAGCCATAGCATAGCACTGGTCGTATAATGGTTTTGTACACGCGGAGCTTCGTGTTTCTGTGCACATGTTTCGATTTCATTATGGGGAGAACCGAGAAAAAAGTCTTATTAGCTAACTGTATCCGTCGCTTGATTTCGTCAGTTTCGTTGGCGTCCCTTGACAGGTTGCAACCCAGGTAGATGAAGTTGTTCACGAACTCGATGTTGAGGTCCCCCACATTGATGCTCGGTTGTGCAGGTGTCCTTGTCACCGATTGCATCATTATTTTAGTTTTACCCTCGTTAATACGTAATCCAACTTCCTTTGCAGCGGTATCGAGCGTATGCAGAAGTTCTTCTGCGTCAGTCAATCTTCGGGATATGATGTTGATGTCGTCGGCGTACGCTGCTAATTGTGTCGACTTGATGAGTAGCGTCTTGCTGTTGTCCATATTCATGGCCCGAATAACGTATTCCAGTGCTAGGTTGAAGAGCGTCGGTGCCAGTCCATCGCCCTGTTTCAAACCAGTGCGTGTTTCAAATAGATCAGTAAGTCTATTCTGGATCCTGACTTGTGAGACGGAGTTGGTCATCGTCATCTTTGTCAGTCGCACTAATTTGGCTGGTATATCAAATTGCAGCATGATGTTGTACAGTACTCCACGTTCGATACTGTCGTATGCCTGCTTGAAGTCGACAAAGATTTGGTATACGTTTACGTTGTACTCCCAGCACCTCTGGAGTATCAGTTTAACTGTGAAGAGCTGATCGGTTGTGGAGCGACCAGGTCTGGAACCGCTTTAATATTCGCCAATGACTCGTTCTGCGTACGGTTTTATTCTATTTTCCAGAATTTTCGTCAAAATTTTATAGGACGTACAAACGAGTGAGATGCCCCTGTAATTCTCACACCGCAATTTATCTCCCTTTTTATGGATTGGACAGATGATGCTTCTGCGCCAATCGTCTGGGATCTCCTCGTTCTCCCATACTCGCAGGAGTAATTGATGTATAGCATCAACTAGACTCGTTCCACCGAATCTTAGCAGTTCAGCTGGAATCTCGTCAGCGCCCGGCGCTTTATTTCGTTTTAGTGACCGCAACGCGAGATCAACTTCTTCCACTGTCGGGGGTTGAATGGGTGGGCCTATATCAACAATATCGTCGAGAGCTTCCTGTGTGGGGATGTTAGATGGTTGGTTTAGAAGCTCTTCAAAATAAGAGGCCCATCGTTTGTTAATACCATCGGTGTCGCTGATGATGTTTCCATCCTTGTCCTTACAAAGGCTAGTCCTGGGTTGGTAGCCGTTCTTAATTGTATTTACTAGTTTGTACGCTTGTCTGGTGTTCCTATTAGCTAAGTTTTCGTTTATGTTCAGCAACTGCTCGCCAAGGTATTTACGTTTCTTACGTCTAATTATTCTATTCGATATTCGCCGTAGCTCGTCATATTTTTCTCTTCTGGCTCTGGTTCCTCGTTGAATCCATTGTCTGTAGGCCTCGTTTTTCGCGTCAAGTGAATTTTTGCATTCTTCGTCGAACCAGTCATTTCGCGCTCGCCGGGCTTTATATCCCACGACCTTCTCTGCGACATCCTTGATGGTACCCTTGAGTTCCTCCCAGAACCCATGGACGCCTGTGTTGCTGATGTTGTGTAGCATAGGTGATAGTTTTTCCTCAAGGGCGGTAGTATACGCCACCGCCGTAGCATCACTCAAGAGCTTATCAACCGCAAAGATTTTGGGAGGGCTGATTCTTTACTGGTGCACTGAGGAAATTCTACATCTGTAGGTCGTCTTCACCAAGTGATGATCTGAGTCGCAGTTTGCTCCTCGATAGGAGCGGACATCCATGACACTAGACGCCCATCTCCTGCAAATGAGGACGTAGTCAATTTGGTTGACGGTATGTGCGTCTGGAGACTTCCAGGTCTGCTTGTGAATGCGTCGATGCGGGAAACACGTAGAGCTTACGACTAGATTCCTGCTGCAGGCGAAGTCGATAAGTCGCTGGCCGTTATCATTACATTCTTCATGGAGGCTGTGGCCTCCAGAGGTCCCCCGATGCCAACTTTCATTCCCGACTTTCGCGTTAAAGTCTCCCAGCAGCAATTTGACGTCGTTTGTTGGAAGTGAGTCGAAGAGAGTTTCAAGGCGGGCGTAGAACTCGTCTTTTACTGCGTCTTCTTTAACTTCAGTGGAGGCATGCACATTGATGAGCCAGAGATTGAAGAATCGAGTCTTGATGCGAATCGCACACAGCCGTTCATTTATGGGTTTGAAGTCAGTAATATGCGGTTTGAGGTGATTGTTCACTATAAATGCTACTCCAAACTCTTTGCGGCCCGATGGTTTGGCACTTGTAAAAATTGTGTGCGATTTCTTGTCATTAATCTCGCTGCCAAGCCAATTTGTTTCCTGGACTGCAGTAATGCTCAGTTTGTACTTTTCGACCTGTTGAAGGAGGGCCTTCTCGGCCCCCGGTTTGTTCAGGGAGCGTACATTCCAGGATCCGAAAGAATAATCCTTTATTCGTTTGCGTGGTCGTCGTTGTTGATCCGTCCAATCCGAGGCTTTTGTTTGTTTCTTGACATGGAGTGGTTTTTACAAGGACGAGTTGTCAGCACCTCGCTTAACCCCATTCAGGGGATGGCCACGGAGATAGCTGCTTCAGATGGTTTAATAAACGTGCTGGAGCCCACACAACTATGTAGCAGGTCCAACTACATTCCATCCTATTAGACCTGAGACGCTTAGGTGTTCGTCAGCCATTCAGGCTACAGCTATCTGCCTTTTCCAAACTGTCTTATCACTAAGACATTGGCCGTCAGCGAATTGATACACTGCCGTTACCAGGGAGTGCCCACGCGGAGGACTATGGAAAAGGTCTTTGCCCCCCATTCGATTTTTTTTGTTGAACTCGAATACGACTGAATTTATCGAATCGAAAAAAAAAGCCAAAGGTGGATCAGTGCAGTTATCCGTTTCGATTCCGCATTTGGATTGGAGCACTTCTTTTTTTTATAATTTATAATAATTATTTTTTTTTTTTTTAAATTCGTTTATTTTTTTTTTATTGATTTAACATCTTTGTGGCGACACCCGAAGGGGCGATCGATCGTTTCATCGTAGGAAACTAAACAGTGAGTCCATATTTTTTTCACTTAAATTCGATTTTGCTTTTTTTTTTCATATTTCTAATTGGTTAATTTTAATTTTTTTTTCTATCTTTCTGCTATTTTTTTTGTCGATCTAAATTGAATTTTTCTTATTAATTTTTTTTTCTGAAATATAAAATTTATAATGTCAAGGTAAATTCTCTCAATCCTTTGGGTTTTTCCGTGTCCCCAAGGATGGACACATTCCCTCCCTCGATTGCTCTATGTCATGTTTCAGGTGGCTGATCTAGGACTAGGGTGCTTTAGCTCCAAACCCACGACCTCCGCTGGTCTAGCCGGGGCCTGAGCCACCGAGCCAAAAGCATCCTGGTCATCAAAATATTTTTGTTGCAGTGACGGCGGCTCGACACAGGACCGTGGTTCGCAACAATAGGCAATAACATCTCTAAGTTTCATTACAATCACATAATATTTAATAATAATACATTCATTTAAATTTGGGTAATCCTCAAATGACACTATCCATACAAAAACTGCACCTATCGGCCTCGCGTATATGTGCCAGGACTACTCGTACATACATTAATTTATAGTTGTTAATTTTGGTACAATCCATACAAAAAATACACCTACTGGCCTCATGCGTAGGTGCGAGTACTACTTGCATGTTGTTTTTCTTAGTGAAAATTTCACTTATTTAATGAACCAATTTTGGAAGGCTAAAGATTGGTTGCGACGGTGATTCTAACAATAATTATTCGTACAATTTCTTTTCTTAGGGTTGTGTCTTAAATCTTACAAAATTGGCCAAATGTCTGTCTGTCCGTCTGTCCATAGAATATCTCACAAACACATCAAATTCGGTGAGAATATGTAGAAATGCTATAATTTGCTGGAGAAGGCCATGTGTTGTAATTGACCAACTTTACGGGAGAGGGCGGTCCACATAGAGGCGAAATTCAGGTCCTTTTTTGTTGTCCACTGGTATAGGCAAGTGGGGTGTCGTGAGAAAAGTAATGTTGAGTACATTTCTTCTGGCATTTTCTTGAAATTTGTAGAAAGGGGAACAGTGGAGGAGGAGAAAATATTAGATCGTAGTTTGTACCAGCCCCCTTGTATTTCGAGGCCGCTACAAATAGAAATCTGAAAACTTACGGGAAGGTGGATTCCGAATGGCATAGAAAACGGAAAATAATAGGTTTTGTATATCTTCTCAAAATAGGTTAATAATAGTTTAGTTCTATGATTACAGTTAGCACACCCCTGCATCCCTTAAAACACGTCCGAGGTCAAACGTACCGAAGGCCAGTGATAACCAACCCCATTTGCAATAATATGTCTAAGTTTCCTTACGATCACGTAATATTTTATAATAATACATTCATTTAAATTGGGGTACTGCCCAAATGACACTATCCATACAAAAAATGCACGTATCGGCCTCGCGTATAGGTGCCAGTACTACATACTTGCATATTGTGTTTCGTAGAGCGAATTAACCAGTTTAACCATTTCTGTAAGGGTAAAAGTTTGGGTGAGAGGGGGGGGGGGGAGGGGGCAGGTTGTTCGCAGACTGTATTAATATTTTTTTTATGCAAGTTTGTAATTTGCAATGGGCGCATTCGGGTGTCACGGAAAATAGTGTAATGCGCTGCATAGAAACAGCGAATTCCTAAGCAGCACAAACCAATTTTTCTTGTGACGCCCGAATGGTATGCTGGCTCACCTGTTGTAAATTGACATGCCTGCATTCACAAATCGGTAGCGCAACTTGAGCGCTCCTGTCTTTGTCCCAATTTTGCACTGAATTACAACAACAAAAACGGAAGCGCTCGGGTAGCGGTATGATTTGTGAATGCAGACAGTTCGTTCGAACTGTCAAATCTCCGCTAAGCCAAGACAGCGAACAAATTTTGTGCTACCTAAAAGTGTTAGCGCCTAGCTATTTGCGCTAAGTTTAGCAGTGGTTTAGCGCACCATTCCGAATACAAATCACGAGGCAGCACTTAAAGCTAGCTAGCAACCGTGACTCCCGAATGCGCCCAATGTCATCTTAACATGAATGGTTAAACATCTCGAAGAGTAGGACAGTTTATCTCGTATACACATTTCTACGTACAGTACAGTTTCTCGTATTGAGAGGTGACAGGTGGAGTCTTTTTTTATGAATTGGCATGTGAGATACTATGTATATCATGGGTAAGACATTTTAATTGTGGTGTTTCTGTCCATCTGAGTGGTATCAAGAAAGGCAGGGAGCAAATATTTTCATACCAAAATAAGCGCTTGCTACAAAACCCTCGGATTGCGGGCGTAGCCCTGCATATTCCGGTTTAATTTTTTTTCGATTGTTTTTTTGACATGGATATGTCTTATAGCTGGGGGTCATCCTAAAAATCTGTCCGTCACACGAAATGTCTGTTTTTCTACTCGGGGGTCAGAAGAGGAAACAAGCCCATTGAAAATTTTTCTTTTCTGGTTGTGCATGTCGTTTGAGTGAAGTGGTCATTGTGCATGGCTGTTGCTTGGTGATCCGCGCAGGCGGTGCGCTTGCGGGGATCCTGTGTGTACATGTTGGAATGTTGATTTGATAGCGATAAAGTTGACGTTGTGGACGGAAAGAAATAACATAGTGTACGGGCGGACTTTCAATGGCCTTCAATTTCCGCCAATTCCCATTCATCATTTAATAAAATAGCCCGTGTTGTACTATCTGAATCACTAGGGTCCCAGAAAAGGTAGCAAGTAGTCAGTTCGACTAACATTTGGACATGCGCAGACGCAATTTGAGAGAGTGTACATAGTCCCCGCCCCCCGAAGATGAGCGAGAGCGGATGAAGTTCATTCGAGCCAAATCGGGTGATCCAGCGACTGTGTTTGTGCATTTGCAATGGCGGCGATTTGAGGTCTGACTGGACCACAATGTGGGCCCCCACCCCACGTGCAATAAACATATAGAACAAAATGGTGGATTTATACTAGGCGAGTTAGAATCTCTCAAGTCCCGAAATAAAGAAATATTCATCGCAGGATGTTATATGTTATGATGTATTGTACATTCAGAGGTCTGCAGAAGATCAAATGCCCCCCTTCCGCAAAAATTCCAAAATGTTCAAAATGGCTGGAATCCAAATAAATAAAATAGCGCGCGTTGTACTACATATCTGAATCAATAGGGTCCCAGAAAAAGTAGCAAGTAGTCAGTTCGACTAACATTTGGACATGCGCAGACGCAATTTGAGAGTGTGTACATTACATAGTTCCCGCCCCCGAAGATAGGGAGCAAGAGCCATCGCGGATGAAGTTCATTCTATCCAAATGGTTGTGCATGTGCAATGGCGGCGATTTGAGGTCTGACTGGCCCACAATGTGGGCCCCCACCACACATGCAATAAACATATCATAAAACAAAATGGCGGATTCGTACTGCGCGAGTTAAAATCTCCCAAGCCCCGAAATAGAGAAATATTCGTCGCAGGATGTTATAGTTCCGGGCAGCTCATCGTGACATGATGTGCATTCAGAGGTCTGCAGAAGATCAAATGCCCCCCCCCCCCCCCCTTGTGAAAAAATTCCAAAATTTTTCTTGTGCATTCTCTTTGTGCGTGTGTTGAAATGTTTTGTTTACTTTTGTTAGTTTCCCTTTCTGTTTGCCGGACACAATCGCATAGAGTCGCACGCGTTACTTGAGAAACGGATTGTGTGTGCCGGACCCGGACTGTTGATTAAAGGGGCGGGATGAGACGGATAGTGTGGGAGCGATTTTGCAATAGATACACAAACACAATACACGTCCGATTGGGAAAAGATGGTGGGAAGCGTGATTGCGATTAGCAGAAACGTACTCAGAGAATTGTCGATAGGCTGCAGTCTGCAAACTGTACCGAACGGGTAGATCGAACAGGTAGATGAAACAGGGTGCACGAGAGGAGGTGAATATTGCACACACGTGATGCAAACGAAAACGAAACGATCCCGCGAGAGAAAGGAGCCCAAGCGGACAGGACAAAGCAAAGCAGAATTTATGACGAGCATCTACACTGCCACCAGATACACAGGTACATGGATATGTCTTATGCCTACCGAAAGCGTGGGACGTGTTTATATTCTAGATGAAATCTGAGAGTATTATAAGTTTGCCACAAAGTTTGTAACGCTAAAAATAAGGCTCGCAGAAAAAAATGGATGATACAGAAGTTCATATTATCACTCGAATATCTCAAAACCGGATGTCCGTCTGTCCGTCTGTCCGTCTGTCCGTCCGTCCGTCCGTGACCTCTCTAGCTCGAGAACGCGTTGAGCTATGAAGTTCAAATTTTGCACACGTTATTTTTGACAAAAGATGAAGGCTAAGTTCGTGAACGGGCTAAATCGCTCCACCCCTTCTACCCCCTCCCATACAAAATGACACATTTTTGAAAATTTACAATAATCAGATTTTCTCAGAAACTATAAAACATATTGCTTTGAAATTTTTAATATATCACTTTTATGATAATTGTAACCTATGTTATAAAACTTATTGTAATCCTCACCCTCCTTCTACCCCCTCCCATACAAACTGCACTATATCAAGAAATACGTTAAGCCAATTTACTCAGTACGTATACAATTTATCGGGCTGAAATTTTGTACTTAACACTTAATTAACAATATCAGTTAGATTCAAAAAAATTAATCGATTACCCTTACTCCGTCTACCCCCTCCCATACAAAATGACACATTTTTGATAATTTACAATAATCAGATTTTCTCAGAAACTATAAAACATATTGCTTTGAAATTTTTAATATATCACTTTTATGATAATTGTAACCTATGTTATAAAACTTATTGTAATCCTCACCCTCCTTCTACCCCCTCCCATACAAACTGCACTATTTCATGAAATACGTTAAGCCAATTTACTCAGTACGTATACAATTTATCGGGCTGAAATTTTGTACTTAACACTTAATTAACAATATCAGTTAGATTCAAAAAAATTAATCGATTACCCTTACTCCGTCTACCCCCTCCCATACAAAATGACACATTTTTGATAATTTACAATAATCAGATTTTCTCAGAAACTATAAAACATATTGCTTTGAAATTTTGAATATATCACTTTTATGATAATTGTAACCTACATTATAAAATTTATTGTAATCCTCACCCTTCTTCTACCCCCTCCCATACAAACTGCACTATTTCATGAAATTCGTTAAGCCAATTTACTCATTACCTATACAATCTATCGGGCTGAAATTTTGTACTTAACACTTAATTAACAATATCAGTTAGATTCAAAAAAAGTAATGATTGCAACCAAAATTATTTATTGGCTTTAACCAGGTTCAAATTCATCTAGAATATTGCATGATTGGGGTTTACCCCAATCGTAGTTCTTTTATGTTTTTTTGAATGATTTCATCCAGTATAACTATACTGGGATCTTTACAAAACTTACGTCGATATCTTCAACACAACAGGTTCCACGCAGTCGGTAGTCATAGACATATCCATGTTCCGATGTATCTGCATGCAGTGTAGATACTTTGTATCTTTTTTCTTTGACGGGCGGGACGCTCCAGTGTCCCTAGATATGCAATCATTAGAATGCAAGTGTGCGGGTCACCATTTGGGCACATGCATTTTGACGATTGGGCAAGCAGTTGCAACTAAATAATTGAAGGAAAAATCAAATCGTTTTGCTGCGAGTGAATTACCAACTGCATTTGTGCGGACTCTCATATTAGCCCTTAGGACACAGAAATGCAATTCAATGATTGAGCAATCAAAAATTGAAT
Source organism: Chloromyia formosa (assembly GCA_964017055.1). Lineage (NCBI taxonomy): Eukaryota > Metazoa > Arthropoda > Insecta > Diptera > Stratiomyidae > Chloromyia > Chloromyia formosa. Next base: position 85,239,848 of record OZ024813.1, on the reverse strand, counting down.
GTGGGTGCCATACCTTAGTGTTTTTCTAAGCTGTATGACTGCCAGGAATTCCCACCGCACCTTGCTGATAAGTTGTACGCTTTGAATCTTCTATACTCGTCTATTTATACGAAAAAAATATTTAAAATGCGATTCCCACCCAACCGCGATTTAATCCATATTCGACGAACGCGATTAGTTTCTTTGTGTACAGTTTTAAACCACATGTCATCACGTTCAGACTAATCAACTACAGATAAGAATTAAGTGATAAGTAAAAACTTCTTTTAAAATCAATGTTCATGTTCCGAATTCCATTGGTACATTATATTATCCACTCTAAAATTATCACTATAGGTATATTCACTATTGAACATTTGTACATACACAGTATAATAATCTAAAGCAGAAGATTTCAACACTCACAGAATAAAAGTCCATACACTGAATCTGATTATTAATAAGTGTACTCAATCACTTCCTCACTTTAGCCCTTGTGAAACACAAATGCGTCAAATGCCGATATTCTTCTTGACTAAGCCGTCTAAACAACTACCAGAACGCTATCTGACTAAGTTCGCAACATGTTCACAAACGAATTTTGACGAAAAACTTATCCCATAAGAATTTTTTGCAATTATTGATGAATGAAGTATGTATTATACTCGTACATACTAAGCGTATCCGTAGTGATAATATCGGTATGTTGCAAACGAGTATGCAATTTGATACATATGTTTGGTATCCACTATCCAGTACAGTATTCGCTTTCAATTGTAGGACAATGAGTGAATTTTGTTGAAATTACTATCAGCTATTTGGAATGAAATTTATGGAATTGGAGACCGGGAAAATAAATATTTCATATAGTGGCGAATTGTATCTACTCGTATGTTGAGCTTGGATACTAGTTTGTTAAAATTACGTACTTTTTTCCATGTAAAATTGTGGTTTCTTGATGAAATAACGGAAACCCATAAAACAATTGTTAGGAAAATAATAATGAGTAGGAGGCAGTGGCGTGGCTAAAGTATTTAACGCCAGGGGCAAAACTTCAATAGAAAAAGATACAAAGTATCTACACTGCATACAGATACATCGGAACATGGATATGTCTATGACTACCGACTGCGTGGAACCTGTTGTGTTGAAGATATCGACGTAAGTTTTATAAAGATCCCAGTATAGTTATACTGGATGAAATCATTCGAAAAAACACGTCCCACGCTTTCGGTAGGCATAAGACATATCCATGTACCCATGTATCTGGTGGCAGTGTAGATACCCGTCATAAATTCTGCTTTGCTTTGTCCTGTCCGCTTGGGCTCCTTTCTCTCGCGGGATCGTTTCGTTTTCGTTTGCATCGCGTGTGTGCAATATTCACCTCCTCTCGTGCACCCTGTTCCATCTACCTGTTCCATCTACCCGTTCGGTACAGTTTGCAGACTGCAGCCTACCGACATTTCTCTGAGTACATTTTTGCTAATTGCAATCACGCTTCCCACCATCTTTTCCCAATCGGACGTGTATTGTGTTTGTGTATCTATTGCAAAATCGCTCCCACACTATCCGTCTCATCCCGCCCCTTTACTCGTAATCAACAGTCCGGGTCCGGCACACACAATCCGTTTCTCAAGTAAAGCGTGCGACTCTATGCGATTGTGTCCGGCAAACAGAAAGGGAAACTAACAAAAGTAAACAAAACATTTCAACACACGCACAAAGAGAATGCACAAGAAAAATTTTGGAATTTTTGCAGAAGGGAGGGGGGGGGGGGAGGCATTTGATCTTCTGCAGACCTCTGAATGTACATCATGTCACGATGAGCTGCCCGGAACTATAACATCCTGCGACGAATATTTCTCTATTTCGGGGCTTGGGAGATTTTAACTCGCGCAGTACGAATCCGCCATTTTGTTTTAAATAAATAAAATAAATAATTGGCGCAACAGTCCAATTTGAACCACGGCCTCGAGATGAGTTAGCATCATCTCATTTTCTAGATCGTGACGGTTTTTTTTGTGCAGAGGTATGTGATCAGCAACACGCTCAACCGAGTTATTTACCCCATAATGGGTACTCATTTAACAGCTGAGTGGGTTCATAGTCCGACACGTAAATCCCCGGAATCAAACCGGGGCCCAGTGCGTTGAAGGCGAACGTGCTAACCGTTGCGCCATCTGGACTACGGCCATTTTATGATATGTTTATTGCATGTGTGGTGGGGGCCCACATTGTGGGCCGGTCAGACATCAAATCGCCGCCATTGCAAATGCACAGCCATTTGGATAGAATGAACTTCGTCCGCGATGGCTCTCGCTCTCTATCTTCGGGGGCGGGAACTATGTAATGTACACACTCTCAAATTGCGTCTGCGCATGTCCAAATGTTAGTCGAACTGACTACTTGCTACATTTTCTGGGACCCTATTGATTCAGATATGTTGTACAACGCGCGCTGTTTTATTTGTTTGGATTCCAGCCATTTTGAACATTTTGGAATTTTTGCGGAAGGGGGGCATTTGATCTTCTGCAGACCTCTGAATGTACATCATAACATATAACATCCTGCGACGAATATTTCTTTATTTCGGGACTTGAGAGATTCTAACTCGCCTAGTATAAATCCACCATTTTGTTCTATATGTTTATCGCACGTGCGATGGGGCCCACCTTGTGGACCAGTCAGACCTCAAATCGCCGCCATTGCAAACGCACAAACGCAATCGCTGGATCACCCGATTTGGCTCGAATGAACTTCATCTGCTCTCGCTCATCTTCTGGGGGCGGGAACTATGTACACTCTCTCAAATTGCGTCTGCGCATGTCCAAATGTTAGTCGAACTGACTACTTGCTACCTTTTCTGGGACCCTAGTGATTCAGATAGTACAACACGGGCTATTTTATTAAATGATGAATGGGAATTGGCGGAAATTGAAGGTCATTGAAAGTTCGCCCGTTCACCCGTTCACTATGTTATTTCTTGCCGTCCACAACGTCAACCTTTATCGCTATCAAATCAACATCCCAACATGTACACACAGGATCCTCGCAAGCGCACCGCCCGCGCGGATCTTCAAGCAACAGCCATGCACAATGACCACTTCACTCAAACGACATGCACAACCAGAAAAGAAAAATTTTCAATGGGCTTGTTTCCTCTTCTTACCCCCAGGTAGAAAAACAGACATTTCGTGTGACGGACAGATTTTTAGGATGACCCCCAGCTATAAGACATATCCATGTCAAAATAATAAAATATAACTCGCGCGAACTAAGGTGTAAAGTGTTAAAGGTTTGATTTACCCCGAAAGTGGTGGTTCTGACAAAAAGGTAGGTATTTCAAGGTTGCTGGATCGCTGGATGCACTTGCAATAATTATAATTCACGGTGGAAGATAGAAAAGGGTTGTTTACAAAAACCTATAGAAGCCAATAAGAGCTAGTTTATTTATGAAAGTATAGTTACTTATTACGTATTATTAGTGAAGTAAAAAATAATTACATTACTTCGTTCCAGATAAACATAACACTGAAAGAATAAAATGAAACGAAATAGACCCAACGGTGCACAATTTCGTAAAATGAAAAAGGCCAATTTGCAGAGTTTGGCAAAATCTAAAAATCTAATGGAAAGTTTTAGTCAAAGTACATCAATTGCATAGAGTTCTGCAATCCCGGATGACGATTTGACTTCTGAGGTTGTGGACGCTTATAAATCTGTGTAATGATGACAACAATAAATCAAATAAACCTTCTTCAGATGTCAGCGATATAAACAACAAGGATGATACTTTTCCATGTGATTCTGAAGAAGAAGATGAACAAACTCCGAACACTTGTTGCGTAGATCGTGAATTCGTCGAAGATATAGGAGCTTGGCCTATCAAAATCACTCCATCTTTCCGCGAAATAATTGTTAAATGAAACTGGAATATAGAGGCCTAAGCCCGCAATCCGAGGGTTTTGTAGCAAGCGCTTATTTTAGTATATAAATATCGCCTCCTTGCTCTTCTTGATACCACTCAGATGGATAAAAAAACTTAATTAAAATGTCTTACCCACTTACGTTTTACATGCTAATTCATATTGCGTGATTGTAACGAAACTTAGAGCATATTATTGCCTAAGGTGTTGGTTATCGTTGGCCATCAGTACTTTTGACCTCGAACGTGTTTAAGGCATGCAGAGGTGTGCTAACTGTAACTGTACAAATAAACTATTATTGACCTATTCTGAGAAGATATACAAATTCCCTTATTTTCCATTTTATATGCTTTTTGAAACCCACCTTCCTGTAAAGTTTTCATAATGCTAAGTATAACGGTCTCAAAATGCAACCACTACTTCCTTTTCGACAAATTTCGAGAAAATGCGAAAAATTGGAATGTACTCAACATTACCTTTCTCACGACACCTCATTTGCCTATACCAGTCGAAAAAGGAATTTGACCTTAATGTCGCCTCTATGTGGACCGATTTTGGTTTTCTATGCTAGTAAAATGCCGCTTCCCTGCAAATTTTCGTATTTCTAAGTATAACGGTATCGAAATGCAAGGGGGGGGGGGACAAACTCGATCACATATTTTCCCCTCTACCTCTTTTCCCCTCTTTTCAAATTTAATGAAAATACCAAAAGTGGAATGTACTCAGTGTTACCTTTCTCATGATACCCCACTTGCCTATACCAGATGAAAAAAACAGTTTGGCCTTCAATTCGCCTCTATGGGGACTTCCCCTTAAAGTCAGCCTATTACAACGAATTGCTTTCTCCGGCGAATTGTAATAATCCTACATATTCCCACAAAATTTCAAGTATGAAGCTTCAGCCGTTCGTGAGATATTTCATGGACAGACGGACAGACAGACAGACGGACGGACAGACAGACAGACAGACATTTGACCGATTTCATAAGGGTTTTAATACAAAACCCTAAAAAGGCACAAGTCAACTTTAAAATAGCGAAACAAGTTTTGCCCAAGATGATTCCGGACGATCTCTAAACAAAACTTGGTTCTATAAAACCTTGAAGAATGGTGAAAAAAATACCCCGCACTTGGATGTGCTATTCTCCTAGCAAAAATTCGTTGTTTTGTTTTTGTTGCGTTATGTTTCCGCAGAAAAACTTCCAGAGTAGCTTCAACAACGATTTGGGTTTTTCATCATGGCGTAAATTTAATACTCGTGTTCAGGATCATGAAAATAGTCCTGCTCATCGTTCGGCTTTCTTAGAATGAAAAGAATTGGAGCCAAATTTAACTCAAGGTGGGGGTGTTGATGGTCATTTTCAACGAGAAGCTGCTGAAAGCCGAAAATACTGGAAGACTATTCTTGAGCGGATCATTGCAACAATACAAACGCTAGCTCACCAAAATTTGACTCTAAGAAATCATCGCGAATCGAATCAAAAGCCCGGAAATTTTCTTGCTCTTCTAAAATATTTGGCTAAATTTGACCCCGTTATGAACTCTCATTTTAAATCCATCTCATCTAAATCAGGCTGCTTGTCTTATTTGTCACCTGACATTCAAAATGAACTCATTCTTCTGATGGGGAACAAAGTACGAAAGTCCCTAATTTCAAAATGCACAGAGGCAAAATACTACAGTATTATGTTCGATTCAACCTCGGATGCTGCTCATGAAAAACAAATGTCTCAAATTATCAGATTTGTTGAAGTTGAAAGGAATTCAGTCACTATTAGAGAAGTTTTTATTGATTTCCTTCCACTAAAAGTGAAGACTGTTGCAGGGATAACTGAAGACATCAAAAACAAACTCGATCAAGATGGGTTGAGCCTTAAAGATTGTCGTATGATAATGCAGCAACAATGGCTGGTATTCATAGTGGGGTTCAACAGAGAATTCAAGATTTAAATCGACAAGCTATATTCATTCCTTGCGATAATAATTCCCTCAATTTGGCTGGAGTTCATTCAGCTAATGTCAATGTCCTAGCCGTTACGTTTTTTGGAACGATTCAACGTATATTCAGTGTCTTCTCCTCTTCTACCCACAGATGGGACATCTTAAAAAAATACGTCAAAAATCGTTGTGAGACCAGATGGAGCTCAGAAGCGCAGGCTATAAAATCAGTATCGACTCAACTAAACGAAATTAATTCTGCGCTAGAAGATCTTAGAGATACGGTCACCGCAAATTTGGACCTAAGACAAGATGCAGCTTTAGTTATAAACGCAATAGAAACATTTGATTTCGTGACACTTTTATTCTTCTGGGCAGAAACCCTTGTTTTCTCGATAGAACACAAACTTGTTTGCAAGAGAAAGGAATTAGTTTTACCAAAGCATTGGGACAACTGAAATCATTGGCAGACAAACTTGCTAATTGGAGACAGAATTTGAGCGACCGTGCCATTTCTAAAAGTAAAGAAAAATGCGACGAGTGGGGTATCAGTATCGAAAAAAGGATCAGGAAAAGGCGAACTATGGCAGGAGAAAAATCGCATGACGCTGAATTAAATTTGGAAAATGAGATGCAGCGCTCATTAATCGAAATTTTGGATAAACTATCAACTGAAATTAGTGGTCGTTTCACAAATTTGCAACAACTTGAAGAACGTTTCGGGTTTCTCTGCCATTTAGATGAAATAATAGAATTACCCTTTAGCCACTCATCGTGCAATGAAAAACTTGACGAGATCAAAGACCAATGTCTCAATCTCGATAATTATATCCCGACGACTTGGACGGTCAATATTTATTTAGCGATATAGAAGACGTTATATTTTCACTAAGAAGAGCAAAGGAAAGCAGAGAAAAAATTTAATTACAGCCTGAACGACTTTTGCTGTGTATTTCATCAATGGGGCTGGAGGCATACAAGACACTAGCCATAGCTTTAAGAATTTTACTCACTATACCAGTATCGGTTGCATCATGCGAAAGATCTTTCAGCAAGCTTAAATTGATAAAATCGTACTTAAGGTCAACGATGGGTCAACACAGGTTGTCAAATCTCGCGATTTTATCAATAGAAAGCGAAACTGCGGCCAGTTTAGATTATGACGACATAATCGACGAATTTGCTTCCACGAAAACGAGAAAAGCGAGCTTTTAATGTCGTGTGCGCTTTTATTTCATTTGAATATCATGGAGAGATTATATTTAACTTATTTTGAAAAGTTGTTCAAGTAAATATTTAATGTTCATGAAGATACATTTAATTTATGCAAAATATCTTCTCAACTGTACAGACCTGCGTCTTATCTGCACCAACTGTGACTTTAGGCGGCGTTCAGAGACTGCCTGCTATGTGAGGCTATGCTACGCCTATGCGATGATGTTTGATGGCGATGCGAAGCTATGTGGAGGGTGTTTATACTGCACGCTATGCGATATCATGCCGTTACGGAGTTATTTTGTTTTGTTGTTCTTGTCAAAAAGCTAGATTTTCTGCGGACACTAATTTGCCATCCTCTGGGTTATTGAAGTCTTAAATTGACCCCAATTTCTGAGACTACGTAAAATTTCCTATAAAACGATCACCGTAACTTCCGATATACAACCGTTTCAATTTTGAAAAAAAGTTCAAAATCAATTTTTCAAGAAAAAATCAAACCTGTATTTCATTACAGTACTTTGAACCGAGATGTCTGCAAAATCTAAAAAATGTGCCCTAATATGTAAGCTTTCAAATGACATATAAATGTTAAGTACTTAGATTTGAACATTTGCGAATATTACGTGTTAAACTAAAATGAAACCGGAATATAGAGGGCAACGCCCGCAATTCGAGGGTTTTGTAGCATGCGCTTATTTTGGTATCTAAATATTGGCTCCCTGCTCTTCTTGGTACCACTCAGCTGAATAAAAACACCATAATTAAATGTCTTACCCATGATATAGTATCTTACATGCCAATTCACAAAAAGACTCCATCTGTCACCTCTCAAAATAATAGTTTTAATACGAGAAGCTGTAGATAGATATGTATGTATACGAGATAAACTGTCCTACTCTTGCTTAACCATCCATGTTAAGACGACATTGCAAATTATTTTACAAACTTGTGTAAGGGCCTCGAAATTCAGGGCGGCTGGGACAAATTACGGTCAAATATTTTTTCCTCCTCCATAGTTCCCCTTTCTACAAGTCTCAAGAAAATGCCAAAAATGGAATCTACTCAACATTACCTTTCCCACTTGGCTATACCAGTGGATAAAAAAAATTGACCTTAATTTCGCCTCTATGTGGAACAGACGGACAGACAGATATTTGACCGATTTTGTAAGATTTACAAAACCCTAAAAAAATAAATTGTGTGAATAATTATTGTTAGGATCACCGCCTCAACCAATCTTCACCCTTCCAAAGTTGGTTCATTAAATAACTGCAATTCGCACAACGAAAAACAACATGCAAGTAGTACTCGCATATCTATGCGTGAGGCCGGTAGGTGTATTTTTTGTATGGATAGTGTCAAAATGCATAACTTTAAGTCAATGTACTATTATTAAATATATGTAATGTCATTATAATGAAACTTAGAGGTATTATTGCTTATGATGTTGGTTATAATTAATCATCAATATTTTTGACCTAGGGTGTGCTTGAGGGGTGCATGGGTGTGCTAACTGCAACTATAGAAATGTACTATTATTAACCTTTTTAGATGAGATTTAAAAATTCTAATATTTTTAGTTTTCTGTGCTAGTAAAATGCCGTTTTTTTTTGTAAATTTTCATATGTCTAGCTATAACGGTCTCGAAATGCAAGGGGGGGGGGGGGGGGGGGGGGACAAACTCGGACCACATATTTTCCCCTCTCCATCTTCTCTCCTTTCTTCAAATTTGAAAAAAATTCCAGAAATGGAATGTACTCGACGGTACCTTTCTTACGATACCCCACTTGCCTATACCAAACGAAAAAAAATGGCGACCTTCACTTCCCCTCTATGGGGACCCCCCTTAAAGTTGACCTTTTACGACGCATAGCTTTCTCCAGAGAATTATAGTATTTCTACATATTTCCACCAAATTTCATGCATGTAGCTTCAGTGGTTCGAGAGATATTTCATGGACAGACAGACAGACTGACAGACGGACGCATGACCGATTTCATAAGGGTTTTGTTTTTATACAAAACCCTAAAAAAACGTGGCCTGGATATGGAAGAAATTGAGTTGAGCCTTGCCTTAAAGAGAACTGAAATTGATACTCGAATAATCATCGTGGCGCGACAGCCCGACGTCGGGCCTTGGCCGCCTGGATCGTTGTCCTCTAAATATATCGGTCACGTGACGCCGTCCTCCAATTTTGGAAGCCCAGTAGTTGCGCGGCGTCCACACCTACTGAGCTCTCCCAACGAGATCTCGGTCGTCCTCACAGTCTCGCTCCGTCGACTCGTTCTGCATTCATTACTCTCTTTGGCATGTAAGCATCGTCCATTTTTAGGGTTTTGTAGTAAATACAAAACCCTTATGAAATCGGTCAAATGTCTGTCTGTCCCTGGAATATCTCACGAACGGCTGAAGCTACATACGTGAAATTTTGTAGGAATGTGTAGAATTACTATAATTCGCCGGAGAAAGCGAATCGTCGTAATAGGTCAACTTTAAGGGGAGATCCCCATAGAGGGGAAATGAAGGTCGAAATTTTTTTGATGGCCAATGATAACCAACATCATAGGCAATAATACCTCCAAGTTTCATAACAATCACGTAATATTTAATAATAGTACATTCATTTAAATTTAGATGCCATTCATTCAAAAAATGCACATAACCGGTTACATACTAGTACTGCATACTTGAATATTGTTTATTGTTTTTCGTAAAGTGAATTGGAGTTAACCATTTCTGAAAGGGTGGAGATTGGTGGTAAAGGAGTGGTAGGGGAGAGAAGTTTAAGGGGGGAGGTAGGTGGGTTGCTGCTTTAAGGGAGGTTCCCATAGAAGGGAAATTAAGGTCAACATTTGTTTTCATCTGATATAGGCAAGTGGGGTACCATGAGAAAGGTACTACGGAGTACATTCCATTTTTGGCGACTTCATCAAATTCGAAGAAATGGGAAAAGAGGCAGAGGGGAAAATATGAAATCATATTGTAATTTGTCCCACCCCCCTTACCATTTCGAGACCGTTACACTTAGAAATATGAAAACTTACAGGAAGATGGCTTTCAACTAGCACAGAAAACAAAAAAAAATATGGAATTTTGATATCTTCTCAAAATAGGTTAATAATAGTATATTTCTATAGTTACAGTTAGCACACCCCTGCATTTCTCAAACGCATCCGAGGTCGAAAATATTGATGGCCGACGATAATCAACACCATGTGCAATAACATCTCCAAATTTCGTAATAATCACGTAATATTTAATAGTAGTACATTCATTTAGATTTGGTCATTTTGATATCATCCATACAAAAACTGCACATAACAGGTCTCTTGTACTACATACTAGTACTACGAGTACAACATACATACTTGCATATTGTTATTGGAGTTAACCATTTTCAAAAGGGTAATAATTGGTAGGAGAGGTCGGGGGGGGGGGGGGGGGAGGGAAGGAGGGAGGGGGGTATGCTCGTCGCTGACTCTATTCTCTATAATTATTCAAACAATTTATTTTCAATATTTTTTATGCAAACTCACAATTTGCAATATTGTCTTAACATGAATGGTTAAGCATCTCCAAAAGTAGGACAGTTCATCTCCTATTGGCATGAGACACTACAAAACCCTCGGATTGCGGGCGTAGCCCTCTATTTTCCGGTTTCATTTGTACATGCCCTGCCAATTGAAGTCGTTTTAGTTTGACGATTTTCGAAACTTCCAGCTCATCGTACAGTTCATACAACTCATGGTTGTACCGGATGCGCCATTCATCTCGATCGCAAACAGCCCCGAAAATTCGCCGCAGAACCTTACGTTCAAATGTGTTTTCGGAGGCTTGAGTTAGGGTCCATGCTTCACAGTCATAGCATAGCACTGGTCGTATAATGGGTTTGTACACGCGGAGCTTCGTGTTTCTGTGGACATGCTTCGATTTCATTATGGGGAGAATCAAGAAAAAAGTCTTATTAGCTAACTGTATCCGTCGCTTGATTTCGTCAGTTTCGTTGGCGTCCCTTGACAAGTTGCAGCCCAGGTAAATGAAGTCGTTCACGAACTCGATGTTGAGGTCCCCCACATTGATGCTCTGTTGTGCAGGTGTCCTTGTCGTCGATTGCATCATTATTTTAGTTTTACCCTCGTTGATACGTAGTCCAACTTCTTTTGCAGCGGTATCGAGCGTATGCAGAAGTTCTTCTGCGTCGGTCAATCTTCGGGACATGATGTTGATGTCGTCGGCGTACGCTGCTAATTATGTCGACTTGATGATTAGCGTCTTGCTGTTGTCCATATTCATGGCCCGAATAGCGTATTCCAGAGCTAGGTTGAAAAGCGTCGGTGCCAGTCCATCGCCCTGTTTCAGACCAGTGCGTGTTTCAAATAGATCAGTAAGTCTATTCTGGATCCTGACTTGTGAGAAGGAGTTGGTCATCGTCATCTTTGACAGTCGCACTAATTTGGCCGGTATACCAAATTGCAGCATGATGTTGTACAGTACTCCACGATCGATACTGTCGTATGTCTGCTTGAAGTCGATAAAGATTTGGTATACGTTTACGTTGTATTCCCAGCACTTCTGGAGTATCAGTTTGACTGTGAAGAGCTGATCGGTTGTGGAGCAACCAGGTCTGAAACCGCTTTGATATTCGCCAATGATTCGTTTTGCGTACGGTTTTATTCTATTTTCCAGAATTTTCGTCAAAATTTTATAGGACGTACAAACTAGTGAGATGCCCCTGTAATTCTCACACCGCAGTTTATCTCCCTTTTTGTGAATTGGACAGATGATGCTTCTGCGCCAATCGTCTGGGATCACATCGTCCTCCCATAATCGCAGGAGTAATTGATGTATGGCATTAGCAAGACCCGTTCCACCGAATTTTAGCAGTTCAGCTGGAATCTCGTTAGCGCCCGGCGCTTTATTTCGTTTTAGTGACCGCAACGCGAGATCAACTTCCTCTACTGTCGGGGGTTGTATGGGTGGGCCTTGATCAACAATATCGTCAAGAGCTTCTTGTGTGGGGATGTTAGATGGTAGGTTCAGAAGCTCTTCAAAATTATAGGCCCATCGTTTGTTAATGCCATCGGTTTCGCTGATGATGTTTCCATCCTTGTCCTTACAAAGGCTAGTCCTGGGTTGGTGGCCGTTCTTAATTGTATTTACTAGTTTGTACGCTTGTCTGGTGTTCCTATTAGCTAAGTTTTCGTTTATATTCAGCAACTGCTCGTCAAAGTATTTACGTTTCTTACGTCTAATTATTCTATTCGATATTCGCCGCAGCTCGTCATATTTTTCTCTTCTAGCTCTGGCTCCTCGTTGAATCCATTGTCTGTAGGCCTCATTTTTCGCATCAAGTGAATTTTTTTGACTCTCGAATGATTACACGAAAAGGTTTTATTTTAGAAATTAAAAAGAAAGCTACTTCTCCAGTGAATTAAAAAACACATTAATAAAATTTAAAATTAAAAGAAAAATCATTACAACAACTCCTTAAAACTATACTAACGAGCCTATCAATTGACTTTGCAGTGAATTTTTTTCTGTTATACTATGGCCCGTTTTCTCAATGTCTGATTAAACAGCCAGTTATCTATCCGGGACATTACACTCTAACCTTAGCGCATGCAACGCTCAAAATATGATAATGAAGTAGAAAGCTTAGTTAATGCAGTAGTAGGCGAAATCCTACCGCCTGTTCTATTCTATTCTGCATCTGTGCTATCTGTCATTATTTTGCTGAGTTGGTTTGAAGTCCTCCAGAACTCTGTTCTTTGTGACCAGTTTAATTGTCTCATTTGAATGTGCAAGCGTTAACAGTTCTAGCTGTCAGAGTCTCAGCAGCCCGTATCAGCTGTTTGGAATTATCGTCCGATAAATTCTTAACTGGAGGATGAGTGCCGCTTAGTGTTTATCTACAGGATAAACTTTAACCAGACATTCTGAAAACGGCAATATGTGTATCAGCATATACGGATATTGTTCAATTGTTACGTGTCGGACTATGAGCCCACTCAGCTGTTAAATGAGTACCCATTTATGGGGTAAATAACTCGGTTGAGCGTGTTGCTGATCACACACCTCTGCACAAGACATACCGTCACGATCTAGAAAATGAGATGATGCTAACTCGAGGCCATGGTTCAAATTGGACTGTTGCGCCAGTTATTTATTTTTATATTGTTCAAAGTGGCCTCCTTCATGGTCGATGCACAAACGACATTTTTTACCGGTAGATGAATGGAGTGCTTTAGGACTTCTTCCCGTTTTTCCTTCATATCGTTGCATTCTGTTTGGATTTTTTACAGCAGATGCTCCCGACAGTTGGCTGTATACTGTGTTTTTCAGAGTACCCCATACATAAAAATCTAGAGGCGTTAGGTCGGGACTTTTCGGAGGCCATGCTGCTGGGCCTTATCCTCCAATCCACTTTTCTCCGAATTCATCATTCAAAAACTCGGTAATATTCTTTCGCTGTGAGCCGGGCATCCGTCTATCTGCTACCGAAAGTCCATTCGTTGGGCAATAGGAATATTGTCCAGTATTGTCGGCGCTACTTGATTTTGCGGTATTTGATGGAAGGTAGATGAATTTAGGCGATGAGGAAGAATAATTGGATCAAGGAGTTCATCGCCAAGTACACCTATCCAGACATTTACGCTGAACTCCTTTTGGAAGCGATAAGTGCGAACTGAATGGGGATTTTCCTGAGCCCAAATGTGGTTGTTCCGCTTATTAACAACACCACTGCGCGTAAACGTAGCCTTATTAGTCCATTGGAGTTTTCTTCGGAAATTACGATCAGCCGCTTTTCTTTCCTGAAACCACCTACAGAAGGAAATCCGCTTCTCGCAATCTCTTCGAAGTAAATCCTGTACTTCCATGATATGGTACGGGTAGCGATTGTCGGAATGAAGAGTTCGCTGTAATTTCTTACGCAGGATATCCAGCTGAAGTGCGGCCCTTCTTGTACTCAAGCTAGGATTTTCACCAAAGACCTCAAGGATACCTTCCTCCCTTCCAATTCCGATACGCCGACTACATTCTTTGTCGTTACGGTTCTGTGTTCCTTCTGTTTCTGAAAGGATCCGATATGTGCTCTCAAACGTATGTCTGTCTGGAAGTTTCTTTTGTGGGAAACGTCGGCTGTATTCTCGAAGTGCCGTTCCCTCCGGCAACACCATACACGAATACTATATCAGGGTACTCTCTATCCGTATATTTGCTAGGCATCATACCTAAACTTCTGCACACTGGGGACTAAATTTTTTTTCCGTTAAAGTTAACGGATATAATTCTCGCTATATTCAGTTAATAAATAAGCAATTACCTAAATTATTATGATAAGTAAATTAAATTATTTTTTCACAGAATAAATGCTCACTGTTCCGAATCAAACTCCATCTCCATACCAGTTTTTTTTTTTTTTTTTTGTTTAACACGTAATATTCGCGAATTTTAAAATCTTACTTAACTTTTATATGTCATTCGAAAACTTAAATATTGGGGCAACTTTTGTATTTTAGATTTTGCATACATCTCAGTTCACAGTACCGTAATGAAATATATGTTCGATTTTTACGTGAAAAGTTGATTTTGACATTTTTTCAAAATTGATACGGTTGTATATCGGAAGTTACGGGGAATTTCGAAACAATGGAGGTGTCATTTTTTACGAAATTTTACGTAGTTTCAAAAATTAGAATCAATTTCAGACTTCAATAACCCAAAGGCTGGCAAATTAGAGTTTTACCAGAAAATCTAGCTTTTTGACAAGAACAACAAAAAATGCGATAGCTCCGTAACGGTAAAAGATAGAGGGATCATTCGGGCGGCGTTGTTCCTGTAACAGAGTGTAGGATATACCCTAGCCCTATGGCGATTTCATCGCGGGCCACCCTGTATAAATAGAAGAATATAATATACAACATCCCTGCAAAACAACTCTCGGCTAACTAACCGGATAAATACCTGTTAGCACTACCGTTAATCTTTCAATTAAAAGGTATAGAACTTATTTATTTTTAACCCAAGGTACTGTCCTTTCACCAACACTCTTCCTTCTCTTCATCAACGATCTTCTCAGCGTGACTTCCAACTCAATCCATAGCTTTGCAGACGATAGCACCCTTGACTACACTTACTCTTTCAACTCTGTAGCTGACTCTCGCCGAAATTCAACATCTATCAACAGAGATCGCATGTTTGACTCACTAAATGAAGACATTTCAAAAATTATTGCATGGGGGAAAGCGAATCGAGTAGAGTTTAACGCCTCAAAAACTCAATGTTGTCTACTTTCCAATAAGCGATGTGCTCCACCTACCGCCCAACCCATTCTTGTCGATGGGGTCAGCATTCCTGATTCGCCCATACTGAACATACTAGGTATTAACATCTCCAGTAAACTAAATTGGTCCGACCACATTTTTTGCGTTGCAAAAAACGCAATGAAGTGTCTGGGCTTTCTGAATCGCTGTAAAAGATACTTTTCACCATCTGATCTGGCTCAAATTTACAAGGCTCATATAAGACCGAGACTTGAATTTAATTCCCACATATGGGCAGGCGCAGGTAGAACCGCATTATCCGCGTTAGACAAAGTTCAACGGAAAGCCTTCAAGCTTATTGGCGAGGAACCCATAACATCTAAAATCGAACCGCTTGAACACCGGCGAAGTGTCGGCTGTCTCTCACTCTTCTATCGCTACTACAACCGCCGTTGCTCTGATGAAATAGCCAACCTCATTCCTGAGCGTACTTTTCCTTTACGTAACACCCGACTAGCCAGTCGTGTCCATCCTCATCTTCTAGAACTCAGCAATAGTCGCACCGCCAAATTCCATGACTCGTTTGTATCTAGGACAACACGAATGTGGAACGATCTACCATCTTTTGTTTTCCCCCGCAACTATGACCTACAAAAATTTAAACGGAATGTACACCGTCACCTTATTCAAACTCAACCCATCTCCCCACTACCTTAATCCCTTACCGCCAATGCTGTGCTCTCGCATCAAAGGGTTACCCCCTAAGCTTTGGTATAAACATAAAAAAAAAAAAAAAAAAAACTCTCTCTGCTCTTCGTTAGCTGACGAACATAACACAGTCCTTTTCCCTCTATAATAGGTACATCAACTGATGAAAAAAAAAAACGAAAATTCATTCAGATGAAATACTGGTGCAATATCCAATTTGATAAAGCAACATTACTAGTAAAATTCTGGATGACAACTCGATAGTTTACCACATAAATTACCAGAAATATTACTGGTATAATACCCGTATTGATACGGAAATACAACTGGTACAACACCAGATAAAATTACGATTTTTTTACAAGAAAATGATGGGTTATTTACGAGTATAATAACGAGGAATAGTACAGCCTAAATAGGGTTCTCATGTAGTACCATGCCCTTATTTTAAATTTATCCCATAAAAATCAGAGGAATAGTTTATTGTTTTACCTCTATAAAATACCATTTTTTCTTTTCTAAAATCTTGCAGAAATTCACATATGTACATAACGTACACGGTTTATTTAAAAAAGTCTATATTTTGTTATGGTCAAATCGTGCTAAGATCATTCCGTCAAATCACAGTTTTTCATTAAATATTTCGTATTGCAATAAAATACATATGTATGTACATACTTCACTTTCCAACGCAGCCTCGGCGGGTGTCTCTAATGAAATATTTTGAATGAGAAATGAAAGATAATTCAATTTTTTAAGTTTTTATGTTGAACTCTCTTCGGAAAATGTGTAGCTCTTCCGAACACTTCTCGTGTATTGTTATCAGATACATCGTTAATTTTCGAACACTTATTACGAAATAAAATAAAAAAGAAGCTAGTCTTCTCCTTGCGTGCCGAAGGTATCATACCTTCAGGAGATTGTGTTCCGGTAATCTTAAGCCATTCTGCATTTGCCACTTCGAAATTAGCAGTAAACTTGTTCCGATTCCACTGTTCCTATGAGAGGTATTTGATATCAACAAATTTAAGAATGTGGTTTGGTGACAAACGTGAGTGGCTAATATACAATTTTGTAAATCTTTAGAAACAATAAAGTTTTTCTAACAAAAACTAACTTTATGACAGCTATTGTAAAATATATGATATATGATATGATCCAATTTCAATGAAATTCGGGAATGTGGTTTGCTAATAGATACTATTGAGTAATATAAGATTTGGTGAAGATATATTCAGAAACAAAAAAGTTGTTCTCACAAAAACAGATTTTTGGACCGGTCGTTCCTATGGCAGCTATTTGACACGTTGGTCCGATTCCATTGGCTCCGACATATACACAGTACAGTACAGCGTTCAGTAGAAAGAAGGTTTTGTGCAAAATATCAGCTCGATTGCTTCAAGATTGCTGAGAGACTAGTTTGCATAGAAACAGACGGACATACAGACAGACGAACAAAACTTAAACGACTCGTCTCATCATACCGACCAAGAATATATATTATATAAGATTTATAATGCACAGCTAATTTTTTCTTTTCATTGTGTTTTTCCGTGTCCCGAAGGTTGGACACATTCCCTCCTCTTTCCTCCTCCTAATCCTTCCTTTGTGCAACTTATGTTTTATTAAGGTGGCTAATCTAGGACTAGGAGGCTTTGGCTCAATAACCCACGATACGCTGGTCTAGCCGGGACCTGTGCCACCGAGCCTAAAGCATCCTCGTAAAAACAAATTTGTGTTGCAGTAACGACGCCTCGACATAGCCGTGGTTCGCAACAATGTCATGTACCGTTTCCGGCAAGCCGGTGTACTTACTCTGGTAAGGTTTAGCACAGAAACCTGCACAAATGATAGATTGTGTCTTGTTAACTTTACCAAGGCAGGCAGACGCAGAACAATAGGCCATAGTCGTTCCAGGTGTTAATAGCAATGGAACGATGCTTTTATTCATATGCACAGCCCTGCACTTATCCAATATACGAACCGGTATAAACTTTTGAAGTGTATGAAACGCCTACAGGTAGGCAAATGAATCAAGATGTTCTCGAATAATAGGCGCTTTTTTTCAAGATCCGTAGGGAGCAGAGCAGGTTAAAACCACATAATTACACTAACAATTTAAACTGAGTTGCTCTCAATAAAACTTAAGTGCAGGATTTCTACTCCGTTAAATAGTTCCACATTTTAAATGCAGGCAACGACATTTTAGAACAGTTTACAGTTTGGGAAGCACATAAAGTTCATTTCCTGCCAATAAAATGTTCGTTTTGTGTAATTATATGGAATAGTAAATATACAAAATAATTTTGCCGCCTAAAGCAAATTTGTCCGATTGTATATGTACTACCCAACAAGCACAAATCAATCATTAAACGGTTGTTATGATTGAAATATAACCAGGATCATATAACGACATTGTCGTATAAATGGTCAAAATAACGTTTTTTAAACGTTTGTCAAATGGCAATTTTACCGTTTTTGCCTGGTTTATGACCATGAATTTCAGTGAAACTACAATATAGCCATATTGTAGTCCGGATGGCGCAACGGTTAGCACGTTCGCCTTCAACGCACTGGGCCCCGGTTCGATTCCGGGGATTTACATGTCGGACAATGAACCCACTCAGCTGTTAAATGAGTACCCATCATGGAATAAATAACTCGGTTGAGCGTGTTACTGATCACATACCTCTGCACAAAAACCGTCACGATCTAGAAAATCAGATGATGCTAACTCATCTCGAGGCCGTGGCTCAAATTGGACTGTTGCGCCAGTTATTTATTTTTACTTTAAACGTGCCTTACACACACCGATCGATTGGCCGATCCGTCACCCGATATCGATATCGGCCTGTGTATGCGCTTATCGTTGACAATTTTTTTGACAATTCCATATAATTTTTATCAGCTGATATTTTGTGGCGATCCATCGGCTGATCGATCGAGCGACGGATCGCTCGGTGTATGTGGGATGTTACATGGCTACATTTCAGGTCTTTAATTGACGACATTGTTATAGACAGTCACGTCTGTGACCCGTTTCCTGCAAAATCGTTAAGTTTACAACTGTTATATTGCTAAATATTAACAGTATTGTCTTTTATGTTACTGTCCAATGACCAGTATATAACATAATTGTAACGTTGTAGTTTTAAACATGTCTTAAATATAACCATATTGTTCGATTCCTTGCCTAATTATGCTTTGAAAATAACATCATTGTTAAATTTTTCGCCTAAGAATATTTCAGATTTATAACCAAAATATAACCGTGGAGACGACGAAATAAAACCGTGTAAAAGCCGACACACACTTGCGTCCAAAATCCAAGTTTTCCTCGGACGAATCCAAAATTTTCCAGTCAAATCCATACATCGACCGGGAAAATTTTGGATTGGACGCGGGACAAATTGGATTTTGAACGCATGTGTGTGTCCACCTTAAGACGACCAGTTTCGCATTTCCATGTATTCTGCAAAAGGGCTGCCTTGTTGTTGTCGTGGTAGCGATGCTCCGAATACTGCGGTTCTTCTTACATCTAGGGGGTGTAGCAGCTTTTGACCGCCAAAAAACGAGTCGTTGCGGTACGAAGAACCAGCTGCTGCGTTAAGCGCAATGCAACTCTGCCTGTTTGGCAAATAGTCGTTATCGTTTAAAAAAAATGACCCGAAGACCGGAATACGTGTTTTGTGTACCGACGCGACGAGGATGCTGGAACGACTAATCTGTATGTTGACAAATGGGGTGCATTCAAAAATGAAATGGTTGTGTTCAAAACAATATGATTTGGGATATACAGAAACAGTTTTAACGACAATGAATTTGTAATAGGTACAACAATATAGTTCATGAAATACAATATTGTTCTGAACGTTATAAAATGGGTATTCTTTCGACAATTTGGTCCAAAATAAATCAATTTATTTTAGTAATATTAATGACAAACTTAGATAAAATATTAAGTTGGATACCGAACAAAATTGTTTTAGTTCTGTAACCTAACCAAATTCGTTATTTCTGGACTGAAATACAACCGTAAAATGAGTTAGATTCCTACGCAAGGTTGGATTGTGCTACTTGGGTACGGATTTAAGTTTTCTCTTGAAAGTTGACATTTGAACTCTAACTAAACCAAGACACACTCCCAGCAAAGACAAAAACTTACTCCGTTAAATTGCTCTGGATCGTTTTTTTCGTTACTTAACCTGCTCTTCTCTGTAAAAAAAAAAACTCTCCTAATATGTTAAAGGTTTGAACCACAGAGACATATAGAAGGAGATGAAACCTCCATTTACTGTGCACAAAATTCTGGACGTAATTCCACCACATACGAACTAGTAAAAAGTAAACAGAGAGACACACGCCCTCCACTGCGCAACACCCGCGCAGTCTATATAAAAGCACGGGAAGCACAAAAGATGTCATCCCCTCTTCTACTTCTCCTATTGGAACAATAACATTCCAGTCTGTCTCTCTGCCGCGGAACACCCGCCCGGTTCATATAGAATCAAAAGAGATGCCAAATTTCCATATCCCCTCCTACTTCCTCCCTTGTGCCGAATTACTTCGTTTCTCTCGCTCTTTTTCATTTCCTCTGATTCTCTCTTCAAAGGTTTGAACTCTTAAAACGTATGAAACGCCTAGAGGTACGCAAAATTTAAAAGTTCAAAATGTTCATGAGTATTAGGCGCGTTTTTTTCAAGATCCATGTAGAGAAGAGCAGGTTAAGACCACACAATTACACTAACAATTGGATCAGGGTTGCTCTCGATAGAACGTTAGTGCAGGATTTCTACTCTGTTAAATAGTTCCACATTTGAAATGTAGGCGGCGCAGGAGGTGAAGGTTTTTGGACAGTTTACAGTTTGGGAAGCATAAAAAGTTCATTTCCTCTCAATAAAATGTACGTTTTGTGTAATTATTTGGAACAGTAAACATACTGTAATGTTTCCTCTGTTGAGCGAAACCACGAAACCAAAGCAGGTTCGTTAGATATTCTTGTGCTGAATAATGAAACACTTCGATTGAAAAACACACACACTTTATTTACAAAACGAACTACACACGCGTGCTAACAACTAACGTTAAAATTAGCAATAACAACCACGACGGCAGATAACGAATATTTCCTTAGCGCTTTATAGCGATCCAACCGCCACTGATTGTCGAGTCTGACTACTACTTCACGACTGCTCTTCCGTTCGGTGACATCTGCCTTTTATAGGTGGAAGTCCATGCTTTCGTCAATTAGCGAAGACTCTTGATTTTTCGAGATGTTCGAGTTTCGGGTTTCACTACTCAACGAAGGTTCGAGAATCCGCTTCAATGTTTCTGTTTGGAGAAGGTTCTAGACTATAGATGGCTCGAGAATAGCCTCGTGTCCATTCAATTTGTACTGGTCATCGATCATTCGAGATTAGTACAGTGTGGGTCGTAAAAGATACCCACCCCGTACACGCAACAATACAAAATAATTTTGCTGCCTAAAGGAAATTTATCCGATTATATATGTACTAAGGATTTAAGTTTTCTCTTGAAATTCTAGTTGACACTTGAATTCTAACTAAACCAAGACACACTCCCAGCAAAGACAAAAACTTACTCCGTTAAATTACTCTGGATCGTTTTTTCGTCGCTTAACCTGCTTTGCTCTGCTCTGTACGAAAAAATGCGCCTAATGTCAAACAGTTAAGGAAAAGTTCAATGACACCAGAGTATTGCGACGAAGCAAAACAATAGAGATCAATTTCACTTTTCGAATTTCGGTTGCTCAGTGTTTTAAATCAATAAGAAGAAGTTACACTAGAATTGATTACAAACGCTTGCAGTGCAAGGTTTAAAGCAATAAACACGTCACAAATACTTTTCGCTGGCGTAATAGAATTAGAAAGAATAAAAAGTTGTAAGACACAATGTAAATGATGCGAACGAACGAGTAACTAAATTTGTATGCCAATTCAATTAATTTAACTTTTTATACTTTATAAATAAATAAACTGGCGCAACAGTCCAATTTTCTAGATTGTGACGGTCTTGTGCAGAGGTGTGTGATCAGTAACACGCTCAACCGAGTTATTCACCCCATAAATGGGTACTCATTTAACAGCTGAGTGGGCTCATAGTCCGACAAGTAAATCCCCTTTTTTATCGAAAACTACCGCATTTAGTAGGAATCGAACCGGGACCCAGTGCGTAGAAGGCGAACGTGCTAACCGTTGCACCATCCGAACGACATATACTTTATACTTTCAATTTTAACTAAATGAAACATAATTTGAAAGAGAATTATGTAAAGAATAATGAAATGAAACCGGAATATAAAGGGCTACGCCCGCAATCCGAGGGTTCTGTAGCAAGCGCTTATTTTGGTGTACAAATATTGCCCCCTTGCTCTTCTTGATACCACTCAGATGGATAAAAAAATCATAATTAAAATGTCTTACCCACTTACATTTTACAAGCCAATTTATATTACGTGATTGTAACGAAACTAAGAACATATTATTGTCTTCTAAGGTGTTGGTTATCGTTGGCCATCAGTACTTTTGACCTCGAACGTGTTTAAGGCATGCAGGGGTGTGCTAACTGTAACTATAGAAATAAACTATTATTGACTATTCTGAGAAGATATGCAAATTCCATTATTTTCCATTTTACAATATGCTATTCGGAATCCATATTTCTGCAAGTTTTCATAATTCTATGTATAGGGGGGGGGGGGGGCAAATTACGAACTAATATTTTCTCCTCCCCACTGTTCCCCTTTCTACAAATTTTAAGAAAATGCGAAAAAATGGATTGTACTCAACATTACCTTTCTCACGACACCTCACTTGCCTATGCCAGTCGAAACAAATATTTGACCTTCATTTCGCCTCTATGTGGACACCCCCCCCCCCCCTCACCCTCTTCGAAAATGATTAATTAAATTACTGCAATTCGCACGACGAAAAACAACATGAAAGTAGTACTCACACCTATGAGGCCGGTAGGTGTATTTTTTGTGTGGATAGTGTCAAAATGCCTAACTTTAAAAGAATGTACTACAATATTATTAAATATTATGTGATTGTAATGAAACTTAGAGATATTATTGCCTATGATGTTGGTTATCATTGGTTATCAATATTTTCGGGTATGCTTAAGGGGTGCAGGGGTGTGCTAACTGCAACTATGGAAATGTACTATTATTAACCTTTTTTGATGAGATATCAAAATTCTTCGATTTTTTGTTTTCTATGCCAGTAAAATGCCGCTTTTCAGCAAATTTTCATATTTCGAAGTATAACGGTCTCGAAATGCAAGGGGGGAGACAAACTTGGATCACATATTTTTCCCTCTATCTCTTTTCCCCTCTTTTCAAATTTGATGAAAATACCAAAAGTGGATTGTACTCGGTGTTACCTTTTCCATGATACCCCACTTGCCTATACCAGATGAAAAAAAAATTTTGACCATCATTTCCCCTCTATGGGGACCTCCCCTTAAAGTCCGCCTATTACAATGAATCCCTTTCTCCGGCGAATTGTAATAATTCTACATATTCCCACAAAATTTCACATATATAGCTTCAGCCGTTCGCGAGAAATTTCATGGACAGACAGACATTTGACCGATTTCATAATGGTTTTGTTTTTACTATAAAACCCTAAAAATGGTTGCCAGCTTTGTGCCTGCCGCAACCCTGGCTTAATTATAAGGTATAATTATTTTGTGTCCAGTAATCTGTGCTTGCTTGTACGACAACCCACCCCGGTAAAATATACTCCATGTCAAGAAATCCGAAACAAAAGCCTCGGATTAGACGGATCATCAACGACAACCACGCAAATGTTGGCAAGTGTTTAATTTCCGTGGCCCCGGGTAAGGAAATCACTTTTCTACTAGAACGTTTCAGAAATGCACGAATCTGGTGGAATTTTTGACCAAATCGCAATGATTTAAAGTTTCCATAATTATTTTTCAAATTGACCGAAACTACGGGAAAAATCTCCAAATCTTCCTCATTTCCGCCTCTGGAAAACATATGTTTGCCGTCAACTGATCTTCGGTAAACACCTCTTCGGCTGCAGACTTTGCTGTCTTTCGGTTGTTTGTTCCCAGGGAAATTGGATATTGGCGGTGGCGGTATAGTGAAGATATGAAACACAAAAAAAAAATAGACTGACAGCTCTTTGCGGCCAACCAGCCAGCAACCCGACTATTATACTAAGGGCCGTTTTCTCAATGTCTAGTTAAATCTTATCCTGTAGATAAACGCTAAGCGGCACTCATCTTCCGGTTAAGAATTTATCGGACAATAATTCCAAATAGCTGATACGGGCTGCTGAGATTTTGAAAGCTAGAACTGTCTACATTTGCACATTCAAATGAGATAATTAAACTGGTCACCGGATCTGAAACCAACTCAGCCGCAAAATAATACTGAGTGGTGGCACAGACGTAGAATAGAATAGAACAGGTGGCAGAATTCCGCCAAGAAAATCAGCTGACTTTCATCTGCATTAGCTGCGCTGTGGACTGCACTCCACTGCTCATATTTTGAGCGTTGCATGCGCTAAGGTTAAATTCAATAGGCACGTTTTTTCGTACAGACCACTCAATTACACTAACAATTTGATCTGAGTTGCTCTCGATAGAACGTTAGTGCAGGATTTCTACTCTGTTAAATAGTTCCACATTTGAAATGCAGGCGGCGCATGCGTCGACATTTTAGAACAGTTTACAGTTTGGGAAGCACATAAAGTTCATTTCCTCCCATTAAAATGTCCGTTTTGTGTAATTATTTGGAATAGTAAACATACAAAATAATTTTGCTGCCTAAAGGAAATTTGTCCGATTGTATATGTACTAAGGATTTAAGTTTTCTCTTGAAATTCTAGTTGACATTTGAATTCTAACTAAATCAAGACACACTCCCTTAGCAAAGACAAAAACTTACTCCGTTAAATTGCTCTGGATCGTTTTTTTCGTCGCTTAACCTGCTCTGCTCTGTACGAAAAAAACGCGCCTAAAACGTGCTATACACACACCGATCGATCGACCGATCCGTCGCCCGAAATCAATATCGGCCGACGGATTGGCGTGTGTATGTGGAAATCGCACCGATCGGGCGATCAATTTTGATCTGCCGATATTTTAGTGCGATCGATCGGTGACGATCGATTGGGTAGTGTATGTGATTATCGCAAGTGAATGTCAAATTACCAAATTATTAAATGATGAAATTTCAAGGATTCTAATGAAATGGGGGGCAAAGACCTTTTCCATAGTCCTCCGCGTGGGCGCCCACTGGTAACGGCAGTGTATCAATTCGCTGACGGCCAATGTCTTAGCGATAAGACAGTTTGGAAAAGGCAGATAGCTGTAGCCTGAATGGCTGACAAACACCTAAGCGTCTCAGGTCTAGTAGGATGGAATGACTTGCGTAGTTGGACCTGCTACATAGTTGTGTGGGCTCCAGCACGTTTATTAAAACATCTGAAGCAGCTATCTCCGAGGCCATCCCCCGAATGGGGTTAAGCGATGTGCTGACAACTCGTCCTTGTAAAAACCACTCCATGTCAAGAAACCTGGAACAAAAGCCTCGGATTGGACGGATCAACAACGACGACCACGCAAACGAATAAAGGATTATTCTTTCGGATCCTGGAATGTACGCTCCCTGAACAAACCGGGGGCCGAGAAGGCCCTCCTTCAACAGGTCGAAAAGTACAAACTGAGCATTACTGCAGTCCAGGAAACAAATTGGCTTGGCAGCGAAATTAATGACAAGAAATCGCACACAATTTTTACAAGTGGCAAACCATCGGGCCGCAAGGAGTTTGGAGTAGCATTTATAGTGAACAATCACCTCAAACCGCATATTACTGACTTCAAACCCATAAATGAACGGCTGTGTGCGATTCGCATCAAGACTCGATTCTTCAATCTCTGGCTCATCAATGTGCATGCCCCCACTGAAGTTAAAGAAGACGCAGTAAAAGACGAGTTCTACGCCCGCCTTGAAACTCTCTTCGACTCACTTCCAACAAACGACGTCAAATTGCTGCTGGGAGACTTTAACGCGAAAGTCGGGAATGAAAGTTGGCATCGGGGGACCTCTGGAGGCCACAGCCTCCATGAAGAATGTAACGATAACGGCCAGCGACTTATCGACTTCGCCTGCAGCAGGAATCTAGTCGTAAGCTCTACGTGTTTCCCGCATCGACGCATTCACAAGCAGACCTGGAAGTCCCCAGACGCACATACCGTCAACCAAATTGACCACGTCCTCATTTGCAGGAGATGGGCGTCTAGTGTCATGGGTGTCCGCTCCTATCGAGGAGCAAACTGCGACTCAGATCATCACTTGGTGAAGACGACCTACAGATGTAGAATCTCCTCAGTGCACCAATCAAGATTCAGCCCTCCCAAAATCTTTGCGGTTGATAAGCTTTTGAGTGATGCTACAGCGGTGGCGTATACTACCGCCCTTGAGGAAAAACTATCACCTATGCTACACAACATCAGCAACACAGGCGTCCATGGGTTCTGGGAAGAACTCAAGGGTACCATCAAGGATGTCGCAGAGAAGGTCGTGGGATATAAAGCCCGGCGAGCGCGAAATGACTGGTTCGATGAAGAATGCAAAAATTCACTTGACGCGGAAAACGAGGCCTACAGACAATGGATTCAACGAGGAACCAGAGCCAGAAGAGAAAAATATGACGAGCTACGGCGAATATCGAATAGAATAATTAGACGTAAGAAACGTAAATACTTTGACGAGCAGTTGCTGAACATAAACGAAAACTTAGCTACTAGGAACACCAGTCAAGCGTACAAACTAGTAAATACAATTAAGAACGGCTACCAACCCAGGACTAGCCTTTGTAAGGACAAGGATTGAAACATCATCAGCGACACCGATGGTATTAACAAACGATGGGCCTCTTATTTTGAAGAGCTTCTAAACCGACCATCTAACATCCCCACACAGGAAGCTTTCGACGATATTGTTGATCTAGGCCCACCCATTCAACCCCCGACAGTAGAGGAAGTTGATCTCGCCTTGCGGTCACTAAAACGAAATAAAGCGCCGGGCGCTGACGAGATCCCAGCTGAACTGCTAAGATTCGGTGGAACGAGTCTAGTTGATGCCATACATCAATTACTCCTGCGAGTATGGGAGAACGAGGAGATCCCAGACGATTGGCGCAGAAGCATCATCTGTCCAATCCATAAAAAGGGAGATAAATTGCGGTGTGAGAATTACAGGGGCATCTCACTAGTTTGTACGTCCTATAAAATTTTGACGAAAATTCTGGAAAATAGAATAAAACCGTACGCAGAACGAGTCATTGGCGAATATCAAAGCGGTTTCAGACCTGGTCGCTCCACAACCGATCAGCTCTTCTCAGTCAAACTGATACTCCAGAGGTGCTGGGAATACAACGTAAACGTATACCAAATCTTTGTCGACTTCAAGCAGGCATACGACAGTATCGATCGTGGAGTACTGTACAACATCATGCTGCAATTTGGTATACCAGCAAAATTAGTGCGACTGACAAAGATGACGATGACCAACTCCGTCTCACAAGTCAGGATCCAGAATAGACTTACTGATCTATTTGAAACACGCACTGGTTTGAAACAGGGCGATGGACTGGCACCGACGCTCTTCAACCTAGCACTGGAATACGTTATTCGGGCCATGAATATGGACAACAGCAAGACGCTGCTCATCAAGTCGACACAATTAGCAGCGTACGCCGACGACATCAACATCATGTCCCGAAGATTGGCTGACGCAGAAGAACTTCTGCATACGCTCGATACCGCTGCAAACGAAGTTGGATTACGTATTAACGAGGGTAAAACTAAAATAATGATGCAATCGGTGACAAGGACACCTGCACAACCGAGCATCAACGTGGGGGACCTCAACATCGAGTTCGTGAACAACTTCATCTACCTGGGTTGCAACCTGTCAAGGGACGCCAACGAAACTGACGAAATCAAGCGACGGATACAGTTAGCTAATAAGACTTTTTTCTCGGTTCTCCCCATAATGAAATCGAAACATGTGCACAGAAACACGAAGCTCCGCGTGTACAAAACCATTATACGACCAGTGCTATGCTATGGCTGCGAAGCATGGACCCTAACTCAAGCCTCCGAAAACATGCTAGACACTTTTGAACGTAAGGTTCTACGGCGAATTTTCGGGGCTGTTTGCGATCGAGATGGATGGCGCATCCGGTACAACCATGAGTTGTATGAAATGTACGATGAGCTGCAAGTCTCGAAAATCGTCAAACTACAACGACTTCAATGGGCAGGGCATGTACAAGGAATGGACGATGATCGCATGCCTAAGAGAGTAATGAATGCAGAACGAGTCGACGGAGCGAGACTGCGAGGACGACCGAGATCTCGTTGGGAGAGCTCAGTAGGTGTGGACGCCGCGCAGCTGCTGGGCTCCCAAAATTGGAGGACGCGGTCACGTGACCGAGATAATTGGAGGACAATGATCCAGGCGGCCAAGGCGCGACGTCGGGCTGTCGCGCCACGATGATGATGAATGATTTAAATGGCTTTGCAATTGAAATATCAAATATGTGGTATACGAAAATACCACACACATCCAAATAGTTAACAAAAATGAATCTAGGTTGGATTGGGAGTGAATCATAACCTATTTTTAGGGTTTTGTATAAAAACAAAACCCTTATGAAATCGGTCATGCGTCCGTCTGTCCGTCTGTCCGTCTGTCTGTCCGTCTGTCCGTGAAATATCTCACGAACCGCTGAAGCTACATGCATTAAATTTGGTGGAAATATGTAGAAATACTATAATTCTCTGGAGAAAGCGATGCGTCGTAATAGGTCAACTTTAAGGGGGGGTCGCCATAGAGGGGAAATGAAGGTCGAAATTTTGTTTTCCTTTGGTATTGGCAAGTGGGGTATCGTAAGAAAGGTACCGTTGAGTACATTCCATTTCTGGATTTTTTTTCAAATTTAAAGGAAGGGGAAAAGAGGGAGAGGGGAAAATATGTGGTCCGAGTTTGTCCCCCCCCCCCCCTTTGCATTTCGAGACCGTTATAGCTAGACATATGAAAATTTACAGAAAAGCGGTATTTCACTAGCGTAGAAAACCGAAAATAATAAAATAGAATTTCAAAATCTCATCCAAAAAGGTTAATAATAGTACATTTCTATAGTTGCAGTTAGCACACCCCTGCACCCCTCAAGCACACCCTAGGTCAAAAATATTGATGGCTAATGATAACCAACATCATAGGCAATAATACCTCTAAGTTTCATTACAATGACATGATATTTAATAATAGCACATTGACTTAAATTTATGCATTTTGACACTATCCACACAAAAAATATACCTACCGGCCTCACGCATAGATATGCGTGTACTACTTACATGTTGTTTTTCGTAGTGCGAATTGCAGTTATTTAATGAACCAACTTTGGAAGGGTGAAGATTGGTGATTGGTGATTGGTGATCCTAACAATAACTATTCACACAGTTAATTTTTTTAGGGTTTTGTGTCTTAAATCTTACAAAATCGGTCAAATACCTGTCTGTCCGTCTGTTCATAGAATATCTTACGAACGGCTGAAGCTGCACACATAATTCGGCGAGAATGTGTAGAAATGCTATAATTTGCTGGAGATAGCGTTGTGTTGTAATTGGCCAACTTTAAGAGGGGGGGGGGGGGGTCCACATAGAGGCGAAATGAAGGTAAATTTTTTTTATCCACTGGTATAGCCAAGTGGGGTGTCGTGAGAAAGGTAATGTTGAGTACATTCCATTTTTGGCATTTTCTTGAGATTTGTAGAAAGGGGAACAGTGGAGTAGGAAAAAATACTAGACCGTAATTTGTCCCAGCCGCCCTGAATTTCGAAGCCGTTACACAAGTTTGCAATTTGCAATGTCGTCTTAATATGAATGGTTAAGCATCTCGAAGAGTGGGACAGTTTATCTCGTATACATACATATCTATCTACAGCTTCTCGTATTAAAACTATTACTTTGAGAGGTGACAGATGCAGTCTTTTTGTGAATTGGCATGTAAGATACTATATCATGGGTAAAACATTTAATTATGGTGTTTTTATTCAGCTGAGTGGTACCAAGTAGAACAGGGAGCCAGTATTTACATGCCAAAATAAGCGCTTGCTACAAAACCCTCGAATTGCGGGCGTAGCCCTCTATATTCCGGTTTCATTTGAATTGTCATTCGTTATAGCATCGCACGAAAATCGCTCAGTGTGTGTGCAGTGGAGATCGGCAGATATTTTGTGGCGATCCATCGGCCGATCGATCGGACGACGGATCGGATAATGTATGGCGACTATAATGTTTGATTGTGTAGCCCCACTTCTGGTTAATTTTGTATTTTTGGTAGAACCCCAGATGGACGAAACCGAAGTCCCTATCCAAAAATCTACTCCCGTCGCCAGTATATGGGAGTTCAAAAGTATCCTTTTGTTTGGGGGTATTCACGAAAATGAAAATGTTTAGCTTTCGTGGCCCCACTTCTGGTTAATTTTGTATTGTTGGTAGAGCCACCAGATGGACTAAACCGAAGTCTCTTTTGGAAAATCTGCTCCTGTTTTCAGGATTTGGGGGTTCAAAGGTGTCCTTTTGTATGGGGGGTACTCACGAAAATGAAAATGTTTAGTTTCCGTAGCCCCACTTCTGGTTAATTTTGTATTTTTGGTAGAGTCTATCTGGGTGATGGACGAAACCGAGGTCTCTTTCAATTCTTTTTAGAAGAAGTCGGCTTAGTTTGCGCCCCTACTTCTGTTCCGCCAAGCTCTTGTGGAATGCCGATGAACGTCGAACATTGTGCTGAAAAGAAGTTTGGATGGATTTGGCGACGTTTTTATGCTGTCGCCTGTCGGTAAAAGAAAAAGCAAGAAAACATGCCGAAAATCCATCAATCCTTGTGCCGGAACTATCATGGCAGGATTTTAATGCCGCATTAAGCTCAAGGAGGTACGTACTCTATTAATCTATTAATTCGTATTGAAAATGCGCGTGTCGGAATTTGAAGAGCATTTAATACAATGGCGGCGGCAACAGAAAACAGAGGATATTAGCAGACCAACAATAAGCGCTTCAGTCACTGGCGGGAGGCTACTGAAATAATCGCATCCCATCGTATGTCTCGTCTCCAGGTCCGGTCCAGGAAAAACCGACTACATTGACGAGACATTTTTGACGAAAAAAAATACAATAAAAGCCGAGACACACCACCTATGAAAACGATCCTTCTCGGTCTTTATTGTAAAGCAGACTCGATGTTTTGACATGGATATGTCTTATAGCTGGGGGTCATCCTAAAAATCTGTCCGTAACACGAAATGTCTGCTGTGCTACTCGGGGGTCAGAAGAGGAAACAAGCCCATTGAAAATTTTTCCGAGTTCTATGAATGTAGTGGCCGATCCTCAGTCAATCCGAGTCAGTCATCAAAGAGAACTCACAAAAATCGAAAAACATCGCGTCATGGACTGACGAAACAACCAGGCACCCATAACGCAAGTGAAAATCATTCAACTGCCATCCCCTCGTGATTCAAATCTGCTCAAAACACCAGCCACATCCAGATATTCTGTCTCCCTCACTCGTGCACACACTAACCTGACTCAAAAAGAAAATCGTTGGGGTAGGTCGGGAAATAGCTTCAACTCCACACACACACGCACAAACTCGTATGCACGCAATGGAGAGACGGTTGAGTCGAAGAAGTTCAATGGACGGGTACTGCTTCGTCATCGGCGACAGTGCCAAAGAGATGCTTGCTCCACGGACCGTGGACTACACTTCTGCGGCGGATCCCCCCCGCTTCTTGTGATAGCTCCATCCCATCCAGCCGACTGAAATCAGTGTCACCAAGGTCACCAACGAGTTTTTCTCGTGAGATGTAACGAACTTAAGACCGTACTTATATCGCGCATTCCGCGTACTATCACGATCGCTGATATATCGACTAACAGCGTTTTCCCACTTGTCGATATTTTCCCGGGATGCCGGCCGACATTCTTAAGCTGGAAACGCACAGTGTACGCTGAAACCTTAAGACGGGGAAGCTCCGTACACCAATAAAACACGATACGACGATCGGGGGGGCAATTTAATTTCCCCACGGTGTCTCTGAGCGATTTTGTGCGAAGCTTTCTTTGTATACGAAAGTTCTGCACATGTACATTAACGCTCAAAATTATTTAGATAAGACAAATTTTCTCCAAAAATTGAAATGACGTCCGAATCATAAATTTTACTCAGACCCTATTTGCTAAGTCTCAAATCATTAAACTAAATAAGAGTCAAAACACCTCATAGCAAAGGGCAAATATTTGAAAAGGAGTTGGCAAGGTGAAGTCAATTGCAAAATCCGGCATCCCGGGAAAATATCGGCAAGTGGGAAAACGCTGTTACAGTGCACAATTTTGATTTAGTGGGGAGAATAGTGCAAATGATGCAGTTTGTGCAGAGCGGATAACGTAAACGTTAATCCAATAAAATTGTGTTGTCGCGCTTACCGTCTTTAGACTTAGACGAGTACTATCAAAGTATCTAATAGTAAGTGTGTTTAGCTAGACCGCGGCTCGACGCGATCGATCGCGGATTTACGTACTGACGAAGCACAGGCGCATATACAATATGTAGTGTGTATGATCGCTTCATCCACACACGGGGCAACGGTTGGGTTAATTTGTATTCTCCTGTACACTATGCGGGACGGTATGTCTTGAGAATTTTAAAATGATACAAAGTATCTAGCTACACTGCATGCAGATTCATCGGAACATGGATATGTCTTTAGCTACCGACTGCGTGGAACCTGTTGTGTTGAAGATATCAACGTAACTTTTATAAAGATCCCAGTATAGTTATACTGGATTAAATCATTCGACAAAACACGTCCCACGCTTTCGAATTCGGTAGGCATAAGACATATCCATGTTCCGATGTATCTGCATGCAGGGTAGATACTTTGTTTCATTTTTTCCGGTGCAGTCGTGCAAAAAACATGATTTATGGCTCTATATCAAAGCTTTCGTGGATCCGAACACAAGCGTGGTTTGTACGGATTCATCTAGCCACTAGAAATTTAAAATCGATTTTTGCTTCAAGTACCGAACATTAACAACTAATCATAGAATTGGGCAATATGTTAATGCCCAGGATCCACGGAGCACATAAATGATTTAGAGAATAAATTAGTGAATAGTGAATAAATTAGTGAATAGAGAATAAATTAGTGAAGAAAACTAAAAAAGCCAACGGTCTAATAAAATTGTTCGCAGATACCTTGTTGAATATTTCCGTAGACAACAATTTTTAGACAAAAAATACAAACATGATACGGTATCACAGACTATGCAGTTTCTGTGCGACCTACTAGCTTTGTACGCTGGCTACGTTTATGCGGAACTGTTGCCATCCCTGGAGCTCCGAGACATCAAAAAAATAGTACGAGGAACTGCCGATCTCGAAATTTTAGAGTAAAGAATATTTTCATGTTTCGTATTTCCCTAAGTTTTCATTTAATCAATAGGTATATTTTGAGCGGCATTAAGACGTAATAATTATAAAAATAAAACCAACAATGTTAAGATAAAGTTGTGAATTCCGCAACTATGAGATTCGGATGAAGATTGTAGTAAAAATAATGTAGAATTCGATTAGTGACTAATGTTCCAATTCAGTTTATTTTTTTTTATCCAGAGAGGGTTCGGAGTCACAAATTACTTCGAAAGTGACGAGCTGAGGGGTCCCTCTCTGGAGCGGAATGCCAGCAGTTTCTACCTCCACGTGGTGCATTCTGGGTACCTCTAAAGGAATCTGAAACTTGAATTAGGAAAAAAAAACAAGCTGGCCCTCGACTAGCTTGGCGTGAAGGGTATCATACTGTCATTACTTACTATTACTCTAACATCTCATGTAAAACAATCTAGCCTTCGGCTAGCTTGCCGAAGAGACACCCTTCATGCGATGCGTGAAGGGTATGACACATTCAATAGTCTGTGTTGCTATAAATGGTGAATGCAGAAAGGATCAACCATTCTGTATTTACTACTTTGAAATAAGTAGTAAAATTTGCTCCAATTCCACTATTCCTATGAGAGGTATGTGAAATAGTGGTCCGATTTCACCTAAATTTAGGAATATGATTTGGCTGTAACTATGTTCGATTATTGTGAAATTTGGTAAAGATATCTTTAGAAATGAAACAGTTTTTCTGACAAAAACTTATTTTAGACCGGTTGTTCCTATTGCTATATGATAAAGTACGACACGTAGCAGATTTTCGAAAAGGGTTTTCGGTTTCGTCACCTGAAGGCTCTACAAAAAATACAAAATTAACCAGAAGTGGGGCTACGAAAACTAAATATTTTCATTTTCGTGAGTACTCCCAATACAAAAGAACATCTTTGAATCCCCATATCCTGGAAACGGGAGCAGATTTTTCAAAAAGGACTTCGGTTTCGTCCATCTGGGAGGCTCTATCAAAAATACAAAATTAACCAGAAGTGGGGCTACATAATCAAAAATGTTGTTCTTTAATGTACACGAAATGCTCTGAATTATTCCCGCCACACCAGCACCTTCACGTCCGGAATACCTGCCCGGTCAATGTACATTGATGTAAAAATTTCAAAGTAAAAGTAAACGCGTGAATTCCTTACCGCGAAGCGAACTCCTTTATTGTGAGTGTAGAACTGTACTTCTTATTTTATTATAATGGTTTTTATTTTCTTCAAAATATTTACAATTCACTTATAGCTAACCTTAAACCTACATACATCATGACTTAATATCTAGTTTTGATTCTTACGGCTACGTTTATAGCTATTTGCCAGAGTTCTATTTCTCAGTTTTTAATTATTTTATATTGTTTATTAATATTCCTTATTTCATTGTATACATGTCTTTATTCTGTTGGGTTAGGGGGCGGGTCTCAGAGGACCGGTGTGGTGAGTAGCGCAGAGTGCTCCAGGCAGCAATGTGACATTACGGATAGATGATGGTGGCGGTTGTTAGTTTAGTTGTCGGATGTCTGGTGTCGGTGGAGGGTGCGCTGTAGTATTCGCCGTCTCTCTGACTTCCATCAGTGGGTGGTGTCTGGAGCGCTCCATAGCTTTATCTGTGAGTTGTCCAATGTGTGTGCTAAGTGTGGGAAGCCCTGATTCCCTATATAGTGTCGAGTTGCGGTAGTAGCGTCGGATTTCGTCGTTTCGTCTGAAGAGCCCCGTCGAGTGGCGTAGTATACGTCTCTGCAGTATGAGTAACAGGTGCTTGGTTCCATATTGGTGTTGCGTAGCTGATAATGGGTCTTATAGGCTGCCGATACATCAGAAGTTTGACCCTTTTAGAGACTGCAGAGCGTGAACTGAAAAGAGAAGATAGCATACAAAAGGTCTTGGTTGCCTTGGTTAGGATATTTTTGGCATGCTCGCCGAATGTCAGGAACTTGTCAATAATTACTCCCAGGTACTTTACGTGTTTGGAGGCTGTGACGACCTGTCCTAGAATCTTGACGTTGAGGGAGTTGATTCCTAGGGTCCTAGGGATCGACGGAAGTCCTCTGTTTCTGATGATGATCAGCTCGCTCTTGCCCGGATTGATCCTGATGCCCCACTTTTCGTAGTAAGCGGTTAGTTGTGCCACGTATCTTTGAGTGCTAAGGACGGCCGCCCTGGGGGTGGTTCTCGCATGCCAGGCGATGAGGTCGTCAGCGAACAAGTTCACACCTGAATCATGCTGAGTTCTGCTTCTTGTTCCTGGAATATCTGAGGTGTATAGATTAAATAGGAATGGGCCCAGGACTGACCCTTGGGGCACCCCGGAAAGAATTCTTATGTATTCGGACTTGGATCCGTTGATGACGACTCTTGCACATCTTTCTGAAAGAAAACTTGAAATGATTTTTATTGTGTGTTCAGGAAAATCCCAAGAAATAAGTCGGTAGATCAGGCCCTTGATCCATATGGAGTCAAACGCCTTTTCCACGTCGATTAACACCGCAGCTACAAATTTGGATTCCGAGAGGCTTCTATAGGCATCCGAAAGGAAGACCTGTAGAGAATCCACTGTGGAGTGGCCCTCTTTAAACCCAAACTGCCTTGGTGGTATTAATGTATTATCCGCTGCGAAACTTGACGCTGAGGAAAGGATGACCCTTTCCAACAGTTTTTCTATGTTAGAGAGTAAGGAAATAGGGCGAGAGCGGCGGATATCTCTGTCGTTAAATTTTTTCGCAATGGGAATAATCCTGGCCTTTTTCCATTGTATTGGAAAATATCCTATGTTTAAGCAGTTATTGAAAATAACTGTTATTGAAAATAACTGCTTGGATAAAGAAAAATGAAAGAGGCATCTTCCTAATGATGTAGTTCGAGACACCGTCTTCGCCAGCTGACTTTTTGGGGGAAATGCTACATGCCATGTCTTGGATATCTGAGGGGCCTACAAACTCAGAGTTCCCGATGGGCCTGTCAGATGAGTTGTCATTAGAGAAGTTGGCGACTAGCGATGGTGCGTGGTCTTCCGTGAAGCAGTCGACAGTCTCGTTGACCTCTCGGGAAAACGAAGGATCATGGCTGGAGTTCTCCACAGAAAAGGTGTCTTTGAAGTGAGCGGCTGCTGCATCAGCCGTTGCTGCATCATCTATCAGGGGGAGGCCGTTTAGAGTAAATTCTCGGGTGCGCCCTTTTCTCCTGGTAATTCTGTTGATTTCCGTAAACATGTTTTGTCCCGGAACAATGGCTCTGAGGCGTTGTTCAAACTTGCGATTCATGTGGGCCTTTGTGTTAACAATTATAAGAATATTAATGGCGTTGACAATGGAATCAACTCTTCTGTACTCTGCATTGTCGGCATTGGGGCGCCTATGGAAAATTCTGGATAGTCTTCGGCGAAGAGTTTTCCCCCTGCTATGAAGATCCAGGATTTCTTGAGGAAGGTCTCTATATCCGGAGTTTGTGTTTCAAACGCTGTCGATGATCTGGTCTATCTCTGAGAGAGAGAGGTTCTTGCAGTTGTCAACCGCAATTTCCCCAAGCCTTTCATCGATTACAGCTGCAAATGCTTCCCAGTTTACCCTTTTGTATTGGATATATCGTTCATCCTCAATTTCCATGAATTGCAAGTTTGTTGCACTCGAGATTTCCAGCTCTACTAGGAGGTGGTCGGATCCAGCCTCCACTACTGAGCAGGAGGTGGTGCCTAAGGATGGAATTTGGTGCCGCAGATTTGGGGAGACAAGGTAGAAATCAATCATACTACCGGATCTGCGAAATGTTGCCTCAGGGGGAGCCACCAGCTGCAGTTCAGTTTCTCTGGAGGACAGCCACGAGTTAAGTGTGAAGCCGTAGTTATTCCCAATACGGTTACCCCAGCTAGTGTGACGGGCGTTGAAGTCGCCTCCAATTATGAAGAATTCATATGAGGACCCAGTGGCAAGTAATTGGTTGAGGTCGTCAACCAGTTGTGAGGTAGAGAGACCGCTGTGAGCGTATATTAACACAAAAGCGAGGGTTTTACCACCCACCTCACATGACACTCCCATGCCTTCTATGCAAGTCAACCAGGGGATAAGTATCCTTAGGAATTTGATTTTGGACTTGACGATTATGGCCGTACCCAGCTTGCCAGTGGTGTCATCGTCCGGTATGTCATGGCGGATTGTCAGGTAGTTTTCTAAGAAAACATTGTGTCTAGATTTGAGTCTTGTTTCACTAAGGAAACATATATCTGGCTTGGCTGCATCCAGGTATTCCTGCAATGCATGCCTTTTGTAGATAGATACAAAAGAACAGGAGTTTAGTATTGCGGTCTTAATACTGTTCACTAAGACCACAGAGATTGAAGGCGAGCTGGACGTACGCCATCTTTTTGTCAGCCGCCGAATCGAGGGAGTTAAAGTAGGGAACGAACTTTTCCACTTCTTTTACTAGAGAGAATAAATCTCTGCCGAAGAGGCTTTTACATTCCTCGAAAATTTTTGCGCTGTTTGAGTGTGTCGATTTAAAAGGGTTGCTTGGGGCAGCCGGTTTGGGCTTGGCTGCAAGTTTGGTTGCCATAGCATAGGAGATTCCATCCCGGACTTTGGGTCAAGGGTTGCAGTAACTGCCTCCCTGACAATAGACTTTCCCTATCTGGCTTCATTGAGCCTGGCTTCCGCTTTTTTAGCCATGGGACATCCACGGTAACTAGCAGGGTGCCCCTTTGCGTTACAGTTGACTCAGAAGACTTCTGGGGCTTGTTTGGGTTTTTCGCAGGTTGTGTTACTATTTACCTTATCGCAACTTACGCATCTTGGCTCTAGCGCACAATTGACAGAAACGTGCCCAAAGCGCTGGCAGTTGAAGCACTGCGATATCTTTTTGTGCTCAGGTCTTTCCCACAAGACCTTGTGACCAAGCACATAGTTGACATTAGTCACTTCTTTAGCCTGGGTGCCAGCGGCGAATTGAACCAGGAACATGGACAGCGTCTTGTTCTGGCTTTTTGAATGGGGGGGGGGGGGGTGTCAAACCGTTTGGCAGAGATGACTATATCACCTAGGAGGGAACGGAGGGCATCTAGGACGTCCTCTCCGTCATAGGAGAGATGGACGTTCTTGAGGAGGTAAGTTACCTTCCTAATTGCCGCTGGGGTATAGGTGAAGCATGGCACGTTTGCAGCCTTTAGGTGCTCCATTACGTCGCCATGACTGATTACTGACTTGGGGAGGAGGGTGGTTTTGCCTCCTTTCAGCTTGATTTCAAAATCAGGAATCTTAGCCCCATTCTGGGAACAGGCATCTGCTAGATTCCTTCTGAAAGATTTCAACTCAAAGCTGTAACAAATGATGGGCGGAGCTCTGGGTTCCTTAGCGCTGGGCGTTTTGGAAGCGCTATGTGCGTTAGAAATTGGCTTGGCATTTTCAAATTTACGGGTGCTTTTGGCCTTTTTCTTAGTGGAAAGTTTTTCCTCGATAGGGGGCTTTGGCGGTCTGAGGGACCTGTACCGAGAGTTTTGGTCGAAAGATTGACGCTGGATGCTGCTGATTAGCAAACAGCTCAGCGTTTTTCTCGCAAACGCTTCTGACTGCTTCGCGTAGTTGCGAGTAGCCGCCATTACGACGTGGCTTAAAAGTCGTGGGGGTGGAGAGGTAGCGATCCTCTTTCTATTAACTTTATTACTTAGCAAATCGGAAGGATTGGCTGACGAGGAGGGATTACCTGACCAATCAGATGCTTCGATCGGGGCTGCTTCCGCGTTGACAAGGTCCTCGGGCACTTCCATTGACTCGTTGTCCTCGTCTGATGAGATGCCCTCAGAGTCGTTGTTCAAAATACCGGCAGCTACATTGACAGCACCGGTGGCTGGGGGCTTGGCTTCAATTTTCATCGAAGAGAGCAGGTCTCCAATCACCTCCTCCTTCAGGTCGGCGCCAAACTTTTTGCATAACCGCTAAAGCTTTTGCCGCGCATTTTTGACGAATTGAGCTTTTTCCAGCTCAATCTGCTCCTTGACGTTGGTTATTTTGGGATCCATCGCGACTGACGGCAGCACTGCACAAGCCACTTCACTTGAGTCTATTTCTCTGAAAAACTTTACAACAGGCTACCGTGAGAACGGCAGCCAGGGTGGAGTGGAGTGTCGGGCGGGGTTTTTACTCTTTGCAATTTTTATTTTACTCTTTGCAATGGTCAGCGCTAAAAAGCGGTGGCTCGACAACTCCCTCTAGATCACTATCGCTTTCGCTGCTACGGAACTGCACAGCACTGATGGCACGTCCGAGCACGACGGCGGACACCTCGCAACTGCCACTGACAGCTCCGTGCCCACTCGTCTTATCGACGTATCTTCTGCTAGACGACCACTCACTGAATGGTCCTTGCGGGTACGAACGATGATGCGACCGTCTTCAGTGACCACTCGTCACTCACTCAAAGAACTGTACATCTTACAACTAAACATGGCTATTTATATCTAAACCTAGCTTATGTATCTAAACGTGTTTTCCATGTAACGTACACATAATACACACAACACGGGAAAACACATGGACATACAGATATTTGAACATCGACGAGGATCGAGCACGTGTGCCACAACAGTGTCATAAAGGATACTAAGAAATGTATCTTTTATGATGCTGAGCCAGGTACCCTACTCTTTCAACACCCCAACTCATCGTTCTCTATTCAAAATAAAGTCATCTAAGAAATAGATGCTAACATTAGGCGCTACAAAATTACAACTCTAGTTTAAGATTTAATTGTGACCTTAACGTTAGGCTACATAAATTTTATTCTACATGATTTTTGACTCCTTTTGAAATCTGAACGATGCCCATTCCTTGGACACATGTAGCTATTGACGGTCCCATGACTCCTTTGGTGAAACAGTCTGCTACATTATCCTTAGACCCGACAAAGCACAATTATTTTGCCTTTGATTTTGTGCCGAATATGGTGATATTAGGTGTCGATATGTTTGCTCCTCGGCCTGAACATCTCGACATTGACAATCAACATCGCACTCTGATTGTCGCAATGGATCGGTGTCGGTTGCGAGATCTTCTCGAAGTTGCTACCAAACATTCGCAGCCAAAATGCTTCGCTTGTTGCAGCCGACAGGGCCATGTATTCTGCTTCAGTTGATGATAGGGCGACAGTCGATTGGCGTTTGCTGGTCCATGCAATTGCACCATCGCTAAACGTGAAGACATAGCCAGTACAACAGCGACGTTTGTCAACATCCGATGCTCAATCCGCGTCCGAGTATCCAGCCAATTCGCCACCTCCGTAGCGATATATGTAGATAGTCGATGGTACTTTTGAGATATCGTAAAATTCGTTTAACTGCTATCCAGTGTGGCTTACCGTGAAGAGCATTAACACTCGCATACATCCCATCTCAATACCACGTCGTTACATATGGAAGTACCCGGGTACTCACATAGACTTTGTATGGAAATTTCGTAGAATTTGGTGTTGAAAAGAGGCAAATCAAGCGAATTTGGAATAAAAATAGGCATGAAACCGTTCACGCGAAGCGTGAAGGGTTTTATACCTGTTATCATACTCTCAATACCTGTTATCATAGCCTCATTTTGATCTGCGGTGCATTTACCACTGTGAAATTAGTAGTAAAATTTGTTCGAATTTCACTGTTCCTATGAGGGGCATATGAAATAGTAAGCCGATTTCAACCAAATTTTAGAATATGGTCTGGTGGTAAATATAATTGAATAGTGTGAAATTTCGTTAAGATATGTTCAGAAAGAAAAAAGTTTTTCTAACAAAAACTTGTTTTTGGAACGGTGGTTCCTATGACAGCTATACGATAGAGTAATCTAATTTGAACAGAATTCGAGGATGTGATTTAGCGGCAAAAATTATTGAATAATAAGAAATTTCAAAATGATAACTTTACAAATAAAAAAATTTTTCTCACAAAGACTGACTTTTGGACCGGTCGTTCCTATGGTAGCTATATGACGCAGTGATCCGATTCCGTTGGTTCCGACATATATACTGCGTGCATATATATATACTGCGTGCACATATATATACTGCGGGCATATATATACTATACT
Organism: Chloromyia formosa; assembly: GCA_964017055.1. Classification (NCBI taxonomy): domain Eukaryota; kingdom Metazoa; phylum Arthropoda; class Insecta; order Diptera; family Stratiomyidae; genus Chloromyia; species Chloromyia formosa. The sequence continues at coordinate 85,198,205 of OZ024813.1, read as the reverse complement.
TCTTGCAAAATTTCAGCTGGGTAACTTGAAAACTGAGAGACTAGTTTGCATAGAACCAGGCGTTTTTCGGGAATCAATTCTTCGTCCGAACTACCGAGGAAGTCGCCAGAATCGACAAGACTTCCTATGTAATCGTGGCGTTCTTCGTCCGTCATACGTTGCCAACGAGCATGGCTAATATCATTCATTTCCAATTCTTTACAGTCATACATACACTCCCAATGATCAAGTCGAAGTTGAATGGAAACCCTCGAATTCAAAATATTTATGCGACAGGATTTTACCTAATCCTGACACAGGATACGTAAGAGTCATAAACCTATTGTTTGAAGTATACCCTTTTTTATTGCTGCTAAATTTATAAATGAATATTTTTTCTGGGTAAAACTCCATATATCCGTAATATGAATGTGAGTACCCGGGAACTCATAAATGTATCCGAGGGGTAACCAACAAAAAGTGAAAAAAAAAATGTATAAACAAAAATGCTTGTGGATATGTTTTTTCCAGGTTAAACATAATAGTGATAGCTCATTAGGAACATGGGGACAATAAAAATTACAATAAGTGAAAAAGCTAGCTTTTTATAGCTCATGAGTACCCGGGTACTCAAATATGTATGCGAGTGTTAAATCGGCTGACGTCCTTTACCGCGAATGCAATATCTGGACGAGTGCCTTGTACCAGATACTGCAGACATCCTACCGCTTGTTGATACGGAACCTCGTCAAAATTGCCGTTTTCATCAATCTGCTTCACTGATAGCTTCTGGCTTGCGTCACTCGATGTCACTGTTGGTTTTGCATGCTTCATGCCGAAACGTTCCAGTATCGATTCAATGTAGCGGCTTTGGTGGATCGTTATACCGTCCGCATCGTATTTGATGCTGATTCCAATAATGTTGGTAGCTTGTCCAAGATCCTTCACTTTGAAGTGCGCATTCAAGGCCAACTTGAGGGACTGCGACTGATTTTCGTCCCGCCATAAAATGACCACATCATCCACGTACACGGCCAGAATCACTCCGAGTTCGGTGGAATGGTACAAGCAAGGATCTTCTTCAGACTTAGCCAACCCAATTCCGATTAAAGTGGCGTCCAGCTTGATGTTCCACTGTCGACCGACTTGCTTCAGCCCATACATCGCCCGATTGAGGCGACAGACCCGACCAGTTCCGTCATCATAGCCTTCCGGCTGGTCAGTGTAAATCTCTACTTCAAGGTCGCCTTGAAGAAATGCCGTGATTGCATCCGTCTGGTCAATCTTGTAGCCATTCTTTGCCACGAATTCCAGCAGATACCGAATGGACTCGTATCTCACCACCGGAGAAAAGGTCTCTTCATAGTCGAGTCCGTAACGCTGCGAGCACCCTTTGGCCACAAGCCTAGCCTTGTAATGAATGGTCTCTCCTGATGAGTTCGGCTTCACTTTGAAAACCCACTTAGTTTTTATTGGCTTGCGTCCTTGTGGCAAATTAACTAAATCCCAGGTGCCGTTTTCACTGTGAGAGTTTAGCTCTTCGCCCATCGCGGCGATCCAATGCTGTTTGTCGCCTGCCTCAACAGCTTCACGATAAGTGTTCGGCTCATCTGATTGCGTGAGCATCGCTGATGATTGAAACGGTTGCCTTGGCTTCGGGATCCGAGTCGATCTTCGCAACTCCCCAACTGGAGCTGATGCTTCTTGTATCAGTTCGTCATTCGCATCGCTGTTCGTCTCTTTATCGCTGAGATCTGATACGGCAGATCTATTGACGATTCCCTCAGAAATAGCCCTGGGTTCGGAACAGTTGGCTGAATAGACTTTTCTTCCGTCTTTTCTGCATAGAAATCAGAAGGATCGATTAGTACACTATTAGTTACCTGTTTGGCTGACGTATCGAGGAAGGTGACGTCGTGGCTGATAGTGACAGATTGACTCTCGGGGTTGAAACATCGGAAGCCTTTTTGGTTCTCAGAATAACCAAGGAAAATCATCCGTTTCGACTTCGGGTCTGATCCTGGCGTCCGTCCAGAATTGCTCCGGAACCTTATTAAGGAGCGATCGATTTGGTGACCGATTAGTTACATAAGCTGCTCTGCAGACCGCTTCGGCCCAAAGTTCCTTGTCCAATCCAGCGTCGAACAGCATGCATTTCGCACGTTCCACCAACGTGCGATTCATCCGTTCTGCAACTCCGTTTTGTTGAGGAGTGTATGCTCAACTCGTCTGCTGAATGATGCCACTGCGCTTGCATTCGTTTGCGAGATCACCCATGTACTCGCCGCCGTAGTCCGATCGCAGCGCCTTGATCTTCAGTCTTCAGTCAGCTTGTTTCGCGCTGCGCTTCTGTCCTTTGTCTTTGGAGCACTGGAAACTTTTGTGCCCTTGGTCGCCGCACGAATAACATCGAATGTCGGTATCCGAACTCTTTTTCTTCCTGTTGCTCCTTTTTGGCTTCGTTGACTGTGATGCCTTGAATGCAGTCCCCGCATTGCTTTCGCCATTAGGCAATTTCTTTGCCTGAGCCGCATCTATCAAGCGTCGTTTTAGGATTTCCGATGTCAGCCGAGTGTCGTCGCCACTAACGACGCTGCTGCCATCAAGTCCGCCGACGAAAGACTCATAGTCGGGTGACAATCCATAGATGATTAGTCCGCGAACCACTTCATCGCTGATATTGAATCCAGCTTCTTGGAAGCGACACATTGCGGTCGTGTGTTCCCAAATGAAGCCCTCCATTGATTCGCAATTTGCCAATTTCAGCTTCGCCAATTCGCCCATGATACGAGCCTTGTGCAACCATTTGTTATTTCGCGCGATTCACACACAATAACTTCTATTATTTTCGCAAAAATAAATAAACCGCAAAATTCACTAATGTTACGACTCGAATTCACTTTGGTTAACACTTGTGGGTTGAACTGGGCCCATAACCTGATGTATTGTAAAAATTTCAAAGTAAAAGTAAACGCGTGAATTCCTTACCGCGAAGCGAACTCCTTTATTGTGAGTGTAGAACTGTACTTCTTACAACTAAACATGGCTATTTATATCTAAAAATAGCTTATCTATCTAAACGTGTTGTCCATGTAACGTACACATAATACACACAACACGGGAAAACACATGGACATACAGATATTTGAACATCGACGAGGATCGAGCACGTGTGCCACAACAGTATCATAAAGGATACTAAGAAATGTATCTTTTATGATACTGAGCCAGGTACCCTACTCTTTCAACATATGTACATACTCGTACCATATGATTTTATTTCAGATATGTGCAATTGTGTACAATGACTTAATTTCTCACTAGTTGGGACGCTAAGCAATTTGACCTTGCAAAATATGATAGAGAAATTCCGTTTGGTATAATTATTGGTGGTCCCCATACATCCATTTTAAGAGATGGAGCCATCTTGGACCCCACGGCAGAGCGGCTGTGCAGGCGAAAAACCGAAAAATTTCAGCCCTTTTTTTTTATTAATCTCCTCATAATTTGTAAATGGTGATTCGGATCGAAAAACTTAAAAGGATTTCAATTAAAGAGCGTCAAATTCTACATCCAATGCATTACTCAAAGATGGAATTCGGTTTAGTAGTATAGTCAAAACCGATAGTCGAAAAACGTCACATTTGAGGCTTAGGAGGAAAATCACACTATTTCGCTTTTCAAGCTCACATATCTCTGAACCCGATGCTACACATGTTAGACAAAAGTTGAAGACATTTCTAATTGAAGTTTAACTAGCCCAAAACTTTTCAAATTGGCCCGTTTTTAGTGTAGTTGTGATCGAAAATGCAGAAATGATTTTTTAGTGATTTGAGCCTGAATAGCTATATCTCGATAAATATAACAGCTAAAAGTTTTGGTTTAGCCTCAATTTGTAGATATTTTAACCTTGTTTATAATAGTTTTGCTAAATTTTTTGTCAGATTAATTTAATTAATTAAATAATTAGTTAATTGAATGATTTAATTTGTTCCATAATTTCAAAGTTCAAGCGACTTATATTACACTTTAGGTTGGTCATTTTGAGTCGAATGAAACACACCGCAATTCCATATGATCATTAGTTCAAAAGATATTCACATTTTTCCAGATTATTTAATTAGTTAATGGAACTTTTTTATTAAGTAAGTTAAAAATAAAAGGCTTTTGTGCCAGTTTTAGGTTGATTCCTAATGTATTTGGTCCTTCTAAGTAGAATAAAAACAACTGTGATTCCATACAATAATTAGTTCAAAAGATATTCACATTTTTTCAGATTTTTTTATTAGTTAAATAAGCTTTTTTATTAAATAAGTTGAAAATAAAAAGCTTCGATGCCAGGCTTTTAGGCTTTTTCCTAATGTATTTAGTCATTTTGAGTCGAAAGAAACTAAAGGCAATTCCATACAACCGTTAGTTCAAAAGATATTCACATTTCTTCAGATTTTTTTATTAGTTAAATAATTTTTTTATTAAATAAGATTAAAATAAAAAGTTTTCATTCCACTTTTAGATTAACTCCTAATGTATTTGGTCATTCTGAGTCGAATGAAATCAACCGCAATTCCAAACGATCATTAGTTCAAAAGATATTCCCATTTTTCCAGATTTTGTTATTAATTAAAAAAGACTTTTTTATTAAATAAGTTTAAAATAAAAAGCTTTCTTTTTAGCAAAACTTTTATAAACAAGATTAAAATATCTACGAATTGAGGCTAAGCCAAAACTTTTAGCTGTTATATTTAACGAGATAGAGCTATTAAGGTTCAAATCGCAAAAAAATTATTTCTGAATTTTCGCTCACAACTACACTACAAACGGACCGATTTGAAAAGTATTGGGCTAGTTAAACTTGAAATAAAAATGTCTTCAACTTTGGTCAAATAAGTTTTTCCATTTGTAGCATCGGTTTCAGAGATATGCGAGCTTGAAAAGCAAAATAGTAAGATTTTACTTCAAAGCCTCAAATGTGACGTTTTTCGACTATCGGTTTTGACAATACTTTTATACCAAATTCGAACTCTGAGCAATGCATTGGATGTAGAATTTGACGATCTTTAATTTAAGTCCTAATAAGTTTTTCGATCCGAGGCACCGTTTATAAATTATGAGGAGAATATTAAAAAAGGGCTCACATTTTTCGGTTTTTCGCCCGCACAGCCGCGGGGTCCAAGATCATATTTTGCAAGGTGGCGTCCATTTATGTCGCTTAGCGTCCCAACTATTGTACGTGTCACCTACTGCTATTGTTGCATCGCTGTGCATTTGAAAAAAATTGGCACGCCACCCAAAGTATTGCATTTAAATATATGTACTTAATTGCATTGCGTTGGAGTTTATGTACATATATCTTTGGCATCGTTGAACAGACCATTGTTCTTGTGGCTAGATTTACTAGACATTGTTGTTGGGCGTTGCGTCGCCAGTTATCCGCTCCAAGCATTATTCTCTGGTAGGAGGGCGTCCGTCGGCATCGAGGAGCAGCAGAATTTGTTTATTCGTATGCACTAAGGATGTTGTTGCTACAATTGCAGCAGGTAGTAATCGGGCAGAATAGTGCATACCTAATAGTATTATTAGGGATGTGCGGTTCCGGGTTTTTGAAGTACCGGTTCTACCGAGTCCGATTCTCAGAAGAACCGAGTATTTGGACCGGTTCCGGTTCCCAACATGGACGTTGAATATATAAAACACGAGATCCCTTTAATTATGAATGATTTTTATTTCTTAATATATTATAAACTTGTGTTTGACATCTATCACTGTTTGATCTCAAGTGCTCGTGCTTCTTCTTCTTCTTCTTGATATCGAATATTTTAAAAGCGTTACAAGTTTAGAAAGCTTTACTGGTTACAATCGTTCAAATTTAAATTTGAAAAAGGTCGTTAATAATTTTACTATTTACATTCGGCCAACTTGACAAGAGGATCGACCTCGATCTCTAAATATTTATTTTTTTCAGGTAGCACTCTCAATAACATCACCATCTCGGGCTTGAATCCAAGGTTTTAATCGCGCGGCTTCTAAAATTCCATGGTAAGGAATTTGTGTAATTTGACAGTTATCAATATCTCGAATCTCATAACGATCGTTAGGCAACACTCGATGCACAACGTAAGGTCCCTCATATTTCGCTACTAGTCTTTTGTTACCGGGGTAAGTGTCAACATTGCGGATAACGACATAGGGCTCATTCACAAAACATTGAGCGGCTACGGAGCGACATCTCCCCTCCATGTCACACGGAGTGACTGCTCCCTGTCACAACCGTCACAAACCTGTTTTGTGAATACACCGGCTACATATCGAATTTGAGACAATCAGCTGACATGGCAAATGTCTAACAAACGGCTAACGGCTGTCTGTTTAAATTGTTTGGTTTGGCCGGGTTTCAAATCACTCACAATAAGGACGTGGTAATAAAAGGAATTGTTGTGTAGTTTTGTGCTATAAATTCGTCACAACTGGAATACACGGTTCCTGCGACAGCCGGTTAAATTGCCAATTAGCCAAACACGGGAACTCATAATTGAAGTCGTGCCGGTCCCATTGCTAATTGCGACGTGATGAGCATCATTAGTTGTCGCGCTATGCCCCACGCCCCATTAGGAGCATAAGCGCGCACACACAACAAATATACAATTAATGAAAACATCACTCACCTTTTAATTGTAATTTTGCTGCAAAATTCCCGTAAAATAACACGCAGGACTTGTGTTGTCAAACACTCAACACTCAATCAAATGACATATGACGCACGCACCATCTGTGATGCGAATTGTGAAAATAAAAATGTATCACGCTCCAAGCCAAGGGAGCGTGGAAAATTTTCGCTCAGAAGGAGAAGTAGCCGCTCAGCAGCGGCTCCATGGAGCGATTGCATTCACCAGACATTGGGACAGTAGCACTCCACAGCGCTCAAGAGGGGAAGGACCGCTCAGGGAGCGATGATGATTCCTGAATGCAGGCATAGTCATGTACTTTATATTTGAGGGGAGGAAAACTGCGCTTAGCGTATTGGATCTTATTGCGGAGTTGAGAATCTTGAATAGCCAAATCGGCAGCTACGGCTGTTTTAATATGCAAAATATTGTTTTCAGACATATAAGAGGAAAACTCAGCGGAGGTAAATGCGGTACCACGGTCAGCGATTAAGCGTCGGGGACGACTATAATAAGCAAAGTATTTATCAAGAGCGGACCGGACTTCCTTGGTACTTGTGGTATTTACGGGGTAAAGCTTTACGAATTTAGTGAAGGCATCTACTATAACTAATATATGTTTATTTTTATTAGTGAGATTCAGAAGGGGTCCGAAATGATCGACATGAAGAGTATCAAAAGGTACCGGTTCTTTAGGAATACTATGGATATTCCTATGACGCGACGAATTATGCATGATACATCTGATACAATTTTGAATATATCCTTGGATCTTGCGGTGCATGGACGGAAACCAGTAATTTAGTCGAATTTGATCGTAACTTTTATCGACACCCAAGTGACCTATTCTTTCGTGGATTAGGCGGATAACATGATTTTCCATTTCGGAAGGTATGTACATAAAGGGCTAAGTGACCTTGAGTCATCCGACGATATACCAGACCATTATGCATTTCGAAGTGTTTAACATTGCCCTCCTCCAATTTGTTTCGTGTGTTAACAAGTATCGGATCACGGGACTGAGTGGCATGAAGGTAAAAATCGATATCATCATCTTGTACAAAAAAAGACTGATGATTTACATTCGATTCTACGGAGGCAGTTACGGTAGGGGTGCGGCTCAATGCGTCGACATGACCCATTCGATTTCCGCTTCGGTGAACAATAGTGTAATCATAATTCTCCAGTTCTAGGGCCCATCTCGCAATTCGGGGACTAATACTTTTTTTTGATAAAGTCTGAATTAATGAGCTACAATCAGTAACGATACGGACGGGACGGCCTTCTATATAAACACGAAATCGGCGCAGGGAGTAAACAACAGCCAACGTTTCTAACTTGAAGCTATGATATTTAGACTCAGCCGGAGTAGTTCGCCGAGAATAATATGACACGGGATGGCACTTATGGTCTTTTTGTTTCTGTAGCAAAACAGCTCCGAACCCTTGGGAACTAGCGTCAGTGCGTAATTCGGTTTCACGGGACGGATTATAAATCGAGAGGATGGGGGCGGAAATAAGGGCGTTTCGTAATGCATAGAAAGTGCTGACACATTCATCAGTAACTTTGAACGGTACATCACTCTTTAACAGATTCAGCAATGGACCAGCTATTCGGGAAAAAGAAGGTACGAATCGGTGAAAATATGAGAAAAGACCGAGATATGATTGCATTTCTCGCTTATTAGTGGGAATCAGATAATCTTTTAGGGTTTCGATATGATAATCATTCGGCCTTATTCCATTACAATCAGCTCGGTATCCAAGGTATTCGATAGAAGTTTGCAAAAAATGGCATTTGTCAACTTTGATTTCTAAGTTAAAATATATTTCTAAGTATTTCTAAATGACTTTCAATTGTGGTTGCGGCGATCAATACATCGTCCATATAGACAACTATTTCTCGAGAACGGATCATATCTGCCAGGATTTTGGAGATAAATCGCTGAAAGACAGCAGGACCATTTGGTAGCCCAAAAGGCATTTTAAGAAATTCATATTGACCTTGGGGCGTGACAAACGAGGTATATTTAATGGAATTCTCATCCATTGGCATTTGATGAAATCCACTCTGAAGATCGATTAGGGAGAAACTCGTTTTTGAATCAAGATATTCTAAACAGTCATCTATCAGTGGTAGTGGAAAGTTATCTTTTACAGTAACTTTATTTAAAGAACGGTAGTCAACACACATTCGGGGCTCACCATTTTTCTTTCGTACTAACACAATGGGTGATGCATACGGGGAGCTACTAGGTCGGACAATTTTCTTCTGCATTAGGTCGTCGAGAATCGAGGCCACGTTTCCTTTTTCTCGGTAAGATAGCGGACGAGGGGAACAATTAAAGGGGACATCAGTAGTCAAGCGGATAATCATAGTGTCCCGCACGGGAGCATCGGTCGGTTGTGCAGCGTTAAAATGTTCGTCAGTTAGTAATTCGCGGCAATCGTTATGATATTTAATACCACTAGGGGGCTTCGCCCCCTGCTCGCTTCGCTCGCCAACCCCCCGCTGCGCCAGCGCCAGTATGGTTTAGAAATGAAAAAAAAGTTTTGTAATGTGAAAAAAAAAAAAATTCTTTATTGAATGGAATGGGTATGAATGAATAAGTACAAAAGTTGATTCAATGAAGAGCCTCGTCGAAAACAATGTTGTTGATGGTTTTGGTGTCGCGACTGCATTCGATGCGTATTCCTCGGCGTGTTGTACAGCGAGACAAAGCAACATAGAGCTGTCCGTGGGAGAAGATGGAATTGGCGTCGTTGGCATAGATACCGATTTTGTCGAATGTCTGTCCCTGTGACTTGTTGATGGTCATAGCAAAGGCGACACGCACTGGAAATTGGAATCGACGTAGTCGGAATGGTAGCTCATCGCCTGAATTGCCGCTATCGAGAGATATTTTCGGTATGTGAACGATATTGCCTTGACTGATGCCGGTAAGAACTTCGCAAGTGAGGATATTTCTGCCAATACAACGGACGACCAATCGAGTACCGTTGCAAAGGCCATTCGCCATGCACATATTTCGGATGAGCATGACTATGGCACCGACTTTCAGCTCGAGGTTTGCATATGGGAAGCCTGACGGAGTAAGTGTCGAAAGGTACTCCGGAGGGAATTGTAGCTGCATGCGCTCGTCGTCGGCATCGTCGGTACTCAGTGAATGGACACTGTCGAAAGATCGGAAAATTGTAGATTCACCGGTCATGCGGTGAAGAATGGCAGAGTTGATGCGGCGTACTTCATCGTTTCGAGCGGCAAGTATGGCTCGGGAACGCATTTCTTCTAATGAGATCTCCGATGGGTATAAGTCGGCAATAAGATCGTCGCATAGTAAATCTTCGGGAATATGTAGTGGATCGATGAGATGGTCGCCAATGTCGAGAAGCCAGTTAGCGAATGACAAAGTATCGTCTGAAGCTCGCATATTTCGTTTGAGTTGGAATTGTCGGAATGCGGACCATAATTCGTTTTGCTTCAAACACTCTGCCATGATCTGCTTTCGACCGCCTTTCTTGACAACCGGTAAAGTTTGTCGGAAATCGCCACCCATGTTGAGAATTTTGCCTGCGAACGGTTGTGATGGAAAGTTGAATATACTGCGGAATTGGCTGTCTAAGACGGTAAGAACGTTCTGTGGCACCATCGAAGCCTCGTCCCAAATAATAACGTCTACGGTCTTGAGTGTCTCCTTCATTTTCACCGACCAATATAGTTGTCCTAAATCGCCGGCAATACCGATTGGAAGGTTGAAAGTTTTATGGGCAGTTTTACCGTATGGAAGAACGATAGCAGCAATCCCGGTCCAAGCAACGGTTATAACATGCTTCTGGAGTAGTCTGCATTTATGTACCAAAGCCTTGTACAGGAAGGTTTTGCCAGTACCTCCCGGACCGTCGATGAAGAACAAATTATTCGAACGCGTAGCTGGTGGCTCTTGTATTGCCTTTGCGATTTCTTCGAAAACGAATAACTGGTCTTGATTGAATTGGCCATGCATCGCATTGAACGACAGCCTATGCTCGTCAATTGAAATATCTTCGTTATTTTTTGCCTCGCGATTGATCTCACTCCGAACCATGAATTGTTCCAAGCCAAAATTGGACAGTGTTTTGCCTTCACTGTCCAGCATGTCTTCGATCAACGATAGTGCCGTTGCCTCGTTAGTGCCTTCGCAAAACTTTTCTCTGAATTCGGTCCAAATCGCAACAGCATCCACATCGTCGTTAACAATCAGGTTGACAAAGAAGCTACGCATTTGGCGAGGCATCATAACATTGAAAGCTTCTTCCATAATATCCCGCATCAAAGTATTCGACTTTGCAAAGCCAGCACCTCGAGCAGCTTCTTCGAAACCTCCATAAGTTATACCATCGATCGTCAATAGATCATCGTAGCTTGTCGGACCGCATATCTCGCGAAGCAATATCTTCAAGTGAAACAATTCTCGATTCTTTGGCGAAACGACAATCATACGCGAAACTGCTGTAGACCGTTGTTTGCGACCAACCCATTTCTTCAAACCCTTGTTCCATAAGTAATGATCGATGATTTGCTGATACTTATAGACCCGGTCAGCTTCATCAGACTTATTCAGTTCGAAATATGCCAACAGTTTACTGGACGGCTTGTTCTGCAACGCCTGCTGCTCTTGGCCCTCTGCAAAGTATACCGAATGATAGTTGGGCAAATGAATTGTTAAAATTTCAACGGAATGACTGCGGCCGTGCATGGGGATCTCACAAAGACGCCAAGCACTCTCCATCGAACTAACATAGCGTGCATCGATATATTCGTCCACTTCATTCCTCTCGGTTGGTGCTTTGCTTTTTTCGAGTTGAATGCGAGCTCGATCGTGCCTCTTATGAATGTACTTGTAGATATACTTGATGCCCATCACCGAAGCACAGTACTCAACATTAAGATGACAATCGAAACGTTTCAGCAAATATGGATTATACGGTACAATCATCGAATTATCGACTGCCTGCAACGATCCATTCTTCTTTGCATGGTACTTGTACAATTTCAGTCGATTATCACGTCTTCTATACTTTGGGAACCCGGCCGGAGTCATATCGGTCTCATTGCAGAATGCCTTCGGAAAATTCTTGCTACACGTCTGCTTCTCGGCATTCCAGCATGACAAATTCCCATTGTGCGGACCATGCGACATGTGCTTGATCACTTTTTACCGTAGCGTCGGGTCGTCGTCTGGGATCTCTGCTGAAATAAACCGATCCAAATCGTCCGAATTCATCAACTTTTTGTCCAATGTCACGATTAAGTGCATGTGCGGTAAACCACGCTTCTGGAATTCAATCGTGTAAACATGGGCTCGCATTTTACCGAAAACCGACTCCAATTCCTGTATCAAGGCATGCGCCTTCTGATTGAATAAGCGACAGACAAACAACGGAATATCACTCGCTGTCGCACCGGGTGGAAACTGCTTCAATATTCTCGTGATTTCTGGCCACTTTGGATTACACGTCATCGTTACGAACAGATCGGGACGTCCCAATGCTCGAGAAATCGCCATAGCATCGTGGTATAAATTCAGCATTGCTCTCGGACTCCCTGAAAACGATGACGGCAGAATCACCGTCTGTCCAGCCTTGGCAACCATTGAACCACCGTCCGCAGTATTAAGCGATGTATTGGCCAAATGATCCATAAGGCCCTGAGCGAAATCCCGTCGCAAATCACGCTGGTTTAGTCTGATGTATTGCAATCGCATCTGCTCGACTTTCAAGTAACACATCAGAATGAAATGCTGACTCAAACGCAAGGAATAGTGAACTTGACTTAAACCACCATTGCGGAAAGCCAACATGGCTCCATAATACTGTGTAGGCGATACATTCCGTTCACTGCTGCTTTGCTTCAATTCGTACGACCAACCTAACTGACCATCTGGAAATAGCAATGGGAATAGCATAGGGTCAATATGTGGCGACGAAAAGCTAATATATTGAGTCGCTCGATCTGATTTTGGGTAGACTCGAACATCGCACTTCTCCGTCAACGAACCGTCCTTGGTCGAAACGATTGCAGCCAATTCATTCGTTACCGGTCGATTATAAACTCTCGGATGATCACCACTTACAGGCCGTTTGAACGTTATGGCATACTCGTCGTCTTGCTCGCGTTCGCTAATTTCGAACAAAGTCTTATAGATCTTCGCATAAACATTTCTCAGCATTATAGGCTGCAAAATCTTTAAAATGTCCTCGCGTTTCACTTGCCTCGCACGTATCATCAACGCTTCGCCCTCGTCGTAAATATAAATTTGGCCAAAACATGGTTCCTGCATAACACCAGGCCGCAAACTTGTCGATACTTGAACATTCGCACTACCAACGTATCGAAGCGACGAACATCCGCCCTTCAAGTCAGCATTCGTGGCATTAAACGACGCAAACGCAAACAGATTATTGTACGTGCGAATATTCCACCGAAAATGTGAACTCGCTTCACTCGAACCATACAACAGCTTCTTTATCTCTTCCGGATACTCACAGCATCTTACATTCAAGATCTTCCCGCCATGACAGCAACTGTTCTTTGACCGCGACCTCTCGTTACGAAACGACAAACCGCCGCAATGCACGCACTCGACACTCATATCACCTACATCCAACGGCTCTACACTCGAAACATCATTCATCGTACTCGTTGCCTTATCTGCCCGCTCCACTCGTCGTTCTGCTGCTCGCTCATAGCATGCTTTCGAAATTCTTCGTGGTTTTGCCGCTCTACTGCTCTCTCCAATTCCTCCTGAAGATGTCGACGCTTCAACAAAAGTCTCAACCGTTGTCACTTTGGTTCGTGTCTCCGTGACACGTCTCGATGAAGTCTCCGTCGTTTTTACTGTTTCTGTTATTTTTCGAGGCAAGATTTCAGTCGTCTTTGTCACCACTGTCTTCACAACTTTTATTGGTTTTCTGTGAAACTGGTCTTGCTTATGCTCCGCACGTTCTTTCTCACCGCCTCCATACTTCACCGAACGACCCATCTTTTTCAACTTCACTTGTATATTATCAATTCAACTTGTATCAATGACCAACTCCTATCAAAATAATCACGTATCTCATCACACTCAGCATGCTACATCATAACATGCTTTCGATATTTTTCTTCGCTTAAGGCCGGTTGACACGTTCAAAGTACACTTTGTCAAAGTAAGACAATCGATTTTTATATATAGAAGGAGAAGGAAAGGATACTTATCCACCCCCCCTCCCCTCCCTCTTCCCCCCTCCCTCTTCCCCCCTCCCCCTTCCCCTCCTTCCCCCCCCCCCATCCTCCCCTCTCCCTCTTCCACTCTCCCCCTTCCACTCACCCCTTCCCCCGCCCCCTTCCCCCTCCCCTTCCCCTCTCCCCCTCACCCCCTCCCCCCCACCACCTTCCTCCTTTCCCTTTCCCCCTCCCCCCTTCCCCTCCTTTCTCCCACCCCTCCTCCCCCTCCCCCTGTCCCCCCCTTTCCCCCTCCCCCCTCATCCTCACCCCTTCCCACCCTCTCCTTCCCCTCCCCCCTCTCCCCCTTCCCCTTCCCCTCCCCCCCTTCCCCTCCCATCCCCCTCCCCCTTCCCCTTCCCCTTCCCCTTCCCCTTCCCCTTCCCCTTCCCCTTCCCCTTCCCCTTCCCCTTCCCCTTCCCCTTCCCCTTCCCCTTCCCCCTCTCCCCCCCCCCCCCCCCACCACCTTCCTTCCCTTTTCCCCCCTTCCACCCTACCCCTCCCCCCCTAACCACCCCCTCACCTTTTTGCCTTCACCCCCTTCCTTCCCTTCCCCCCTTCCCTACGCTCGCCAACTGCGCGAAATCGACGTGTAATGAAGTTGACAAATTATGGTATACTTATACTTAGGACTGACCAATCACAGCACGAATAAAGTTAGCCAATCAGAACGCTCCATTCGGTCAGAACTTGATTTTTATATATAGAAGGAAATTCAAAACCAATATGTAAATTCTCAATTGGTATGGAATGGGAATTAAAAAATGGTAATTCGTCAAGACTTTCTTGTTCAGGTGCTTTGATTATATCTAACTCGAGCTCGGGATGTCGGTATGGTGGTATCACAAAACATGCACTAGAAAAACCTCCAGTCATGAACAAACGAGGATACGGTTCATTAATAATTTTTATTTTCTCGGGAGAATTACAGTGTTTTTTAGGAATAATTAAATTTATTTTGTTTTTTAAAAATCGTAATCCAATATTAAATTTCTTGAGCAAATCTCGGCCTAATAGTAGTGGGGTCGGTAAGTCGTTATCTGGTACAATAAAAGCGTTTATTAAATTAATTTGAGTTTTGAATTCTAATCGACATTGAACTTTACCGTAACAAAACAACTTAGTATTTCCAAGTCCTCGATATTCAGTTTTTTTTTCAGCTGATCGTTCTGTAATTCTCTCGGTACCAATGAACTTCGTATAAAACTTACGGGGCTGCCTGTGTCCAATATGGCAAAATGGAATAGGTTACTATTTTGTTCGTGACCGGAGACAAAAGGAAAAATACGTACCATTTGTAATGATGATAATTAATCTGACATTTCTTCGTCGGGTGTTATTGTATCGGGGTTAGCAGCGGCAACATGACGTTTTTTCGGGCAATTTGTATACCAATGTCCAATCTCCCAACAGTGAAAGCAGCTGTTCGGTGGTCGGCGTGGTTTCGGACACGTCCTTGCTTGGTGTCCCATTTCGCGGCAGTTTGAACATCGATTTTCTTCGATAAGACGCCGTTGTGGTCGGGAGCTAGTAGTAGTTGACGGTTGTGATGGTTTCGGTTGGACGGGACGATTTTCGGTGATTTTGTCGGTGGTTTTGTCGTTGGTTTGATGAGCACGTCGTCTTTCGTAATGAACTAGGGAATCCTTAAGTTCGCGGATGGTACGGGCCTGGTATAATATTGAGATGCTAGGGCCCAGATCGCCCAAACCATCAAGTATAAACTGGATTAACTCGGATTCGGTGACATCGGACTGACTGGCAATCGACTGCATTTCGATTATATATCTTCGTACAGTTTCACTCCGATCGAGGGTTCGTCTACTCAATTCCAGATACACGTCTTGTCGGGAACGACGTCGGTGAAATTCAGCGGTTAGCTGCTCTTTCAGCTCGATCCAAGTAGGAGCACTTATAGTTGTAAGGAACTTCCGTGCCGTACCACTCATCAAACGGCGAGCGTATATCAGTTTGTCGTTCTCACTGACATATCCCGATCCTAACACTTCTTCGTAATCGGATATCCACTTGCGCACATGGTAGTTATCGTCTCCCGAAAATGGCGAAATAGCATGCTCAAGATCATGAAATTCGAGGTGTCGTCGGTTGCGTTCAGTCGGGATTTCATCGGTCAGTTGTCGGAGTTGTGAGCGGAGACGGGCTATTTCGGTAAGCTTCCTGAGCCTTTCCAATTTGGCGTCCAAATCTTCAGTAATGGCCTCACTTAGGCGTCTATTTGAATCTTTTTTGGATTGTTCATCGGCGGATTTATGTTCGGCAGTCCTCTTCGAAAGATGATCATTCATCCTGTCTATTTGGTTGGATTTAGCTTCGGGTCGGGGCACTAGAGGATCATCGCCATCGGGTATAACAGTATTGTCCACAGGGATTCGAATCTCGGTTTCAGTTTCTCGGTCGGAAGTTTCCTCGTCAGAATTCTCGGGGCTGCTGCATTCTACTCGGTTTTCGGCAATATTATCCTCGTATAATCGGCGCAAATGGCGTTCACTAGCCGTTTCAGGAGTCGGAATTCCTGCCGCTCGCAATGCGGCGACCATCTCAGTTTTACTTATTCGTGTACTCATTTTTTTCGAAATACTTCGTGATCACTTTGTCTGTAATGCTTTTAAGAGGATTAGACCCCACACCTGATTTATAAAACACGAGATCCCTTTAATTATGAATGATTTTTATTTCTTAATATAAACTTGTGTTTGACATCTATCACAGTTTGATCTCAAGTGCTCGTGCTTCTTCTTCTTGATATCGAATATTTTAAGAGCGTTACAAGCTTAGAAAGCATTACAGGTTACAATCGTTCAAATTTAAATTTGAAAAAGGTCGTTAATAATTTCACTATTTACAAATAATACGTTTTTTATGTGTTATTCATTATCCCATATATGTACTTTCTCTTATCATTTTTGGAAAGGAGAGGAACTTTATGATCGCATTTTGGAAAGCAGTAGAACTTTATGATGGAATTTTTTTAAGGAACTATGTATTTATTTATTGCCAATTCTCCGCACAAAGTCGGTATGTGTGCGTTATTATTTTAATTTTTCGGAAATAACTGTTTAATAGATTGCAAAATGTTGATAATAAGAATTGAAACATAATGCAATTTAGCAAAGTGTTCGAGAAAAACTACATAAGAATATAAATAAAATTAGTTATTTATTTCATGTTGTTTAAAAAATGAGATCGATTTCTAGTCGCTGATAATGATTTCAGTATGCCTACTACACGCGCAAGCATCACCACAGTTCTGTTTGCGCAGGCTTTCCTCACAAAAACACGGATGACGCTACCAAACGACGCAAGTA
The DNA here is from genome assembly GCA_964017055.1 of Chloromyia formosa. NCBI lineage: Eukaryota > Metazoa > Arthropoda > Insecta > Diptera > Stratiomyidae > Chloromyia > Chloromyia formosa. The sequence continues at coordinate 85,180,996 of OZ024813.1, read as the reverse complement.
AGCACGCGCAAACCTCATTCTGTTTCAAGCAAAACAATCTTTTGCTTCAAACCTTTGTCGGTGTAACAATGTTTCCCGATGAAGATTTGTTTATACTGCTCGTGTTTCTCAAGTGTTTATTAGTAAAAGAAAGGCGATCCAAAGAACAAAGCGCAAACAAACAAAGTGGACAAGAAAATGGCTGTTGAATAGACAAAGTTCTGGCCACAAAACAGTTTATTTAAAACTAGTTAATTGTTAATTGTTTTGTGGCCATAACTTCTAAACTATAATGGCTGAATTATAGTATGCGCGAACAACGCGGATTCTGCTGTCAAATAAAGTTGAGCCAATGTAATATTTCAGATGGCGATAAGTATACTGTGCGCGAACAACACGTCGCTCACGTCGCAAAAGTTGAGACGAGTTCAACTTTGTCGCAATCAACGAGCCGCGAAGTGTCAATTCACAATATGCATGTGTTTTAAAACTGTGGGTGATCATTTGTTTTGTGTAAAAATATTTATCGCAGTTCCAGCTGGTTTAAAATTCTTTATTTGCTGACGTTTCGCCTTACAAAGGCATCTTCAGGGCGTTCTACAATACAATTTCACATTGGTTAATTTAGGATAGTCAATTTAACTTACTCCAATTTGTATTTACATTATTATGAAAAATTGTTACTTAAGTCAAGAGTGCTACAATAAGTCTTAGCTTAAACGAATTAAAATGACCAATTAAATGACAAACAAAATTGAAAAACAAAATTATGACAGTTGCACTATGAGTGTGTATGTGCGAATGTTATATTGCGAGTTATTCTGTTGTATTTATTAACCCGTTCTTCAAGCTCGCTCTTGGAGTTAAGAGACTTGTTATAATATGTATTAATATAAAGAGCCTCTTTAATTCTCAGTTTGTTAGTATTATTATCTTTGTCTATTATTTATGCATTTTGGAAGTCCATTTCATGTTGGTTCTCTAATTGATGCTTAACCATTTTGGTGTGGATGTTGTTTAGCATTTTACTCCTATTTTGGTGTTCATTTAATCTAGTTTGTAAGTGTCTAGATGTTGAACCATAATATGACTTAGATTGATTTAAGTCATTACATGTTTTACATGGAATTGCGTAGACTACATTTTTTTGTTTGTTAGTTTCTATCTTATTTTTGGTATTTGTGTATATTTGATCTCTTAACTTATTTATGGGTTTAAATGTTGTTATTATAGATATTTGCACATTATTTAGGTTAGTTGTTTTATTTGGTATTTTGGCAACCATATCGGACATATTAGGGATGTACGGTATTGATTGGTATATTTTGGTTATATTTTGATGTCTATTCCTGTTTTCATTATTCATGTTTATAATTTTAAACTTAGTTTTCTTTATTAACTTATTAATAATTTGCTTCGGATATAAATTATTTTGTAGAATTACTTTGATTTCCTTAATGTGATCTGGCCATAATTGTCGCTCTGTTAATTTTAGTCTTCTGAAAATATACAAGTAGTTGGATGCTACATTCTTCTTTATATAATCAGGGTGTTGTCACTTGTAGTTTAAAACGTTGTTTGAGGCTGTAGGTTTTTTGTACCATTCAGTTGTAATTGTATTATTTTTCCTTGTTAATGTGACATTAAAAAAATTTAGTTGGTTGTTACTCTCTATTTCAGCCGTGAATTTTAACAAGGAAAATTAATACAATTACAGCTGAATGGTACAAAAAACCTACAGTACAATAACCAAAATATACCAATCAATACCGTACATCCCTAATATGTCCGATATGGTTGCCAAAATACTCCCAAATAAAACAACTAACCTAAATAATGAGCAAATATCTATAATAATAACAAAGCCTTTCGGCTTAACAAGTATATTAAAGAGTCATTCCACGACAAAAAATCAGTAGGTGTAGTAGCACTGGACATCCAAAAAGCCTTCGACTCTGATTGGCTGATTAATTTTGGTATCCCTTCCTATTTAATTAGACTGATACAGTCCTTCCTGTCAAATAGAACGTTCTCTGTACAAGTAGGAGAATCAAACTCAGCAACCAAATCTATACCATCAGGTGTTCCTCAGGGATCATGCCTCAGTCCAGTTCTTTTCAATATATTCACTGCCGACATCCCAAAAACCAGGGATTGCCAAATAGCATGCTTCGCTGATGATGTCTGCGTATTCTGTAGTGACGACGATCCTATCTCTATCACATCGAAACTTGAATCCCAGTTAGACTCCTTATACCAATTCTATTTCAGATGGAAAGTTAAACTTAACACTTCTAAGACACAAGCGTCCTTTTTTACTAAGAAGAGAAAAAGAACAAACTTACCAAATTCACCCCTGAACTTTCTTGGCGACCGTATCACTTGGAATAAGGAACTGATTTACCTTGGATTAGTTTTCGATAAAAAATTAACAGGTCAACTACATTTTGAAAAAATCGCTGAGAAAATGTTAAAATCTTTCTGCTCTCTATATCCACTCCTGAACAAAAAGTGCAAATTATCTCAAGATAATAAACCTCTTATATATAAGATGGTGATTCAACCCATCGCCGCATATGGATCACCCGTATGGGGTCTTTATGCTAAAACCACGAAAAATAGGCTACAAACCACACAAGACAAAATCTTGAAACATATTACTAATAAGCCCTTCTTCTACTCAACTAATAGGCTGCATTCATGTGAAAATTTTGCGCTACGGAACGCTACATCCCTTCCACTACACATTTGAGGAGACGCAACCTGTCAACATTTCTTTCGTGATTGAACCGCTACATATCAAATGTCTGACAAACAGGTGACACCGCAAATATTTGACAATTGCCTGACAGGAGTTCGTGCATGTTTTGTGTTTCGGAATTGTTGAAGTCTCCAACTCCGTGGCGCCGAATAATGTAAGAGGATAACCGGGAAATTGAGCCTCGCCATCGACAAAGTGAGTGTCGTGCGGTGGCGACAAAGCATCACCGCCGGGTCGGCATAATCACGAATCGAAAAGAGAATGGACGTAAACGTCATTCCAGGTGATTAACCTTTTCCAGTATGCAAATTCGTATATCGAAAACATATTTGAATATTTGGTTAATTGTGATTTTTCTGTTGCTAGTTCCAAGAACGATCAGCATCGAAAGATTGTTGGAAGGAGAATGATAATCATCGGAATGATCAGCTGAAGTTAGCGTACTGCTCCAACCGTGTTCTGTATGCAACTTTTACAAAGAATACGAGCTACAGACTTGGAGGAGTTCTTCCGAGCGTTGGCAAGGTGCGCGATGGCAGACTGATAATATGCAACAAGACGAAACGGTTTAAAGGTATTGCCTGCATTCAGTTCAAGGATAAAATGAGAGGGAAAGTTTTCACTTATAAATAATTCACGTTTGCAGGCTTTAGGACTGTCCGGTCAGCGATTATTGGGAATCCCTATCTCTGTTGAACACACCTAAGCTGAGAAAAAACGTACGGCCAACAGTGTTCCGACATTTACACCAAAAAATCACACCAAACTTATGCGTCTATACGTTGGTTCGTTGAACTTTAACATCATAGAGGAAATGCTTCGCAGAATATTCGAGCCATTCGAACCAACGGTCGTCGTGCTTCCTTCGAAAATGCAGATATGATATGGCTTATGCCCCTGGAGGGGTGAAGATAATTAACATATGGGATGGGATACCATATAAGAGGGATCCAAGATAAGATAAAAGATTTTTTTCTTTCATCTTTTAAATTGAATAATTCGTTTATTTATGAATTGTAATTACATACTGATATATGTTTACATTACGCCACATTTGCACCCAACGGTTCGTATATGTCCAAAATCTGTACATAGAGCGTACACAGGAGTTGTTAATTGTCCTGACCCCTCCAGGGGCATGGATGCGTCAACATATCTAATATTTCTATGCCTTGCTGACGTTTCGATCGCATATCTTATTTTCGGTAGTTCAGTTGCTAGCATGCACCTCCTATCCGCGCTGCCTTTATACTGACAAGCCCGGAGCACTGTGAGAGTTCTATTAGTACTCACAGGCAGTTTTTGATCACGCCGAGATTTGAACTCCGAACTCTAGACTAGTATTGTAGAGCGGTGACCGAACGACCATGGCCTCCGAGCGCTAGGAGTAGTCTTGCTTTATACTTCTTGCATTCATTTGGCTATTTGGATTATCCCACAAAACCCTTGATTTTAAAACAAAGCTCTTCATTCATATTCCGAGTTGTTAAATATTTCTATTTATATTTCAGAGGTTTGTTACGACCAGAAATTCCAATATACAATGTGGAGGCCCATAAAAGGTTCATTCAATCAAATAGTGCGAGTTTTTGTAACAATAAAATTGAACTTGTATTGAAAAAAACGTTTGTCACTTAAATATAATTCAAATTATTTTATTCTTCCACCTGCAATTTTAATGCGTTTTGACGAAGTATAAAAAAAAACACATTTTTTATCCTTAGTACAATAGATATGCGGCCGTCGCAGCATACATAAATTAGAATACGCATTTTTGTCTCAGAACTCCGGACCTTTCCAGCCACACCATCCTTTTCTTTAAGGTCGCCACCCATTGACGAGCACAACCACGACCAAACTTCCATCGAACCATCAATTTCAAAGGACGTGTGGAAAAGAATTCCCTCTATTTCCACCGTTCTATGATATTTGATGGTTCGATGGAAGTTTGGTCATGGTTGTGCTCGTCAATGGGTGGCGACCTTTATTAGATTATACTCAAATCGTCGCGATCTGTGTAATGTGGATCCAGGATGGGAAATTTAATATCATCTGTGAACGAATCGACACCACCTCGAATCATAATTGGTGTTCCCTGTGACTTGAAATGCATTGCTAGCTCCGAACCTTTCGTTGCCAAATCGCGACCTGACGGAACATTTAAAATGCGAGAATCAAGGTCCAGTAATCCTTTGAGAGATGTCTGAACTTCGATCGATCCGATCCATTTCTTAGAACCTATAAAATCTCGCGGTTTATCGATAATCTTCACTAAATACTTTTGTATTTCTTCGTGGGTAGGCACAGGGCGATAATATCATATTGAATCGAAGCCGCAGTAGCTTTACTTTTGGATTTCTGTTTGGCATCGGCGCCGGGATTGTTGATGATATTTAAAAGATTCGATACAATTTCTTATGATCCGTCCAGTCTATCTGCAAGAAAAAGTTTAATTAAAATATATAAAAATGCATCTAGAGAAGTACTATCATGTGTAAATAAAATTAAAAATCCACAAGGAAAAGTAAAGAGAAATTTTAAGAATCACAACTTCCACCTCAAGAAAAATTACTCAGTGTTAAACATTACATTAGGATGTATCTGACGTTTCGGATTAAGTAATCTATCCCAGATTAAACAATTTGACCTTTAAGTAATTTGGCTTTAGCGTTACATTGACCACAATTTACTTATTTAGATTCACTGAATACTTACTGCTAGTTATGTATTTATTAGCATCTTCTGTAGTTTCTGCATGTCCCTGGCTATAGTGTTTGTGTCCGTCTCATCTGTTGAAACATTTTAAGCCGCATTGTAGACGAGTGAAGCAGAACTGAACATACAACTCTTCCTCGGTTATCACTTTGTACGGAATCTCTTCAAGTTTACCGTGCATAATTATTTGCGCCTTGAGGTCCACTAATATTCCGAGAGCACATGTAAGCAAAATAGGATTGTCTGTGAAGTCAACGTCGTGAAATTTATGTTGAATTTCTCTGTAGTTTAATTCGCCAATTGCTGACTCAATGTTGAAGCCCATTATAAGCAGCGCCCTAAATGAGAATAAGGAAATATAAAGCATTCTCAACCAACGACAATACCCTTCCTTGGGCAGCCGTCAAAGAAAATTCACAACGTCACACTCACCTTTTACCAATTTTAAGCTGTGTACTCCTATATTGCCGCTTGACTAGGCCGGGCTTTGTTCTCGATGTCACCCCCAGCGGAGCGCCTAAAGTGAAGCCACGCACAGATGTTAGGGCGACTTTCGAACAGCGGAGTGTTTTGGGTAAAGCGACGTGTGGAAAAATCGGAGTTAAAACTGTATTTACAGCCAAAAAACGCCACAAATGGAACGCCAGTATCTGATTCCTGAAATCTCGGCTTCTTCGGCTGCCGTCTAAAAAACACTCTTTTAACAGCGGTCATAGTGGATATCGTAAATTGACAAGGTTTCCGTGACCGTCCACGAGTGAGGCTACAAACAGTGGATTCTACTTGCGCTTTTGTACACAAACAATAAATGTCACTCAAATGTCACAACTCACATACCAGTTGTGAAATGTCAAATGTAGCGCTCCATGACCCAGAGAGCGTAAAAAATTTCTGCTACCAAGGGGAAATATCCGCTCCGGAACGGATGAAAGTAGCGCTTGCAATCACGAGCGGGAGGGGTAGTAGCGCTACGGAGCGCTCCGTAGCGATCCGGATAAAACGAGCGTCGTGAATGCACTCATAGATTACACAACGAGACAAAAGTTTTGACCATCAATGAAATAGTAAATAAAAGTACAACTAAATTTTTGGCAACGTGCTCAAATAGTAATAATAACATCATTAGATCGTTAGTTAATAGTTAAAATGTATAATCATATCCTAGACACCCAAGCTTAGACTTAATTCGTAGGTTAAGGTATTTTATCATTTATATTTGTTCGTTTCTCTTTGTTTATAAGGTTTTAGTTTATATTTTCCCTTAATTGAGTGCCACTTAGTTACCAGAACTAAATTAACTGAACTGATTGGCTCAGTATATAAAATTATAGAGTTAAGGCCATAGCCGGTATCTAAACAAATAAATTGTTGGTCAAATTATGTCACAGGCTCTTTATATTAATACATATTATAACAAGTCTCTTAACTCCAAGAGCGAGCTTGAAGAACGGGTTAATAAATACAACAGAATAACTCGCAATATAACATTCGCACATACACACTCATAGTGCAACTGTCATAATTTTGTTTTTCAATTTTGTTTGTCATTTAATTCGTCATTTTAATTCGTTTAAGCTAAGACTTATTGTAGCACTCTTGACTTAAGTATCAATTTTTCATAATAATGTAAATACAAATTAGAGTAAGTTAAATTGACTATCCTAAATTAACCAATGTGAAATTGTATTGTAGAACGCCCTGAAGATGCCTTTGTAAGGCGAAACGTCAGCAAATAAAGAATTTTAAACCAGCTGGAACTGCGATAAATATTTTTACACAAAACGGAATTACCAGTGAACAACCTACAATCAATCGATCATTTGTTTTGTTGTAAGTTACTGTTATGTGCTTGGAAGTGCATGTTTCTATTCTTGATTCAAAAAAGTATTTCAAGTTTGTTTGAAAGCCAGTTTTTCACAGCTCAAATGTGTCAAAAGAACGCGAACAAGAGATTTGACTATTACAGGCTGAACAGCTGATTTTCGTTGACTGCGACTTGTGGACGTAATTCGCGCACAGTATAATGCCGAGGTGAGGAATTTCGCATTTTTGACACCATTTTCACCCCCCTTAAGAAAATCCATTCGGGCTGAGCAGCATCCATCCCACAATTTTTTTTTTTCAAAATTAATTGTTAATTATTGTAGTAGTCACAATTAATTAATTGTTAATTGCAGAAGTCACAAATAACAATTAATTAATTGTTAATCGTGACTATGTACTACAATTAACAATTAATTTTGAAAAAAAAAATAGTGGGGATGGATGCTCCTCAGCCCGGATGGGGGTTCTTAAGGGGGGTGAAAATGGTGTCAAAAATGCTAAATTCCTTATGGTTTAGAAGTTCTGGCCATAAAACAGTTTATTTAAAACTAATTAATTGTTAATCCAGCTTTTGTATACTTCCTTGTATACATATTAAAAGATCCCGACAGAACAGTGATCGCGGCATGAACACCGAACACCCAACCACACGAGCAGAGAGAGTACGTGTACGCTTGGTTTGCGCAGGCAAAATTTTAAGCAAGTGGAAAAGTCCGCAAGCCGCGCTATGGGGTTTGCGCGGGATACAGTTTTGCCAACTACACGCACGGTGTTCCGTGTACAAGTAAGCCTGCGCAAGCAACAGTGTGGTGATAATTGTGCGTGTGGTAGGCACTGGATATGTTATTAGATAACCAAAATGAATATTAAATATAGTCTTCCGGACCGAGTCATATAGCATCGCTCTACATATGCTATCGTGTCCAAAGAATCGTAAATTTCCCGCTCCGGTCCGATCTAGTCGGTTTAGTAGGATTCTAAAAAAATCAATTTTCGGCTGTAGTGAAATCGATGTTCCGATTTTCGGTTCTGCTGGAACCGATTCTCGGTTCTCCCAGAACCGACCGATTCTTCGGTTCTGGGCCGGTCGGGTCGGTTCCTGTTAGGAACCGGTTCCGCGGATCCAGTTCCACGGTTCTGTGCAACACTAAGTATGATTGTCCGACTGCTTTTTATTTATTTTCTATTTTTTTATTTTGCGCGGTTTATTTACAGCGTCTTACTTAATTACCTGATTTATTGGGTCGACGTGTAAATAATATATTGGATTGGCGGTGTTAAAAACCAATCGCATCCACCATTTTTATACCCTTCACGGATGTGATAGGGTATATTAACTTTGTCAGGAAGTTCACAACGCACAGAAGGAAGCATCTCCGACCATATAAACTATATATATTCTTAGTCAGTATGATGAGACGAGTTGATTAAGCTTTGTCCGTCTGTCTGTCTGTCCGTCTGTCTGTCTGTCCGTCTGTCCGTCTGTCTGTCTGGTTCTATGCAAACTAGTCCCTCAGTTTTAAAGCAATGGAGCTGAAATTTTGCACAAAGCCTTCTTTCTATTGCACGCTGTAAATATGGAATCCAATGGAATCGGACCACTACGTCATATAGCTGTCATAGGAACGACCAGCCCAAAAGTCCGTCTTTGTGAGAAAAACTTTTTTATTTCTAAAGATATCTTTCTGAAATTTCGCAAATAGCTTTTTTCCTATCGCATACTGTAAATATGTAGGAAACCAGTGGAATTTAACCACTACGTCATATAGCTGCCATAGGAACGCCTGGTCAAACAGTTAGTCTTTGTGAGAAGAACTTTTTTTATTTCTAAATGAATCTTTCTCAAATCTCAAATTATTCAATACTATCCTTTGCCAAACCACTCTGCCGAATTTGGTTGAAATTGGACTACTCTATCATATGGCTGCCATAAGAACGACCGTTCTAAAATGAAGTTTTTGTTATAAAAACTTTTTTGTTTCTAAAGACATCTTTACCGAATTTCATATTATTCAATTATATTTACTGCTAAATCATACTCCTAAATTTGGTTGAAATCGGCCTACTATTTCATATACCTCTCATAGGAACAGTGAGATCGGAACAAGTTTAACTACTTATTTCAAAGTAGCAAATGCACCACAAATCAAAACGAAGGTTGAAGGGTATCATACCTTGTTTTAATACATTTGGGTACTTTTATCTGTTAGTGGATTTTATTGCGATTTGGCTCGAGTGCTCCATATGTAATAATCTTCTTGAAGAGACGGATGACGCATCGGTGCCCCCGTGTGGTCACATTTTCCATACATCATGCGTCCTGCGGTGGCTCTCACGGCAAAATTAGCAGCCGAGTTACCCGCATCAAATTCGTCAATATGACCTTCAACCTCGCGTTGATCACCCGTATGGAGTAGTAATCCCGATTCGAGATGATCAACATGGAGACCAATCATACCATAGACATGAGTCTGAAGCTCTTCAGACACACGCAGAGCCGGAACGTGGATCGCATCCCAGTCAGTCGTGGGTTCGAGATCCTTTTCCGCCTGCGCAACAATCACAAACTTGTCATGAAGAGTCAACAACTTCTACATTCCAGCAGGGGGTGGAAGGCTTCAACTCACCTCTTGGGAATTCAGCCTCTCAACTTCGTCCGGATATTTATCGGGGTTTTTCTGTTTCCTTGAAGGCATACGTGGACTAACTTCTCCACAAACGATTACCATCTTCAGTGCCTTTTCGCAGTGAGAATCTACGTGTGTCGATTTCTCCAGTTGCTTCTGCTGAGCAGCGGAGCCAAGTTGTTGTGGCTCCAGGCGAAAAAGTTTTCAGGATCATCTCCGTCTGGGGTTTATCTTTCAATGGAGAGGAAGTGTACGAGTTCATCCGCCAGGTTGAACACTACACTAATCGCACTCTAGGGGGGGGGGGGACTACGACAGTTTGTGCCTTGGCGCACACCTCCTCTTTGAAAAGGAAGCAGGAGTCGGTACACGTGGGACTCACTGAAGGAAGTACTGATGGAGCGGTATGGGAATCGTTATGACGATGAGGATCTCATTCATGAAATGAGGTGCCGTCGTCAAAGCCATGGCGAGTCGTTTGATGCTTTCGAGGATAGCATCCATGTACTCAACGACCGCTTGTCTTCAAAGCTTCCTAGCGAGGAAATGACTCGCATTCTTCGAAGGAACTTGTGTCCCTCCATCGCAATTCATTAAATTTCATCTGACATTCGATCTCTCAGCGATCTTCGTCACAATGTATGAAAGGTCGAAAATTTGCAAGGGTGTATGGAGAGACACTGTTCCTCGAACAATGTTGGTCACGTTTCTCACCAGAGAGTGAGTCGGCTGAAGCTTGTTGAAATCTCGGAGAAGAAAGAGAGACTCGATTCAGCAGTGGAGGAGTTTAAATCTTCTTCCACTTGTTGGATTTTTAGTAACACCGGACATTCCTATGTCGACTGTATGGAGAAAACTAGGGTGTTCTGTTTCGGTTGTGGAGCTGCCGGAGTTTCCAGACCGCAATGTTCACAGTGTGGCAAAGCGCGCAAGTCGCGGGAGACTTCGCATGCACCGGAGGTATCGAAAAATAACGCTGTGCCACCTGCATTCGAACATTGGCCAGATGTTAGCCCAACGGACGGAGACACTGTTAACTCTTGTCAGGAACGGAACATCCTATCTTCTTCCAAGCAGTCTGACACACATCTACCTGATTTGTCATTAAAAACTTACGTTGCGACACAAACCCCAGACTTGCAGTTACTACCCCCACTCAAGTCTGGGACGTTCAATTCGGCCGATTCATTGGTTACTAAGTCGAAGGCGATTTCTATTATGAATCCTTCCTCATCTACCAACGTGGTACCATCCAATTTTGGAACACCACCACCACTTATCCACTACAGTCACAAGAGCTGCATGAGCGTGTGAAAGAGTACGAAGCAGCTCGTCGTAGAATGATGTGATGACGGAATTCAACTCAGTCGACTTTGCGCCGACGTAAGTTTTGGCGGAACGTTAAAGCTAATCGTCGACTTGTGTGTTCTGGTATTTTTTCAGACTGCCCTCGTTATGATATTTGACCATATGCTGAGGTCCATATGCTTGGTACCTCAGTAAGTGGCCTAATTGATATGGGAGCGTCATTCAGCGTAATTGCTTCGAATTTTGCCGAGCGGTTTCTGGTGAATTCCAATCATCCTTGGGAGAGATTCAGTTTGGGGATGACAACAGCCGATGGCACACGTCACCCTACTGTTGGAAAAATTTCCACACCCGTCATCTTCAGAGGACGTACAGAGACCATCGACTTTGTCATTATTCCAGCCCTCACTCAGAATGTCTACCTTGGAAACGATTTTGTGCGCAAATTTGAACTTGCTCCAGCACTTTTCGAAGATTCTCAATATTTATCAGCACTGTCTGCACTCTGACAATATCCCAGTCCATCAACATCCCTTGACTGCGGCTCAACAAGGGAGACTCAATGCAGTCGTTGCACGTTTTCCATCCTTTTCTGAGGAAGGCTTAGGGCATACTACTCTTGTATCTCACGCCATCGACTTCGGAGGAAGTAATCCAATCAAGCAGAGACATCATGCGATCTCTCCCGCCGTCGAAAAGCTTCTCCATGCGGAAATAGGTCGGATGCTTGCAATGGGTGTCATTCCCAAGTAGCACAATCCAACCTTGGTCAGAAATCTAACTCATTTTACGGTTGTATTTCAGTCCAGAAATAACGAATTTGGTTAAGTTACAGAACTAAAACAATTTTGTTCGGTATCCAACTTAATATTTTATCTAAGTTTGTCATTAATATTACTAAATTGATTTATTTTGGACCAAATTGTCCAAAGAATACCCATTTTATAGCGTTCAGAACAATATTGTATTTCATGAACTATATTGTTGTACCTATTACAAATTCATTGTCGTTAAAACTGTTTCTGCATATCCCAAATCATATTGTTTTGAACACAACCATTTCCTTTTTGAATGCACCCCATTTGTCAACATACAGATCAGTCGTTCCAGCATCCTCGACGCGTCGGTACACAAAACACGTATTCCGGTCTTCGGGTCATTTTTTTTAAACGATAACGAGTATTTTCCAAACAGGCAGAGTTGTGTTGCGCTCAACGCGGCAGCTGGTTCTTCGTACCGGAACGACTCGTTTTTTGGCGGCCAAAAGCTGCCACACCCCCTCGATGTAAGAAGAACCGCAGTATTCGAAGCATCGCTACCACAACAACAACAAGGCAGCCCTTTTGCAGAAATTATGGAAATGCGAAACTGGTCATCTTAAAGTGGACACACACATGCGCTCAAAATCCAATTTGTCCCGCGTCCAATCCAAAATTTTCCCGGTCGATGTATGGATTTGACTGGGAAATTTTGGATTCGCCCGAGGAAAACCTGGATTTTGGACGCAAGTGTGTGTTGGCTTTTACACGGTTTTATTTCGTCATCTCCACAGTTATATTTTGGTTAAAAATCTGAAATATTCTTGTCTTATATAGGCGAAAAATCTAACAATGATATTATATTCAAAGCATAATTAGGCAAGGAATCGAACAATATGGTTATATTTAAGACATGTTTAAAACTACAACGTTACAATTATGTTATATACTGGTCATTGGACAGTTACATAAAAGACAATACTGTTAATATTTAGCAATATAACAGTTGTAAACTTAACGATTTTGCAGGAAACGGGTCACAGACATGACTGTCTATAACAATGTCGTCAATTAAAGACCTGAAATATAGCCATGTAGTTTCACTGAAATTCATGGTCATAAACCAGGCAAAAACGGTAAAATAGCCATTTGACAAACGTTTAAAAAACGTTATTTTGCCCATTTATACGACAATGTCGTTATATGACCCTGGTTATATTTCAATCATAACAACCGTTTAATGACTGATTTGTGCTGCTTGGGTTGAAGAATCTGAAAGTGCTTGGTCATCACCAGTCACCCTGGTAGTCAAGCCTAACAAGGTTCGCTTGTGCTTGGATCCACGCAAGGTCAACGAGGTTACGTTGAAGAACGCTTCTCCTTTGCCACTCAGTGAAGGTATTCTGAGCCGCCTCCCAAAGTTCGAATTCATATCGAGTGTGGACTTGAAGGATGCGTTTTCGCAGATTCCTCTCGATGAGGCGTCAAAGGATAAGACGGTCTTTACCGTTCCCGGCGGGCCGCTGTATCAATTTGTTACAATGCCCTTTGGACCTTGTGACGCTCTTCAAACAATGCAGCGCCTAATGGACCGCGTCATTCGTGCGCACTTGCGAAACAAAGTGTTTGTCTATTTGGATGACTTGTTGGTGATTTCGTCAACATTTGAGGAGCACTTGCTACTACTGCACGAGGTAGCGCTGTGCATCAGGAAGGCAGGGCTGACTATAAATATTGAGAAGAGTAAGTTCTTTATGAAGGAAGTTCCTTATCTTGGGCACGTTATCGGTCACAGAACCATCAGTACTGACCCCAGTAAAATCTAAGCAATTACTGACTTTCCACAACCTACGGCGGTTTGACAACTACGTTGTTTTCTAGGGATGTGTCGATGGTACATCGTTTTGTCAATAACTACGTAGTAATTACTGCCCCGCTGACAGACATGTTCCGTAAAGGCCGAGGTTTTGTCTAAAGGAATGCTTTACCACGACATCGGTGTTACACAGTCCGGATTTCTCGCGTCCGTTCGCCATTCATTGTGACGCGAGTCAAGCAAGCATTGGGGCTGTGTTAATGCAAACCACCGATGACGGTGCGGGTAGCCAATAGCTTATATGCCGAGAAAGCTAAATTCTGCAAAGTGAAACTATACGCTTACGGAACAGGAATGTTTTGCGGCAGTCCTGGCTGTCAAAAAGTTTCACGCATATGTGGAAGGCCAAGAGTTCACAATAGTCACTGACCATGCATCACTCAAGTGGCTAATGAATCAGTCGGACCTGAGTGGCAAACTAGCTCGGTGGGCCTTGAAGCTCAAAAGCTTCAAGTTCTCCATCCTCCACCGTGCGAGTAATCCTTTTGATGACTCTGTAGAAGTGGATTTGGATTCTCCATATTTTAACTCCACTAAATATTTAGACCCTATGGACCACATTACTCTGAACCAGAATAAATTACCGGAAGGTCTCTGACGGATTCGTGTACAAACGGACAGAGTATGCAAACGGAGATGAATTGCAAGAAGTAATACCAACTGTCTTGGAAGTTCTGGGCTCCAGAAGAGCTTAGACTGGACTTGCTAAAGAGAGCGCATGACCATCCCTTAAGCGCTGACGGAGGTATAAACAAAACGCTCAAACGCCTCCGTACGTTATTCTTTTGGCCTAAAATGGCTAAACAGGTTAAAGAATACGTCTTTTCGTGCGATATATGCAAGTCCATCAAAGCTCTCAACCAGAGTCTTCGATCAAAAATGGTAGGGCAATTCACCTCCGATCGCGTATTCCAGCGGTTGTACATGGATCTGTTAGGTCCATTTCCGAGATCCAAATCGGGTAATGTGGCAACTATAGTTCTTCTGGACCATTTATCCAAATTCACTTTTGTGGAGCCCATTAAGAAGTATACTGCTGAGATTCTGACCAGTTGGCTTGAGACTCGGATATTCCATGTCTCTGGGGTGCCAGAGACTGTAGTGACAGATAATGGCGTGCAATTCAAGTCTCACGCTTCCAACTCGCTGCTGGATCGATATGGTGTGAACCACCTATACACTGCTCTTTACACGCCGCAAGCGAATGCATCAGAGCATGTTAATCGATCCATTGTGGCAGCAATTCGGGCGTATATACACCAAAGCCAGCGAGATTGAGACGCGAAACTTTCCGCTATCATTTGTGCGTTGCGATCTGCACACCATGCCGCTATTAATACGTCACCGTATTATGTCGCATTTGGTCAGCCTATGGCCACACATGGCCAAACTTACACGCTCTTGCGACGGTTGAAATTGCTGGGGGGTGCTACAGATGTTGTTGATGCTAAAGACAAAGTTCAGCTGCTCTGCCAACAGGTTCAAGAAAATCTTAAAGCAGCTCACGCCAAGAACGCAGCCCACTACAACCTGCGCTCTCGTGAGGTGGAATTCCAGCCCGGTGATGAGGTGCTCCGCCGGAACTTCCCTCAAAGTAAAGCGGCGGATTACTACAACGCCAAGCTGGACTTCAAGTTCGTCAAGGCTCGCGTGGTTAAAAAAGTGGGTCACGGCTGCTACCTGTTGTCAGATCTGCAGGCCAATGAAGTTGGCATCTTCAGCACCAGTGACATCCAACGTTAAGTTCCTCAGCTTCTTTTAATTTTCTAATTTCGCGCTCACTAGTCACTCGGCGGCAACTTCATGTTGGATGAGTGGCTGATGACGCGCATGGACAGCCGTCAAGTCGTGAGTGGCGTATGACCTGCGAACGACATCGGTCGAAGTTATCACATGTCGGCGCAAAAATTGAAAAAAAAGGAGTAAGGAGAAATCCGCGTCGCGGAGATCCGCTCGCCACCTGATAACGTTAGCAGCGAGTATTCTGGTTATTTTTGGCTCGAAAAAAAGATCGCCTTGACGATGGATTTTGGTTACTAAGCACCTCGACCACGTCTGATTGTAGGGTGTGTTAATATATTGATGGCATCACGTACGCCGAGATCTTTTTTTTGACATCCGAAAACGTCTGATTGAATCAGCGGGAGTGTTTTTTTTCATTACACCTGACAGAAGGCGCCCATTTTTTTTTTTTTTTTGAATTTGTACACAACATCGACAAAGTGCGTGTCTATTGACAAGAATGCCCAACTAACAATTTGCTCTTGAGATGAGAACCAAAACTCTTATAATATCGGTATTAAACCTTTCGGAACGAAATATTACGTTAAAGATTTTTATTAGGCATTCTGCTAAAAAGTAAAACTAATACTTGAATCTGTTGTAACTTTTAAAAGAAAAGACGTGTAAAAAGTCTTTAGTGCAGATTGGAAGCTCGATGAAAACTTTAAAGGCATTTTGTTCAGATTATAGTCTTAAAAGTAATTTTTGCAAGTGTGTTATTAGAGAAGATCCTCTTAAAGTTTTTGCTTTAGACCATTCTAAGTGTTAATGCAGTGTAGGTCTAACTAAACCATTATAGGAAATAATTGCCGTTTGTCAACTCTCGTACTGCTTGATCAAGAATATATTCCTGTTTCAGGGTTGTAATATTTTAGCTTAAATAGAGACGAGTAGAACGGCTTTAAATGAGAAAGCTATACACTCTGATACTTAAAGAAGTCAGGCGAACGTTGTAGGGAAAGATATAGTTTAATTGCAGTTTTGAAGAAAAGTTTAATAGGAAGAAGTTATTACAATTTACTTATGGGAGCAACAAACTTAACCAAACACTTATAAGTTCTTTAAAATAGAGCTTGAGAGAACCGCCATCTTTTTCGACTGTTTGGTTATAGCAATTATTGCGCCAGAAATTAATTTCTTCAATACTTTGGTGACTTTGGATATTTTCATTTTAAATGTATTTCTTAGGGTCTGACAAGAAAATAAGAACGTGTTTAATACATTTTAGGCCACTATTAGCTACTATGCAAAAAGTACATTTAATTCATGATGAACATTAAATGTACATGTATGCTAAATTTCGAGGGGGACTCGTTTTTTTTGGGAGTTTTGTACAGCATTTGATCAGAAAAATTTCTTTCGCAGAGAAAATTTGACTATCAAATCGACAAAATCCACTGCGAAAAAGTGCATCAGACCAATAATACAAGCATGAATTTCAACTCCATTCGTATTTTTATAGAGAACTTCCAAAAGTATCATGAATTAAACTTAATGCTACAATAAGCACAAAATTTACTTACTGAAAACCAATAGAAATCTTTGTCTCTTAGTTAAGATTCTACGAGTAAAAGGTGATCTATGTATGTATAGCAGATTACTGTAAATCACTATACGTACTTTTACTGAAATCTTTCTGATAAGTTCTCTAGTTAGAGCTGTCAAGAAGACTTGAAGAATTCTTAAAATACAATACTTTATACTCATAATTTCATACGCCACTTTTTGGCTAGGACCGTTCTTTAAGATTTCTATCAGAACAATTTGCAAGTCAATAAGTCTTAGCTGAAACTAAATGTAGTTCTTATAAAATCCTTGAAGATCTCTATAAGAACAAAATTGTTAGTTGGGTGGCGTACATGGCTGTCGTGGTTTTTGATCCTACAGTGCAAGTGATGTAATGCGAGCCATAGACGCACGTAGTAATCCGCTGGATTGGTCAGACTTCAACCGACATGATACGCGAACCGTATCCATACAATTTTACTCGGGAAAAGTAGTCAAACAAGTCACTCACTACCACCGCGACGCGCTCCGCATAAGTGTACAGAGACAGCTTGCGCGACTACTTTTTCTACTACTACTGTGCCTTACCCCTAGCGGGGCATAGCGCGTCAACTACTCCTGCGCGCCATCGTACTCTGTTCTGGGCAATGGGACGCAACTTCCCAAAAGACTTACCCAGTGCCTGATACTGCTTTGCCACAGATCGACGCCATGTGATTCGAGGACCCCCTCTTGGTCGGCCTTGGTTGGAAATGGGCCACTTCATGGCATGCAAAGCAATGCAGTTATCACTCTTCCGCAATGCCATTTTCGCCTGCGTATCAATTCGTCGATTGGCATCTGACCCGTACGCCGACTTAGCTCTTCATTTGATATTGTTTCGGGCCAGAAAATTCTTAAAATTCGACGAAGACATGAGTTGACGAAAACTTGCAGTTTTCTGGTAACTCCAACGGAAACTTTCCTGTACTGTACCTGTACTGCTCCCATACAAAAGCACTGATAGTACCAGGGAGCGAAACAGGCCCAGCTTGGTCTTGATACTGAGATAACTGCTCTGCCAGATTTTGGACAGCATGCCGTATGCGCGTTTAGCCTGGTTGATACGACGAGCGATGTCCTGCTCCGTACCACCATTTTCGGCAACAATGCTACCTAGGTAGACGAAGTTGTCCACCTTCTCCTCAGGCTGCCCATTAATATTGATGGCAATAGGTGTTGGATTTCTTTTTCGCAACGGCGGGCTAGGAACCTTGGTCTTGTTGGTATTAATCTTTAGCCCAACCGTGCTTGCCTGCCTCTCGAGATCTAACGCCATTGCGGACAGATCCATGATTTTGTGGGAGAGTAGGCATATGTCGTCAGCGTTGTCAAGATGTTGTAGATAAGATGTCAAAGTCCATTGAATTCCTCTGTCGAGTCCGGATAGGGCTGCATGCAACACGTCGCCGATCACTATGAGGAATAGGATCGGTGAGAGGATGCACCCCTGCCGAACTCCACTGCGAATCTCAAAGTCCCCCGACACCTTACCTTTATGCAAAACGCGACATTTCGCACCGTCATAGGTTGCCTTAATAATAGCCACAAGCTTCTCAGGGATGCCTCTCCTGCGCAAGGCCGCCCATATAGAATCCCGGTTCACACTATCGAAAGCCTTTTCGAAATCGATGAAAAGCAAGTGAAGCGGAGAATCGTATTCAGGGCATTGCTCGATGATGATTCGCAAGGTGTTAATGTGATCGACACAGGAGGATCCGGATCGAAAACCAGCCTGCTCTTCATCAATTGCGCTTTCTTAGTGGGCCTTTAGTCTTTCCAGGACGATTTTAGCTATTATCTTGGTAACGGCAGGAAACACACAAATGCCTCTCCAATTATTACAGTCTGTGAGGCTACCCTTCTTTGGAAGTTTGATGATCAAATCTTCCTTCCACTCAGTGGGAAAGGTCTCTGTTTTCCACGCTTTATCAACAAGTGGATGCAGCAAATCGGCAGTTACGCTTGGCGCTGCTTGATAAAGTTCGGCAGGGATACCGTCAAGTCCTGCGGGCTTTCCTCGTTTTAGTGCAATAATTGCAGTGACTATTTCCTCTTTAGTCGGGGCAGTGGACCGTATACGCACATTTTGATGGTTCGCTAAATTATCTATATGAGGGGGAACTTCACCAGAGGTTACACGGTCCAAGACCGCGGCGAAATGTTCTTTCCACGGCCTCATTTGATCTTCTTCCAAGATAAGTACAATAGCTTTCCATCACTATCTTTCACCGGATGTTGGCAGGAGTTACGACCACCTGTAAACTCCTTGATGACACCGTATACGGCGTTTAAGTTGTTACTTCTAGCGGCTTCTTCTGCTGAGGCTAAAAGAGAATTGGCATAAACTCTTTTATCGCGTCGCACACTACGCTGAACTTCTCGAGCTTTCTGACGGTAAAGGAGTTCGATGCTGCTTCGATTGTCGTCTGATGCTGCAGCCAAACGAACTTTCAAGTCCTTTCTTTCACCAATCCGCTGCCATGAAGCGTCGGACATCCAGGGCTTATTCCGGCAATCCGGGTTCGGGCCAAGGGTGGTATTTGCGCTATCAATGTACGCATTTTTTATGGCATCCCAGTTTTCATTTATGTCACTATCTGGGTGACTAGTTATCTCAGCTGCTTTTTGCGCAAGATTGTCATTATATTGTTGTAAGACAGCTGGATTTTTTAATCGAGCGCTGTTGAATTTGCGGCGCCTGGATCTTTCGTCGCTGGGGCGGCGCACGGCTGCAATACGCAATCGAACATTAGAGATCATAAGATAATGGTCTCTTCCCAACCCAATATCGGCACCCTTCTTGTTTCGCACGTCCAGGAGGCAACTCTTGAATCTTTTACTAATGGCAAAGTGGTCGATCTGATTTTGTGTTCTGCGCCGATTAACAGAGGACCAACTGATTTTGTGGTGGTCCTTATGCTCAAACATATAGGTTGATGATGATGAAGAGACTGTGAAAGTTACAGAACTCTACAAATCTTTCACCGTTGTCATTACGATCACCAGGACCGTGTCTCCCCATCACATGTCTGAGCCCATAGTTATCAGCGCCAACTTTCGCATTCAAATCACCCATAACCATTATAATGTCACCTTTAAGTGTTCTGCTCTGAACGGCGTTTAGTTCTTCGTAGAAGGAGTCTTTTGCCAAGACATTGTCGGGCTCAGTAGGGGCATAACATTGTATAATTGAGATGTTCCTCATTTTGGTCCGGAGCCTGGCGGTCAAGACTCTGTCAGAGACCGGCTCCCAGGATAAGAGACAGTTTCGCGCGGCTCTGGTTAAAAGGAGCCCCACACCTGACTCACGACGACTACCGGTAGCTTTACCGGAGTACAACATTACAGTGCTGCCCGTTGGAGAGATGAATTCTCCGCTGTTCCACCATCTTATCTCACTAACCCCTAAGATATTTAATTTGTACCTCAGAAATTCACTCTCTAATTGAAGAAATCGTGCGTTCTGGGGACCTTCTGATCCATTGTCCAGGAGAGTACGCACATTCCAGAATCCAATCTTTGTCAATGTACGATAGCCAAAAGTCGTAACCGTTGAGTCAGTCCCTATCCGAGGCATTGTTGACGTTTCGTTAGCATATAGAGATTTCGGATAGTGCAAGTTGCTGGCATATACCTCCTGTCCTTTGTTTGTCGGTTTTAACGACAGGTCCTCAAAGGGAAAGGCCGTGGTATTACTTTTACACACCACAGGAGTACCTCAACCAAATCATCGCACCGCCATCACTGGCGGCTTGACGTTGGTTGGCAATGGTCCGTGACCACTGCCGTTCCAGGGGGCGCCCACGTGTAGAACTATGGAAGAGGAGTTTTTGCCCCCCCCCCTCACATCACAGTCTGCTTAATCAAAGTTGAACAGGTGCAAGAACAATTACAACCTGCAGGTATGTAAATGGGAATTATGCAATTATACTGATAATCGTGGGATTATGAAATATGAACGGTTATCGAAATGTCGGTTTTGTATTCCCCTTAGTTCGTGGCCCAACCGATGTGTATATTACGGACTACGAAAGTGTGACGACTAGTGTATACCTACCAGCGACCGTTTAAGATTTTCTTCCTTTGCTTATGTGCAGCTTGCGGATAGGAACTGTTGATGATACATATACTAACGACGGAGTGTATTGTTGCAGAATGAAGTGCCGGTTTCCGAAGTCGTCCTGTTGGAGTATGAAGTACGACAGAGACAAATTAATCAAGATCTTTTTTTTTTTTGTAACAAACTTTGTAATAACTCTCTACGGATGTAGTAAACCAGCAGGAGCAATCAATTCCGCAATGGAGCATAAATATTCAAATTTGTATTTGGGTAAACAAAATTCACTTGATAGCAATGGAACGTCATTCGAATGTTAGCTAATTCCTCACAGCGGCAAGGTTGTCAACCGTGTTGGCTGTGTTCGGTTTGTGGTAGAGATGTGCAAAATAAAATCAAAAAAGGGGGAATTCCTCCAGGAGGGAATTTTATTTCCCTTGGGATTATTTTTGAAGTTTGTCGGCCACGTTGCTTGCTTCGCAACTGCAACGTGGAGCAGGACGGACCGGCGTGGACTAGAGGCAGGAAAAAGAAAACACAATCGCGTAAACTTTCCGAGAACGTGTGTAGGCACTCCGCAGATCAGAGGCCCCGTGAACGAATATCCGCTGAGGGTGACAACGTGGGTAGGCGCTCCGCAATTCGAAAGCCCCGCAAACGAATATCCTCCGCTGAGGGCGACAACGTGGCTAGGCGCTCCGCAGTTCGGAGGCCCCGCAGACGAAAATCAGCTGTGGGCGACAACGTGGGTAGGCGCTCCGCACTTCGGAGGCCCCGCAAACGAATATCCGCTGAGGGTGACAACATGAGTAGGCGCTCCGCAGTTCGGAGGCCTCGCAAATGAATATCTGCTGAGGGCGATAACGTGGGTAGGCGCTCCGCAGATCAAACGCCCCGCAAACGAATATCCGCTTAAGGCGACAACATGGGTAGGCGCTCCGCAGTTCGAAGGCCCCGCAAACAAATATCTGCTGAGGGCGACAACGTGGGTAGGCGCTCCGCAGATCAGAGGCCCCGCAAACGAATATCCGCTGAGGGCGATAATGTGGGTAGGCGCTCCGCAGTTCGGAGGCACCACACGAAAACTCCGATACCAGATATTCCGCGGACATCGTCCCAGCAAAGAAAAAGACAAGCTAGCCGAAGGTATGATACCCTACCCTAATAATTTTGT
The DNA here is from genome assembly GCA_964017055.1 of Chloromyia formosa. Taxonomy (NCBI): domain Eukaryota; kingdom Metazoa; phylum Arthropoda; class Insecta; order Diptera; family Stratiomyidae; genus Chloromyia; species Chloromyia formosa. The sequence continues at coordinate 85,158,587 of OZ024813.1, read as the reverse complement.
TTGTGGTAAATTTCGTAGCTTTGTTATCGTCCTGTAGCGGCCGCCACCGGAGTTGATAAATCGGTGATTTTTAATTTATGGAATTATGTACCTAAAAAAAAAGAGAAAAAATTTATCAAGAATTTTTGGCTATTGTATCGCGTGGTGACAAAATAATAATAATAATAATACAATGTATGGTAATATTTAGTATTCATCTTCAGTATTCTATAGAAAACCTATATGTGTAATAAAAGAATTGTATATTATGGGAATATTATGTATTGTACTTGTTAAGTATTCCGAGGGGGTGTCTTGGCTCAACGGGGCATCTAGGGACATGCAACCCGGAGCAGTCTTTGCTACTTCCGACAACCCCTGCCGCATTCTCTTTGGGTAAGATGCTGGTCTTATCCGTTTTTGTTATCGGTATATTTCGCGAGAGATTCTTAATCTCACCCGGTGGGTTCGGTACTCCAGCCAAATGCCTATCATTTGACTCGTGACGCTTCTCTTCCGTTCCTTTTTTTTAGATTTTTTTTCTTTGTCTTCGATCGGGCTATGAAAGCACCTGATTCCTGGTGATGAGCTGTGCGACCATCTGTCCCGGACCTTCTTTTATTTTACCCCGACCCGCATATCATCGAATGGAGTTGCTTGCCAGTAGGTGCTAGGTATCGGTGCTGCTTTTGAAAGCGGCCAGCATTAGGCTCATTACAACAAATGGCGCCCAACGTGGGGCCCGAGAGTTTAACCCGCTCGTTAAGTCCCATCGACGTGTGTTACGGGTACTTGGTCCGAATACCAGACTTCTTTTCTTGGCTAGAGCTAATAGCTCCCCTATAGTATGCGAAGACACCCCTAATTACCTCCGTTGTTGAAAAATTCAAATTATTTATTAGTGTATAGATAGTATTACGTGCGTAGTTTAGTATTTGTTTTAGGCTGCGCGCATGTTGGCTCACGTTCGCGTGTCGAGTTCACGTGTTTGCTGTCAAACGGTTTGGGTCTATGGTTTCCAACCAAAGATGCGAATCTGTCAATATGACAAATGCTCGGCTATTGTCGTATCAACAATTTGAGTTCATTATTGTGCTTTAAAATGGATAACTAGGTAAGAATTGAGTGGCAAAACAAACGGCTGGGGACTAGTAGGATGTGCATAAACACACATTTCATACTAAATTATTGGCGTTAATACACAATAATGAATCCAATTTGGTGATACGACAACAGCCGAGCATCTATTAAATTGACAGATTCGCATCTTTGGTTGCAAACCATAGACACTAACCGTTTGACATAAAACACATGAACGCGACACGCGAACGTGTGCCAACTTGCGCGCAGCCTTATTGTGGCTCGACTTGTAACAGTAACGAGTTCAGAAGTGCAGCTGTTATTGTGGTCACCCGAGACCGTGATTGGTTCGTTAGTATTTAGAAAATCCTCATTTGACGTTTGTCCTCGTTGTTCAAATCTCAAGCTGACTTCTGCTTCCTTTTATATTTGCATCCTCATACATTTATCTCTGGTCAACCATGACTATAAGGCACAGTACCGAGGAGCTGGCGGCCCTGGTAGAGGACAATCCAAAAGCTGTGCAATATGTAGCTCAGATTTTCGGGTGGGTGAACAAGCTGTGCTGACAGTTTGTGCACATGCTTTTCACCAGGACTGTTTGACCATTTGGTTAATCAAAAACTCATCCAGTACATTATGGCGACGTCCCGTTCAACCAGAAAGCCTAGATCTCTTTATCATTGAAAAGAATGAAAATGTCGAGAAACGAGGTGCTCCAGTCAGCCAAGGCGCGGTGCCCATACCCAAACGAGTGACTAGGTCTCAAATCAGGGAAAAGGGTCTAACATCGCCCCCAAGAGCGCCCCCGCTCTTGAACAGGGACAAGTTACCTGGTCCTTCTGCAAATAATATTGTGTCCTCCGATCCCCTTGCTATGGAGAGTTTGCGTACCCAAGTCAATACTTTGGCTGCGGAAGCCTTAAGCATCCAGTTAGCTGCGTTGCCTACCAATAATCGACGACCCCATTCTTCCGTTCCTCCACTGCCTTCAGACAGCCTAAGCGCTGGTTTTAGTCATTAACAAGCATTCTCGGCTGTTCAACCATCCACACCATACCGCTCCAGCTATTACCGACCCAATCAACCTCCGCAGTGTGATATTCCACATCTATATCGGCCGGAGGAAACGCGAAGACAAGTTCGTTCGGAACCATTTCAACACGAATTTGTAGAGAATAACATTGGTCCGTCTCGTCTCGCATCTTCTTACCCAGACCAACGAGAGGCCTGGGCCGATCTAGAGATGGACTCGCGTCACCCTCGTCGTTCGGCTGTTATCCGCTATCCAGACGATCGCGGAAGCAACATATTTTCTGGATGGAACCTCCGTTTCAGTGGGGAAGATCCCGCTATGCCAGTGGCTAAATTTCTTTACCAGATTTGAACCCTGGATTCTTTCACTTTAAATGGGGACCTCGAGTTAGTTCCCAGGCACTTGCATATCCTGCTCACAGGCAAAGCAGCAAATTGGTACTGGCGTTTTCATCGCTTCGCAGGTCAGGTAGATTAGAGTACTTTCTGCGAAGCTCTGTGCGAACAATTCCAGGAAAGTTTATCTGATTACGACCTCTTGGAGTTGATCCGAAGCAGAAAACAGGGTCGTTCCGAGAGCTTTGATTCGTTTCACGAAAGAGTGATGGAGCTGGTCGATCGACTGGCCCGACCTCTTCCCGAATCAGAATTGAGTGAGATCCTCAAACGAAACCTCCGACTAGAGCTTCGCCGTGGGCTAGTATATCTCCCCATACACTCTGTTCGCCAGCTGCGTCATCTTGTTTATAGTTTCGAAAACTTAGAAACAGAGATCCACACTAGCTCACAAAACCAAAATTCTTTTGTCAAAATAAATATTTCAGAGTTGTCAAGTACGGAGCCTTCGTTGAGTGTTGCTCCGGCTGCTGTGGAGGCGATTAGCCGTACCACCACTACCATATGTTGGAATTATCGTGAAAGTGGTCATCGCTTTGAAGACTGTCTGGCTCCTCTTACAGTCTTTTGTTTTGGCTGCGGTGCTCCCGACACTTACAAACCGAATTGTGATAAGTGTAAAAAGAATCCAAAAAACTCGAAGGAGACGGGGGCGAACCCTCCATCACGCCCCTCGAGTCAGAACCACTAACCCCTTGTCCACTAAGGTCCTGCCAGAGTCTCCGCGCGGACATGAGTCTGTTCACCATAGCTTCCTTCCCCTACATGTAAGGTAAGGCAAGCTTATCATGAAGCTCGGCGCAGAATCTTTGGCGAAAACGCACTACCATCCAGGCCGCCTACACGTTCTACTCTGCCCTCTGCGCCTGCTAAGGTTTTGGAACAAAGTGAAACAAAACCGTCAAGTCTATTGTTCGGCAATTTGTTCCGGTGCAGAGAGTAGTGATATCAGACCTTACGCGGAAGTTTTACTTCTAGGGGAGAAAGTTTCGGGACTGGTGGACACAGGAGCTTCTGTGAGCTGTTTAGCCTCCAAGTTCGCAGACAAATTCATAAAAGAAAATAACTTCCCGTCGACACGCTTTCCCGTGTCTGTCAAAATGGGGGATGGAACATCGCAGTCGGCCGTTTGGAAGCGTGACTGCTAATGTCACTTTTAAGGGATGAACACACTCCATGCCTTTCCTGATAATTCCCTCACTTTCATAAAACTTATACCTGGGAGTCGATTTTGTGCGTCTCTTTGATCTGGCGGCGGATCTATTTATCTCCTCCTTGAGTTCAGCTTCCCCTTCACCTCTCTCTTCAAATAAAAAGCAACATCTTTTGACACCTACGGAGCAAGCAAAACTCCAAGCCAACATTGCTATGTTTCCATCATTGTAGAAGGCCTCGGTCGAACCAATATCGTCAAACATGTTATTGATGTTGGTGATAACAAACCCATCAAACAACGCCATTTCGCGGTTTCGCCAGCTGTCGAAAAACCACTTTACGAAGAAATTGACCAGATGCTGGCTTTGGGAGTAATCGAGGAGTCACGAAGCTCCTGGTCATCACCAGTGACGCTGGTGGTGAAACCAGGAAAAGTTCGACTCTGTCTGGACGCCCGAAAAGTTAATTCAGTCAGAGTTAAGGACGCTTATCCCTTACCACTCATTGAGGGGATACTAGGTCGGCTTCCCAAGGTCCAATGGATAACGAGCCTAGACCTAAAAGACGCCTTCTGGCAAAATCCTCTCGATGAGTGTTGAAGGGGTAAGACCGCTTTTACTATACCCGGGAGGCCGTTGTATCAGTTCATTACCATGCCGTTCGGACTGTGCAACGCGCCTCAAACAATGCAACGACTGATGGATCGGGTGATCCCGGCACACCTACGACACCAGGTCATCGTCTATTTGGACGATTTGTTACTGATAACAGAAACATTTGCTGACCATCTCCTCTTACTGCAAGAAGTTGCCCTATGCATAAGAAATGCTGGACTCACTATCAATGTCGAAAAAAGTAAGATCCTTATGAAAGAGGTGCGTTACCTTGGACATTTAATTGGGAACGGGACCATTCTCACAGACCCCGATAAAGTGCTGGGAATTGCCGAGTTTCCGGTGCCTAAGTCCATCAAACAGCTACGGCGACTTTTAGGCATGTGCGGTTGGTACCGCCGATACGTGAGCAACTTCGCAACATTGTCAGCCTCGCTGACAGACATGTTGTCCAGAAAACGTGTATTTGCCTGGACTGCTTTCAATGCTTTAAAGGAAAGTCTGACTTCTGCCCGTTCTACAAAGTCCTGATTTTAAGCGACCGTTTGCAATCCACGATGCCAGCCAATCCGGTATTGGTGCAGTGTTGGTGCAAACGACAGAAGATGGTTTCGAGGCCCCGGTCGCTTACATGTCAAGAAAATTGAACCAGGCCCAGCGCAATTACACGGTTTCTGAACAGGAGTGTCTAGCGGCGGTGTTGGCAATAAAGAAATTTCGTGCCTATGTCGAAGGCCACGAGTTTGAAGTAGTCACGGATCACGCCTCGTTGAAATGGCTGATGTCACAGGCCTATTTGAATGGGAGACTCGCCAGGTGGGCTCTGAAACTCCAGAACTTAACGTTTAATATTAAGCACCGCAACGGTCATAGAACCAGTTGACTTGTACGACTCAACTATGGAAAAGGACTTGAATTCTATCCATTTTAAATCAGAATCCTATCTTGCCTTAATAAATAAGATCGCCCAGAAGCAATCTCTGCTCCCTGACTTAAAACTCATTGACGGCTTCATATATTACCGTTCGGAATATGCGACCGGTGACGAAATTCAAGAGGAGAGCTCGTGGAAACTGTGGGTTCCACATGAGTTAACGTCGACCTTGTTAACACGCGCGCATGAACACTCCTTATGCGCCCATGGTGGAATTGGGAAAACATTGGGACGCCTAAAAAATTTTTTTTCTGGGCACGAATGACTATAGATGTCAAAGTTTGTTAATGCGTGTGTTAAGCAGAGGTTGGAAATAATAATTACAATAATTAAATAATAAATATTTATTACAAACAAGCTTGCCGAAGGTATGATACCCTTCACGCTTCGCGTGAACTAAAACTTGTTCCGATTTCATTGTTCCTAAGAGAGGTATATGAAATAGTGGGCCGATTTCAACCAAATTTAGGGACGTGATATGTCTGTTAATATGATTGAATGGTATGAAATTGAATATGAAATGGTAAAGATATCTTTAGAAATAAAAAAAATTCCTAACAAAAACTTGTTTCTGGAACGGTCGTTCCTATGACAGCTATATGATAGAGTAGCCCAATTTCAATCAAATTCAGCAATATAATTTGACTAAAGATATTATTTATAAGTGTGAAATTTGAAAAGGATATCTTCAGAAATAAAAAAGTTTTTCTCACAAAGACAAATATTTTGACTGGTCATTCCTATGGCAGCTATGTGACGTAGTGGTCCGATTCCATTGGTATCGACATATTTACAGCGTGCAATAAAAAGAAGGTGTACAAAATTTCAGCTCGATAGCTTTAAAACTAACGGACTAGTTTACATAGAAACAGGCGGACAGACGGACAAACGGACAAAGCTTTATCGACTCGTCTCGTCATACAGACCAACAACATACCTATATATATAGTTTATATGGTCGGAGATGCTTCCTTCTGTGCGTTGCAAACTTCATGACAAAGTTAGTATACCCTATCACATCCGTGAAGGGTATAAAAACGTAATAATTATATACTAATTATACTCTTCACGGATGTGATAGGTGATAGGGTATATTAACTTTGTCATGAAGTTTGCAACGCACAGAAGGAAGCATCTCCGACCATATAAACCATATATATTCTTGGTCAGTATGATGACACGAGTCGGTTAAGCTTTGTCCGTCTGTCCGTCTGTCTGTCTGTCCGTCTGTCCGTCTGTCCGTCTGTCCGTCTGTCCGTCTGTCCGTCTGTCCGTCTGTCCGTCTGTCCGTCTGTCCGTCTGTTTCTATGCAAACTAGTCCCTCAGTTTTAAAGCTATCAAGCTGAAATTTTGTACAAAGCCTTCTTTTTATTGCACGCAGTATATATGTCGGAACCAGCGGAATCGGACCACTACGTCATATAGCTGCTATAGGAACGACCGGTCCAAAAATTCGTCTTTGTGAGAAAAACTTTTTTATTTCTAAAGATATAGTTTTCAAAATTCACAATAATCAATAGTGTCTTTAGTGAAATCATATTTCCGAATTTGGTTAAAATCGGACTACTCTATCATATAGCTGTGATAGGAACGACCGTCCCAAAAGTAAGTTTTTGTCAGAAAAACTTTTTTTATTTCTGAAGATAACTTTACGAAATTTCATATTATTCAATCGTATTGACTGCTAAGCCACGTTCCTAAATTTGGTTGAAATCGGCCCACTATTTCATATTTCTCTTATAGGAACAGTGAAATCGGAACAAGTTTTACTACTAATTTCAAAAACAAATGTACCACAAAACATAACGAAGGTATCATACCTTCGGCAAGCTAGCCGAAGGCTAGCTTGTTACCAACTCATTTCGAGCAAAAATAATAATTATATAATAATTACAAATGAAAAACAACAAGAAAAATGAATAAAAAAATTATTATTTTTTCGAAAATAATTATTATTTCGATAATAATTACTTTTTTGGAATAATAATTATTGCTTTCTATGTGCCTAGCTGCTCTTTTCTTTTTCATGACACATACTTTTCCATCGACTCACCGGTCGTCTTATCTCATCCGCGTGTACGTGTAAATTTCTTTCAGATTTTGTGTACGCTAAGCTGTGTTCTTTTCTCGTATATTGATCGTAGTGTAAGTGCGAAGAATTTAATGTGCAGCAGCAAGGGCTGCCACCTAACGAAGCTAAATAGAAGACCGGTCAATAGCTTTGTATAGAAACCTCGAGTTTGGTCGGAAATCAGAGAGGTGGCAATCCCAGCCGTTGTCAGCAGAAACAACGGAGCATTTTATTTACATTTTATGATGAAATAGTGCACTTCATTGTGGATTCAATTTTCGTTGAGTGCGCAGTGCAGTAATACAATTGTTGATTGAGTGATTTGTGATACAATTAATAATACAATTGTCGATTGAATGATTTGGTGGCTGTTACTTTTGTTTATATCCTGCAGAATTTGGGCGCCGCGGCAGCGCTCCGTGGCCGAAATGTTCGGCGAAAAAGTCTTAAAGGATAATAGCGATACCGACGACATTTTAACAAGCGAAGAACAGATACGCGAGAACGGGACGAAAATCCCAGATATTTTAGATTGGCATTTTTTTTTAATTAGTACGTTGCATCGGAAAAATAACTTTATGAGTGCGGAATGCACGAACTGCCGAAAAATTTGCAAAGGCTACATCAATGTAACCTCAAACTTTTTAAAACACTTGAGGGAAAAACATGCTCTAATCGCCAGCTCGTATAAAGAGCGAAAGGCAGCGGCAGGATACGGATCCAGAACTGAAAACCAGGTAAAAAAAATACTACAATGTATTCAAATTTGAAAGTTTCCATGGAAAAGTTCCAAAATATTTTTATTTTCTATCTTTGTATTGGGATTCAGGGAAGCTTATAGCGAAAATGTACGCGAATAGTATGTAAACTTTCTTCAGAATCTCGGTAAATAATGCCAAAAAGACAATTTTAGCTTGTCTCAAATATTTTGGAGACAAAAAATATACGGATATAAAATGATGTCACCAAAAAAAAATCCATAAAAACGTGAAACATATTTTTTCATATCTGAAATCGTTTATAATCGCTTGAAACTGAAATCACGTAACAAAAAACGGTTTTGATTTTTCGGGAATAATTTTCACACTACAAAGTGTGTGTGTGTTAATAAATAGCTAAAATCATGCTTACAATCCTGATCCTTTTTTTTAACGAATTACAGGCTGAAAAAGATGGGGATATATTAAATCTAAATGACAATTGCTCATCGAACTTAATGTTTTGGAAAGGCTTCCAAAAACGAGTTGAAATGCTCATATGTTAGCTCGTAGTCAATAATGCACTTCCGTTATCATTGGTCGAATCTGACGAATTTAAAGAACTGATAGTCGAAACTAGTAAAATGGCTTGCCCAGTCAAAAGTATGACTGTTAAAAAATTAAGTGCTTGCATTGACGATCGGTTCCTTGCAATGGTGGAAATTATAAACAGCCAACTTAAGGAAACTTTGTATGTTTGTACTACCGCTGACCTGTGGAGCAGTCGTCACCGGTCCTTCCTTGGTGTGACCTGCCACTGGCTGAACAAAAAATATCAACGAATGTCATACGCAATTGCATGTGTTCGGTTCAGAGGCAAACATGACCATAAGGCGATTGCCAAACATCTTTATGATGTTCACCAGAAGTATGGATTGTCTCTGCGAAACATTATATACACCGTGACTGATAATGCCGCGAATATCGTTAAATCGTTAAATGAATTCACCGTCGCTAACAATGATACATCATCGTCAAGCAATGTAATGACTGTTCCTCCATCAGACGAAAACTACGATTCGGATGAAGATATTCGTTATGTCGACCTAAATGAAACTGGAAATCCGTTTGACGTTGACAGCGACTTTGAAGACGACATATGCTTGCCTAAACATGTTCGGTGTGCATCACATACACTTAACTCACTCGTGTCAGCTGATTTGCAAAAGGCGATCGATCGAAAAACCCTGAAAATCCCGTCTGTACATCGTTTAGCAATGGCCCGCTGTTCCCAACTTTGAAATATATTGAACCGTTCGTCACATAAGGCAAGCGAGCTATTTCTCGAAAAATTCGGAAAACTCGTACGGTTGCCATGCCCCACCCGCTGGAATTCGCTTTTCGACTCCTTATTGGACATATCAAAATTAGACCCTGTTAAGCTTCGTGAATTCTAGTTAGCGAATAATTTATCGACTTTTTGGGATGAGCACATGGCGTTTATAAAAGAATACATTGAATGCTTGCGACCTATTGCGTCAGTATTGGATACATTACAAGGAGACCATAGCGTTTGAATGGCGGAGCTGATCCCATGCATAATGAACGCACGCCACATGTTGCAGAAACTTGAAAATCGAACCGATATTGCATATCGCGTGCAAATAATTAGAACAATCGAAACTTCTGTCGTAAAACGTTTTGAACATGTCTTCTCTTGGTATTCCGCAAAAGACCAATCGTTGCCATTTGTTATGGCGACTGTAACAAATCCCAAATATAAACTTTTGTGGATATCGGACTCCAAGCACAAAGCCCTAGCAACTGATTGGCTACTGGCAGAAGCCCAGTTAATGGAATACGAAATAGAATCCCAGTTGATCCAGAATACACTTGACGAACCAGCGGCAAATCACAATGTCTATGAATTTATGGCTTCTGATGAAACAACCTGCGATCATAAAAAAGGAATGGCAAATTTGCAAGTCGTACAATACCTTAACGACGAAAATAGAACAATGGCATCATTAGGGAAATATGCCATTATCGAGAAACTGTTTTTGAAATACAATGCAAGTAAATATAAAAATATTCAAACTTAGTTGATGTTTCTCTAATAAATTTTAAAACTGATTAAAACTGATTTCTCCTCTTCTATATAGGCATTCCGTCATCAGCTTCCGTAGAACGTTTATTCAGCTATGCTGGGCTCGTTTTGACAGCAAAACGAAGCCAACTGACGGACGAAAAGTTTGAGAAACTCACCCTATTGAGGGCCAATAACTTCTGATCTCGATTATCAATATTTCTTATTTTGTGTTTATGGATTTTTTTAAAACTTGCTTCCAATATTAAGGTAACTATCGAAAAAATTACATTTTTTAAAAATTAGGAACTCTTGAAGCACATATTTTTCAGGTTGCATCATGGCAGCAGTTTTGCAGTCGGGGAGAGCCTGTGTCGGTTTTGTTTATGATTTTTTTTTTCAATATTGTGTTCTGATTTCAAATCTACATAGCATTTTTTTTTGTAACGAGCAAGATTTTTTTTTTGTAATAAACAAAACGATAAATGACTTATTGAATGTTTTATTCATTAATCTAATTATAATAATTTAAAAAAAATCAAAATGTCGTTTTTATTTTTTATTTTACAATACTTGAGGAGCATCTCTTTTTAATGTCCAGCAATAGTATGCAAGCATATTTGAATTCCACTTTCCTGAATAACGTTTTTCCATTGTTGGGATATCTTGGCGGAATGGCTCACCATGTTCGTCACTCACAGCACCGAGATTTTCAGTGAAAAAGTCCAAGTGTGAGCCTAGGAAATGTACTTTTAGGGACATGTTACATCCCAGAGCTTTATAATTTTGAAGGAGTTCTGAAACTACATAGTTCTACAGAGTTCTCAGCTTTTCTATTACCAAGAAATTCAGTTACGACTATTTTGAAAGACTTTCATACAGCTTTTTTGACCTCATTTAAAGTTTCTTCAAAGATTTGGTCCTTCATATGCTCCCTTATTTGTGGGCCTTTCTTCAAAAAGATCAGTTTTAATTTTTGGATATGAGGAGAAGGTGTCATTCATATGAGAGTTCGATTGGAAGATTCATTTCAGACCTATCGAAATCATCGCTCGTATTGCGTAGGTAAAAATAATAAATAAATAAAAATAACTGGCGCAACAGTCCAATTTGAACCACGGCCTCGAGATGAGTTAGCATCATCTCATTTTCTAGATCGTGACGATTTTTGTGCAGAGGTATGTGATCAGCAACACGCTCAACCGAGTTATTTACCCCATAATGGGTACTCATTTAACAGCTGAGTGGGCTCATAGTCCGACACGTAAATTCCCGGAATCGAACCGGGGCCCAGTGCGTTGAAGGCGAACGTGCTAACCGTTGCGCCATCCGGACTACTTGGTCCTTCATAAGGTAAAAATAATAATTATTAATAAATATTTATTACAAATTTGAGGAAATAATTATAATTGTAATAATTACTTTTTCAGATGGAAAATGTTAAAACAATAAATATTTATTATTTTAAAGTTCGAAGCACAAATAATAATTAATAATATATTAATTATTGATTTTAAAATAATTGTCCAACCTCTGGTGTTAAGTGCAAGAAAGCAAAAGCCCCACATCAAGTCCTACGACCCCCTATTGGTAAACAGACAGTCCTCGACCGCATATTCCAGCGCTTATATGTGGACTTCGTTGGACCTTTCCCACGTTCACGTTTAGGAAACATTGGTATTATTGTCGTTCTGGATCACCTATCTAAACCTATCCATAAGCTGTCGGCAACTAATTTAGTAGACTTTCTCGAAAAGAGAATCTTTCACACATTTGGTGTCCCAGAGTCAATAATATCAGACAACGGCGTCCAATTTAAATCTGCTATATTTAAAAGTTTCCTTGAATCGTATGGAGTCAATCACATACTAACTGCGCTATATTCTCCCCAGGCTAATGCCTCCGAACGAGTAAATCGGACACTAGTGGCTGCCATCCGCAGTTATGTCCAGCCAGATCAGAAGGATTCGGATGTCCAATTGTCATCCATCAATAGTTCTTTGCGTTCGACAACCCATACTTCCACTGGTTTCTCTCCGTACTTTGCAGTGTTTGGTGATAGCTGTAGCCTGAATGGCTGACCAACACCTAAGCGTCTCAGGTTAAGTAGGATGGAATTACTTGCGTAGCTGGACCTGCAACATAGTTGTGTGAACTCCAGCACGTTTATTAAACCATCTGAAGCAGCTATCTTCCGAGGCCATCCCCTGAATGGGGTTAAGCGACGTGCTAACAACTCGTCCTTGCAAAAACCACTCCATATCAAGAAACCTGGAAATCCAGGCGGCCAAGGCCCGACGTCGGGCTGTCGCGCCACGATGATGATGATTTGGGTAAACAAAATTCACTTGACAGCAATGGAACGTCATTCGAATGTTAGCTGATTTCTCACAGCGGCAAGGTTGTCAACATTGCTATCTAAAAATACAGGCCTGCGCTCAGCTGATAGTGTACGTCATTAATTCCTTCGCCAAGGCAGTGACTGCACACGACGATGTCCCCGGCACGACAGATGTTTACAATTGGAATTGCGTCAGACGGCATTTTTGTCCTATAAAAACACATTTTCTGGACACTTGCAGCAATGGTCGAAGCCGCAGCACCGGGGATCAGTCGCAGAGTATCGTGGAACAGTTCACTCTTGAAACCAGGCCGAAGCTTCACTTCGGCCCGGAGTCCGAAGCGTATATACCCTAGACTTGTACAGACCTAGTGGTGATACCAAAAGTACTAATTGGTAACGACCATATGCATGAAAAGTGAGTTTTCTATATGGCCAGTTTATAGGGGAGGTTGGCAATCATTCAGGAGGATCTTGACCATTATTAAAATCAATTAACTAACCCATTCTACAAATATTTGTCGAATTTTTCAAGTCGCTAGCTTCATTCTATCGAAAGTTATTGCTTATTTGAAGTTTCACTTATAGGGGAAGTAGGGGTTCCTTGGGTCGGATCTTGCTCATTATTGCCACCAACAAATAAGATCATGCTACAAACATTTAAACAAAATTTCATGTCTCTAGCTTCACTCAATCGAAAGTTATCGCTTATTTGAAGTTTCATTTGTAGGGGAAGTAGGGGTTTCGCAGGTCGGATTTTACGTATTTTCAATATTAGCCAACTGGATTTTCTTACAAACATTTAACCAAAATTTTAAGTCGCTAGCATTATTTTATCATAAGTTATCGCTTATTTTAAGTTTCATTTGTAGGGGAGGCAGGGGTTCCTTAGGTAGGATCTAACCCATCTTGAATACCAGCTAACCCAATCTCATTTCAAACATCTGACCAAAACTTCAAGTCGCTGGCTTGATTCTGTCAAAAGTTATCGCTTATTTGAAGTTGCATTTGTAGGGGAGGTAGGGGTTGCTTGGGTCGGATATTGCCCATTTTCAATACCAACTAAGTAGATCCTACTAACAACATTCCACCAAATTTTCAACTTGCTAGTGTCATTCTATCGAAAGTTATCGTAATTAAAAGAATATTTAATTTTTTGAAATTTTGTAGGGGAGGTAGGCGTTCCTTTGATCTGATTACGCCCAACTTACTAGAACTCAAGCAGCTTCCCACCCCAGGGTTACATGCCAAAAATCAGGTGTCCTTGTCAATTGGTTCAAGAGTTATAGACAAAAAACCCCAAAAGTAGGGTAGTACGGGGCTCTTTGCAAGAAAATTACCGTTAGTTTTCAACCCATTGACTTGATTTTTTCAGGAGAGTAAAAGATTATCCTCGCAAGCAATCTGTCAAAGTTAGAGCTTTTCATGCTTCTTTAATCGGGAGTTATTAATACATTTAACTATTGTACATATGTAGGGGAGGTAGGCGTTCTGTGGGCCTGATCATGCCCATTTTCAATACCAACCAACTAGATCATACTTCCAACATCTGACCAAAATTTCAAGGCTCTAGCTTCATTCTATCGAAAGTTATCGTGCGAACGGACAGACAGACAGACAGACGGACAGACGGACAGACAGACAGACAGACAGACAGACATGGCTAAATTGAATCTGGAGGTGACACTGAGCATTTATATATACATTGCTATACCTCCGGAGCCTCCTTTAAGGTGTTACATATTTCCGTCGTGACAAAAACAATATACCCTATACTAAAAGTCTAGGGTATAAAAATACATCTTTTGACCAAACGACACACTTTCATCGCGCACGTGTTTGTTTTCTCGGATCACTAGATGAAATTTAACTAACAAAGAAACACTCAAGGCGGAAAGCGAAAACCAAACACGGAACGCACGAAAACGGGGGACTCGCCGCCATCAGTCGACCACTGGATTGTGGAAGCGATGAGGTAATCGAAGGAAATAATTGCGTAATTTAGCCGTCAAAATCATCTGAACGCAGGCCTGTATTTTTAGATGGCAATGTTGTCAACCGTGTTGGCTGTGTTCGGTTTGCGGTAGGGATGTGCAAAAAAAAATCAAAAACGGGGGAAATTCTCCAAAAGGAAATTTTATTTCCCTTGGGATTATTTTTGAAGTTTTTCCGCCACGTTGTTTGCTTTGCAACCGCAACGTCGAGCAGGACGGACGGGCGTGGACTAGAGGCAAGAAAAAGAAAAGAAAACAGAATCGCGTAAACTTTCAGAGAACGTGTATAGGCGCTCCGCAGATCAGAGGCCCCGTGAACGAATATCCGCTGAGGGCGACGACGTGGGTAGGCACTCCGCAGTTCGGAGGGCCCGCAAACGAATATCCGCTGAGGGCGGCAACGTGGGTAGGCGCTCCGCAGTTCGGAGGCCACATGAAAACCCCGAGACCAGATAGAAGGTATGATACCCTTCACAACGTGGGTAGGCGCTCCGCAGTTCGGAGGCCCCGTAAACGAATATCCACTGATGGCGACAACATGGGTAGGCGCTTCACAGTTCGGAGGCCCCGCAAGCAAATATCCGCTGAGGGCGACAACGTGGGTAGGCGCTCCGCATTTCGGAGGCCCCGCAAACGAATATCTGCTGAGGGTGATAACGCGGGTAGGCGCTCCGCAGTTCGGAGGCCACATGAAAACCCCGAGACCAGATAGAAGGTATGATACCCTTCACAAGGTGGGTAGGCGCTCCGCAGTTCAGAGGCCCCGCAAACGAATATCCGCTGAGGGCGACAACGTGCGTAGGCGCTCCGCAGTTCGCGGGAGCCACACGAAAACCCCGAGACCAGATAGAAGGTATGATACACTTCACGCTTCGCGTGGGTAGATGCTCCGCAGCTCGGAGGCCCCGCAAACAAATATCTGCTGAGGGCGACAACGTGGGTAGGCGCTCCACAGTTCGGGGGAGACCAGGTATTCCGCGGACATCGTCCCAGCAGAGAGAAAAAAAGAGGAAACTTAATTGTTGTGGTAGAAGTTATGTGTTCAATTCAATTCAATTAAGTGTAGTGTTATTTATGTCAATCATTGTTATTGTTAATTTAATGCATGCAGTTTATATTATAGTAAAAATAAAACACAATTAAAGTCGAGAAGAGAAAAACATAGTGAAAAAAAAAATTATTTTTTTTTGTGGTAAATTTCGTAGCTTTGTTATCTTCCTTTAGCGGCCGTCACCGGAGTTGATTTTTAATTTATGGAGTTACCTGAAAAAAAAAATGAAAAAAAATCTATCATAAATTTTTGGCAATTGTATCGCGTGGTGCAAAAAAAAAATAAAAACAATTCAATGTAATATTCAGTATTCATCTTCAGTATTCTATAGAAAACCTATATGTGTAATAAAAGAATTGTATATTATGGGAATATTATGTATTGTACTTGTTAAGTATTCCGAGGGGGTGTCTTGGCTCAACGGGGCATCTAGGGACCTGCAAGCCGGAGCAGTCTTCGCTACTTCCGACAACCCCTGTCGCATTCTCTTTGGGTAAGATGCTGGTCTTATCCGTGCCAGGGTTGTTCGTTTTTGTTATCGGTATATTTCGCGAGAGATTCTGAATCTCACCCGGTGGGTTCGGGTCTCCAGCCAAATGCCTATCACTTAACTCATGATGCTTCTCTTCCGTTCTTTTTTTTTCAGATTTTTTTTCTTTGTCTTCAATCGGGCTATGAAAGCACCTGATTCCTGGTGATGAGCTGTGCGACCATCTGCCTCGGACCTTCTTTTATTTTACCCCGACCCGCATCTCACCGAACGGAGCTGCTTGCCAGCAAGTGCTAGGTACCGGTGGTGCTTTTGAAAGCAGCCAGCATAAAGCTCATTACGACTTGCCGCCGATGCTGTCACCAGTAGTGTTGCCGCCGCAAATTTTTTCTTTAGTTGCATACAATTTTTTTTGTTTATTTGATTTAGTATTTTTGCTACTTAAGCGATTCCCATTTTTTTCTTTAGTTGTTTTAAACCTGTTACAGCTACTCCGGGGTCCACGGCTTTCTATCAATTTTAATTTAAACCTTTTTATTTGCCACTTTTTTCGAAATTTATTTTCCTTTTTATCATATATTTACTATTTCTTTTGACAGTTCCTTGTTTTTAATCACATTTAAGTAAGTTTTAGTTGCTATTAGTTTTCAGTACCTTTTGTTTTGGTTTTTTTTTGTGATCTTTTCTTTTTGATGAACGACTTAGACTAAATAATGTTTTGAATTGAGGAAATTTGGGCTTTTCCTTCACGAAACTTCCCCCACCCCCCCTTTCAGGTTGATAATGACATGAGGTAAAGGTCGCATATCTAATTCCGCTTTGGGAGGTACCAACATTTTTGCCGGAAATGGGACCACATTGGTTGGGTTTACTATATATATTGGGTTAAGAGGCCAAGGCTTCAAACCATCTGAGCCCGGAGCGTGTGCATGAGCCGGTTTGATTAGTTTCCTGGGTCGTGGGACCCAACTTCAAACTTTGTTATGTAATTGTCTACCCCACATGATAAATGTTATCTGTGTAATGGCTGGGGCAAAAAGTGGGCAAAAACCCCGTCCACATCTCCCGACCTTAGCTGGAACAAGCATGTGCCGCCGCGCAGCCCGTTGAGGAGCATTCGCTTCTAGCACCGCCGGACCTTCACGGTCGACTTCGGCAACGGCAGCACTTCCATGCTCAGCTTAGTATAATTGTTGGGTGGCTGGCCGGCAAATAGCTATCAGTCTTTTTTTTTTTTGTGTTTCATGTCTCCACTATACCATCACCGCCAGTATCTAATTTCCCTGGGAACAAACAACCGAAAGACAGCAAAGTCAGCAGCCGAAGAGGTGTTTGCCGGCAAACATATGTTTCCCAGCGGCGGAAATGAGGAAGATTCGGACATTTTTCCCGTAGTTTCGGTCAATTTGAAAAATAATTGAGGAAACTTTAAGAGCCGATATCTCGCCAACCATTGCGATTTGGTAAAAAATTCCACCAGATTCCTTCATTTCAAGTACGTTTTTGGTAAAAAAGTGATTTTCTTACCCGGGGCCAAGGAAACTAAACACTAGACGACTTCGAAATGTAAGATGCATTTTTTTTCACATACATATCTTCTTTCTTCATAGTAGAGAATCAGGCAAAAAATGTCTCAGACACTTGATGCTGATTCATCCTATCAAGGAAAATAACACTTCCAACTTAACTGTAAAGTTGAACATACAATTTAACGAAACATAAGAAAATTATATTGACCGATCCCAGCAGTCCAGACCAATTATGGGAAGTTTTTTTTTTGCAAAAAACAGCTCTGTGTCCCAACCAACGTGTTGGCTTTAATACGTTGTTCTGAGCTAATCCAAATAGCTCACATACTGTTAGGGGTGAACTGCAGTGAAGAAGAGTAAACTGATCTGTTCCCCAACACTAGCATCTTGTATGAAGTGCACGTCACTGAACCACACTACTCATGATTCGATGAGCCACGAGCTAAATGCTGAGCTGCTTATCCCAGATGTTTAAATTTTCCCCTTCATTAATGTAGGATTTGTAGGATTATAATTACAAATTACCAAATGTTCGAAACATATTTTAACCAGGCCGAAGCTTCGAAGTGTACATACCCTAGACTTGTACAGACCTAGTGGTGATACCAAAAGTACCAATTGGCAACGACCATATGCATTAAGAATGGGTCTTCTATATGGCCAGTTCATAGGGGAGGTTGGCACTCATTCAGTAGGATCTTGACCATTCTCAAAATCAATTAACTAACTAACCCATTCTACAAATATTTGTCGAATTTTTCAAGTCGCTAGCTTCATTCTATGGAAAGTTATTCCTTATTTGAAGTTTCATTTGTAGGGGAGGTAGGGGTTCCTTGGGTCGGATTTGACCCATCTTTAATGCCAACTAACTCAATCTCACTTCAAACATTTGACCAAAATTTCAAGTCACTGGCTTCATTGTATCAAAAGATATTGCTTATTTGAAGTTTCGTTGGTAGGGGAGGTGGGGGTTCCTTGGGTCGTATCTTGCCCATATTCAATACCAACTAACTAGGTCTTACTAGCAACATTTTGCCAAATTTTTAAGTCGGTAGTATCATTTTATCGAAAGTTATCGTAATTAAAGGAACATTTAATTTTTTTAAATTTGTAGGGTAGGTAGGTGTTCCTTTGATCTGATTTCGCCCAACTTACAGAACCTTGAGCAGCTTTTTCCCTCAGGGTTACATACCAAAAATCAGATGTCTACGTCAATTTGTTCAAGAGTTATGGACAAAAAACCTGAAAAGTAGGGTAGTACGGGGCTCTTTGTAAGAAAATCGCCGTTAGTTTTCAACTGATCGATTTTATTTTTCCAGAAGAGTATAAGATTACCCTCACGAGCAATCTACCAAAGCTAGAGCTTTTCATGTTTATTTAATCGGGAGTTATGGATACATTTAAGTATTTTACATATGTAGGGGAGGTAGGCGTTCTCTTGGCCCGATCATGCCCATTTTCAATACCAACCAACTAGAACATACTTCCAACATCTGACCAAAATTTCAAGGCTCTAGTTTCATTCTATCGAAAGTTATCGTGCGAACGGACAGACAGACAAACAGACAGACAGACAGACAGACATAGCTAAATCGAATCAGGAGGTGACCCTGATCATTTATATATACATTGCTATACCTCCGGAGCCTCCTTTAAGGTGTTACATATTTCCGTCGTGACAAAAACAATATACCCTTTACTAAAAGTTTAGGGTATAATTATTGTAATTAGCAGTGTAGTTACAACTAATCAATCTTTTATTTTTATACCCTAGACTTTTAGTATAGGGTATATTGTTTTTGTCACGACGGAAATATGTAACACCTTAAAGGAGGCTCCGGAGGTATAGCAATGTATATATATAAATGATCAGCGTCACCTCCTGATTCGATTTAGCCATGTCTGTCTGTCTGTCTGTCTGTCTGTCTGTCTGTCTGTCTGTCCGTCTGTCCGTCTGTCCGTCTGTCCGTCTGTCCGTCTGTCCGTCTGTCTGTCCGTTCGCACGATAACTTTCGATAGAATCAAGCTAGAGCCTTGAAATTTTGGTAAGATGTTGGAAGTATGATCTAGTTGGTTGGTATTGAAAATGGGCATGATCAGGCCAAGAGAACGCCTACCTCCCCTACATATGTACAATAGTAAAATGTATTTATAACTCCCGATTAAATAAACATGAAAAGCTCTAGCTTTGGCAGATTGCTCGTGAGGATAATCTTTTACTCTCCTGAAAAAATAAAATCGATCAGTTGAAAACTAACGGTAATTTTCTTACAAAGAGCCCCGTAATACCCTACTTTTCGGGTTTTTTGTCTATAACTCTTGAACCAATTGACGTAGACACCTGATTTTTGGCATGTAACCCTGGGGTGGGAAGTTGCTTGAGTTCTAGTAAGTTGGGAGTAATCAGATCAAAGGAACGCCTACCTCCCCTACAAAATTTCAAAAAATTAAATATTCATTTAATTACGATAACTTTCGATAGAATGACACTAGCAAATTGAAAATTTGGTAGAATGTTGTTAGTAAGATCTACTTGGTCTGTATTGAAAATGGGCAAGATCTGACCCAAGCAACCTCTACCTCCCCTACAAATGCAACTTCAAATAAGCGATAACTTTTGACAGAATCAAGCCAGCGACTTGAAGTTTTGGTCAAATGTATAAAGTGAGATTAAGTTAGTTGGTATTGAAGATGGGTTAGATCCGACCTAAGGAACCCCTACCTCCCCTAGAAATGAAACTTATAATAAGCGATAACTTATGACAAAATAATGCTAGCGGCTTAACATTTTGGTCAAATGTTTGTAATAGAATCCAGTTGGCTAATATTGAAAAAATGTCAAATCCGACCTGCGAAACCCCTACTTCCCCTACAAATGAAACTTCAAATAAGCGATAACTTTCGACAAAGTGAAGCTAGAGACTTGAAATTTTTTTTAAATGTTTGTAGCATGATCTTATTTGTTGGTGACAATGATGAGCAAGATCCGATCCAAGAAACCCCTACCTCCCCTACAAGTTAAACTTCAAAGAAGCGATAACTTTCGATAGAGTGAAGCTAGAGACTTGAAATTTTGTTTAAATGTTTGTAGCATGATCTTATTTGTTGGTGGCAGTAATGAGCAAGATCCGACCCAAAGAACCCCCACCTCCCCTACAAGTGAAACTTTAAATAAGCAATAACTTTCGATAGAATGAAGCTAGAGACTTCAAAAATTCGACAAATACTTCTAGAATGGGTTAGTTCATTGATTTTGATAATGGTCAAGATCCTCCTGAATGATTGCCAACCTCCCCTATAAACTGGCCATATAGGAAACTCACTTTTAATGCATATAGTCGTTACCAATTGGTACTTTTGGTATCACCACTAGGTTTGTACAAGTCTAGGGTATATACGCTTCGGACTCCGGGCCGAAGCTTCGCTTCGGCCTGGTTTTATTATCTACTGTGTCATCGTATGGAGTATTGGTCATCACGTTTCAACAGGAACTCTCTGTCGGCTGTAGTTCGTCCTCCCAGCTTAGTTGATTTTCATGGCTCTCGTTTTTCATTTCTATAGTTCGTGGCTGCTATGCTAATACTATTGCTCGTCGTCTTCGCCAGTATTAGAGTATATTTTGTACAGTCATCGATAATTGTCGTTTAGGTGTACATTAACCCACATTAATACATCGAGTAGGAAAGATAAACCGCAGCCAGCTAAATTTAAAATGTCGACATCCGCCGAGGAAACACATGTCATACACAGACGCAACGGCTACTCGTCAAGTACCAAGCAACTCAACCACACTAGCCGATATTCGGCGAGCACCGCCTTTTCCTGTGCATCAATTTAAATCGCAACGAATTCCGAGCAAAAATTCGTCATTTCCATACGCTGCAAATATTGCGAATAATCGGCAAATAAGGAGCAGTTGCCGGGCTGCCGGCTTTTTCATCACACACTTTTTATTCATGCACTTGCAACAAGCCACGCGTACAAAGATGGACTTTTCGTGATCATCCCTCAATTGTTCCCTTACCGGACGAGCGCACGGTCGTCGCCATTTCTCACTTTATCAGCAATCATTCTGTTGGCATGCTGTTGTGGGAGAGTGGTATCTTTAATTAAATAAACACTCCAATGTCGTGTCCGTCTGTCCGTCCGTCCGTCCGTGACCTCTCTAGCTCGAGAACGCGTTGAGCTATGAAGTTCAAATTTTGCACACGTTATTTTTGACAAAAAATGAAGGCTAAGTTCGTGAACGGGCTAAATCGCTCCACCCCTTCTACCCCCTCCCATACAAAATGACACATTTTTAAAAATTTACAATAATCAGATTTTCTCAGAAACTATAAAACATATTGCTTTGAAATTTTTAATATATCACTTTTATGATAATTGTAACCTAATTATAAAATTTATTGTAATCCTCACCATCCTTCTACCCCCTCCCATACAAACTGCACTATTTCATGAAATACGTTAAGCCAATTTACTCATTACCTATACAATTTATCGGGCTGAAATTTTGTACTTAACACTTAATTAACAATATCAGTTAGATTCAAAACCAGGTTCAAATTCATCTAGAGTATTGCATGATTGGGGTTTACCCCAATCGTAGTTCTTTTATGTTTTATGTACTTAATTTAAACACCTTAACCTTACTCCGTACGCTTTACGGTGCGTACTTACACGAGTAATTTACTTAAATCAAACTATGATACTTTTTCTTACTCGTACGCTTTACGGTGCGTACTTACTTAATTACTAAGTCCAACTCCTCTTTAGTTGGTCACTTCGCTTCCCAAGTAACCTCGTATTTTCTTTGTCATCATCGAATCGTACCCGTAAACCCAATTCTGTTAACCCAGTTAACTGGGTCACTTTGCATGGAATTCAGGCTACAATTCAGTGATGAGGTCAATAAGTAATACGTTCATGAACACAATGCAATATTGCACATTAAGCAAATGTAGAACACACAGTAACTGTGTAACATTTGCAATATTCAATACTTGCATTGCATTCAGCGCATAGTATTACTGACCCATAACAATGCGACGTTCACTCCCATTTTAGAGACCCCGCCAGGCACAATGGACGTGTATTTAAGACCCCCATAGACAATGCAATTCATTGTTAGACGACAATGATATTCGTCTTCGGATCAATCTGACGATAGTATGGAACTGTAAAACAAATCGTCAACGATAAGTGCATACACTGTGCAATCAATGTGACGATCACAATATCGTCAGATTGATGTCGACTGATCGCAAGGTATATGGGGGGCTTTAGTTTTCACATTTTGCACATCCATTGTGTACCGATTAGTGAACACAACACATACGCAAGTGAGATACTATGGGCAACCTTTGCTTAATTTATACCAAATAGTATAGATTCCACAAGAGTTATCACTCCATAGAAGTTTCGCCTCTGCCAGGAGATTTGTATGTTTTGACAAATTGTATAAACATAGTATAAACTACACAGTGTAGATACACAAGAGAATCAATTCATACAAATCTACCGCCGGAGGCGGAGTCAGCTTTCTTGTGAAGTCTATACAATTTGTCAATACATACAAATCTCCTGGCAGAGGGGAAAGTTATATGGAGTGATAACTTTTGTAGAATTATCAATCCTCTTTGTTTATACTGAGTTCCAACTCCGGTATATCTTTGCTCTGTGGTTGGCGTTCAATCAGTAGGATCTTGCCCATTCTCAATTCCTATAATTTACTGACACCACAAATATTTGTCGAATTTTATAAGTCGCTACCATCAATGTTTCGAAAGTTACCCCTTCTTGGAAGTTTCAGTTGAAGTTGAGATAAGGGTTCCTTTGGTCGGATCTTGCGCATTATCAATACCAACCAACTAGATCTAGAAACATTCGATCGAAATTTCAAATCGCTAGCTTGATTTTATTGAAAGTTATCACTTATTTGAAGTTTCACTTGTAGGGGAAGTAGGGGTTTCTTTGGTCGGGTTTTGCGAATTTTCATTATCAACTAACTACAAACTACTACTACAAAATTTACTACAAACACTTGACCAAAATTTCAAGTCACTTAATTCATTTTGTCAAAAGTTATCACTTATTTTAAGTTTCATTTGTAGGGGAAGTAGGGGTCCCTTTGGTCCGATCTGGCGGATTATCAATAGCAACTAACTAGATCCAACTCATTGTATTTATCCGCCATCTGTCATTCAGAGTGTATAGATCGTGTCAAAGAACCAGTGAATTTTATCCACTTTTTTCCCTAGAAAACTGTATCATTTTGAATTCTTTCATTTTCTAATTGAACTAACGTTATCGCCACAGTGTCCGATAGTGAACGCGTCAAAAAACGTCAGCGGGAAGATTCTTCCCCTGAATGTTTAATTCGGAGAAAACTAAAGCTTCTTCGAAGCTCTGATACCGCCACCATGACGACTAGTCAGAACTCATTTCACCTACTGGCGAACCTGCCATCAAATTTATCAGAGGATGAGCAGATTAATAATCATCCACAACCAGCCACCGTACCCGTTCAACCCAAGAAGGTAAAAAATCCACCTATTATGTTCCCTACTTTAGATAGGGAAACGATCGATGCTGCAATGACAGCCTTGAATGTCACAACCTACTGCATCCAGTACACGGCGATTGGTAATAAGCTGTTCATCGATAACTCCGATGACTTCGAACGCATTCAACAATTCCTAATCGAGAAAAAACTCCAATTCTATACTTTTCGACGGTCAGATAAAAGACCAATGAAAATTGTATTGTCCGGCCTGCACGACATGGAGTGTTCGGCACTCCTCAACGAATTAAACAACGAGTATAACCTTCCTTGCCAAGATGTTAAGAAGTTTCATCCTCAATCCACTAGATATACTAACGAGACATATTACATCCTATACTTTAAAAAAGGAGCAATCAAACTGTCCCAACTGCGTAGCATACAGGCTCTATTCTATACCAGAGTCCATTGGAATTGGTACTCCAAATCGAAAAACGGGCCGACTCAATGCCGAAACTGCCAGCATTGGGGCCACGGTTCCTCCAATTGTCACCTGCCACCAAAATGCCTTTTGTGTGGGAATAATCATGCGTACTCCAACTGTTCCCTGGCTAACGAATCAGTTGAAAACATCAAGCCCTTGCTCAAATGCGCAAATTGTGGTAAAAATCATATGGCCAGCGATATTGTATGCGAAAAAAGAAGCGAATATCTAGCAATTCGCCAAAGGATTAGCAACCGCAACCGAAAAGCCAACCAACAGCCGACAAACAAACAATTCAGGATAAATTCAAATGCGATAAACTTTCCGCCACTACCGACCACAAATAATATTGCAACTATCAACAGCGTCCGACCGTCAACAAACAGTGGCTCTATGCCAACATACTCGAATGTTGTTACAGCAAACCAGCAACAATATCAAACCGGCTGCGATATCAACTTGTTTACTGTAGATCAGCTGCTTGAGATGTCGACTGAGCTAGTTGTGAATCTTTCCAAGTGTAGGACTAGAATAGACCAATATAACGTAATAGTTAGTTTAGCACTTAAGTTTGTTAACATTAGTGGATAAAATTAATGTATTATTGTGGAATGCGCAAAGTGTCAGGAATAAATCTATTGAATTGTTCGATTTTGCGACTGATATTAAAGCCGATATCATAGCACTTACCGAGACCTGGTTAAAGAAAAATGACAAATTACAACATCCGGATTATTCAATTTTTAGGCTAGATAGATTAGGAGCCCCGGGTGGGGGAGTAGCTATTTGTATAAAAAAAAACCTGAAGTATTATGTACTTCCTGAGTTGAGGACAAAAACAATAGAAGCGATTGCTATAAATTTAGAAGTTCTAAAAATAACATTGGTGGTTTGCTATTTTCCTAGAACTAAGGTTGATAATTCTGAATTAAATAGATTCGAGGATGACATTAATTACTTAATGACACTTGGTCAAAATGTCGTTATGTGTGGTGATTTTAACGCTAAACACCGCTACTGGAACTGTTATAAAGCAAATCGAGCTGGTAAGCGACTCCACGAACTTGTCTTCCAAAAAAACATCCTTATACACACTCCATCCGAACCAACATTCCTCAATACAAAAGGTTACGATTCTACACTAGACATAGTATTAAGTAAATGCCCACATACTATTCCACAGCCGACTACACTTCGGAGTTTATCATCACCCCACCTACCAGTACTATTTCATATAGAAATTGGGCACTCTATATCCAATACTCTTTTAGAAAACCCAAAATCAAAACGAGTCAACTGGATGAAATTTAAAAAACACCTGAATAACAACATAAATCTGGGATCTCAAGATCTCTCCGCAATAGAACATTCCTACCAAGTCGATTTCCTACTAAATGATTTTTGTAATAAAATTAATTCAGCCTTAAATTACTCTTCATTTAATACAAATAAAGAAAAGAAAACAAACAACATCATAGACAACGACATCAAGGCACTCATCCATACCCGTAATCTGCTTCGTCGGAGATGGCAACGACTTAGGAATCCATTAACAAAAACAGCTGTAAACAGACTCTCGAAAATGATCCAAGACCGAATATTTATCAACCGTAACGTTAAATGGAATAACATGCTGAGGCGCCTGCCAAAAAATAGCAGAAAAATATGGAAACTGAATAAAGTCTTCCGACGGCAAAAATTAATGCCTCCATTACTTACGGCTGATAAATATATGGTGTTCGATAATAAAGAAAAAGCAGACATGATATCCGAGATATTTTATAATGCTCATAAAATGTCCGGACATCTGGGTAACTCAATGCTCGATGGTTTGGTGAGTAGTCAAATCCAGCGACTTTCATCCTCCACCAGTGATTTCAACCCAACTTACTTGTCTTCTCCAGCCGAGATAAAGACCATTATTAAATCCGTGAAAGTGAAAAAAGCCCCCGGATTTGACAAAATTTCAAACTTAGTCCTAAAGAACTTACCTAAAAAAGCACTAGTCAGGCTTAACTTTATAATTAATGCTTGCATGGTTATCTCACATTTTCCTTCCTCTTGGAAGCATGCAAATGTTATCCCAGTAGCCAAACCTGGCAAAGACCCTCGCCTATCTGAAAATTATAGACCAATTAGTCTTCTACCTTCAATGAGCAAAATTCTTGAAAAAGTCATATTAACACGCCTTAATGAAGTAATTGACAGACTGAGAATTATCCCAGATTTCCAGTTCGGGTTCCGTAAAAATTACTCAACAATGCATCAAACTCTTCGGCTCCAAAAATACATAAAAAAATCATTCGAAATCAAAAAATCAGTGGGTGTGGTGACTCTAGATATTCAAAAAGCCTTCGACTCGGTATGGCACAACGGCCTTTTATTAAAAATGATAAAGTTTGGCATACCCAACTATTTAGTAAAGCTAAAATAATTCAATCTTTTTTATTGAATAGAACTTTCACTGTACAGATTGGCAAATCGCAGTCATCTACAAGGACAATACCGGCAGGTGTTCCACAGGGATCATGCCTCAGTCCGGTGCTTTTTAATATATTTACTGCAGACATTCCAAAAGTGAATGACTGTGAAGTCGCATGCTTTGCAGATGATGTCTGTATTTTCTGTACCGGTGACGATCCAACTCACATATCCACAAAGCTTGAGAGTCAGTTAGAAAGACTGTACCAATACTACTTTAGATGGAAAATTAAGCTGAACACCACAAAAACTCAAGCAGTTTACTTCACTAAAAAGAGAAAAAGAACTAACCTACCAAGCTCACCCTTAAACTTCTTGAACGATTCCATCTCCTGGCAGAATCAATTGACTTATCTAGGACTAACCTTTGATAAAAAATTAACAGGTCAACCACACGTTGAAACGACCTCGGAGAAAATGAGGAAGACCTTCTGTTCCCTATACCCCCTTTTAAACAAGAAGTCCAAGTTATCTACCGATAATAAGCTCCTTATTTATAAGATGGTTATACAACCAATTGCAACGGTTTGGGGGAATTATGCTAAAACGATTAGAAGCAAATTACAAATCACCCAAAATAAAATATTAAAATATATTACAAATAAACCATTCTACTACTCAACAGCAAGATTGCACAACGAAACTAAAATTAAAACAATGAATGTGCTAGTTGGCAATATAACCTCTAAATTTATAGCAACCTGCTCAAATATTGATAACAGTATAATAAGATCTTTAGCTAGCTAACATATAATTAAGTATACCCAGATAACTACTAAGCATAGACTTAATTTAGGGTAAGATGTAGGTTAAGACTTAGTTAAGATTTTTATTCGTTTTTTTTTTTTTTTTTTTTTCTTCCATAAGGTTTTTACATTTTTCCTTAAAATATTACCTCTTAAGTAACCGAATTAATTCAACAGAATTGCTTACGCTAAATATATAATACTATAGAGTTAAGGCTTAAGCCGGTATCTAAATTAAAATAATTGTTCAGGCACACAATGTAATAATAAGATACAAATACATTTGAATTTGAATTTGAATTTAACTAGATCCAACTGGAAATATTTAGCCAAAATTTCATGTCGCTAGCTTCATTCTATCGAAAGTTATCGCTCATTTCAATTTTAATTTGTAGGGGAGGTAGGGATTCCTTGGTTCGGATCGCGACTATTTTCAATTACAGCCAACCAGATCGTACTGCAAATATTTGGTCAAAAATTCAAGTTGCTAGTTCCATTCTATAAGAAGTTATCGCTTATTGGAAGTTTCGGGTCGGATCATGCCCATTTTCATTTTCATTTACTACAAACATTTGACCACAATTTCAAGTCTCGTTTCATTCTATCGAACGTTATCGTGCGAATGGACGGATAGACAAAAAGACATAGCTAAATCGAATCAGGAGGCGACCCTGATAATTTATGTACGAGTATATATGTACATTGCCATACCTACCTCTTTTAAGGTGTTACATATTTTCTTCGTGACAAAAACAATATACCCTATACTTTATCAAGTCTAAGGTATAAAAATATATAATATGAATAGAGCAAAATTTTGTATTTGGATATATGTACATGTAAAAAAACAAAAAAATAGGTTTTTTTACTTCTTAAGTAAATATGTTTGAACTGGAATGATCTTCAAGTAAAAGTCACATCATCTACTCGTATTCAGGTTTATATTCTTTAACAAGAAATATGGTAACTAAAAAAATACTGGCTGATAAAATTGGAACACATCTGAGCACTATATATACTCGTATACACATATTCATATATGTACATATATACATGTCTGCCCACGTAAAAATGTTATTGCTCGGGCGGTTCTTACTTACTGATCAATAAATACTTATAACGAAACAACGTTTTGCCATTCTTAACACTAGCAGCGCGGAGTGTCTTTACGACTATCCGGGTCCAATTGTGGTTTAGGCGAAGTGATTGCATGGTGTAGCTCACCCATACAGGGCAGGGGCGTGCATTTGATAAAAAATGGATTTTATCTCAAATTGGGCTCACCAGGGGCCAGATCACTCGATCTGAGTTCGATCCGACAAATTCACTTGATCTGAAACTATCAGACACATTACAAATTTCAACTCACCGCACCTTGATTTCCGAGATCAAATTGATCTCACGAAAATTGTGAACCCAAACACAGATAAAAAGATACAAAGTATCTACACTGCATGCAGATACATCGGAACATGGATATGTCTATGACTACCGACTGCGTGGAACCTGTTGTGTTGAAGATATCGACGTAAGTTTTGTAAAGATCCCAGTATAGTTATACTGGATGAAATCATTCGAAAAAACACGTCCCACGCTTTCGGTAGGCATAAGACATATCCATGTACCCATGTATCTGGTGGCAGTGTAGATACTCGTCATAAATTCTGCTTTGCTTTGTCCTGTCCGCTTGGGCTCCTTTCTCTCGCGGGATCGTTTCGTTTTCGTTTGCATCGCGTGTGTGCAATATTCACCTCCTCTCGTGCACCCTGTTTCATCCACCCGTTCGGTACAGTTTGCAGACTGCAGCCTATCGACATTTCTCTGAGTACGTTTCTGCTAATCGCAATCACGCTTCCCACCATCTTTTCCCAATCGGACGTGTATTGTGTTTGTGTATCTATTGTAAAATCGCTCCCGCACTATCCGTCTCATCCTGCCTCTTTAATCAACAGTCCGGGTCCGGCACACACAATCCGTTTCTCAAGTAACGCGTGCGACTCTATGCGATTGTGTCCGGCAAACAGAAAGGGAAACTAACAAAAGTAAACAAAACATTCCAACACACGCACAAAGAGAATGCACAAGAAAAATTTTGGAATTTTTGCAGAAGGGGGGGGGGGGGGGGGCATTTGATCTTCTGCAGACCTCTGAATGTACATCATGTTACGATGAGCTGCCCGGAACTATAACATCCTGCGACGAATATTTCTCTATTTCGGGGCTTGGGAGATTTTAACTCGCGCAGTACGAATCCGCCATTTTGTTTTATGATATGTTTATTGCATGTGTGGTGGGGGCCACATTGTGGGCCAGTCAGACCTCGAATCGCCGCCATTGCAAATGCACAACCATTTGGATAGAATGAACTTCATCCGCGATGGCTCTCGCTCTCTATCTTCGGGGCGCGGGAACTATGTAATGTACACACTCTCAAATTGCGTCTGCGCATGTCCAAATGTTAGTCGAACTGACTACTTGCTACCTTTTCTGGGACCCTAGTAATTCAGATAGTACAACACGGGCTATTTTATTAAATGATGAATGGGAATTGGCGGAAATTGAAGGTCATTGAAAGTCCGTCCGTTCACCCGTACACTATGTTATTTCTTGCCGTCCACAACGTCAACCTTTATCGCTATCAAATCAACATCCCAACATGTACACACAGGATCCCCCGCAAGCGCACCGCCCGCGCGGATCTACAAGCAAAAGCCATGCACAATGACCACTTCACTCAAACGACATGCACAACCAGAAAAGAAAAATTTTCAATGGACTTGTTTCCTCTTCTGACCCCCGAGTAGAAAAACAGACATTTCGTGTGACGGACAGATTTTTAGAATGACCCCCAGCTATAAGACATATCCATGTCAAAAATTATTATACTAGACTGTCTAATCTCAATTGCCACGTATATATCGTATTATTGGGCGCATTCGGGTGTCACGGAAAAAAGCGTAATGCGCTGCATAGAAATAGCGAATTCCTAAGCAGCACAAACCAATTTTTCTTGTGACGCCCGAATGGTATGCTGGCTCACCTGTTGTAAATTGGCATGCCTGCATTCAAAAATCGGTACCGCAACTTGAGCGCTCCTGTCTTTGTCCCAATTTTGCGCTGAATTACAACAACAAAAATGGGAGCGCTCGGGTAGCGGTATGATTTGTGAATGCAGGCAGTTCGTTCGAACTGTAAAATCTCCGCTAAGCCAAGACAGCGAACAAATTTTGTGCTGCCTAAAAGTGTTAGCGCCTAGCTATTTGCGCTAAGTTTAGCAGTGGTTTAGCGCACCATTCGGAATACAAATCACGAGGCAGCACTTAAAGCTAGCTAGCAACCGTGACTCCCGAATGCGCCCATTGTTAGTTCTAGTGTGTTTATACCGATCATTCCGACCGGTACTGTCAGTTGTTGGTTTGCGACTTTGGTTTAGAAAATGTCAAGAAGCAGTAGCCTCCCAATAACGCTGAGCGCACGTTGATCAAGTTCGCGTGTTCACTGTCAAACGGATTGAATCTTGGCTAGAATGACACTCCGACAGTTTGACAAAAGCTCGGTGGTTTCCGTTTCACCAATTGTGTTAACTGTTGCGAATTAAACAAGTAATTAGATAAGATATGTGTGCTGATAAATACTGTCTTATATTGTTCGGTCGTTTGTTTCATCGCTCATTTCTTAAATAATTATCTCTTGTTAAGAGTAACAATCAACCCAATTTGTTGATACGATTATGCCCGAGTATTTGTCAAACTGACGGAGTGCTATTATGGCAAAGATTCAATCTGTTTGACAAAGAAAACATGCGAACGCGATTAACGTGTGCTCAACCTAAAAGCGCGTTTATGTATCGCTACAATCAAATCATGAGAATAAGACGAATGTAGAGTTTCAGGATGAGGTATTTATATCTATATCTATAAAAGTGAATGTGTGTATGTATGATCGCTTAAACCGCCTAAACCGCTGCACAGAGTGACATGAAAATTTGTGCAACGATTCATTATGTCACTGCGCAGGCTTGCAAATTCTTAGTAACTGTGTTGTGAAAAAGAAAATACTTAATCACACGGCAAGAAACAGACACAAAGCTTACTAAGTCAATAGTCAAACTTCGAATATACGTCGACAATGGTTTTTTTTTTTTTTTGAGTTATTTTGTGGTCAGGGAAATTTGTCGTTCTCAAACCGTGAATATATCATTAGCGATTATAATTTGTACGCCGTTCATCAACTGTAAGTACCGATTAATCTAATCCAAATGTAAATGCACTGTTAACATTCTGTTAATACACTAGCATTCAAAATTGTCACAATGGTGAGCGTAGCGAACTCTAGATGTTGTCCGCGGGCGACAGCTAGTAATATATAAAATGGAATTATCTGCAACAACAACATTAGCGAAGGCAACAACACCATCTAGTCCCAATTTTTAAGTCCAGTACTGCAACAGGTATATTCCTATTTCACAGGGCGACGCAGCGTGGTTCACGCCTTGGCTAATAATGGCTTAACCGTTGTAGCGTACAAAGCAAGCGAACCAAGAGTTCTAGGGTGGTATACTGAGGGTTTGGATCGGGAACGACTTTATCACCAAGCTCCCAAACAGTACTGCTCTACTCTGGAAATGAAGACGATACGCCACGTCGAATGGCAGGCGTTGGAATCCTGTTGACTAGGGAGGCACGCCTATCTCTAATTGACTGGAAGCCAATCTTCAACCGTATCATTACAGCCAGATTTAAATCCAGGGTAAGAAACCTCACAATAATTCAGTGCTACGCCCCGACCGAACCAGCGGATCAACCAGCTAAAGACGCATTCTATCACCGACTCGGCGACACCTTCGACAAGGCTCGCAAAAGTGACATAAAGATTATTATGGGGGATCTCAATGCCAAAGTCGGGTCTGATAATCTAGGTTTGGAACACCTAATGGGCAATCATGGTCTAGGCAACAGGAACAAAAATGGCGAGATGTTCGTGGAGCTTTGCAACTCTCGTCA
The DNA here is from genome assembly GCA_964017055.1 of Chloromyia formosa. Taxonomy (NCBI): domain Eukaryota; kingdom Metazoa; phylum Arthropoda; class Insecta; order Diptera; family Stratiomyidae; genus Chloromyia; species Chloromyia formosa. The sequence continues at coordinate 85,125,918 of OZ024813.1, read as the reverse complement.
GCTCGTCATCGGCGGTACTTTGTTCATACACAAACGATGCCATTTAACAACCTGGGTTTCTCCGGATGGCAGAACAGGAAACCAGATTGACCATATAGCCATTTCCAAGACATGGAGGAACTGTCTCTTAGACGTCAGGTCGAAGCGGGGTGCTGATATTGGCAGCGATCACCAACTTGTTGTCGCAAAAGTAGGCTTACGAACGGCAGCGATCCATCGCCCTCAAAATGCAAGAATCTTGCCAAGTTTTAATGTGCAAAAGCTTAAAGATCCATCTATAAGACGTGCTTATTCCACCGCCTTGCACGAAAGAGCTAATGCACCACCATCTTATGAGACTCCTACAATTGATGATAGATGGAACGTCGCTAAGGACTCATTTATTTCGTGTGGTGAAACTTTTGCGGGCAGATTGGAGCGCGGTAGAAGGCCATTCATTAGTGATTCTATAGGTATATGGTCTCTAATCACGGCACGCAAGAGAATTAAAGAACAAATCAACTCAGCCAATGACGACGCAGTCAAAGACCAACTTAGAGCTGAATACCGTTCTCTTCAGAAAGGCGTGCAAAAAAGCGTAAGACGGGACAAACGAAACAACATCAATGCATTAGCGGAGAAGGCAGAGGAAGCGGCTTACCGTGGTGACAGTGGAACCCATACAAACTAATCAAGCCATTAACTGGCAACTCTTTTACAGCTGAACATCCCGTGAAAGATAAGGACGGGGTTCTACTTGTCACTGATGAAGACCAACTGCGACGGTGGAGAGAGCACTTCATTGAGGTCCTCAACAACACCTTTGGACGTTCGAACTCATCTTCACTAGAAGTAGAAAATATTCCGCAAATACCAGTTGATACCGATCCACCATCTAAACAGGAATTAACTGTGGCTATTAAATCGATGGAAGCGGGTAAAGCCCCGGGGATAGATGGAATTCCGGTGGAATTGTTTAAGGCGGATAGCAACGCTACTGCGGATATTCTTCTCCCCCTTATCCAAGAGTGTTAGGAAACCGAAACTCTCCCTAAAGAATGTGGAAGACGGGCGTCATTATTAAAGTCCCGAAGAAAGGTAACCTGAAGGATTGTAATAATTGGCGTGGATTTGCCTCCTCCCCGCAGTCTCCAAACTGATGGCAAAAATAGTCTTAAACCGGATCAAGCAAACAGTTGACCGCACACTGAACGATGAACAGGCTGGTTTTCGCGAGAGCTTTTCATGAAGCGACCACATCAACACCCTCCGAATTATTATTGAACAATCCGCAGAGTGGAGATCCCCATTCCATCTCATGTTCATCGATTTCGAGAAGGCGTTTGACAGCGTTGACCGGGAATACATCTGGAAGGCTTTACATAGGAGAGGTACACCAGATAAAATCATATCCATTATCAAGGAGTCCTATAGCGGAGCCCAATGTCACGTCTTACACAAGGGTAAGCTTTCAGATCCCTTCGAGGTACATAGCGGAGTGAGACAAGGCTGCATTTTGTCACCTATATTGTTTTTGATTGCTATTAACGACGTACTCTGCAGTGCGATTCATGAACACCAGAGCAAAGGTATCAGATGGAACCAGTTTGAATACCTTCAACACCTGGATTACGCTGACGATATTTGTCTTCTCTCAAATATATCGGATCATCTAGTTCAAATGACGGATGCTCTGCACCGCGAAAGTGGCAATGCGGGGCTCAAAACCAATGATGCCAAAACTAAATACTTGAGCTTGGATCCGAGAAGACAGAGCGAAATTTGTGTTTTGGGGCAGACGGTGGAAAAAGTGGACAATTTTTGCTACCTCGGAAGCGTAGTTACAGCAGATGGTGGAACGGATGCTGATGTAGAGTCTCGCATCAATAAGGCTCGGGCAACTTTTTTCAGTTTAACTCCTTTCTGGCAAACCAACAACATCTCCAGACGTACCAAACTCAGGATCTTCGAAACCAATGTAAAATCTGTGCTTCTTTATGGCTGTTCAACTTGGAAGGTGACCAGGGAGATAACAACTAGATTGCAAACTTTCGTGAACCAGTGTCGACGGCGCATCCTGCACATACGCTGGCTGGAGGTTATTTCTAACGACGACCTCCTGTTCATTACTGGACAGGACAGGATAGACACCTCCATAAAAAGGCGAAAGTGGCAATGGATAGGTCACACACGTCGAAAGGGGCCGGAAAACATTGCTAAACGGGCCCTCGATTGGAACCCACAAGGAACCGATGCAAGTCGCCGCGTTGGACGACCTAGAAACACCTGGAGAAGATCAGTTGAGGTCGAGGGTAAGTCAATAGGCAAATCGTGGGGACAGTTGAAGGCGATGGCGGCAAACAGGACGAGGTGGAAAGTCGGCGTGGTTAATGCCCTATGCCCCACAAGGGGTTGACAGGATCCAGAGAGATACTGAGGGTTTCAACCCCTTAAGCCCGGAGCTTGCGTAGCGAGCGGAGCCCACCCAAGGGGAGTGCGAATTCATCTCAATTTAACTCATAAGCAAAAGTTTAATTACAAATTTCTTATATGAATACTCATTTTTCAGAACCGACAAACGAAAAACGTGACCGACAAACGATTTTGCATCGAAATCTAACAAATTCTTTTCACTAACAGCGATTTTTAAGTTCAGGAGGGGCCAACTTCACGCAAATATTTGATACGTCTATAAGTCAGTAACTACGAAACGACAAACATTTTTAAGTATGTAACCGACCATCACCGACTAACGAACGACAAACGATCTGAACTTAAAAATTCGTATTCCGTAAGATTGGGAGGACTGACTTCCTGTCGGTGCTAAGCTCGTCGGAACGTTTACGGAGAGCCGGCAGAGATCATCTCTGTGTCGATATCATCTTGCATGGACGTGGCAGAGATACAATTGCTACGTGCAATGCGATGGCGCGTAGAGAGGATTTCTGTGTATGGCGTTGCCAACGGAGAGTCGTCACAAATAATGCTGTGAGCGAGTCTCTTGCATAAATGCATTTTTCGGATGATGCGATCGTTCCTATCAATCTTGATATGCATGGAAACTTGTTGGATATTTGCTGATTGTGAGGGGCGGGTGCGAAATGGTTGTCGATTGCGATGACTGATGTTGGATGGTGAGGACTGGATGAGGATCGAGTTTTTGGATTGGGAAGAGGTCGGGAGTTTTTTCTTGGGTGACGTCTTGCATTGTTTGAGCGGTTTTTGGTGAAAAAAACAACAGATTGATGGGATTTGGATTGATTGATTTGGTTTTTGCAAGACGGTTTTTTTTTAAGTGGTGAACGAGAAAGTTTTTAGTTTTCAGACGGAGATACTTTTTGTGGTTTTTAGTTATTTGAATTGGTGGTGGAAAATCGAATGGAAGAAGAGAAGCTACTAGTAAACTACTGATATACACCATACCATTGAAACGAATTCTCGAATAGACAAGAATGTTGATATGACTGGTGATAATCGGAATTAAATTTAATGGAATTGAGAAAATGAAAATTAGTTTTTATGCAAGAATTCTTTCCAAAGTTTTGGAAGACTAGTGTGTCCAAGCACAGCATTGTACAGCTTTGGCGATTACGGCAAAAGATTCACGGTTGTTGTCGCTAAACCTAATAAAAACCAAATCGAAAATAGAAAAAACTATATGGCGCATTGTCTCGTGGATGGATGAATGGGGATTACTTCGAACGGATGACAAAGTATCTGATAGTTGAATCATCGATGAATATTTTGAAATTCAATTGAAATTTGTAAATTTAAATTTTATATTTAGTTTTCGTCAATCAACAACGAGAAGCGTTCGATCGTTCACCATGGAAGGAACCGTAAGTTTACTTTTGTAATTTTCTGAATTTATTTGACTTGTATTATGAGGTTTCCACTTTGCGTTGAATTGGTTTCTTTAATTTTTTTTTTTTTTTTCTGAATTTTCCTATAGTTTTCCTTTTTTTATATTATTTTTTTTTTTCGATTTTTACACTATTGTTTTTTTTTGCGTGAATAAAAAGTTAATAATGTTTTATAATCCTTTTCATCACTTTGGGTATTTCCGTGTCCCGAAGGATGGGGACACTTCTTTCCTTCTCTAATGCCTTCCCTCTTATCTTAAATGTTTTAGGTGGCTAATCTAGGACCAGGGTGTTTTGGCTCAAATCCCACGACCTCCGCTGGTCTAGCCGGGACGTAAACCACCGAGCCATAAGCGCACTGGTTAAAAATAATTTTTGTTGCAGTGACGGCGGCTCGACACAGAGTCGTGGCTCGCAACTGTGTCTTGAGCTATTCAAAGGACATGTGTACCAGGTTCGTGTTCAAGTCGGAGTTCAACAGTGTATGTTGACACTAACGTGCACAAGATGTGGATAAAATAGCCCATCGCAAGCGTTGCCGGGGTACTGATCTGCAGCACCTGGATCAATTCATCGTTGGGTCAACGTTCCCTTTTTTTAATACCCTTCACGAAATGTGGAAGGGTATACTAACTTTGTTATGAAGTTTGCAACGCACAAACGAAGCATGTCCGACCATATAAATTGTATATGTATATTCCTGGTTAGTATGACGAGGTGAGTCGATTAAAGTTTGTCTGTCTGTCTGGTTCTATGCAAACTATCAAACTATCAGTTTTGAAACTATCGATCTATCACGCTGTGTATATGTCGGAACGAACGGAATCGGACCACTATGTTTTTTTCAAAAGTGCGAAAAAATATCAAAGTGCTTGGTTAAAACCCAATTTTTTGAACGAATCGTAATATAGTTTTGGCTAAAAAACTTTGTGAACTGTTCAACTGTTCTGCGACTAATCCTCAATGCTTCGGAATCGACCAAACTGCTCTAAACAAAGGAAAACCCGAAAGTAAACGCGAAGTTGGCGAACACCACTGCCAGACGTCTGACGCAATTTCAATTGTAAACATCGTGACGGGGACAGAATGTTACCACTTCACTACTACTGCCTAACTTTACACAAATATTCTCAACGAAGGCAGAATTCCTATGTGTGCAGGTTTTCTACAGTTTGGCCTTTATATTGAAATGGCACGGAGATTGACTTTTCAAGTGCTGCTCTTAAATGGTTTGTGATATTTGGTGCATAAGTAATTGCGATACGACGTTCATTCGAAATCTGTGCCTATATAATAAACGAAATAAACAAATAAATAAATAAATTAAAGTGATATCTGGGCAAGATGGGTATCATATGGCACAGTTTGTTGAGGCGAATGCACTAGACTACTGTTGAAGTCCTCATGTCATTGAATCTTTTGAAAATGAAAAAGCAAATTCTGGTGAGCTATATCGTTGATGGCATTTTGAGCCCTTTGGTGAGGAAAAAGGACATTCTTGGTAACGAAGTGATATATAGGTAAGATGGGTATCATATGATTGGGGGTTTATGTACATACAAATTTAATCTCTAGGGCGATTCTCGCGGAACGAGTATTTTTCTCGATATTTGGCTAAGACAGAAATATTCTAAAAATAAATCCAATTTCTTAAGAGAGTTTACTCGGATAGTTCTCGGCGTAAATGATTTTGTATATTAAGGTTCACAAAAATTAATTCATTTAAAATAGGTAGTAGTGACATTTTCGCGGTGACGACATCAGAAATCGCATCAGTGTCGGTTGGATGAAGTGGCGAGAAAGCTCTGGAGTTTTCTGCGACAAGAAGATGCCACGAAAGCTTAAGGGCAAGTTCTACAAAACGGTCGTTCGTCCCGCACTCAGCCGTAAAATGGCTGCGACCGAGATGAAAATGCTACGGATGTCAGCCGGTGTGACCAAAAAGGATCGTATCAAAAGTACCTACATCCGAGGCAGCTTGTTTATTGAGCAACCGATCACTGAAAAGCTCGAAGATCGTCGTATGGATTGGTATTGCCATGTTTTAAGGCGTCCACCTGAGAACCCAGTCATGAAGGCACTATCAATGAATGTTCCATTTGCTGGACCCAAACACCTACGCAGACGGAATCACACGTGGATTGATCAGATGAAGAAGCAACAACAACGCATTAATCTCGGCGATGATACGATCCAAGACCGAGCTGCCTGCAGAAGGAAGCTGAGATTATACCGCAAGAATAGGCGAAGTGCCAACACCACAGGCAGAGCAACGCGTTGCCGCAGAGTGGTATGAAACGGTAAGGAAGAAGAAGTAGTAACATTTTCAATATGATGTGGGTAGGTATTGTAAATAAAAAAAAAATTCAACGTTGAAGACGTTCGAATGTATTTTCACCTTTTGTTGAAACAAAATATTCCGTAGTCTTTTTCTGTTTTTTTTTTTTTCAGCAAGTGAGTTTTGGCATTAATGTAAAAAATACTGTACCCACCAGAACATTACAAATAACTACGAAAAGATTTTCCGGCAAATGCTTTGTCAAAAACAAAGCTCAGCGGCACGGCACCTTCAGCGCTCCAAAAAAACCATTGTGCTTACTAAACATCAAAATCAAACCTCGACTTGAATACTAAATAACGGAAGAAGTTAACTGATACAAACTCGTCTAATTATTGAGCACTAATATGAGCTAGATTCTTATCTAATTTCAGTCAAATCCTTCCAACAGTTTAAGAGTTACATGTATTTAATCTACGTAATTTTGTATTCATTACTATTAACCGATCGACCCACCAATGTATGGACTGCCTTATGTCCCTTGCACACTTCAGGAGATTTGGACAAATCTCGAGATTTAAGCAAATCTACCCCTAAATCCCCAAGATTCACCATACATTTATCGAGACTTACTAATCTAGATTTCGAACAAGATTTAAAAATAATTTCGTCTCAAATCTTGATATTTCCCTGAACTTCGCCGCAATCAGTGACGTAGTCAGGGGAGGGTTCCAGGGGGTCCAATGAAAGTTCCTGGCTAAGCAATTAAACCATTTTGAAAATCATAGGGAATCATTAGTAAAATTAAAAAATGTGGTCGTTGCGTATTATCTAACCAATGAAACCGAAATGCGCAATCGAGTTACCGTCCGTCGCAACCCGAAGCATTTTTATACCTTATTTTAAAAATATTCTAACATGGCCACAGACTGTGGAACAATGGCGAATGGCACACACACTTCACACAAATCTGAAGAAAACAGGTTCACTTGTGGCATGTTCGTGTTCGACACTGTATTGCTAGGGTTAAGGCCACGCTATGGCTACATCTAGGCTATTCTATAATAAATAATTACGATTGAAAATAGTTGATGAATGGGGAAAAATTCTAAAATTATTGTATTATGTGCCCAATGTAGGGTCAGTGCGATTTACTAATAAAGTCGGAAGTCGAAATCGAATAGACGTGCGCTTCCGTTGATCACAAGATGAAACGCAACGATAACAATTTTGAATTTTACCTATGATACCCTGTGATTTTCAAAATGGTTCAATTGCTTAGACAGGAACTTTCGCTGGACCCCCTGCACCCCTCCCCTGACTACGCGACTGATTGTGGCGAAGTTCAGGGAAATATCAAGATTTGAGACAAAATTATTTTTAAATCTTAGTAAGTCTCGATAAATGTATGGTTAATCTTGGGGATTTAGTGGTAGATTTGCTTAAAGAGTGGCGTATTTACAGGGGCAGCACGGAGGGCACGTGCCCCCCCCCCCCCCTTTGAGCTCTTAAATTAAGTTTCATCAATCTAATTAATTTAAGTTTAGAAATTTTTAAAGGTTGATTTTTTTTATTTCTAATGATTATGTATATTGTATTGAAACGCTAAAACACTAAGTCGCGGTGCACACTCAGGAAACTAGTTTCATGAAACTGGTTTTAGGAAACTGGTTTCATGAAACTGGTTTTAAGAAACTGGTTTCATGTTTTGATGCACATACAGGATACCATTTTTCTACAGTACTGTAGTCGATTCAGTGGTCGCATATGAATTCCACCTTTAGGTATTATGTAAAATTAGCTGTGCATCTAGTGCTCGCTACACTCGCAACTTTCGCCTACCCTGACCTTTTTTTTCATACATGGAGCTGACCCCGCGAACCCCGCGCCCAATCTTTCTGTTAGTAAACAGGTGGCGAGGTGTGTGGTTCTAGAAATAGATTGCACTCTGAGCCACGTTTGTTGTGCATGAATTAAAGTCAATTTGTTTCCATTTCAATAGATCATTTAATTCAAGACTTTGTGATATACAACATTTTTAGTTTTGTTTTGCGATGCGTAAACAAATAGAGAATCTGGTTTTTCTACTCGCGAACAGGCGATGTACAATTGGCCGTGCGAGAAACACGAATTTTCGAAATTAATGCCACACACATTCATCGACTGTCCTTGTGCTTTGTTGACTGTCATCGCAAACGCAAGACGCACCGGGAATTGCAATCATTTGAATTCGAATGGCAGATCAATGGTAATCATTGAAATTCGTGCAATCAAGTCTTGCTCGCCTTTAATTTTCCTTTGAGAATTGTCACTTCTATGACGTTGGGTAACAACCGTTTGACAGCAAATCTGGTTCCATTGTATAGCTTCGGCTGGTTCAGATTTCGAAGGATTATGATGACTGAGCCTATTTTCAGTTGCAGTTGGTGTGGCAGGAGTCCTGGCACATCCAATGAATTCAAAAATTCTGTTAGATAGTTGACGACACCTTTTTCGTTGGTGATGGTGTCCATAGATTTGTATATCATCACTTCGCCAGGGATTTTCATTTGAACATCGAAATTCAATTGGTGGACATCGACATTCTTTGCTGCTAAAATAGCTCGTTCAGCCAACCATTCATGATTGGTGTAATTGCGTACGATGTTCGGGAAAACTTTTTCGATGTGTTGCTCCTTGGACTCAGTGAATTTACAAAAGTGAATGGGAAATTCACTGAAACCACTTGTCTCATCCACTGGAATATTTCCATTGCCGATGACCAACAATTGCTTGGAGAACACATCAGCTGATTGATCATTTTGCAATGCAAGGCGCATAGTTTGTTGTCAGTTGTAATGTTTGCACGTAGGTCCATAAATGAGATGATTTTAAGGACGCGGTGTTGATCTCGGAATGATGGGCAGCGTTTGACGGAAATCGCCGGAAAGTAGAATCATTGCGCCTCCAAAACCATTGTGATTATTGCGCAAGTCTTTCAGAGTGCGATCGAGAGCCTCCAATGCACGTTCATGAGCCATCGTGCATTCATCCTAAATGATTATTTTGCAAATTTGCAAGACTTTAGCCATAGCAGAATTTTTCGACATGTTGCAAGTTGGTTCGCCCGTCAACGCTATGTCACTTCGTTTCTTTGCTTTGCTTGACCCAATGCATCTCGATCGTAATCACGTTCTTGTTTCAATTCCCGGTTGAATGCGTCGTGTTTTGGACGATTGGGGCCGGCATTCCTAATTTGCTCAACAAATTTCCGCGGAGCAGTAAGCATATATCCTCTATCAAAATGAGCGCCTCGTTATGTATGACGTCGCTCATTTGAAGTTCAATATCGGCTCTTGAAATGCAAACTCTATGCAAAATATCCTCTGAGTGTTTTCATGTGCGACAAAAGGTGGTCTTTTTTTTTGTTTGGTTAATTGTCCGTTGGGATCTAAGTTGGGCTTAAACGAACAGATCAAAAAAAAATTGAGACAAATCGGAAGGATGGGTGCTTCCATGTCCGACAACAGGTCGTCCTTGGTTTTTTTATGTATATACAAATAGGAGGGAGCATTGCAAACACAAACAAAAAAATTTGAGCCAAATCGGAGATGAAAAAATTTTTCCATACAAAATGAATGGGAAATGGAATTTTCTAATTTTCAAAATTTTCCGGGAAATTTTCCAATTTTGGGTTCCGTTAGTATCTAAGTTGAGCATAAAGGAGCACAACAAAAAAAACTTTGAGCCAAATCGGAGAAAGGGTTACTAAGTTATGCCTGTACATACGTAGACGACTTATTTTTATACCTAGTATATATAAGAAGTAAGGGGTGTTTTATTTATTGCATAATTCGAAAAAATCCGTGCCCCCCCCCCCCTTGTGCTATTTTCCTAAATACGCCACTGTGCTTAAATCTCGAGATTTGCCCAAATCTCCTGAAGTGTGCAAGGGACATTAAGCAGTGCATACATTGGTCGGTCGATCGGTCAATAGTCATGAATACAAAATTACGTAGATTAAATATTGTACATGTAACTTTTAAACTGTTGGGAGGATTTGGCTGAAATTAGATAAGAATCTAGCTCATTAAGTGCTTAATAATTAGACGAGTTTGGATCAGCTAACTTCTTCCGTTATTTAGAATTTAGCTTACAAAATTTTGCCGTTATATAGGTGTAACTTCTGAATGGGTTGATGAATTTTGCTGGAATTAAGCGAGCACCTGCTCCGCACTAACGGCCACCAATTGAACAACTGGTTTCACTTAGCTTTCTTTCCCCGTTATAGAAATATTTGCTAATCAAATGTTGCCCACATACAGCTGTAACTTTCGAACAAATTGATGAATTGAGTTGAAACTGAATATGAACCTTGTTCATACTAAAATAAATAAATAACTGGCTCAACAGTCCAATTTTGAACCACGGCCTCGAGATGAGTTAGCATCATCTCATTTTCTAGATCGTGACGGTTTTTGTGCAGAGGTATGTGATCAGCAACACGCTCAACCGAGTTATTTACCCCATAATGGGTACTCATTTAACAGCTGAGTGGGCTCATAGTCAGACACGTAAATCCCCGGAATCGAACCGGGGCCCAGTGCGTTGAAGGCGAACGTGCTAACCGTTGCACCATCCGGACTACTACTTGTTCATACTAACGCCTACCAAATTGTCGAGTATATACAGTAAAACCCGGTTATCTGCAACTCCCTTAATTGCAAAACCCGTTTATTTGCAATAATCTCTACGTATTATAACCATGTTCATATTAAATCACCCTGATAACAGCAAACTCGGATAAATGCAAAACCGTTTAGTTGCAACAACATTCCTGCATTATAATCGCAAAACGCATGACATAAACATCGCTTAACTGAACACAGCGCCAGTAGCTTCTAGCGGCAAATAGTTACACTTTATTTGACAAGCATCGACATTTTGCATATGTTCTGGCTTCTGGCACCACTGCGTTTCAAATTGTCATATGACAAAACGGAGGTCATAAACGTATTCACGAAAGGACAGTCTTTATAATCATTTCGTTGTCTGTCGCGATGAAAACATCCAAACAGTTAAATTTGAAACAAAAAATCGAGATACTGGAGGCAGTGAAGAAAGATATTGTGCCACGCAAGTAACTTGCTTCAAAATATGAGTGTAGTGTGGCTACAATTTCCCGGATAATTAAAAATGAAAATCTTCTACGGAGTGCACAAATTTCGAACAGAAGTGATAACAAAAAGCGGTTTCGAACGGGAAAATACAAAGTCTTGGATGACTCCTTAAAGTTGTGGTTTGACCAAATGAGGACAAAAAATGCTACGACTTTTGGACCGATATTGTTTGAAAAAGCCAAACAATTTGCAATTAAATTAAGCTTGGACTTCCAGCCAACAAACGGATGGCTTGATCGCCGGAAAAAAAGAAACAATATTAGTTTCAAGCTCTTTCAATGTAACAAACTGTGACATTAGCTTATATAAAAGCCCCAATGTAATAAAAATTGATAAATTTTCAGGTGAAAGGTCTTCGGCGGATGCACGAAGTGCCGACAGTTTTCGGGCATGCTTACCAGCATACATTGAAAAATATGGAGAAGAAAACGTATTTAATGCAGACGAGACTGCGTTATTTTATAAAGTTTTGCAGAAGGGTACGTTAGCCACTAAATCTGAAAACGTTGTAGGAGAGAAGTTCCATAAAGAACGTGTAACTCTCCTTCTTGTTAAGAACATGGATGGTTCGGAAAAATATTCATGCGTAATAGCTCGTACGAAAAAACCTCGATGTTTTCATGGAAAACATGCTCCTATTCCTTATTATTCTAATAAAAAGGCGTGGATGGTTTCAGCAACGTGGACAGAAATATGGAAACGATTTGATAACAAACTAAGTGAACGAAAAAGGAAAATCGTACTTTTTGTGGATAATGCCGCTTGTCATAAACTTATCGATGAAGTAGCATTAGGAAATATTGAGATTGTCTTCTTTCCAGCTAACACAACTTCATTGATACAGCCGTTGGATGCTGGAATTATAAGATGTTTTAAAGCATATTACCGTCAGGGAATTGTGCGAAAACAAATTCTAGCTCTCGAGAGAGGAGTGAATCTTCAAAACTTTTCAAAATCCATTAATATTTTATGTGCTATTCAAATGATCAAAAGGGCTTGGTGGCTAGTGACACCTTCAACCAGTAAAAACTGCTTCAAGAAATGTGACTTTAAATATAGGGTACACGAGACGATTGATTATGAAGAAGAACTGTTTGAACTTGAAAGTTCTATTGACGAGGTAGAATTTGCAGAATACGTAGATATTGACCGGGACATAGAGTGTTTTGGAGATTTAAGTATTAATGAAATATTGGATCAAGTGTCACCTCAAAACGATTTCGAAGATTCGATTCCGGAAGAAATTGAAGAAACTTCAATTACGCCTCAGGTTTCTCGAGCCGAAGCTTTGCGTAGTCTACAAAATATTAGAAATTATTTGGAGAGCCACAACCAAAATACTGAACATCTTGATTTAATAGAAGTGCAGCTATTTAAGCTATCAAAAAAAATGTCGGCAAAAAAAAATTTCAGAATTTTTCCTTGTTAATGAATAAGACCTAATAAGAGCTATTTATTATTTACATACATTATGTACATATGTAATAGTTTTGAATGTATATTTGTGTTAACGCAATGTAAAATACATTTGCATGCACAGTTAAGAAAAAATGTTTTTGTTATTTATTTCTTGTTTTAAAAAAAAAATATAATAAAGAATTGAATTTATTTGCTTGAAGCACAACTTTGTATACATATTTCTTTGTGACACCTGCTTAAGTGCAAAACCCGCTTTTGTGCACGAATTGAAACAACATTTTCTGTTTGCAGTAAAGCGGGTTTTACTGTATATATAGCTCATAACTTCTTCAGTAACTGATTCCTTTTTAACCTTCATAATCCCAACCTCAAAAACTTACATCACAATCCAAGTGGGACCCAACTATTTTTCTACATACAAAGGACAACAAATATTTTAGTCGAAAAATTTTAATTTCTTTAATTCTTTACTTTTAAAAATCATCTAGAGATAAAACCGAAACCGTACACGTGATCTTATGTGACTTTTTACCCCATGTTAAAAAGGTCAAAAGGAACGCGTATGCAAAAATTCAGCTTATTATTTTTCATTTCGAGGTTTACCCATTTTTAGGTCTTATTTTCTTGAACAATTAACATAAACGTGTTTCGGACGATGCACGTTGCTAGCATGCATAAATACATAGATTATGTAGATGTACGAGTATAGTTACTAATATTCGATGGCCTTATTGAAATGCAATTGAATTGATTATTCGCCGGGAGAGTGTTAACTAAAGTCACCTTGTAAACTTTTGAGGCACATATCATGACATTATTGTCAAGAGGAACAATTAAAAAAAAAATAAGATGATTGGCTTGGGGATTCCTTTCAGCGTTTCGTTCTGGGAAAAACACAGCCTGTTTTGTATACACATTTATAATATCTAGTGTATATAAGTAAACTAGAAAATCACATCACGTAGGACAGTATAAAAGATCATGCGGTTAGCCGGCAAAACCACAGTGTTATTTTGCATCTGAAGATGTTGCGAATTATTGACCTCCGAGTACTTGCCGTCGCTGTGACTATTATCGCGACTATTCAGCCATGCGTCGCGCAAACTGATAATAAGATTTGTAAGTGATGATGTGTTTGAAATGAATTCGATGTCCGTTCTTATCCAGTATTGTGTGACAAGATTAATTTTTTGATTTTGTGTATTTACATCAAGATAAAATGTGTGTGCCACATAAATTCCACCAGCATTGCATAGATATCGTAAAAGAACCATCAGCAATCCAAATGGAATGCGTTCCAGCGAGAGATCGGTAATGTTAAATATACAATTAAAATGTACATATTTATATTTGATTCATTACTGCATATATTACATTGGTTTCCCATTCGCATGAGTTTATTATCGCATAAATCCAATTGTCCGTCAATAGTTCTGCAGGAACAAAAGTAATATTGGCAGCGTTTCTTTGTAAGCAGAACAGTACAGACTACGAATAAGCAGCGAAGCAGATACAGCAAACTTAAATTCTAATACATACACGAAAAAAAGTTGCTCAAACTATTTTATTCCATTTTTCGTAAAAATTCTTCGAAGTAGTTAGTGTGATGGTGTTTTATTGGCTCAGGTTATAACAAAGTAGAAAGTACATATTTGTATTTTGTCTAGAAATAGTGAAAAGGTTTGAAATAAGTTCAATCATTTGGTGATAATAGCGTAATAAGCAGGAAAGTTCAGTTTGGGTGAAAAAATAGGAAAAAGTTAGAGCGGAATAAAAAGAAATATGTATTTTGATTTTGGCGCGAGAAAGTCGAAATATTTGTATAATACGTGAAAGAATAGATGTTGCGCAGTGTACTGTGAAATGGTACTCGTAGAAATTTCGCGAAATGGGCGCAACCGAGCGAAAGAAAAGCTTTGGACGATGGAAAAAAAACGACCCCAGTTGACCTCATTCTTACCGTTACAAAGCCATCCGAAGTGATTCAAAACTTCATCTGGCCTTAGGAATGATATATTATAGTTTTAGCAACGGGTATGCAAATCTCAACAAGTTTGATGAGAAAAAGGCTCACGTACGTGGAAGCCAGTCACACAGAACACTGCAATAGTTCCGGGATAGTTGAAATTTAAGCAACATGTTGGCGGTGGAAGATTTTGTGTCCGGCGGAAAATTTGAGGAAAGTCAGTGGCTGTAAATACCTAACGCACAAGGCTCCAATTCATTTTCCAGTATTTGGAAGTAAACTCCTTGTTGGAAAAGCATATTCCACCAACTTCGTGACCCGAAAAAAATCCCCACACCTTAAACTCTTCAGATTTCGGAGGAAATCTTCGAAGGCATTCAACGCTGTTCGTTTCTGGAGGATTCCGCCGCACGAAGATTCATCAGTCGCCAACATGTTGCTTAAATATAACACAAGAAAAGATGGCAATGTTCCAAATCTTCTGAGTTCATATCACATGCTCATGGGCCCATTTCAAACATTCAGCCTGATTCTTTAACTGAAACTCTGGCTTATGGGCTGGTTCCAATGCACGTAAGGCAGCTTTTACAAGCTTTTTCTCAATAAACTCGATGAGGTTTGCAACACGTTGCTAGAAGTTTTCAACAAGTTCGGATGGCTTTGTAACGGCAAGAAGCGATTTATATAGGGGTTAGCTTTTTCCTGATCGCAATGCTTTACCTTCCTTACGCTTGATGGGGATCATTTCTCGAAACTTATTCGAGTATCATTGCACATTACACTGAGTAACAACCAGTCTTTCACTTCTTTCGCAAATAGTTCGATTGCCTCGCGCTAAATCCAAAATATTGCTTTTGTTTTTCGTTTTTCGCACTAACTTTTTCCTATTTTTTCATTCAAACTGCACTCTCCTGCTTATAACGCTATCATCTCCAAATGAGTGAACTTCTTTAAAAACTTTTCACTATTTCTAGACAGGATACACATAATTTGCTGCCAATAAAACACCATAACTCTAACTACTTCCAAGAATTTTTGCGAAAAAAAGGAATAAAATAGGTTAAGCTTTAACTTGACTTTTTTTTCAGCACTATTATACTCGCAGTGAAAATACAATCGAAAATTGGAAAATCGTATTTTGTAATTTGTATATTTGACGCTGCGATCGCAACTTTCACCTACCCTGACTTATTTTTTTCATACATGAAGCTGACCCCGCGCACTGTATCCCGCGCCCAATCTTTCTGTTAGTAAACAGGTGGCGAGGTGTGTGGTTCTAGAAATGAATAACACTCTGAGCCACGTTTGTTGTGCATGAATTAAAGTCAATTTGTTTCCATTTCAATAGTTCATTTAATTCAAGGCTTTGTGATATACAACATTTTTAGTTTTGTTTTGCGATGCGTAAACAAATGGAGAATCTGGTTTTCCTACTCGTGAACAGGCGTCGTTCAATTGGCCGTGCGAGGAACACGAATTTTCTAAATTAATGCCACACACATTCATCGACTGTCCTTGTGCTTTGTTGACTGTCATCGCAAACGCAAGACGCACCGGGAATTGCAATCATTTGAATTCGAATGGCAGATCAATGGTAATCATTGGAATTCGTGCAATCAAGTCTTGCTCGCCTTTAATTTTCCTTTGAGAATTGTCGCTTCTATGACGTTGGGTAACAACCGTTTGACAGCAAATCTGGTTCCATTGTATAGCTTCGGCTGGTTCAGATTTCGAAGGATTATGATGACTGAGCCTATTTTCAGTTGCAGTTGATGTGGCGGGAATCCTGGCACATCCAATGAATTCAAAAATTCTGTTAGATAGTTGACGACATCTTCTTCGTTGGTGATGGTGTCCATAGATCGAAATTCAATTGGTGGACATCGACATTCTTTGCTGATAAAATAGCTCGTTCAGTCAACCATTCATGATTGGTGTAATTGCGTACGATGTTCGGGAAAACTTTTTCGATGAGTTGCTCTTTGGACTCGATGAATTGACAAAAGTGAATGGGGAATTCACTGAAACCACTTGTCACATCATTCCACATCAAACAATTGCTTTGAGAACACATCGGCTGATTGATCATTTTGCAATGCAACACGCATGTTTGTTGTCAGTTGTAATGTCTGCTCGTAGGTCCATAAGTGAGATGATTTTAATGACGCGTTGAGTTGGTCCGCAGGTGTTGATCTCGGAATGATGGGCAGCGTTTGACGGGAATCGCCGGAAAGTAGAATCATTGCGCCTCGAAAACGATTGTGATTATTGCGCAAGTTTTTCAGAGTGCGATCGAGAGCCTCCAATGCACGTTTATGCGCCATCGTGCATTCATCCCAAATGATTATTTTGCAAGTTTGCAAGACTTTAGCCCCGGCAGAATTTTTCGAAATGCTGCAAGTTGGTTCGTCCGTCACTTGCAAGTTCAATGGCAATTTCAAGGCAGAATGAGCCCTCCGTCCTCCTTCAAGCAACGTCACTTCGTGAACGAATCGTTGCCAATATCAAGGAAATGAGGGACGTCTGTTAATGTATTTAATAGTTGCATCAGGGTCTTTCTTCTTCACGTCTTCGAGCTGCAATCTTAATGAATTTAAGTGTTCGCGTTGCTTTAGAGTTAAGTCCGAAACAATATTTAGGTTATTCGACCGCAGATATTGTTTCGTCTGGTGGTGTTTTTTTATTTTTAACAATGCTAATAGCCATATTCGAATTCCTGGTGATAACTTTTATTGGTCTATTGCCTTTAGAATTAGACCTTCCAGTCCGTATGACCTTAATGTCCTTCGATTCGATGCTCAGAGTCGGTGCAATCGTGTTAATCAATTCCAATGACTTGGTTGTATCGCTCTCTGGACTACCTTCCAGGATACCATGAATAATGATATTTGAAGATCTCTTTCTCCGATCTTCAAGTTCTCCAATGATATCTTCCATATTCAAAGAAGCTTCTTTTGAGGATTTCAAAATATCAATTTCCTTTCGGAGATCCGAAACTTCCGATTTCAGCTCATCAAAAGCATTTTTTATTGATTTGATTAAATTGTCCTTTTCAGTACATAATGAACATACAAAAAGTGGCGGTTTGGTTGCTGATTTTAATGCCGAAGTTTGGCTCCTGGATAGTCCGGCGCAAACGGAGTGTTGATTTCTCTTGCAATAAGTACAAGAGAAAAAGTCTTCACCAGGTTTTAAAGCCTTTTCACAAAAGCAACAGTCTATCTTGCTGATAACAGACATAGTGCAACAGCTTTTTTTATTTTTATTTATCAGAGTTCTTAACACTCGCATACATATTTGAGTACCCGGGTACTCATGAGCTATAAAAAGCTAGTTTTTTCACTTATTGTAATTTTTATTGTCCCCATCTTCCTAATGACCTATCCCTATTATGTTTTACCTGGAAAAACATATCCACAAGCAATTTTGCATTTTTTTATACATTTTTTCTTCACTTTTTGTTGGTTACCCCTTGGATACATTTATGAGTACCCGGGTACTCACATTCATATTATATGGGGTTTTACCCAGAAAAATTATTCTTTTATAAATTTAGCAGTTGCAATAAAAAAGGGTATACTTCAAACAATAGGTTTATGACTCTTACGTATCCTGTGTCAGGATTATGTAAAATCTTGTCGCATAAATTTTTTGAATTCGAGGTTCTATTCAATTTCGACTTGATCATTGAGAGTGTAAGACTGTAAAGAATTGGAAATGGATGATATTAGCCATGCTCGTTGGCAACGTATGACGGACGAAGAACGCCACGATTACATAGGAAGTCTTGTCGATTCTGGCGACTTCCTCGGTAGTTCGGACGAGGAATGGATTCCCAAAAAACACCTGGTTCTATGCAAACTAGTCTCTCGTCTCAGTTTTCAAGCTACCCAGCTGAAATTTTGCAAGAAGTATACCTATATATACGAGTATATGCACGCAGTATATATATATGCATCCAGTATATATATATGCACGCAGTATATAGATATGCACGCAGTATATATGTCGGAACCAACGGAATCGGATCACTACGTCATATAGCTACCATAGGAACGACCGGTCCAAAAGTCAGTCTTTATGAGAAAATTTTTTTTATTTGTAAAGCCATCATTGTGTGCGTTCAGAAGGAACTGAGCAACTTCCGCTCAGCGAACATGTTCAGAACGAGCGGGTTCAGAAGTGACTGAGCAACTTCTGCTCGGGTGATCATGATCAAATTTCACCGAGCAAGAAATATTTCTGCTCACTGATCAGTGCTCAGTGCTCAGGTTCTTCTTCTTCTTTTTCAACCTCACGCTCATGTTGCGAGTTTCCGAGTTTTGACAGTTATCGGATTGGTTGTTGTGTTTTCGCCGTTTTCGGCTTCTAGTTCTTTGGTTTTCGGGTGCTTTTGAATTTGTTATCTCGTTGTTCGTGATTTTTGTAATGGACAGCGTGGGATTCATGTATTTTCCACTTTTCGGCACTTGACGTCTAAAATTGTCATCGTCAGCTTTCAGCTGGTCGATTTGTCAGCTGGTGGAGTAGCGTTCAGCAGGTGCAGACTCCAACTGCTCGCGAGCGGTTTCTGCTCTTTTGCCACCTTCTGAACGCATTCATTTTGAAATTTTATATTGTTCAATAATTTTCGCCGCTAAATCACATCTTCGAATTCTGTTCAAATTGGACTACCATATCGTATAGCTGTCATAGGAACAACCGTTCCAAAAATAAGTTTTTGTTAGAAAAACTTTTTTCTTTCTAAACATATCTTTACAAAATTTCACACCATTCAATTATATTTACCACCAAACTAAAATACATTCCAAAATTTGGTTGAAATCGGCCCACTATTTCATATGCCTCTCATAGGAACAGTGAAATTCGAACAAATTTTACTACTAATTTCACAGTGGTAAATGCACCGCAGATCAAAATGAGGCTATGATAACAGGTATTAAGAGCATGATAACAGGTACATATAAAACCCTTCACGCTTCGCGTGAACTGTTTCATGCCTGTTTTTATTCCAAATTCGCTTGATTTGCCTCTTCTCAACACCAAATTCTACGAAATTTCCATACAAAGTCTATGTGAGTACCCGGGTACTCCCATAAGTATGTAACGACGTGGTATTGAGATGGGATGTATGCGAGTGTTAAACTGCAATTTTATTTATGCACACACTGTATTGAGCGGAATGACAATGTGTGCGTTCAGAAGGAACTGAGCAACTTCCGCTCAGCGAACATGTTCAGAACGAGCGGGTTCAGAAGTGACTGAGCAACTTCTGCTCGGGTGAGCATGATCAAATTTCACCGAGCAAGAAATATTTCTGCTCACTGATCAGTGCTCAGTGCTCAGATTCTTCTTCTTCTTTTTCAACCTCACGCTCATGTTGCGAGTTTCCGAGTTTTGACAGTTATCAAATTGGTTGTTGTGTTTTCGCCGTTTTCGGCTTCCAGTTCTTTGGTTTTCGGGTGCTTTTGAATTTGTTTTCTCGTTGTTCGTGATTTTTGTAATGGACAGCGTGGGATTCATGTATTTTCCACTTTTCGGCACTTGACGTCTAAAATTGCCATCGTCAGCTTTCAGCAGGTCGATTTGTCAGCTGGTGAAGTAGCGTTCAGCAGGTGCAGACTCCAAACCGAGCAGTTGCGGAGCTGCTCGCGAGCGGTTTCTGCTCTTTTGCCACCTTCTGAACGCACTCAATGCCAATTAAAATTTCGCTCAGACTTATAGCCGCCATACATTATCCGATCCGTCGTCCGATCGATCGGCCGATGGATCGCCACAAAATATCTGCCGATCTCCACTGCACACACACTGAGCGATTTTCGTCCGATGCGATAACGAATGATAATTCAAAAAATAGGTTATGATTCACTCCCAATCCAACCTAAATTAATTTTTGTTAACTATTTGGATGTGTGTGGTATTTTCGTATACCACATATTTGATATTTCAATTGCAGTGCCATTTAAATCATAAGAATCCTTGAAATTTCATAATTTAATAATTTGGTAATTTGACATTCACTTGCGATAGTCACATACACTATCCAATCGATCGTCACCGATCGATCGCACAAAAATATCGGCAGATCAAAATTGATCGGCCGATCGGTGCGATTTCCACATACACAGGCCGATCCATCGGCCGATATCGATTTCGGGCGACGGATCGGCCGATCGATCGGTGTGTGTATGGCACGTTTTATTGAGTCAAAAATCCAAGCAGACAAATGTCAAGTGAGAAATTACTCACTCTCACACTATCACAAAAGGATCGAGTTTATGATAAAATTGAGTGATCCGCTAGACACTTATTTTCTGAGTAGAATTCCTTTGTTTCTTTCTCAAACTTGATACCAGTAGCACAGTTTCTTGATTCGAGCTTAGTGAGAAGAAGCCAATACACACTTCAAACACCAGCAATCACTTAACTTTGCTAGAGGGATCCGAATCACTTTTTACAATAGGAAAGAAATAGGCGAATACAAAGAAAACGAGAGTAATATCACTGCCATCTTTACTCTCAGGCCGGAGTGTCAGCTGATTGTCAAAGCACTAACGACATGACAAGCAGTCAACGAAGTGTGAACGCGTGCGCTCGCCCGGTGAAATATCGCGATAATTGTGTGTAAAAGTGAGTTTAGTGCCGGAATTTTAAGTGTAACTAAAAGAAGTGGCTATCAGTGCCGTGTGAAAGTGAAAAAAAAACGTGAAGTGCCGGGAAATATCGAGTAAAATGGTGTATTGAATAGTGCGAGGTTAGGAAAGTGCGACACGGGAAATTTCGCAATTTTCGTTTATTTTCCGGCAATTCGGCAAGTGTGAATGGTACAGCACTACCCTGGGACGAATCCTCAGGCCGGTGAGTTTAGCGGAAACTCCCGGAAGTGCCCCAAAAAGTGAATTCAAAGTGGTTGTCAAATGACAACATTACAGGTGATTTCCGGCCTTTTCATCGGAATTCATAGGGTAAGTATGCGTTTTTTGTTGTGGTAGAATTTAAGTGGATTGATGCGCCCCAAAGTGTGGATTTTGACCACGATGTTGACGAACCGGACAAAAGTTTCACTGCTAGGCATCTAGTCCTGTCAGCTGCAGTGAAACTTTCGTCTGGCTCGTCAACAACGCGTTTAAGACCCGTATTTTGGGGCGCATCAATTCACTAAAAATTTTACACAACAAAAAACGTATAATTACCCTATGAATTCCGATGAAAAGGCCGGAAATCACCTGTAATGTTGTCATTTGACAACCACTTTGAATTCACTTTTTGGGGCACTTCCGGGAGTTTCCGCTGAACTCACCGGCCCGAGGATTCGACCCAAGGTAGTACTACACTATTCATACTAGCCAAATTGGCGGAAAATTACAGAAAAATGCGAAATTTTCCGTGTCGCACTTTCATAACCACACTCATGTCTCGCGCATTTTCAAGCAGTTCATTTTGGTCGGAAGTTCGCGGCACCTTGCGTTTTTTTTTCACTTTTAAATATCAGTGATAAGCACTACTTTCAATTGCACTTAAAATCGCGACACTTAAATCACTTTTACGCACGAAAATCGCCAGATTTCAAGAGGTCGACTGCACGCGTTCTTCACTTTGTTTACATATGGTTCACTGCTTGTCATGACGTCATTACTTTGACACTCCGGCCTGAGAGTTAAGATGGCGGTGGTAATATAGCCGGATGATTAATGTAAACCTCAGAGGAACTTCTGGAGTGGCCCATAGGCTCAATTTATGGGACGAGAGAAGAGCGCGTTTAATTTTTCATGGGAGAGAGAAAGAACGGGACTATTAATGCCAACCACCAATAGGACGCGGATATTTGACAGCTATATATACAGCGGGGAGTCAGAAACGAAAACAAACATTTTAATATCGGTTTTCTGACAGAAAACTCACAAAAACAAGTAACGCGCACATCACATCTAAATATTTAATGTTTTACCTATAAGCAGACACCCCCGTCTTAGGGATACGCTGGTTATTTTTGCAGTCACCGACGAGGCATTTCAATTTACCACAACTCACTACCGCACCAATTTGTCCTACCGGAAATTTCACTAGTGTCTTCTCTACATAATCGCGGCTCTTTACACTCAAAAACCGGCTCCAAACTTCGAATTCAACCGTATTTACTTTTTGCCACTTTTAGCACAAAGCGTTTGACAGCCATATGCACAACGTGAAAATGACAATCTTAAAACCGTTAACTTTACTCTCCCAGCTCTCGTCTTTTTCAAGAAGAAGATCGTCCCATTTTCAAGCTGTCAATTTGTATGGTTTGACAGGCATATACCCATTCCTTTGTTAATTATGTATTCAAATATGTAAACAATTTGTCCCATCTGACGGAAATGGAAAACGAGCTCGTGTTGAATTACGTTTACACTATCCCCAGATTACTTCATCTGCGCCGGCTGATCTAATCTGCAGCTGTCAAATACATACAACTTTAAACTCACCACACCCAGATTAAGCCGCAGATGAAGTAATCTGGGGATAGTGTAAACGTAATATTGGCCCCAAAAAAGAAATTTACATGTACCTGTGGTACGTTGCCAACACCATAACATTCCGGCAATTAGGGAATTTGTTTGGCGTCGCGAGATCGACTAGATGGACCGTTATACGTAGAGTAATGCATTGGCTAATCTCAATAGCACATGATTTCATCAAGTGGCCGCGAGGATCAGTAGCAGACGATGTAATGAGGAAGTTTCAAGCGAAGTGCCGAATTCCTCGATTGATTGGTGTCATTAACTGTACACATGAAGGCACCAATCTATAACAAGGCTGATAACTTTGATCGCAATAAGAAGTACAGTTTAGTGGTTCAAGCGGTAGTTGACTCCGAAAAACGATTTTTAGATGTGTATGTCGGCGAACCGGGATCCCTTCATGATAGTAGGGTTTTAAGGCGATCCGAATGATTTCGCAGCGCCGTTAGAAATGCGCACAATTTATTCGCAGCTAATAGTTTTTTATTGGGCGACTCGGCCTATCGGTCAACAAATTGGATTTTACCTCCATTTAAAAATTATGGGACATTGACTAATAGTCAAGTAAATTTTAATAAGTTGCATTCGTCGGGAAGAATTGTTGTGGAGAATGCTTTTGGTGCGTTGAAAACAAAATTTAGAAGGCTGCATTTTTTTTACGGAGCAGACAGATCTAAACGAAATATCAAAAATTATAATGGCAATATGTGTTTTATATAACATATGTATAAGTCTTAATGACGAATTTCAAGATGAAATTGAGGTTGACGAAGCAAACGAGGAAGATCAAGAAGAAGTATATATTGATGAATCAACGGATAGACGTCAAGAACTATTTGAATACCTGCTAAACAATGGCATAATTCTTTAATGAAAACAATTATAGCCATAAGAACCCATTAGTAGATCATACTTTACTTTCATTATAATTTAGATACTCGTATATAATCAACAACATTCACACATATGTATTGTATTATTATTAACCATACTTTAAAAAATACAGAAAAAAGTAACAGGAATTGTGAACTCATTACAGGCGCTAATAAATACTTATTAAATGATGGATTATGTTTTTTTGTCAACCCTTTCGCATTCTCCATGATAACCGCGGTTGCTCTGACGCCTTCTAGACTTAATGGCGCATCAGTGGTATGCGGAAGCTAATTTGATCGTATAGCTTGGACAGACGTTGATAGCTGTCAGAAAGTGGCTTTGAGAGGTTTCTTCGCCACTACTAGAAATTTACGGATGGCCATAGGCTAATTTACTCATCGAATGTTTGACTAATGGACTTCACGAACTTGATAAAGGCTTTTGTAAAAATCTCCCTGTGAGTCACACTCACCGAAAACCTGGACTGGACTCAAGTAGAATATATCAGTCGATGAGTCAAGGTGTTTGTGTAATATGTGTTAATTACCCTATTACGCGCTTGTTATTATATATCCAAGAGCCGTTTGCCCCTACCAACGGAGAAGAAAAAGGCACGTCAAAATAAGACAACGCAAATATGTATATTGAAGAATATTTATTGATATGAGAAAATAAAACATCACATGAAATTTTCCAAGTTCTCAAAACAAAATTGTCCAAGCTTTCAAATTAGTGTAAATTTCAATTTGATTAAAATTTTGAATTTACCAAAAAAAAAGGCACATTACGGGTATTCAAACTCACATACTCTTATTATAAAACTCAGTGGCCCTATCATATAATTCCAATCAAACCGAACTGCTTTCGAAAGGGTGAAGATGGGACCATGTAAATCTAAAATAAATATTCCAATTTCAAAATCATTTCGAGTGAAGCATTGAAAATCTAATACTCTTTTTTTTAATTGGGATAATCGTTTCCTGGTTACACGTTAGTATTTTCATCCTTTCGAAAGCTATTCGATTCGAATCAAATTACATGATAGCGCCTCAGGTTATAGCAAAGCTTACATACTGGTAACAACATGATCTTAAAACTACGAAATTCGGGCTTGTAAATTCATTTAGATTAAGCTTAATAATTCATTTATACTCGTATTTCAATTCGATTTAAAATTTCGAATTTACCAAAAAAGAAGGCACAGTACGGGTATTCAAACTCACATATTCCTATTATAAAATTCAGAGGCCCTATCGTATAACTCGATTCAAGTCGAACTGCTTCCAAAAGGGGTGAAAATGGGACCATGTAACTCGAAAATGAATATTCCAACTTCAAGATCGTTTCAAGTCGAACATTGAATATCTATTTTAATATTTATTCTTTCCGAAATTGGGATAATCGTTTCCAAGTTACACGGTACCATTTTTATCCTTTGGAAAACAATTTGATTCGAATCAAATTACATAATAGGGCCAAAGGTTATGACAAAACTTACATATAGTGGCAACAACATGATCTTAAAACTACGAAATTTAGTCTCTTAAATTAATTTTTTAAATATATCACATCAAAATATCATATCATACCAAATCAAAAAAAAAGTTTGAATAAATACATTTCATTATTTTAGTTTGTATGACGTTTTTCATACCAAGACATCCTTTCTCTGTGCCTCTGATTTCTCTCCTCCCTATTTATTGGGTTGGCAACTAAGTACTTTCGGTTTTCATTGATAGATAGCGTTGATTTATTTTTTGTATAACATATGTTAGTGCTGTACTTTGCCGTTTGTCACGTGATACTTGTCACATTGACGTAACTTTAGAAGCAAGTAGTGCGTGATTTTTATTAAAGCTATTAGTTGCGGGTTAATTTTAAATGGAGTGCAGAAGCGAACATTTTCGGCATATTTTACTTTTTTATTTCCGTAAAGGAAAGAAAGCTGCTGCGGCTCACAAAGAGATATGTGAAGTTTATGGCGCTGATTGCTTAACAGAGCGCACGTGTCAGAATTGGTATAAGAAATTCCGTTCTGGAGATTTTTTCCTCAAAGATGAGCAACGTTCTGGTCGGCCTACTGAAGTTGATGATGACCAAATCAAAGTCATAATTGAAGAGGATCGTCATATAACTGTTCGAGAGGTTGCGAAGAGGCTACATGTATCGCACACAACAATTGAAAAACATTTAAAATGTCTTGGGCTAGTTAAGAAGCTTGATATTTGTGTTCCTCACGAATTGAAAGAAATTCATTTAACACAAAGAATCAACTGTTGCGATATGCACCTTAAACGAAATGAAACCGACCCTTTCTTAAAAAGAATCATCACTGGTGATGAAAAATGGGTCCTGTACAGTAACAAAGTTCGAAAACGATCATGGAGCAAACACGAGGAACCAGCACAAACCACATCGAAAGCTGAATTGCATCCAAAAAAGATCATGCTGTCAGTTTGGTGGGATTACAAAGGTGTTTTGGTTTTTTGAGCTGCTTTCAAGGAACCGAACGATCAATTCTGATGTTTACTGTCAACAACTAATGAAACTGGATGAAGCAATCAAAGAAAAACGGCCAGAATTGTCAAATCGGAAAGGTGTAGTGTTCCACCATGATAATGCAAGGCCTCACACATCTTTGGCAACTCGTGGGAAACTATTGGAGCTTGGCTGGGAAGTGATGCCACATCCCCCATACAGCCCTGACCTGGCACCATCTGATTACCATTTATTTCGAAGTTTGCAGAATTTTTTGAATGGTACAGCTTTCACGAATGAAGATGACCTTCACTCGCACCTGGTTCAGTTTTTTGCTGATAACGACCAGAAATTTTACGAGCGCGGAATCATGCAGCTGAAAGAAAGATGGCAAAAGGTCATTGAGCAAAATGGAAAATATATAATTGATTAAAAACTATTCTTTGTTAAAAAAAAAAGTGTTTTATTTTATACTACAAAACCGAAAGTACTTAGTTGCCAACCGTTCCAGGATGTTAAGAACTCTGTTCTGCCACTGACGTTTCTCTTCTTTAGACTTTTTTAAAATGTCTAGTTTTTTGTTGTAATAATTTTGCCGCTGCGTTACTCTGTTTTTTCTGCCGTCTGGCCTGGATTCTTGGCCTGCAGAAGCAGATGAGACTTGACGTGGCGTAATTCTCTGTTCTGGTTCTCTCTGGAGGCCTTCTCTTGCAGAAGGAGACGTAGATGGTCTGTCCAACGGCGTGATGTGCCGAGGCGTGATCGTCGTTACCACTACTTTTGGACTCCTCGGCCTAACTTCTTCGTCTTCTGCAAAAGTAGATGACCCGCCTGAAGACAACACAATTGGCGATACGCCGACACTTATGGTGTGGGTATTGGAGATAATTGGCCTATCACCAAAAATCTCCTCCATTTCTTTTAAATAAGGAGCCACACAAGCAGCAGCGCCGGTTTGGTTTTCGTTGTCGCTGCTACTTTTGTACGCTCGCAACAACGTTTTTATGCGCTGATCCAGCATATCAACAGTTGTTTCGCCTTCCTAAAAGTACAAGAAGATTATTGTAATTGTAATATATAAGCAAGAAGTGTTACTCACCAAAATGTCCATGCTTATAAGGTCTTCTTCCGCCTTTCGCTTCATGTAGCATTCCAAGAATGCTAATGTTTCGGAGCGACCCCAATTGCGACGGGTGCTGTAATTTGGAATATTTTCATGTAGTAATTATTTATTTAAGATAATAAATTGTGAGGCCTAATGTACGTTTAAAGCAAATAATAGTTCAGGCAGGCATTTTTGCGTGGAAATAAATGCGCTAGAATTCCGGAACCGTGCAACCAGTTCATGTTTTTTCCGGCTTCTGACCGCAGCCATTGACATCGAATTCCTGATGATGTTCAGTTGCAATTTCATCCAGTTGATTACTTACCGACGAGTATTTTCGGATAGACTCATCCTTCAACGTATAGCTTTGTTCCTTATAAAAACACCGAGTCGTTATCCTGAAAAAAAATCATTCATTCATTACGGCTGACTTAATTTTACGTTCAACAAACAAGAGGAACATTTCTGAATGTTATCCTTTTGCAAAAAGAAATACTTACTGTTAAATAAAAAGAATTATTCACAGCGTACTCCAGATTTCTTTAATAATCAACGATATTTCTACACAAGCACAAAGATGGCAATGTTGACAGGGCGAAGTTAAGAAACAGAAGAAGGAAAAGAACAAATGTCAAAAGTGACTTAAAACAAAACAAAGTGCGTTCAATTCATTTACATACATATGAAATTATTCAATTTTGCCAACACTCCTCGTTAATGAATATGTGTAAATATAATACATACATCATACATAATTCAATTCGATAATTCATTGCAATATTCTTTACTTTAATTGAATAACGAAAAATACAAACAATATTCAGCCAATGGTTACTAAATTACATTTCTTACGAAAATTCTCAAATTTTACTTTACTTAATCCTTTAGTAAACATATCTGCAAGCATTTTATCTGTTGGGCAATATTTAATTTCAACAGTGTTTTTCTCTACGTAGTCTTTTACAAAATAAATTTTAGTATCAATATGTTTCGAACGATTACTCAATTTTTCATCAATAATCATTTTTAATACGCTTTGATTGTCTTCAAAGATAGTTGATTTCGGATTACCTGTCCAGTTAAGATCGCTCAATAATTGTAGCAGCCACACAGACTCCTTACAGGCCTCAGATAAAGCGATGAATTCTGCTTCCGTCGATGAAAGTGCAACACAATCTTGTCGTCGAGAGCTCCAGCTAATTGGTCCGTTCATAAGAAAGATGTATCCGGAGTTCGATTTTCTGGTTTCTCGATTCTCTGCCCAGTCTGCGTCCGCATAGCCTACCAATGTATCGCAACCTTTTTCGCCACCGAGTTTCAATCGCAAATTAGAAGTGCTTAGCAAGTATCGAATCGTCTTCTTCACTTGATTCCAATCGCACTGAGTTGGATTCGCTACCTTCTGTGATAAAATAGAAACCGCTGCTGAAATATCTGGACGAGTATTAGTTGATATGTATAGCAAGCAACCAATTGCTGCTCTATATTTGGAATTGTTGGGTAACTGATTTTCGTCCTGCTCCTTGTGATACGATGGACTGAGAGGAATATCCGACATTTTTGAAGTATCCAGCTTAAATTTCGATGCAACGTTCAAAATATACTTTTCTTGGTCAAGAAAATAACATCCATCATGCTTCGTAACTCGCATACCCAAATAATTTGCTACTTCGCCTAAGTTTTCAATATTAAAATGAGATTTCAAAGTATTTTCAATTTGCAACATAAATGATTTCGAAGCAGTTGCAACCAATATGTCGTCGACATATATAAGAACATACGAAATACCTTTAGGTCCATGATATGTATACAAACAATTATCTGCTTTACTTTGTTTCAAACCATTGTTGACCAATATGTTATGCAGTTTTAAATTCCAAATGCGCGCAGATTGTTTCAATCCATAAATGCATTTATTTAATTTACATACCTTAGTTTCAGCTTCGTCTACAACAAATCCAGGCGGCTGGCGCATGTAAATCTCTTCACATAAATCTCCGTTGAGAAAAGCACACTTGGCGTCAAAGTGATGAACATTCATGTTTTGACTTGCAGCAACTGATAAAAGAATACGAAGCGTTGAATGTCGTGAAACAGGAGCAAATACTTGATCATAATCTACCCCAAACTTTTGGCTAAAGCCTTGAGCTACGAGCCTTGCTTTATACTTCTTAGTTTTTCCTTCCGAATCTGTTTTTAATTTAAATACCCACTTACATCCGACTAAGTTCTTATCGGGCGGTAAATCGACCAAGTCCCAGGTCCTGTTGTCTTTTAAAGAAGCATACTCCTCCTGCATCGCGGCGATCCATTTGTCCTTTTTATGACAAGAAACAGCTTCATTGTACGTAGACGGCTCACCATTAATAACAACGCTGATCTCTTCGATTAAGTAAATACTTCGGTGGAATGGCTTTAGTAGATCGCTGAGATCGTCTAACGATTACTTCTTCTTCCGACTCGTTATTCAAGGGTACGTCTCCTCCTGAATTGTACGCCAATGTATCAGCTGTTTGATCGTTATGTCTGCTTGGTGCCTCATATTCGCAGCTATCAAAGTCAAAATCAATATAGGACTCAATATACTGGCTTTCCCTAGTAGGATTGTTAAACGCCGACTTCGACTTCCGATTGTCATCTAAAAACTTAACGTCTCTGGAAATTACTATTTTTCCTTTCTTCGGAACAAAACATCTATATGCTTTCGACTCTGAGTCAAAGCCCATGAATACGGCTGCTTCGGCTTTCACGTCAAGCTTTCGACGATTATTATCATTAACTCGTACATAGCAATTCGCTCCAAAGCGACGTAGTTTCAAATAGTTCGGTTTTCTTCCATGCCAGTGCTCAAATGGTGTTGCAATTACCGCTTTCCATGGCAATAAATTTTGTAACATGTTCGCCATACTAACAGCTTCACCCCAATATCGATATTCGAGTCCAGAGTCCAGCAGCATACATCAAGCCATTTCGATTAGAGTGCGATTTTTACGTTCCGCAACTCCATTTTGCTGAGGACAATTCGGAGTAGTACGCTGAATTTTAATGCCGTTCGATTTTAAATAATCAACAAACCGACTGTCAATATATTCTCCGCCACGGTCAGAACGAAGACATTTGATGTTTGCTCCAAATTTGTTTTTGACAAGTTGGTGAAATTGTCTGAAGCAATTAAACGCTTCAGATTTCTCTTTCAGCAAGTATATGGTGCAATATCCAGAAAAATCATCAATAAGTGTTAAAATATACCTTTTTCCCGAGGGTGAAACAGTCTGCATCGGTCCACATATATCGGAGTGGATTAAATCCAAGACACTTTTAGATTTATACACAGACTTCTTTGGAAAGGGTGCCCGACTAAGTTTCCCTTTTATACAAATGTCACATTGGGAACTGCACTTGCAATTTACTAAGTTCATTCCATGAACTAAATTGTTCATCGGAATACCGCGCACAACGTTTATGTCACGATGTCCCAACACACGGTGCCAATCATGCACACACAAATTCTGGCTGTTTTTTATCAAATTGGCTTGATTCGCCACACGCATTTGGTACAATCTGTCATTAATGTCATCAACCGCGATTTCACGTTTATTGTCCGAAGACCGAATTTCACAGAACATATCATTAAAATTTACACGGAAACCTTTTTCTGTCAAGCATTTCACCGATATTAGATTTCCACCGATTTGCGGAACATATAACACATTTTGAATTGTTATTTTATTTACGCGGCCGTCTCGGGTCAGAAAATTAACAATCACAGTACCTTTGCCAGACGCTTTTACCTGCTGACCGTTCGCAACAGATACATTCTCAGAATGTGATCCATCGAATTCGATAAAACTTTCCCAATAACCGCAAATGTGACAAGTAGCACCGGAATCCAATATCCAACCGTTCGCACTCGTACCGACCATGAATAAAAATTCATCCGAATCGCGTTGCTCTACAATGTTGGCTGTCGGACTTCCACTCGACTCATTTTTCTTGGCCTTCCACGCAATATACTTTTTGCAATTATTACGGATGTGTCCTTTCTTTTTACAAAAGAAGCAAGTAACTTTGCTATCTTTATTATTGCAGACCTTTAAAGCAGTTGTTTCTTCCGAGTTTGGTCCATCACGATACCTTCGCCTACGATATTCCTCAATAATCTTTGAGCAAACAAGAGATGGAGTCAATTTACCCTCCTCTCGAGCTTCAAGCGCCGTTATTAACCCGTCGTAGCTACTCGGTAAAGAACCCAACAAAGTAGCACTTCTGAAGAAATCTGGCTTCAATTCTTCACCTAGCGCTAGCAATTTCTGGAACAATTCGTTCATGCGACTTACATGCACTTCCATGTCTGTGGCTTCTGTTGCACGCTGTTGCATGATCTCGCGTAGAACACACACTTTCGTCCCGGGCGAATCACGTTCGTGGAAGTCCTTGAGGGCATCCCATGCCTCCTTGGCTTTTGTTGTGTTCCTGATGTGGTGAATCTGGTCATCCTCTACAAGCAACGAAATAGTAGAAAGCGCCTTCTCGTCCGCTCTGTCCCATTCACTCGCATTTGCTGCAGTCCTAGCCTCTGCAATTGCGTACCAAACACTTTCACGCTTCAATAACATCTCGACGCGAAATTTCCAATTGAAATGATTGTACCCGTTCAGACGCGGAATCTGATATTTCGCAATGTTATCAGCCATCGAACAATTTTGAGGTTAGCGCAAAGTGAATATCAAAAAATCCACCAAATAATGCCGAAGAAAACAGAAATATTATTTGAATCCGGATACTGGGCCCATAACCTTTGTTAAATAAAAAGAATTATTCACAGCGTACTCCAGATTTCTTTAATAATCAACGATATTTCTACACAAGCACAAAGATGGCAATGTTGACAGGGCGAAGTTAAGAAACAGAAGAAGGAAAAGAACAAATGTCAAAAGTGACTTAAAACAAAACAAAGTGCGTTCAATTCATTTACATACATATGAAATTATTCAATTTTGCCAACACTTACCACTTCTCAAATCACAACCACTTGAACACGCACAACAATTTGAAAAAATAACCTCACACGGATCGTAGCTTATTTTTCTGTGACTATGCGGGTTTGTTCTCACTTATTTGTAAACAAACATTTGTGTACAAATGAAGTTGGCCACGTCCACTAATGTCAAGTTTTCTTCCGAGAATACCAACATTATATGTACATACAAAAATTCATCACTTTAGCGATGTACTCGCCACCTAGTTGTCATGTTATCCAGGTTAGGATAGCTAACACGGAAATTTTATCAGGTTAAGGTGTTGTTGTAATTGCATGTTATTCTTCTACCCTACACTATATAGTGTAGGTTAATGGTGCAAAAGAACGCGCCTATATTAGATTAAACCATGGCCATAAAGTCATATTTCAAATAATCGTTGGACATATGACTATTTAGCATTAACTCAAACACAATTGTTAAAGATACAACAAGATAGCTCGTGAAATGCAAATATTGTTCGGACCGTAGCAAAAAAGCTGCGCTTTGCGCAATTTTGATTAATACAGAGCAGTTTAGTAGTATTAATAACAAACTTAGATAAAAACATAAAAGAACTACGATTGGGGTAAACCCCAATCATGCAATACTCTAGATGAATTTGAACCTGGTTAAAGCCAATAAATAATTTTGGTTGCAATCTCGGATGCATCGTTAAGACTTTGTTGATCCCATCACCTCTCAGATTTCATCTAGAGTATATATACATTCCAAATTTCAGACTAATAGCTGTAACACTTTTCGAGAAAATCAGCTTATTGTCAAAAGACAACATTTTGTATTAGCTCAAAGCGATATCAAGCTAGAGAGCAACGTTGGTAAAATGTGTCATATTGTATAGGAGGGGGTAGACGGAGTAAGGGTAATCGACTATTTTTTTTTTGAATCTAACTGATATTGTTAATTAAGTGTTAAGTACAAAATTTCAGCCCG
Organism: Chloromyia formosa; assembly: GCA_964017055.1. Classification (NCBI taxonomy): domain Eukaryota; kingdom Metazoa; phylum Arthropoda; class Insecta; order Diptera; family Stratiomyidae; genus Chloromyia; species Chloromyia formosa. The sequence continues at coordinate 85,092,322 of OZ024813.1, read as the reverse complement.
ATAAATTGTATACGTACTGAGTAAATAGGCTTAACGTATTTCATGAAATAGTGCAGTTTGTATGGGAGGGGGTAGAAGGAGGGTGAGGATTACAATAAATTTTATAATGTAGGTTACAATTATCATAAAAGTGATATATTCTAAATTTCAAAGCAAGATGTTTTATAGTTTCTGAGAAAATCTGATTATTGTAAATTATCAAAAATGTGTCATTTTGTATGGGAGGGGGTAGACGGAGTAAGGGTAATCGATTAATTTTTTTGAATCTAACTGATATTGTTAATTAAGTGTTAAGTACAAAATTTCAGCCCGATAAATTGTATACGTACTGAGTAAATTGGCTTAACGTATTTCATGAAATAGTGCAGTTTGTATGGGAGGGGGTAAAAGGAGGGTGAGGATTACAATAAGTTTTATAGAATAGGTTACAATTATCATAAAAGTGAAATATTAAAAATTTCAAAGCAATATGTTTTATAGTTTCTGAGAAAATCTGATTATTGTAAATTTTCAAAAATGTGTCATTTTGTATGGGAGGGGGTAGAAGGGGTGGAGCGATTTAGCCCGTTCACGAACTTAGCCTTCATTTTTTGTCAAAAATAACGTGTGCAAAATTTGAACTTCATAGCTCAACGCGTTCTCGAGCTAGAGAGGTCACGGACGGACGGACGGACAGACGGACAGACGGACATCCGGTTTTGAGATATTCGAGTGATAATATGAACTTCTGTATCATTCATTTTTTTCTGCGAGCCTTATTTCTAAGCGTTACAAACTTTGTGGCAAACTTATAATACTCTCAGATTTCATCTAGAGTATAATAATAAGTTTGAAATCGACCAAAATTGTTTTAGTTCTATTACTAAGCCAAATTGTTCATTGTATGACTGAATTATAACTCAAAAATTGTTTAGATTTCTAACCAAGTTTAGATTGTGCTCAGATAGGTGAAATAAATCTACATTTTCTTTTCGTTCCAGAATGGAATGTTTAGAAAAGGTGAATAAACGTGAAGCTGATGTAATTGCCGTAGATCCCGAGGATATGTATGTAGCGTATCATATGAACAACCAAGACTTTCATGTTATTTCCGAGATAAGGACACAAATAGAAAAAGAAGGTAACAAATTTCATACATTGAAACAATATAACATTTTGATTTGTGTATGTGTGTACTTTTTTTTTTGTAAAGCTGAATTTCGGTATGAGGGAATTATTTTGATCAAGAAAGAGTTACCAGTTACTGATCTGGAATCGCTGAGAGGATTGAAATCTTGTCACACAGGCTTTGGCCGGAATGTGGGCTATAAGGTAAGTGGTATTAAGGGCAAAATTTGCGCCAACAAATATGCTGTTAATTATATTTGCGAAAAGCGTAATCTAGTTATAAATTTAAGTTTCGACCTCGTTTTCCACCGTCAAGAAATTTAAACTAAGAACGTAAATTTCCTTCAAGTTTTTCTTTTCAAACAAAAGCAAGCTATATCGGTTAAAGCCAAGGATATTCTCCGTAAAAAGTGCCCTTTTTTTGGTGAAAAACTTTTGAACAAATTCATACAGACAGTTGTTTTCGGCATGTAAGGACAAACAGACTTATAGACACATGGGTTAGGCTTGGTTAAATAGGCAGTTGTGCAGAACACAGCACAGACCACCACTGGGTTCGTCATGATATAAACGCAAACGCCATGTGAGCCTAGTCGTGTAACCTCCCAGAACTGTCAACAAACCGATTTAGATGACCAGCGTTTACGTCTTTCTGGTCATCGAGGTCAATAAAATAGAGGATGCCTGAAGTATCCTTTTTCCTACCGGTCAGAGCAGGGCAGGTAGTGATGCATTGTCTCTTCCTCTTTTTCGTTCCCTCAGCTTCTGCAAAAATCAATGTATGGAAGCCGGAGACGCTTAGCATGCTCACCTAAAAGGCAATGCCCCATAATGATCCCCGCAACTTTTCTGAGATGCCTTCTCTCCAGATCTGCTTTGTAACATTGCAGGTACTACCAGTTAGCTATCCGATATTAGCACGGCTTATTGCGTTCGTATTAATTAGCTTCTTGCATGCCGCTATAGGTATTTTGGCATTGCGAAAACAATCTATGTCCATATTGGTCCTATGTGCGCGAGCCAGCTCGTCCGCGAAGATCACGACAATTTACCTTGCAGTTTCTGCTAAAACCACTGTGAGCTGGAATCCAGCACATAGGAAAAAGTTGCTGAGCTCCTTAAGAGCAGTGCGACACACCAGTACGGTCTCCAAAGGAGAAAGTGCAGCGTCCAGGGACTTAATCGCCGCCTGACTATCGGTACAGATAGTAATATTTCTTGCAAATACGGCCAGAATATATATAATACAATGATCGCTGCCTGGAGGACGCTATAGAAAGCTAGAAAACTGAGTGACAAGCAAATGTCCCATAGCTCTGAAAAGACACCTACGCCCACACCCTCTTCCGTTTTCGAGCCATCAGTAAAAAACCTTCTGGCTCCCAAATCTAGGGTAATACCTGCGCTCCACTCCTGCCGCGACAGCGTTAGGCTCGTATACCCTTTGTCGAAAGAGTACACCAATCCATGTCTTCTGGAATATCCAGATTGGCCTAGTGACCATTAGTACTCATAGACTCTTTGCACTGCCCTGTTTCCCGTAGACAGATGGCGTAATCGCAGCCACCTGCTCAGCCAAGATGTCTAAATTAACCAGTATAGAGCAGCAGTTGGTGTGGTCTTGAGAACACCAGTGATGGCAATACAGGATAATCTTGGAACTTTGTTAAGTAGAATCCTGTAGGACGCTTTGTTGAGTCCCGTCCACCAAACTATTACTCCATACATTAAAATTTGGCATATGACTGATTCGTACAACCAAAAGACTACCTTTGGTATCACGCCAGATGTCAGGCCAATAGCCTGCCTGCAAGAGTAGAGAGCAACTATTGCCTTAGCAACGCGTTCATGAATATTTGATTTCCAAGTTAGCTCCCTGTCTCGTCTCGTCCTCTTCAGCAATAGTGGTATCAATAAAGGTGAAGTGTTCCTACTGGTTAAGAGAGCAAGGTCTGTTCGGATTAACCCCAACACCCACTTGCCTAGCCCACATAGTCCACCCCGCTCAAAATCCAGAAGCAACCTGTTAACCACCAAGTTCCAAAAAAGGGGGAACAGGACACTTTCTTGAGGAGTGCCCCTACACACTTGCCTGCGTATTGATCCCAAACTGGTGAAATGAATCAAGATGTAAGCCTCAGACTAATAGGCTCAGAGATTGCGCCATCTACACCCACACTCAAGAGAGCATTCGAAATAGCCGCCGGTTTGACGTTGTTAAGGACACCCTCAATATCTAAAAAAGTTAACAAACGTGTACTCATTGCAACTCAGAGATCTTTTAGTATATGTTAGCAATGAATGCAAAGCGGTGTCCACCGATCTCCCCTTCCATTAGACATGCTGAGAAAAGGAGAGAAGGTGTAATCGAATAGTGGCCATTAAGTATAAGTCGATAAGACGCTCCAGCATCTCCAGCAGGGTTGACGATAAGCTTATGGTACCAAGGTCCTTCGGACGTGGGTGCGAGCTTCTGCCCTTTAGGGTAAAAACCGCCTTTACATCCGACGAGGAATGTATACCATTTCCAAGTAGGCCCGGAACATACTCTCAATCTCACCATGACTATCGATTGTTGTACGTCTGCCGGAATAATGCCATCCGGTCTTGGGGACTTAAACGGATCAAAACTGTTAACACCCTATACTATTTTACTATTCGATAGAATAGAATCAGAATCACAGGAGGCTATTACAGTTCGAGTGTACTCTGGCACTCCACCAGGTGAGCTTTCAGGGAAGTAAGTGTCAGACAAGACCTCGATAGGTTCTCCACTAGAGGTTGTCCAAGTACCATCTTGTTTCAGCAAATAGGTTGGCATGTTTGGAGCAGCAGACACAATTTTCGGCAGTCTGGAAGTCTTCCTGGATTCCTCAACTTGTTCACTGAAACTCTTCCACGACTACCGCTTAGAACTTCTAATTTCGTTTTTAAGAAATTTTAGGTTTGTTTTGTAGTTTGACCAGAGTCTAACCCCGAGTACTTCGCCATATTAAAGCTTCTTCTGCTCACAGCCCTTAGCTCTCCAATCCGAGCGTTCCACCACGGAGGTTTCCACCTTCCTTTATGCCTGGTAACTGGGCACGATTTGGTCGCAGAATTATCAAGCACTGCTGCCGGGGTTTAAACCATGGCATCCAGCTCCTGCCTACTATGTGGTTGACATGGTGAGGGGATCGTGCTCCTTTGAGACATTCCCTAAATTTACACCAATTGGTTCTTTTACGATTCCTGAAAACTGAGTTGTCACTAGTGCACTTGTTCAGTCGAAACTGCCGGTACCGGTGATCTGAGAATGACTGCTCTGGTGACACCCGTCAATCCCGCAGCAAATGATTCATATCCTCTGAACCAATGGTAAGGGTCAGGACCTGTTGTCTGCCCTTAGCGACAAAGCTAAGTTCCCAGCCTTCATTACAAATAAGGAGTTTTGTGCCTAACAAGAGCTCGAGAAGCTGTCTCCTCTCTCACTTGTGTCGGAACTTCCCCACATCGCATGGTATGCATTAGTGTCACCATACACTGTCGAACTCGTACTCCTCAACATAGATGGAGGCGGGTCTCTCCCAAATAGAACGCCACGGATTTGCGACGAGTGAATTCAAAGAGCCACTATAGGCTATGTCCACACTTGACATTCCATTCAGCATGGAATCTTACGTTCAAAGTCAAAGCACAAGATATCCAACATGGGTGGGTTTCTTTTCATCTTCGATTTTTGTTCATGGCTTTCTAAGCTCCGGATGGCGCAACGGTTAGCTGGTTCGCCTTCTATGCACTGGGCCCAGTTCGATTCCAACGGAATGCAGTAGTTTTCGATAAAAAGGGGAATCACGTGTTGGACTATGGGCCCACTTAGCTGTTAAATGAGTACCCATTTATCGGGTAAATAACTCGGTTGATTATGTTGCTGATCACACACCTCCTCACACACGATCTAGAAAATGAGATTAGATGAAAGCTTTGTAACGGACGGTTTGGTGGGCATTCGAAGATGCCCGTGGGAAGGGAGCCTAAGGTAGCATAATTTACCGTGAAGGTCGGGCCGTGCCATCTGGCGAAGAAAAAGGCTCCTCAACGAGCTAAGCAGCGGCCTATGCTTGCTGTAGCTCCGTTCGGGAGATGTGGGCGGAGTTTTCGCTGCTCGTTGCCCCTGTCCTTTACGTATTAACAAAAATTCATAGGCCTGGGTAAGAGAACACAAACAGGGGAGGTAAAAATGGGGAATGAAAAAAAATAGTCGATAAGGATGGAATGGTTGTCGGACGGATCAGACGCCCACGTGGTCGTACCTGGGTCCAGGTGTAATGGGATCCTCGGCTTCTGGTTTCGTACCACCAACAGATCACTACTCATCAGGTGCTGCTTCGATCTGCCGGTGGGAGCAGCACTACCAGACCATAATATGGTTCATTACAGGTGGCTCATACAGGGCAGCTTCTACTTCGAGGCCTGCCACGAAGAAGAAGCTGAGGACAATGTGTGCTGCTAAAAATAGAAAAAAAAAAACAAAACAGAAGCGAGCTGAGTACCGGAATCAGCCGACAACCATAGTAGAGGGGAAAAATTAGCAAAGCAAAAAAAAAATCTACTACATTTCCCAATCATTCAGATGATCAACAAGTTACAAAGAATTCTGAGGCCAGCAGAGGCGCAACACTGCATTCCTTGCCGTAATTCACTCATAAACTCTGTAAGCTGCTGAGCAGATGAATAATTGAAAAATGCAATACTGTGTAAAGAATTTTTTGTAAGTTACGTAGAAGGACAATCCTAGCAAACAAAAAGGTATCCAGGGCTCCTCCGCGCTTCGTCCGGTCACCGAAGATGCTCCAAATGCGGCAATTCAAAGCATTTATGGAGGCCTTAAATACGTGGCTAAACCACAAAAGACAAACACAACACCAGGATTGCTTTGTTGAACTGACTCTAAAAGGATAATCTACTCTATAGGAAGGATTGGGGTGCTACAGAGGAAAGCCCAGCTACTTGAAGGGAAAATACGTTAAGTAAAAATGGATAAGTCCTAAGACTTAGAGCAAGTAGCCTTAATGTGCTTGTGGGGATACAAATCGGTGGAAGGACTAAAAAGGAACCCAAAGAAGTCCTTCTTAGTCCTGTTCTGTACCAGAAATGGGCCCCACGTTGGGCGCCAAATATTTAACGGACGGTTTGGTGGGCATCCGAAGATGCCCGTGGGGACGGAGCCTAAGGAAGCATAATTTACCGTGAAGGTCGGGCCGTGCCATCTGGCGAAGAAAAAGGCTCCTCAACGAGCTAAACAGCGGCCTATGCTTGCTGTAGCTCAGTTCGGGAGATGTGGGCGGAGTTTTCGCCGCTCGTTGCCCCTGTCCTTTACGTATTAATAAAAATTCATAGGCCTGGGGAAGACAACACAAACGGGGGAGGTAAAAATCTGGAATGAAAAAAATAGTCGATAAGGATGGAATGGTTGTCGGACGGATCAGACGCCCACGCGGTCGTACCTGGGTCCAGGTGTAATTGGACCCTCGGCCTCTGGTTTCGTACCACCAACAGATCACTACTCATCAGGTGCTGCTTCGATCTGCCGGTGGGAGCAGCACTACCAGACCATAATAATCATTACAGGTGGTTGATTACACTTTTCAACAAAGCATTCTTCTTGACGACCGAAAGTTGAATACATGTGGACATACCAATACAGATACGAACCGAAAGTGCGGGCGAACTTTGGGCTCAGTTATAGAGAATCTATCTTAGAAGAGAGAGACAAAGAAATGAAATTGAGCGAGAGCAATCAAGCAATTTTGCACGAGAGCAAGGCGAATTTGACTTTCCGAATGGCAACTATCTGGACCGTGTGGGTGTTCCGGGGGAGAGGGCGTGTGTCTGTTTACTTTTTACTAGATCATATGTGGTGGAATTATATCAGAGAATTGTCTATTTCCTATCCATATATCTCTATGACAAATACATATATAGGGACGAATTGCCGAGAAACATGTTGACACTCAACCTTCGCGTTCAACTGTGATTTAATGTGATCTTATACGAGACATTTGTAGTCCGGATGGCGCAACGGTTAGCACGTTCGCCTTCAACGCACTGTCGTGTCGGTCTATGAGCCCACTCAGCTGTTAAATGAGTACCCATTATGGGGTAAATAACTCGGTTGAGTGTGTTGCTGATCACATACCTCTGCACAAAAACCGTCACGATCTAGAAAATGAGATGATGCTAACTCATCTCGAGGCCGTGGTTCAAATTGGACTGTTGCACCAGTTATTTATTTATACGAGACATGGATCAACGACTGACCAGTCGTTTTGGTATACTCCTATTTCATCGGGCCACGCCTCGTGGTTCGCGCCTTGGCTATTAGTGGCCTTGCTTCTGTGGCGTATAAAGCGAACGAAGTGAGCGTTCTAAGGCGGTATACTGAGGCTTGCAAGCCCTAAGGCCGTGGAGCGTAGCGGGCGCAGCCCACGCAAAGGGAGTGTGAAATCAACCCAATTTAAAACCCCCTATTGGTTAAATACGCCAATCACTATGCATCGCCCGGTCAACTAGGAATGTTCCGTATTTGTATTTAAGTCCGCAATTCGCCTGCACTTTCGTCGCATATCTGTGCGGCGGCTGCTTGAATTCGATTGCTGCAGGTCAGTGGCATTCGTTTAGCTCTGGAATCACTCCGCTTGAACCGAATATGGATAATATGCCTGCTGCGGACAATATACAGCGTATAGTGACGATGATGTGTCAGAGAAAATGGCTTGCAATGGTTGCGGTCCCAAAACTCCAAAATCAGGAACGTGGTCCAGTTCCAATCTAGCCCCGGGTCCGTGGTTCATAAACTGTCTGAAAAACGGCTATGATCCATCAGCTGTCAGTTTTTATGTTTCTGCCAAATGGAACAGCTGACGGCATTCGAATCGAATTACGAGTGTGTGCTTATTCATTTCTTTAGTGTCTTTCATCGACTTTCATTTACAGACGACATAAGACAGAAAACTAGCGACCGCATCACTAGAACTCCGTAGCAATTGAAAAAAAAACAAGCTAGCCTTCGCGTGAAGGGTACCATACCTTCGTTGTGTTTTGTAGTACATTTGCCACTTTGAAGAAGTAGTAATGGACCAAGAGGCGACTGTCGTAAAAGTGTGGTGTCCGAACTGTCGGGATTTGGTATTATAAAAAGAAGCACATAATAATGTTGAATAAGAAATCGTTGGTCGGCCGAAGCAAAACTTGACCATTAATACACAATTAACCTAATTATCTAGGAAATTAAGGGGCCAAAATGCGGTGTCCGAACTGTCGGATCAAACCTTTTCTATTCGAAAGACAAAGTTGCTCTCATGTCAAAAACGCCGGTCGGCCGAGCCGCATCCTGTCGGAAGTGCTCGGCCGACCACTTTGAAAGTACCGATTTTTGTGGTCTAGCACCGGTGTCCGAACTGTCGGATCGAACCTTTTCTATTCGAAAGGCAAACCGGCATTTTTGACATGAGAGCAAGTTTGTCTAGGAATACTATTGATTATTGTGAAATTTTAAAACAACATCGGGAATGTGATTTCACTAGAAATAACTAAATAATAATATTGCGAAATTTGAAAACAACATCTTTAGAAATAAAAAAGTTTTTCTCACAAAGACGAATTTTTGGACCGGTCGTTCCTATGGCAGCTATATGACGTAATGGTCCGATTCAGTTGGTTCCGACTTATTTACAGCGGGCAATAGAAAAAAGGCGTTGTACAAAATTTCAGCTCGATAGCTTTAAAACTAAGGGACTAGTTTGCATAGAAACAGACAGACAGACGGACAAAGCTTAATCGACTCGTCTCATCGTACTGAACAAGAATATATAGGTATATAGTTTATATGGTCGGAGATGCTGCCTTCTGTGCGTTGCAAACTTCATGGCAAAGTTAATATACCCTATCACATCCGTGAAGGCTATAAAAAAAACACACCCGCATGTATCAGCTGTAAGCTGTCAGAAGTTTGGGTAAAATAGACGGGAAAAAAATTATGTTTCGGAAAATGACGTAACCTGGAACATGTTCCCTTGTACCACTGGGTGGCGTTTCTAAGAAAATCAGAGAAAAGATCCAAGAATCACTGATCCGTTTCAGAAACTCCAACCCAATGGCTGCGTTCCTAAAACTTCGGTGCTGAGTCAGCGCTTTACAATTGCTGATCAGCAAAATGTATTTATTTTCGTGTTTTAGAAACAGCTTGCCGTCTGTCTCATTTGCCATGTTCAGTTTGGCATTTGACAGAAAATTCGAAATTTCTTGCTTTGATGAGTCGTAGGTGACACAGAAGATATCGTACCAATTTTCCTTCCCACAATAAAGTTTGGCATTCACGTTAAAAACACGACCATCGATCATACAGAACATAACCGAGGTTAGAATCGAAGTTTGACGGAACAGGCATTTGCCTTTTGCAGCCTGACAATGGCTGCGTTCATACAAAACAAGCTAGCCTTCGGCTAGCTTGCCGAGGGTATGATACCCTTCACGCTTCGGTATCATACCTTCGTTGTGTTTCGTGGTACATTTGCCCTTTTGAAATTAGTAGTAAAACTTGTTCAGATTTCACTGTTCCTATAGGAGGTAAGTATATGAAATAGTGGGCTGATTTCAACCAAATTTAGGAACGTGGCTTAGCAGTCAATACGGTTGAATAATATGCAATTTCGTAAAAATATCTTCAGAAAGAAAAAAAGTTTTTTTCTGACAAAAACTTGCTTGTGGGACGGTCGTTCCTATGACAGCTATATGGTAGAGTAGTCCGATTTCAACCAAATTCGGAATTATGATTTCACTAAAGATACTATTGATTATTGTGAATTCCGAAAACAATGTCTTTAGAAATAAAAAAGTTTTTCTCACAAAGACGAATTTTTGGACCGGTCGTTCCTATGACAGCTATATGAGGTAGTGGTCCGATTTCAACCAAATTCGGGAAAGTGATTTATGTAAAGATATTATTGATAAGTGTGAAGTCTGAAAACGATATCTTTAGAAATAAAAAAGTTTTTCTCACAAAGACGAATTTTTGGACTGATCGTTCCTATGGCAGCTATATGACGTAGTGGTCAGATTTCAACCAAATTCGTGAATGTGATTTAGATATAGATACAATTGATTCTTCTCAAGTTTGAAAAAGATATCTTTAGAAATAAAAAAGTTTTTCCCACAAAGACGAATTTTTGGACCGGACGTTCCTATGGCAGCTATATGACGTAGTGGTCCGATTCTATTGGTTCCGACATATATACTACGTGCAATAGAAAGAAGGCTTCGTACAAAATTTCAGCACGTTAGCTTTAAAACTGAGGGACTAGTTTGCATAGAAACAGACAGACAAACGGACAGACGGACAGACAGACAGACGGACAAAGCTTAATCGACTCGTCGGTGGTCAGGTCTGTGGGGAAACTCATGGGCAAGTCTACATAGCACCTCCGCGTGGTGGCTGCTGGTAACTTCGCGAATAGCGAAGGCTGAGCTATGGGGCCGGTCGCGTGTACTATCACATTACGCGAGTACCGCCGTTTTGCGATATGTAAGCAATCGACACACTCCCTACTTGGCCAACTCTTGTGTTCTATAGTTTTGGCGAAGGTAGCCCATACGGAGTGTCAAATGTCCTAAATCCCCGGGGTGTTATGCGACCGTGCCCATCGGGGGAAGGTGACCAGGGACGCAAATGGTCATCACAAACGGAGCAAGTTACTGCCACACATCTGTACAATAACCAGTTGTATGGGTAGTGTAAACTGTCTCCCCGACCGTACGTTGGCAGAGGGGCGCCTATGAAACTCTCTGCATAGGTGACACGGCGACCAGGTGTGAGGTTGGAGCTGGTGACTGAGGTGAAAGTTCACCTGCGGGGTTCCGGATCCAACACTTCACTTTGCTCCTTTCTTGCATCTGTTGAACCGCGGTCTACAGAGTAGCGATCTGTTAGACTAGGAGAGAAACCTTGATTTGCTTCAAGGGTAGCAGGTGCAGAGTGGCATGAACGCCTACGGAACTTTCGGGAGGTCGCGAGGGAGTCTGCTTCGCGGCACAAAGAGAGGAAAGAACGGCCGGATCGTCATAATGTTCCTATAGGGGCGGGGAGTAGCGGGAAGCAATATGCTGGCAGTTGCCTCGGCTGTGGTCCGAGAACGGGAAACCCAAACCTGAATCAATAAATAAAAACAAGAATATGAAAATACATCAAGACATTCTTGGAGAAAGTGGCTGGAGGAATTCCAATGAGACGGACAGCGACGACTCGCAAGGGTTGAAGAGGTTAGTCTCTGAAGAAGACGCTCCAGGGGAGAAGGGAGGCGTTGTTGGAGCGGACAATGACGCGCCAGAAGGCGCGGAGAGGTTAGTTCAGACAACGTGCACTCTGATCAACGTTCAATCTGCTGACTATCAGGGATGGTGGCGGGCCCGAACAAAGAAACACTAACTGTGTGCCAGCTGAATATTCATCATAGTAAAGCGGCATCAGCGATGATGACGAGATGCTTTGATGAAGAGAAACTGGACATAGCTTTAATACAGGAACCCTGGATTTTACAAAACAAAATTAGGGGTTTGTCACAACAAACCGCAAATCTGTACCATGCACAGGTGGACGGTAAAATAAGGACATGCATCCTGGTGCGTCATGGAATACGTGCAGTACAAATGATGCATCTCTGCTCGCCTGATCTTACGGTAGTAATGATCGGCAGTGGTGCAGGATCATTCCTAATTGCATCAGCATATCTCCCTTATGATGCACCAGAACCACCTCCATCAGAGGAAGTAGAAAATCTGGTAAGGTATTGTAAAGAAAGAGATATGGCCCTGATCATAGGCTGTGATGCCAATGCGCACAACACTGTGTGGGGCAGCACAGATGACAATCCCAGAGGACAGCAGCTGCTAGAATTTGTGGAAAAGTACAATCTGCTGGTAGCAAACAAGGGGGTCGCTCCCACCTTCGTGGATGCACGAAGGGCTGAGGTGATCGACATTACCCTAAGCTCTGTTAATATGCTTGACAGAGTTCAGAATTGGAGAGTTGTGGACAGGCTAACCATGTCTGATCACAGGGCTATCCAGTTTGAAATTCTGTATGGCAGAAAACGGAGTAGCGAACGCAAACGTATAAGAGTGCCAAAAAATACTGATCGTGTTAAGTACGAGACATATTTATTGGAACAAGTCGAGGATATTCAAGACGGAATACCTCGGAATACGGTCGAGATAGAGCGAACAGTGGAACAACTGAACTCCGCTATTAATCGCGCCTTCGAACACGCTTGTCCCTCCACAGTAGTGGACGAAAAGGACCCAACACCATGGTGGAGTAGGGAACTGGAGTCTATGAAAAAAGAGACAAGGAAAGCCTTTAACCGTTACATGAGGGAGAGAGACTCTCACTCTTGGGAACTATACAAGGACAAAAAGAGGGAGCTGAAAAGAACCTTACGTCTTCGGAAACGAAATACGTGGAGGGAATTCGGCTCTAGCATGAAGGATACGTCGGAAGTATGCAGATTACAGAAGATGATATCGAAAGACACTGCTTCGAAAATGGGGCTGATACGCAAAGTTGATGGTTCCATGACAGAAACAGTGGAAGAAACGTTGCAGGCCCTGATGGAGGTACATTTTCCTGGAAGTTTCAAGTCAGACCAACCATGGCCTCAAACTAACATGGGAGCTGGTGGGGTAAGTCAACAAGAAGCTGAGAGGATAATAACTCCAAATGGAGTCAAAAGTGCTATAAACTCTTTTGCTCCATTTAAAACGGCTGGAATGGACGGAATATTCCCGGCACTATTACAGTGGGGCATGAGCGCTCTACTAGATAGGATCCGGAATATATTCGTCGCCTGTCTTTCAGCAGGCTATATCCCGAAGGCATGGAGGGAGGCTAAAGTGGTCTTCCTGCCTAAACCGGGAAAGAAAGACTATACAGAGGCAAAGTCCTTCAGGCCGGTTAGCCTTACATCATTCCTATTGAAAACAATGGAAAAGGTGTTGGTGGACTACCTGGAGAACACCACGCTAATGTATAGTCCTCTGAGTAGGTGCCAACATGCTTATAGAGCAGGCAGATCTACGGAAACCGCTCTACATGAACTTGTTAGAGTTGCAAAGAGAGAGATTAACAATGGCGGGATCGCTATGTCTACTTTTATGGATATAGAGGGTGCTTTTGATAAAATCTCCTTTACCAAACTAAGGAACGCCCTGATTGAGCGGGGGGTTGATTACATTATAATTAAGTGGATCGACTCTATGCTTAAGCAGAGGGCGGTAAATCTTAGCAGTGGATGTGACAGAATACGGGGTAAGGTAGTCCCAGGATGCCCACAACGAGGTGTTCATTCGCCTCTACTGTGGAACATCACCGTGGACAGTCTTCTCTGGAAGCTGGACTCGATGGGCGTACAATTCTAGGACACAATTCTAGGTTGCATGGGACAAGCTCTCAAAGTAACCGAAGAATGGTGTAATGAGCAAGAGCTAACCATAAACGCTAGTAAATCAAACACTATGATTTTTACTCGTAAGAGGAAAGACATAGAGATAACTCCCTTATGGCTTTTTGGTTCGGAAATTAAGGTGTCCAAGGAAGTGAAGCATCTAGGAGTTACCCTAGATGCGAAACTAACTTGGAATGTTCACGTTGATGAAAAGATCCAAAAAGCGAAAAGGATTTTGCATCAATGTAAGAGAGTGTGTGCTCGTAGGTGGGGAATTTCACCTAAAGCGACACACTGGATTTACGCAATGATGGTAAGACCTATTCGAGCCTACGCATCAGTGGTATGGTGGCCAAAAGCCATGCAGAATACCACAAAGCAGAAGCTAGATGGGGTACAAAGGATAGCTTGCGTAAGCATATGTGGTGCAATGCGCACCACACCAACGCGAGCAATGGAGGCATTGCTGGGACTGCCGCCGTTGGACTTATTTATAAAGAAAACGGCGGCGCTTTCGGCAATACGCATGGAAAGGGATGCCATGTGGCATCGCTTTGGAACTAGCAGCGGTCATAAGAGCATCCTAGACATTATTCATGATGAGGTCAGGGAGACTCTAATGCCGGTAGAAGGCATAAGTAGATGTAGGGTAGTTGAAAGACTACACAAGACTCACATTGCAGATGGAAACATACATAATGAGTGTATGTACAATGACATCAGCATTTTTACTGATGGCTCTTTAATGGACGGTAAAGCGGGGGCGGGGGTTTACTCTGAAGAGCTAAACCTAGCATGTGCGCTTAGTCTAGGAGAGTATGTGTCCGTATACCAGGCAGAAATGCTTGCCTTGTTGCATGCGTTGGACCACTTACTTGAAGGTCAGGTGCGGGGGAAGAAAATCCTTATTGCACTGGACAACCAATCGGTGATCAGACGCATGCAGCAGACGAACATAAACTCTAAACTGGTACTAGAGTGTGTCCGGAAGCTCAACACGTGTGCCTCAGAAAATGAGGTTACGCTGATGTGGGTAAAAGGACACATAGGTACAACAGGAAATGAGGCGGCGGATGCCCTAGCAAAACAGGGATCTGCGGCAACTTTCATTGGCCCAGAACCCAGAGTTGCTCTGGGGAACGGCATGATTGGAGCGAAGGTTGGGAAGTGGATGGACTCCATGCATCAACAAAGATGGCAGGAGCTAGTCACTTGCAAACAAGCTCGGAATGCAATAACCAGCCTTTTAGGCAGGGAAGCGAGAAAGGTACTGAGTTATAAACGGAGTACCCTAAGCTGGATAACTGCCTTGGTCACAGGGCATGGTAATTTTAAGGCTCATCTGGCCAAGATGAAAATCGGGGAAGATGACGTTTGCAGGCTATGCCTGGAGGAGGCCGAGACGGCAGCACACATTGTGTGCGAATGTCCAGCACTGGCTAGCACGAGGTTGAGGATCACAGGCAAGCACACGATAAGTGTAGAAGCCATGAGTGAACTCAGCTTCAAACAAATGCTAGCAATAACACGGGACTCAGTGATGAAGAAAGAGGTCGACAATTATCAGTCGACATCTAGAAGTCACTGATGACCGGGAGGGGGCGAAAAGGGACCCAAACGTTAGTGGTCTGCTTCGGCTATCCCCCAGAGTATATAATAATAATAATAATAATTAATCGACTCGTCTCATCATACCGACCAAGAATATATATATAGTTTATATGGTCGGAGATGCTTCCTTCTGTGCGTTGCACACTTCATGACAAAGTTAATATACCCTATCACATCCGCGAAGGGTATAAAAATCGCTGAGTCAGCGCTTCACAATTGCTGACCAGCACATTGAGTGCGTTCAGAAGGTGGCAAAAGGGCAGAAAACGCTCGCGAGCAGCTCCGCAACTGCTCGCGAGCAGCTCCGGAGCTGCTCGGTTTGGAGTCTGCACCTGCTGAACGCTACTTCACCAGCTGAAAAACTACGATGAAAGAATACAGGATGTAATATAAGCGAGAATTTTGGGAACCATTTTCTTCATGTGGTTGTGCGCACCAACACTATCTCATTTTCAATGGGCTCATTCACCAAACATGAGCAACAACGCGGCAACTACTGCCGCTCCGGAGCATTCGTTCTGGAATGACTACCTCGCTTTGTTATTGTGTGTGCTATCGGAATCCACATGGCACATGATCCGAACATACAGAAGGTCTTATCAAGACAAATATTTCTTTCTCTACGATTTTGTGAAATTTATCCTGAAATACAACGCGAAAACCACGAAACTAGTACGAAATCTTTTTATTTCCGGGACTCTCGCACTTTTCGCTACGGAGGTGAAGTAGCAGCTCAGCAATATGAATGAGCCCAATGGTGAAAATGACAGACGGACATCGGTTTACCTTGCGACTGGCGAGAAATGGCCCGCGAAAGAAAACAATTGTTTTATTAAGAACACAATTGTATTTTATTTATTCCAACGCCACATCACGGTTCCGCACATCTTAAAGGACGCGTTCAACACTTTTACGTGTGTAATGAGATTCTTATTTTCCGGAAATTCTACTTGTTTCGGCGGACTTTTACGACGCGCGCTATTTTTGTAAAATTTGGGTGTTTCGCACTATATTTTACACTTACAAGCCCACAAATAGAATTTAAGATTCGAATCTCGCAAGATTACGAAAAAATTTCACCAAACAAACTTAACTTGCTCTTATTAAACCGCACTTGAAAATTCCACTGCACCAATTCACTTCTTTAAAACTAGGAACTGTCAACCAAACAATTGTCATCCAGTCTAAACAACCAAAACAGCTGTTAAAGTTTGGTTCCCCACACACATAGTGTATATGTGCGTTAGATCTCATCCATATAGATCGTTGCTGAAAAATCGACCAGCTGAAAGCTGACGATGACAATTTTAGACGTCAAGTGCCGAAAAGTGGAACATACATGAATCCCACGCTGTCCATTACAAAAATCACGAACAACGAGAAAACAAAGTCAAAAGCACCCGAAAACCAAAGAACTAGAAGCCGAAAGCGGCGAAAACACAACAACCAACTTGATAACTGTCAAAATTCGAAAGTCGCAACTTGAGCGTGAGGTTGAAAAAGAAGAAGAAGAACCTGAGCACTGAGCACTGATCAGTGAGCAGAAATATTTCTTGCTCGGTGAAAATTGATCATGCTCACCCGAGCAGAAGTTGCTCGGTCACTTCTGAACCCGCTCGTTCTTAACATGTTCGCTGAGCGGAAGTTGCTCAGTTCCTTCTGAACGCACACATTGTGATTATTTTCGTGTTTTAGAAACGGCGAACCTCATGTTTTATTTGTCAAATGCCATGTTCACTTTGGCATTTGACAGAAAATTCGAAATTTCTTGCTTTGATGAGGCCTAGGTTACACACAAGATATGATATCAACTTTCTTTCCCACAAAAAGGTTTAATAATTACGTTTAAAACATGACCATCGACTCAACACAACCGAGGTTAGAATCGAAGTTTGACAATTTTCAAATGTCAAATATTGTGCCGAGCCAGAAAAGCGAACAAATTTTCTGCTGACTAAAAGAGCAAGCGTGTCATTGCTTCGTTCAGCGCAAGCGTTTCTACGACAAATTACCATGCAGCACTAATCGCTTCTTAGTGCTTTTTCAGCGATGGCGTTCAATAATTGAAAGTGTTAAATATTGCGCTGAGCCAGAAAAACCAGATAATTTTGACTAAAAGTGAAAGTGCAAGTTTTTCTACTAGTGATGTGTACCACAGTAACGAGTCGTTCATTTTGAACGACTAAACAGAATGTGCGAAAGATTCGGCACAACGAAATAGCCTCCGAGTCGCCCAATTTATGAATGATACACTGTAAAATTAATTCCCAAACTAGCCCATCGCATAAATACTACCCAACGCATAACCAATCCACGCTAATTTCTCATTACATATAATGTACAACAATACATTCATTCATTCACATCCCATTATCTATCTAAAACTAAAACCACCATTATCTATCTTCCAAAGCAATCCCATCTAAATCCATTCATAATCATCTCAATGCAGTATGCAATGGACGCATGGTGTATACTACCATATATATACACAACAACGCATGATGACTGCAAGCATATCAAAAATTATTTACTTACGTCGCACCGCACATCCAAGTTTCTCCAAATACAGAAAACAATCCCAACATCGTAAAACAAAAGTATTCGTCTTACGTATCATTATCTCAAGTTCAACTTTAGCTGAAACCAAACAAAACCCCATAGCTTCCACTTGCACCACAGTGTAAGCAAACGCAAATTTCCAGTTGCTGTAATACATACAATTTAACATCATAGAAGAACGATATAAAATCGAATCGTTCAAAAAGAACGATACAAAATCGAATAGTTCAAAAAGGGTCGTTCAAAAAGAACGACCCAAAATCGAATCGTTCAAAAAGATTCGTTCAAAAAGAACGATACAAAATCAAATCGTTCAAAAAGAGTCGTTTAAAAAGAACGATACAAAATCGAATCGTTCAAAAAGAGTCGTTCAAAACGAACGACACAAAATCGAATCGTTCAAAAAGATTCGTTAAAAAGGAACGATACAAAATAAAATCGTCCAAAAAGATTCGTTCAAAAAGAACGATACAAAATCGAATCGTTCAAAAAGAATGATATAAAATCAAATCGTTCAAAAAGAGTCGTTCAAAAAGAACGATACAAACAAAAGGCATTGGGGAGGTCGCTGAATCAGAGTCTGGGGTCAAAAAAGAGAAAAAAACATTGGGGTCGCTCACCTCAGATTGGCAAAAACCGTTTTCATGGGAAAGTAGTCCGATCTGGCTGGCTTGAACTAAAGGGCATTGGGGGGTCGCTGACTCAGAGTCTGGGATCAAAAAAGAGAAAAATCCGGGCCTGGAGACCGAAGCGTATATACCCTAGACTTGTGCAGACCTAGTGGTGATACCAAAAGTACAAATTGGCAAGGACCATGCATTAAAACTGAGTTTCCTATATGGCCGGCTTATAGGGGAGGTTGGCACTCATTCAGAGGGACCTGGCCATTCTCAAAATCAATTAACTAACCCACTATGCAAGTACTTGTCGAAGTCGATAGCTTCATTCGATCGAAAGTTATCGCTTATTTGAAGTCTCACTTGAAGGGGAGGTAGAGGTCTCTTTTGTCGAATCTTGCGCATTTTTAATAATAATAGCCAGTACGAATATTTGACCCAAAATTCAAGTCACTAGCTTAATTTTATCGAAAGTAATCGCTTATTGGAAGTTTCATTTCTAGGGGAGGTAGGGGTTCTTTGGGACGGATCTTGGCCATCATTGCTATCAACCAATAAGATCATCCTACAAATACCTGAAAAAAGTCTGTTTCTTCATTCTATCGAAAGTTATCACTCATTTGAAGTTTCATTTGTAGTGGAAGTAGGAGTTTCGCTGATCGGATTTTACGTAGTTTCAATATCAGCCAGATGAATCCTACTACAAACATTTGACCAAATTTCAAGTCGCTAGCTTTATTTTATCGTAAGTTATCGCTTATTTTAAGCTTCATTTGTAGGGGAAGTAAGGGTTTTTTTTTGGTCGGATCTGGCGCATCTTTAATACCACCTAACTCAATCTCACTTCAAACATTTGACCGAAATTTCAAGTCGCTGGCTTCATTCTATCAAAAGTTATCGCTTATTTTAAGTTTCATTTGTAGGGGAGTTAGGGGTTGTTTGAATCGGATCTTGCCCATTTTCAATATCAACTAACTAGATTTTACTAGCAACAATCTAGCAAATTTTCAACTCGCTAGCCTCATTATGTCGAAAGTTATCGTTATTAAAAAAATATTTATTTTTTTGAAATTTGTAAGGGAGTTAGGCGTTCCTTTGATCTGATTATGCCCAACTTACTAAAACTCAAGCAGTTTCTCACTTCAGGGTTATATGCCAAAAATCAGGTGTCTCCGTAAATTGGTTCAAGAGTTATAGACAAAAAACGTAAAAAGTAGGGTAGTACGGGGCTCTTTGTAAAAAAATTACCGTTATTTTTCAACTGATCCATTTTATTTTTCCGGGAGAGTATGAGATTACCCTCACAAATAATCTTTCAAAGCTAGAGCTTTTCATATTTATTTAATCGGGAGTTATAGATACATTTATGTATTTTACATATGTAGGGGAGGTAGGCGTTCTCTTGGCCTGATCCTACCCATTTGCAATACCAACCAACTAGATCACACTGTCAAGATTTGATTAAAATTTCAAGGCTCTAGCTTTATTCTATCGAAAGTTATCGTGCGAACGGACAGACAGACATGATCATTTATATATATACATTGCTATACCTCCGGAGTCTCCTTTAAGGTGTTACATCTTTTCGTCGTGACAAAAACAATATACCCTATACAAAAAGTCTAGAGTATGAAAACAATTTTTTTTTTGTAAAAAGTACTAATTTTATTGAATATGTTACAGATGTCAGTATTTGTACTTTGCGCCTTGGCAATACTAAAGGTGCCAGATGCAATCTGACACTTCCATTGGAAAGTTTAGCATAAACGTGCTCACAACGTTTAATCGTACGAGCGCTATTTCTTTCGTTTTACAGTGGCTAAAAATTTTTGTCTCGGGTAAAAAAAGGAATTAAGCCGTGAACATTTTCGTGTCATGATTTTTTACGAGTGTCGGCATGGACTATCTTGACAAGAGTGCAACGATCAACTACTTCGGCTTTTGGTGATAAAGCTCCACATTTTGCAACGGTAAAACGCTGGTTTGCAGAATTCAGTCGCATCCGCCTATTGCTCACCGATGAATTTCGTGAAGGTCGTTTAAAATCGGACGTAATCGCAGAAAAGATTGATGCCGTGTGCGAAATAATAAAGCAAGATTGTCATGTGACATATTGTGAGACTGAGTCGTCCCTGGGCATTAGTTCCACCACCGGGCCCGTGTTTTTTAGGGGCCCGTAAATTCCAAAAATTTTAAATAAAAAAATTAAAAATTATTTTTATCATACATAACACATTTCATATATTAACCACAATATGGTATTTATGAAATCAAAATTATTCTTAATTAATAGATATTATAGATTTCTCTTATATTGGTAAGCCTGACACTTTAGAGACCGATATGGAATTGACCGTGGCGATAATACAAGTGTTTTCAAAGCGATTTCATTTGGCGTTGCCATTATTCCTTATGGGACCACATAAAAGTTGAGTCCCGGGCTCGGATTTTCTCTCGACGGCCCTGCGTACAGTCATGGTTGCCAATTCATGAACCTACTCTTTTTAACCTACTCCGTACACCGGACTAGGTCGACCTACTCCGCAATCGAAAAATGATCAAGTCGAAAAATGATCAAGTCGAAAAATGGTTCCTTTAAGTTCAGGTCGGAGCAGTTGAAAAATGAACAGGGAAAAGGTTTAATATGTAGTTCCGTCTGTCGGTATCGGAGCATGATCAGATAAGATCGTTTAAATCTGGGGGAATAGAAAAGTAGGTGAGAGAACTGAATTTTTGATTAGATTGGATGATGTGACATACTATTGTGTACAAATATAACCCGGAATTTTGAATTTAAACTGCGTGGGCATTTCGTTGGACACAAATGTTTTTATTTTTAAGTTGGACTGTTACTGACATCTGTGTCTTGATTAGTTGAAGAGTGATGCTCGTACGACCCCGAACAACCGATCAATCAAGTGAATATCGTGCCAAAGGTGAGCCAAGACCGAAAAAATCGCGCCAAAGTCGCTCAAAAATTAAGGTCATGTTGACGGTTTTCTTCGATTATCGTGGTGTTGTGCATTACGAATTCCTTCCACCGGGCCAAACTGTCGACAAGGAATATTATTTGAAAAAAACTCTTGGTTTTTGCACCATGACAACGCAACATCTCACACTGTACTCGTTATTCGTGGCCATTTCGCCAAAAATTCCACCCATATTGTTCCGCAACCGCCATAATCGCCTGATTTAGCTCCATGTGACTT
This sequence comes from Chloromyia formosa, assembly GCA_964017055.1. Classification (NCBI taxonomy): domain Eukaryota; kingdom Metazoa; phylum Arthropoda; class Insecta; order Diptera; family Stratiomyidae; genus Chloromyia; species Chloromyia formosa. The sequence continues at coordinate 85,070,740 of OZ024813.1, read as the reverse complement.
CTGGCTATTCAGCAAAATGAAAACACCGCTCCGGGGACACCGTTTGGACATGACAGAAGAGATTCAAGTCGAATCGAGGAAGGTGCTGAAGGCCATACCGAAACAGGACTTTTCAAAGTGTTTTGATGAGTGGAAAATTCGCTGGCATAAGTGCATTGCAGCCGAACTCAATTTACTTTAGTTAAGGGCCGTTTTCCAAGCGACGATTCGTACTCCGGAGCGGGCTACGTTTTTTACATTCTATATGATCTATCCTACCGCACATCGACGGCGACGAATACTTCATATAGAATGTGAAAAACGTAGCCCGCAGCGATTTATGTTCCCGCCGCTTGGAAAAGGTCATATACGTATAATATCAAATATTGTGGAAATGAAAAATAAGGAAAATCGAAAATAGAATACAAAAAAAAATTCAAAGCATCGAAAATAGAGTGGGAATAATGTGGAAATACCAAAAATGAAAAAGGGATCCAAGGAGGGTCGCACAGCCACTTAAATTTTCCTCGTCAGAACCGTTTCAAGTTCGAACTCAATGGAAAACGTCGAGTTTTTGTAAAAAATTGTCCTGACAAATTTAAGTCAAAAGTCTCAGATTTTTACAAAATTAACTTTTTATTAATTTACGTTGTATATACGAGTATTAATATAGTTGTAAGTAAAAAAAACATGTAGATAAAACTATTCATTATATTAAATTGAGTACGATCCGCACTACTCGTAAAAATACATTTCTATTAAAAAAAAACATTTCAGAAATCTTAAACGATAATTTATTTTTGTCCCTTCTGAAATAAAGAAATTTATTATTAAAGTAATTGTAATGTCGATTCAATAAATTTGCTATTTTTACCAGTCGCTCCTTGGCATATTGGAAATGCCTTTTTATATGCCTTTCCACAGTTGCTTCCGTGGCGCTAGGTATGCTGAATAGACATGCACCAGTTTTAATTATTATAACAATAGTTTCAAAAATTAAAATAATTCAATCGTACGTTTTTAAAGTAAAAGCTTTAATACTAATTTTATTGTTTGCTCCGGTCCACGAAAATTCCTCTCATTACATTAACAGCAAATTATGCAATTTAATTAAAAACAAGTCGCTAAATAACGTGTCAATTTCATATGAAGTTGTTTAAATAACAAACAAAAGATGCCATTTTGTAGTGGAAAGAATTCGCTACTACTCGCAATTCTTAGTATGATGTTATTTTCTACGATTCCTATTTATTAAGTAATCAATAAAAAATCAATAAATAAATAACTGGCGCAACAGTCCAATTTGAACCATGGCCTCGAGATGAGTTAGCATCATCTCATTTTCTAGATCGTGACAGTCTTGTGTAGAGGTGTGTGATCAGCAACACGCTCAACCGAGTTATTTAGCCCAGAAATGGGTACTCATTTAACAGCTGAGTGGGCTCATAGTCCGACACGTAAATCCCCGGAATCGAACCGGGGCCCAGTGCGTAGAAGGCGAACGTGCTAACCGTTGCGCCATCCGGACTAAAAATCATTAAATAATTTCAGATTTTTCGCGCACAATTGCCATTAGGCCCAAGCAAAATAATCGCTGATTTTATTTAATAAAATCAATAAATAATTTCAAATTTTCAAATATTTTCCAATAGCAATAAAACAGGTTTGGTTTCTGTCAAATGCAATGTGTGGCCATCAGCGTTCGCTCATTAGAATACACTATTTGCCGTACATTTTTTAGCCCTGTGTGCCGTGCAATGTTCATGTTTGACGCACGAACTATGGTCACACTTGCCATTTGACAGATACAAGTCCTGACCAAATTCTTTTGGAAAATGTTCAAATTTTAAAATATTTATTGACTTTTTATTGTTTACTCAATAAATAGGAATCTTATGAAAAAACATTCTACTATGTAGTGAATTTTTTTCCCTATAGAATGGCTGATTTTGTTTATCGATTAAAGAATTTCATATGAAATTATAAATGATTTAGGCATTAGCAATACATTTTGCATTTGCTTACCTTACTTGATTTTCACTTTTTCACTTTAAAATTACAAAAAAACAACAACTAGCCAACAAACTCAAAAAACATACTTACGTATTCTTCACACTTTGAAATTTCGCCACCTAAATGAAAAAATCCCTGAAACATAGCGGTGGAGTAAACAGTAAATTTTGGCTGGCAAGAACACAATTTCTTGAATTTATTATAAACTGCCACGCATATAGTGATATTCATTTACTGTTCACGCTATGAAGCCAAAGTGAAATGAGCATTCAGAAAACGATTTCATATCGGTTTTATACAATGAATATTCACCAAATTGTTCGCTGGGATGATGGGTTGGATAAGAAGATGGTATTGGATTGGGTGCATGCACATTCGTACTTATATGAATTGCTCAACTTCGAATAGGTGTTGCTTTGCTTTGCGATGCAAATGATAGAAGATAAGATGATAGGATCCGGGATTGGGAATTAACTTAGGACTCAAATGTCGGCACATAAGATTTCAAGACCGGTTTTAGGTTTAATACGAAATTGAGTTTGTACATGGCTATTTTCGATTTCCTTCGCATACCTAAATTCAATTTGAAACTAAAATTGTGTACAGACCAAACAAAAACCGAGTCCGAAACGTATATACCCTAGACTTGTACAGACCTAGTGGTGATACCAAAATTACAAATTGGCAACGACCATTTGCATTAAAAGTGAGTTTCGAAATTGATCGCTTATTCGAAGTTTTATTTGTAGGGGAGGTAGGGGTTCCTTGGGTCAAATCTTGCCCATCATTGCCACCAACTAATAAGATCATGCTACAAACATTTAAGCAAAATTTCCAGAATCTAGCTTCATTCTAACGAAAGTTTTCGCTTATTTGAAGTTTATCGTTATCGTATCGTAATTAAAGTAATATTTAATTTTTTGAATTTTGTAGGGGAGGTAGGCGTTCTTTTGATCTGATTATGCCCAACTTGCTAAAACTCAAGAAGCTTCTCACCTCAGGGCTACAAGCCAAAAATCAGGTGGGTTCAAAAGTTATAGCCAAAGAACCTGGAAAGTACGGTAGTACGGGGCTCTTTGTAAGAAATTTACCGTTAGTTTTCAACTGATCGACTTTATTTTTCCAGGAGAGTATAAGATTACACTCACGAGCAATCTGCCGAAGCTAGAGCTTTTCATATTTATTTAATCGGCAGTTATAGATACATTTATTTTTTTTACATATGTAGGGGAGGTGGGTCCACTCTTGGCCTGATCATGCCTATTTTCAATACCAACAAACTAGATCATATTTTCAACATTTGACCAAAATTACAAGGCTCTAGCTTCATACTGTCGAAAGATATCGTGCGAACGGACAGACAGACAGACAGACGGACAGACAGACAGACAGACAGACAGATGGACAGACAGACATGGCTAAATCGAATCAGGAGGTGACCCTGATCATTTATATATACATTGCTATACCACCGAAGCCTCCTTTAAGGTGTTACATATTTTCGTCGTGACAAAAACAATATACCTTTTACTATAAGTCTATAGGGTATAAAAATGCTGGTTCCAGATACGCTAAGACGAAACGGATGCAGGTACATATAGAAGGAGTTAAACGGGTTACCTAGGTCTATATACAGGAGGTCGCAACCCCCTAGGGGCGGAGCTAGCCCAGCTCGTTTCAAACCGAAATTGGCCATGCACATTTTAGGCGATTGTGAATCAAGGTTGAAGGTTGTGAATCAACAGTCCCTGGTGTGGGGTTCCCCTCACTATGCTCGCTCCGCGCTTAGGGAATCACAACCCTCAGTATCGCTTAAACATGAACGCTCGCTTCACTCGCTCTGGACACTCCATGGCTATTTCGCCTACAAAAGGAACTGTTGATCCACAACCGGAGTCCACACAAGAGACTGTTGCACCCAGAGTACCTACTTTTAATGATTCGGGTTTTTTTCGAAACCTGTACTTTGGAATCTCGGGACCGGTACTAACAGAAGACCGGTTTTAAACCAAACAGGCCTACTTAAATGCTCGTGAATTAATGTTAGCTATGTAAGGGCAGAAAAGGTATCTTTTTGTTGCAATGCAATTTTTCAATATTCGGTGTTTAGCTCAGCGTTCACGTGTAAACGAAGCATATGATAAATCAATAAGTAAGTGCACCCAGTCCAGCACCAATACCATATCTCTTATCTGCCTCTTACCTCTAATAGAACCTAAGCCGCCGTAGATAACAGCGCAACAAAAGTCTAAAAGCTCCACTCCACCTGATATTCATATATGTAATCCAATTGAAAATAAAATCCATTTCATTCTACACTGCAATATATTGACATATAGATATGTCTTCTAATCTATCCAGTAGTTCAGTTCTCCATTCTCTTATTTACAATTACGACTCGGACTTTGACGAACCTAGTTCAACCACTCTTCTGTTCTTTCTCTCCATCTGCAACTCCATGACGGACGACAGATTCGTTTCATATAAGGAGTAGGTCTGTGAACCTAGTTTCTTGAACCTACTCCGTTGTCGGACTTGGAGTAGGTCGGCCTGATCCGCAAGAGGAGCAGGTCATGCCATGACTATATGCGTATGAGCCCGAAACTAAACAGATATCGACGGTATGGGTCCAAGACGAGCCGAATCCAACGAAAGTTGTTCGCGAACGAAGCACTTCGAAGCAAATGGTCGCCTGATTCTTCACAAAAACCGGTCATGTCGCCACCGTACCACTTGAGCAACGTAGGACGGTCACGTCTGAATGGTATACAACCATTTGTTTGCCAGAAGCTTTCAGTGAAATGAGGAAAACTGACCACCGAAAGCGAATTATTCTTCATGATGATAATGCGAGGTCTCACACATTGACTTACACAACAGAGTTTTTGAGCGCCGAAAACATCGAATTGATGGGTCATCCGCCGTACAGTCCTGATTTAACGTTTTTCGACCCCCGAAGAAGCAGTCGATGGGTTGAAAACGCGATTTTTGGAGCTACCTCAATTCGAGTGGAAAAAGTGTTTCGAAAATTGGTTCAAGCGCATCCAAAAGTGTTTTGATCTTCATTGAGAATACTTTGAAAAACAATAAAGCCGTTACCAAAAATAAATTACTGTTTTTTCATTGTTATCCGCAGAATATAAATAGTGACCTTCGTATAAACCAAGTTTCTGACACTTTGGATGACCCTTTTTGAACGATTCATTGGAAAGAGTCAAAGGTTATGTGCCGGCACAGTGAAAAGAGTCATTATGCCCATCACTACTTTCTACAGCAAATTCCTACGCAGTATTAGTGCTGTTGTTTTAGGAAAGCAGCCAATGGCTTTCAAAGCCAGTAAACAACCATCGACCCTAACCGCTATCTGCACATACTTATGTATCTGCGATTGAAGTCATTGCTTCAACTGCTATTGCTATGTCTATAGCATTTCATCAGTTCCTGAATTCAATTTTAATTTGTTAAAATTAGGCTTTAATTCTCATATATTCTCAATTGATACTCGTATTTACCCCATATTTCTCAGAAGTCTTATGAAATTTTAAATTGTCTTGCCTATTTATCCCATATTCATTTCTCTGAAGTCTAAAAAAAAAAGTTCTAAATTGCCTTGGCTACCTAATTGTTTTTTTGGGAGCCATCATACACCTACCGCCTGCTATTTGTGTTTGCTTGATTTCATTTTATCTATAGAGCAACCAAAAAGTTTCCCTGTAAATAACATGGTTACGTCCTCATGTAGCCATCAATTTCAATACATTAGGACATTAGGTTGGTAGAAGAACGAAGATAAAAAATGGAAATTCTGAGTACCGGCCAAGCAGAGTTGTATTCTATTTCTTTTTTTGAAGAGAAAAAATAATATGTGCTTGGAAGGAACAATCATCTTAAAACTTACTTGGTCGTCCTTTTACAACAGTGTTATATAGTCCCAATAAATTACAGAAGACAAGTCTTTCTTGAGAATGGCAGATATTTGTAAGGTAGAAAAGGAGGAAAGATTCTTAAGGGTGAATGATGAAATAGCGTTCGATAAAATGCCTCAAAATGACTGTTATAAATTTAAAAAAAAAAAGTTTTATATATCTAAGTATGCGAGAGCGCGCCTGCCAAAGAAAAACGAAGAAATCGAAAAAAAAACGGAAAAAAGTGACCAAGACTATGTTTATCCGACACAGTACGGGTTTTTGGGCATATCTGCAGCCCTGGGTGATCTTGGGGGTTCAAAAATTTGGTAGTTTTATCTCAGGTCATCTTAGGAAGTGTTGCAAATTTGAAATCGATACGACGAAAAATACCCGAGATATGACAGTTTTAAAATCGCTATTTTTCCATTTTTTTTGTCCTCGTTGCATTTTGACAGGGCTGCAGCCTTGTAGGGAGCGCATCGAGATCTGCTTTCTTTTCTCATAGAATGACTCTGTCCCAAGGGTGCGCATAGCCTATCCTTTGCTCTGATCTGTTCAGAACAAATACGGGTTTTTGTGGGGGTTCAACCTTGGCAGGGTTGTCTCAGGTCGTCTTAGGAAGTGTTGCAAATTTGAAATTGAAATTTGAAAAACACCCGACAGCAGTTTGAAAATCGCTATTTTTATACCCTAGACTTATAGTATAGTTTATATTGTTTTTGTCACGACGGAAATATGTAACACCTTAAAGAAGGCTCTGGAGGTATAGCAATGTTAGTGATGGGCATAATGACTCTTTTCACTGTGCCAGCACATGAGCTCTGACCCTTTCCAATGAGTCGTTAAAAAAGAGTCGTTCAAAAAGAGTCATGCAAAGAGTTTGAAACTTGGGTAATAACAAATTCAATAAAAGTCGTAGATGTGCGACCCCAATTTTTTTTCACTTTTTTGACCCCAGATTCGGACTTAGCGACCCCCCAATACCCTTTAGTTCGAACCAACCCGATCGGACCACTATTTCCCACGAAAAGGGGGCTGCCAGCCTAGGATGGGCGACCCCAATATTTATACCCTAGACTTTTAGTATAGGGTATATTGTTTTTGTCACGACGAAAATATGTAACACCTTAAAGGAGGCTCCGGAAGTATAGCAATGTATATATATAAATGCTCAGTGTCACCTCCTGATTCGATTTAGCCATGTCTGTCTGTCTGTCTGTCTGTCTGTCTTTCTGTCTGTCTGTCTGTCTGTCTGTCTGTCCGTCTGTCCGTCTGTCTGTCTGTCTGTCCGTTCGCACGATAACTTTCGATAGAATGAAGCTAGAGCCTTGAAATTTTGGTCAGATGTTGGAAGTATGATCTAGTTGGTTGGTATTGAAAATGGGTATGATCAGGCCAAGAGAACGCCTACCTCCCCTACATATGTACAATAGTTAAATGTATTAATAACTCCCGATTAAACAAGCATGAAAAGCTCTAACTTTGACAGAATGCTCGCGAGGATAATCTTTTACTCTCCTGAAAAAATCAAGTCGATCAGTTAAAAACTAACGGTAGTTTTCTTGCAAAGAGCCCCGTACTACCCTACTTTTCGGGTTTTTTGTCTATAACTCTTGAACCAATTGACATAGACACCTGATTTTTGGCATGTAATACTGGGGTGGGAAGCTGCTTGAGTTCTAGTAAGTTGGGTGTAAGCAGATCAAAGGAACGGCTACCTCCCCTACCAAATTTCAAAAAATTAAATATTCTTTTAATTACGATAACTTTCGATAGAATGACACTAGCAAGTTGAAAATTTGGTGGAATGTTGTTAGTAAGATCTACTTAGTTGGTATTGAAAATGGGCAAGATCCGACCCAACCCCTACCTCCCCTACAAATGCAACTTCAAATAAGCGATAACTTTTGACAGAATCAAGCCAACGACTTGAAGTTTTGGTCAAATGTTTGAAATGAGATTGGGTTAGTTGGTATTCAAGATGGGTTAGATCCTATCTAAGCAACCCCTACCTCCCCTAGAAATGAAACTTAAAATAAGCGATAACTTATGATAAAATAATGCTAGCGGCTTAATATTTTGGTCAAATGTTTGTAATAAAATCCAGTTGGCTAATATTGAAAATACGTAAAATCCGACCTGCGAAACCCCTGCTTCCCCTATAAGTGAAACTTCAAATAAGCAATAACTTTCGATAGAATGAAGCTAGCGACTTGAAAAATTCGACAAATATTTGTAGAATGGGTTAGTTAATTGATTTTAATAATGGTCAAGATCCTCCTGAATGATTGCCAACCTCCCCTATAAACTGGCCATATAGAAAACTCACTTTTCATGCATATGGTCGTTACCAATTAGTACTTTTGGTATCACCACTAGGTTCGTCTAGGGTATATACGCTTCCCCCAGATTCGGACTTAGCGACCCCCAATACCCTCTAGTTCGAGCCAGATCGATCGGACCACTATTTCCCATGAAAAGGGGGCTGCCAGCCTAGGATGGGCGACCCCAATTCTTTTTTCTCTTTTTTGATCCCAGATTCGGACTTAGCGACCCCCCAATACCCTTTAGTTCGAGCCAGCCCGATCGGACCACTATTTCCCATGAAAAGGGGCTGCCAGCCTAGGATGGGCGACCCCAAATTTTTTCACTTTTCCGACCCCAGATTCGGACTTAGCGACCCCCCAATACCCTTCAGTTCGAGCCAGCCCGATCGGGCCACTATTTCCCATGAAAAGGGGCTGCCAGCCTAGGATGGGCGACCCCAATTTTTTTTCTCTTGTTTGACCCCAGATTCGGACTTAGCGACCCCCAATACCCTTTAGTTCGAGCCAGGCCGATCGGACCACTATTTCCCATGAAAAGGGGCTGCCAGCCTAGGATGGGTGACCCTAATTTTTATACCCTAGACTTTTAGTATAGGGTATATTGTTTTTGTCACGACGAAAATATGTAACACCTTAAAGGAGGCTCTGGAGGTATAGCAATGTAAATATATAAATGATCAGGATCACCTCCTGATTCGATTTAGCCATGTCTGTCTGTCTGTCTGTCTGTCTGTCTGTCCGTCTGTCCGTCTGTCCGTCTGTCCGTCTGTCCGTCTGTCCGTCTGTCCGTCTGTCCGTCTGTCCGTCTGTCCGTCTGTCCGTCTGTCCGTCTGTCCGTCTGTCCGTCTGTCCGTCTGTCCGTCTGTCCGTCTGTCCGTCTGTCCGTCTGTCCGTCTGTCCGTCTGTCTGTCTGTCTGTCTGTCCGTCTGTCTGTCTGTCCGTTCGCACGATAACTTTCGACAGAATGAAGTTAGAGACTGGAAATTTTGGTCAAATGTTGGAAGTATAATCTACTTGGTTGGTATTGAAAATGGGCGTGATCAGGCCAAGAGAACGCCTACCTCCCCTATATATGTAAAATAATTAAATGTATCTATAACTCCCGATTAAATAAACATAAATAGCTCTAGCTTTGGCAAATTGCTCGTAAGGATAATCTTCTACTCCCTTAAAAAAATAAAATCGATCAGCTGAAAACTAACGGTAATTTTCTTACAAAGAGCCCCGTACTACCCTACTTTTCGGTTTTTTTGTCTATAACTCTTGAACAAATTGACGTAGACACCTGATTTTTGGCATGTAACCCTGGAGTAAGAAGATGCTTAAGTTTTAGTAAGTTGGGCGTAATCAGATCAAAGGAACGCCTACCTCCCCTACAAATTTCAAAAAATTAAATATTCTTTTAATTACGATAACTTTCGATAAAATGACACTAGCGAGTTGAAAATTTGACAAAATGTTGTTAGTAGGATCTACTTGGTTGGTATTGAAAATGGGTAAGATCTGACTCAAGCAACCCCTACCTCCCCTACAAATGCAACTTCAATAAGCGATAACTTTTGACAGAATCAAGCCAGCGACTTGAAGTTTTGGTCAAATGTTTGAAGTAAGATCGGGTTAGTTGGTATTTAAGATGGGTTAGATCAAACCTAAGGAACCCCTACCTCCCCTACAAATGAAACTTCAAATAAGCGATAACTTTCGATGGAGTGAAGCTAGGGACTTGAAATTTTGTAGAAATGTTTGTAGCATGATCTTATTTGTTGGTAACAATGATGACCAAGATCCGACCTAAGGAACCCCTACCTCCCCTACAAGTGAAACTTCAAATAAGCGATAACTTTCGATAGAGTGAAGCTAGAGGCTTGAAATTTTGTTTAAACGTTTGAAGCATGATCTTATTTGTTGGTGGCAATAATGAGCAAGATCCGACCCAAGGAACCCCTACCTCCTCTACAAGTGAGACTTCAAATAAGCAATAACTTTCGATAGAATGAAGCTAGCGACTTGAAAAATTCGACAAATATTTGTAGAATTGGTTAGTTAATTGATTTTGATAATGGTCAAGATCCTACTGAATGATTGCCAACCTCCCCTATAAACTGGCCATACAGGAAACTCACTTTTAATGCATATGGTCGTTACCAATTGGTACTTTTGGTATCACCACTAGGTCTGTACAAGTCTAGGGTATATACGCTTCGGCCCGGTTCTTGTTCTCGTTGTTTTTTGACAGGGCTACAGCCTTGTAGGGAGTGTATCGAGATCTGCTTTCTTTTCTCATGGATTGACTCTGTCCCATAACCTACCATTTGCTCTGATCTGTGCAGTAGAAAAAAAGGTACAACCAAAAATGTGAGATTTTATGTAGTTTCTCGCCAAAAGTCTTTTCAATGATTTGAATGAATGGGATTAGAAGTTACCAAAGAGCACGAACTTCTCGCGAACAGTTCCGCAACTTGTTGGCTATGCAGTTTGTGCCTGCAAACCGCTACTCTCGTTGTCACACACTTCATACGAAAGTCAAGGAAAAAGAAGAATAAGAAAAGTGTGAGCGGTGAGCAGAAATATTTCTTGCTTGGTGATGATTTGATCCTGATCACTTGAGCTGAAGTTGGTCTGTATCTTCTTAACCCACCCAATGAAAAAGTTCTTCCAGGCATTGCATAGCTTCCTTTGCCTATTATAAGTACCACATGGTTATATTTGGGAGCTACTGGAGATGTGCGTCAGGACAAAAGGACTGTCTTTATGATGAAATAAAATAGAAACCAAAGATGGAAGATATAAGTACATTCTGATTCGTGGTAATGAGACCAATCCACGGGAGTTCTGTTAACACATTTTGAGTCCTTTTGTCAGGACTGATGACATTTTTCGCCCGTGAAGAGGAAAAAGGACATTCTTGGAAATGAAATGATATCAAGGCTTGATGGGCATCATATGAGCGGGGGTGATGAGGCGATTGCAGCAGGCTACTGTTGCTGGCATTTTGAGTCCTTTGGATAAGAAAGACACCTGGCGCAGTGAAGCCAGAGAAACTGATTTTTGATGTGTATTTACTCTGGATTATCTGTAAGTTTATGTATAATAAAATGAAAATAGTGGGATCCTTAATTACATTAGGCAATCGCTTGTTGTAAATTGTAATTTCCTTTGTGATTTGCCGCATACCACATACCATTTTGAAATGATTTCAACCAAAATATATAATGCCCAGAATTGAATGTTTCTCCGAAATGACAAACTAAAGTGTTTACTTCACATGGAATCGAAAAAAATCTAATGGCATTCTTTCAATTTTACTTTTAAAGTTTACCTTACATTTGCGCATAACATTGCCAATTTGTTGTCCCAACGGAATGAGTTGGACAATCATTATATTTAGGCCAGTCAAATTAAATATTATTAATAATAATTAGGGAAAGATCTGGAAATAATTTTAATCCCTTCTATAGATACTGAGTACATAAAAACTGCGTTTGCACGGTCGTAGAAGGTAAGCTTAACTTTTGGAGGGCGAAAATCCGAGAAATTTGAGCCCTTTTTTTAATATTATCGTTATAAATCCTAAACGGTGCCTCGGGTCGAAAAACCTTGCAGGAGTAAATTTAAGACCGTTGAATTCTGCGTTCAATGCACTGTTCAAAGTTGAAATTCGGTTCAGAAGCGTAGTCAAAATCGATAGTCATAAAATGACAATTTTCGAGGCTCCCGAGAAAAATCACACTTTTTCGCTTTTCAAGCTCACAGATCTTTGCAACGGAAGCTTCAATTGGAAAAGTTTATCCGCAAAAGTTGGGGACAATTTGATTGTGAGCCTAACGTGGCCAATATTTTTCAATTCGGGCCATTTTTAGAGTAGCTATGAGCAAAAATTCAAAAATAAATGCTCATCGATTTATGCCTTAAAAGCTCTATCTCGGTAAGTATAGCAGCTAGAAGTTTTATTTTAGTCTCAAATTGTAGATAAATTACTCCAGTTAGATAAAATTTTACAAAATTTCTTGTGAGACCAATTTAGTAGATACTGAAAAGAAACAGGGCAAGCCAAACAATTAGGCACATTTTCAACATGGTGGCGGGATCCGTGGTGTTAGGGGGGAAATAGAAAACTCGAATTTTTAAGCAATGTACCAACTCAAACAATATATCAGAAATCAAAACTACCCTAATTAAAGCAACCAGTGTTATAACGATTTGACTGACCAAAGTAATTTAACCTATGCAAAATCACCGACTTTTTTTTAATAAAAACTAAATTACTCAAAAACTATTCCCGCTAGCATATTCTAGTAAAGAGTGAATCGCAGGTTATATCTTACCCTAAAAACAGAAAATAGCCTGTATAAATCAGATAAACTGTTTATTAGACATAACTCGAAAAAATAAGAAGGATATGTAGCCCACTATCAACATTTTGCTGTTTTATCTTATTTTTCTCGAGTTTTCAACTATATATTATACTAATTTTATCAAAAATAAAAACTTCCTGTTTTATTGTAAACAATTTGTGTTAACATTATGTAATACTAATTTTTAAATTTCGAGTCATTTACAGCCTTTAAATTAAAAAAAAATAATTTGTTCACACTTTTTTTATTTTATTTTCCAAGGTCATTCTTTAATAGAATATGCTAGCGGGTATAGTTTTTGAGTAATTTAGTTTTTATTAAAAAAAAGTCGGTGATTTTGCAAATGTTAAATTACTTTGGTCAGTCAAATCGTTATAACACTGTCCGAAGCGTATATACCCTAGACTTGTACAGACCTAGTGGTGATACCTAAAGTCCCAATTGGCAACGACCATATGCATTAAAAGTGGGTCTCTCATATGGCCAGTTCATAGGGGAGGTTGGCACTCATTCAGTGGGATCTTGACCATTCTCAAAATCAATTAACCCATTCTACAAATATTTGTCCAATTTTTCAAGTCGCTAGCTTCATTCTATCAAAAGTTATCTCTTATTTGAAGTTGCATTTGTAGGGGAGGTGGGGGTTCCTTGAGTCGGATCTTCCCCATTTTCAATACCAACTAAGTAGGTCTTATTAGCAACATCCTTTCAAATTTTCAACTTGCTAGTATCATTTTTTCGAAAGTTATCATAATTAAAGGAATATTTAATTTTTGGAAATTTGTAGGGGAGGTAGGCGTTCCTTTTATCCGATTATGCCCAACTTATTAGAACTTAAGCAGCTTCTCACTTCAAGGTTACATGCCAAAAATCAGGTGTCTACGTCAATTGGTTCAGAAGTTACAGACAAAAAACCTGAAAAGTAGGGTAGTACGGGGTTCTTTGTAAGAAAATTGCCGTTAGTTTTAAACTTATCAGTTTTATTTTCCCAGGAGAGTATGAGATTACCCTTATGAGTAATCTGCCAAAGCTAGAGCTTTTCATGTGTTTTTAATCGGGAGTTATAGATACATTTATGTATTTTACATATGTAAGGGAGGTAGGCGTTCTCTTGGCCTGATCATGCCCATTTTCAATACCATCCAATTAGATCACACTTCCAACATTTGACCAAAATTTCAAGGCCCTAGCTTCATTTTATCGAAAGTTATCGTGCGAACGGACAGACAGACGGACAGACAGACAGACAGACAGACAGACAGACAGACGGACAGACAGACATACAGACAGACATGGCTAAGTCGAATCAGGAGGTAACCCCGATTATTTATATATATACATTGCTATACCTCCGGAGCCTCCTTTAAGGTGTTACATATTTCCGTCGTGACAAAAACAATATACCCTATACTATAAGTCTAGGGTATAAAAAGCCCCAAAATTGGCTTAATTTGACTGGCCTAATTGGGAAATCTAACAATTTGAGAATGCCGCTTTCTTTCTCCGATTACGAAACACTTATCACACTGCGAATCAGGAATCGGGCACCAGTTGCAGAATTGGCTGAATAGTTCATCGAATGAGTCCACACCATATGTATCTTTGTTGATTTTAATGGACAACCATAAGGCAAGCTCGGTAGTTGTCGTTTCAGTTAAACAGCGAAAACATCGCATAGTATGTTGAATATCGAAACTAAAGTTATCATTGAGGACGAGTGATCCGTTAATGATAGCAAAAAGAAACTCGTGTGCGTCTTGCTGCTGCTGCTGCTGCATACAATAACCGCCTACCATATTAATTAATTCTCGGGAAGTGAGTAATCCACTTTCAGGGAATGAAAAATAAATTAATTTGTCGTCAATAAACATTTTATATATGTTTATTATCCGCTTGGGTAGATTGACTACATTTATTTAGTATATGGTTCTATTGCTTAGTAGGATTGGGCATACGGTATTTTCATAACAAAATACGCCGTCTCCGTTTTCAAAGACTGTAGGAACATAATATGCGGTTCTTCTTGTTTGTAAATTTTGGCTATTCAAAGGCGGCATGATTGCCGAGTTATCATTTACGCATTGCTCCATCTCATTTCCGTTAATGAATACACAAGCTATTGGCAAGCGATGGCTGAAATAGAATTCATAAAAATGAAATTGAGCATTCTCACTGAAGTTACAAAATGTAACATTAATCTTTGTGGAGCTATTTGTTGAAAATCCCTCTGGCATACCATACCGGAAATCGAAACTTTGTAGTTCTCTAGGGAAGGTATGATTCGGCTTGGCAAAAAAATCTATGTTGAAATCGCCTGTAACAATTAACTTTAGCCTCAGAGAGCTTACAAAATGAAGCATTTCTATAAATTTATCTTTTACTTCACTAGAAGAAGTACAAGGTGATTTATAACATATGCATATACCAAATTCGTTATATTGCAACGAAATTCGTAGACTTGCTCTCGTCATATATTCGAAGCAAACCTGAAATTGTTCCTTTGTTGAGCTGCAATATAAAGAAAAGCCAATACTTTTCGCCTAGTAAGACAGTTGTATTTATAAATCAAATTATAGTTAGCGATGTCAACGTTATCGCTTGGTAGTAACCAAGTCTCTACAAAAAATAATCAACTGGCTGAAAGGAAGGTTATATCGGCTAGTATGTCTAGAAGATGTTTCCTCAAAGACGGTACATTGTGAAACATGAATGTGTCATTCCATTCTGGTGATTCCTGTAGAAAATGTAAATGGAATTTGACGGGACTGTATTTACTGTTGTTGATGCAGGATTCTTAAATGTGCCAATTATTTGCAGACCGCTCGACTTTGTTACTCGACTGAAGGCCACATATAATTCATAAAATCGCTGGTGGAAGCAACAAAACTTGAATATACAGATGTGTGCCGTACATTTCTCGATGACGTCATAGAGATCATCAACCCACCGATAGCTTGTTTGGGTGAAATTACCGACAATAATAAAATAATATAGAGTTATGCCGATAATTGAGTTATAATAACTTTAAACGCTGTAACTTTTTAAATGATCGAAAAATTTTCTTGAAATTGTACGTAAATGTGGACTTTTTTCCCACTATCGATAAGTTTCGCCTGGCAAGCTTTTTAGTTACGAGTGTTGCATTCCTTACATATTTTTGCTGATATATTTATATATATATATATATTTTTTTTTAAATTCAGTAAAAACCTCTTCCTCATTTACTTCCACCAATTTGACAAATTTCGTTCAGTCTGCCGAGTTTCCGTTATAGAGTAATTTTGTATTCAAAATTTTGCAGTTTTATAGCGGTATATTTTTAACCATTTGGGGGATTTTGCTGGAATTCAGTTGGAAAGTAGTCCTCATTAACTTCTACCAGCTGGACAAGTTTCGACGAGCTAGCTGTTTCCGTTATAGAGTTATTTGGTTTATAAAATTACGCCGTTATATAGCTGTAACTTTTTAACTG
The DNA here is from genome assembly GCA_964017055.1 of Chloromyia formosa. Classification (NCBI taxonomy): domain Eukaryota; kingdom Metazoa; phylum Arthropoda; class Insecta; order Diptera; family Stratiomyidae; genus Chloromyia; species Chloromyia formosa. The sequence goes on along the minus strand of OZ024813.1, from coordinate 85,054,686 downwards.
CTTGATGGAAGTTTGCTAGAACTCAATAATAGGCTAGAACTTATAGACGTCTACCTACTGGACAAGTTTGGTCGAGCTAGTTTTTTCCGTTATATAGTTATAAGGCTCAGATTCTTTTGCCGTTACATAGCTGTAATTCTTTAACCGCTTTATCGATAGTGCTGGATTTCAATAGCAGCCGGCTCCCCACTAACATCTACCAACTGGGAAAGTTTCACCTCGCTTACGACTTCCGTTCGACTGTTATCGTGTCCACAACATTTTACGGATATATATATATATATATATATAGGTATAAAGGACACTAAAAAAATCTAATGATGTCAATCGATTTCTGGGGTCATGAAACGTAAAGAAAACCAACTCCGGGGTCGAAACTCGTTATTGAAGGAGGGTCGAATAACTGATTTTTTCTTCAAAAATCAGTTAAAAACGTTTTGTTTTATCTCACTGTGTTTCGCTTGGTGTGTGCTGCAATGAAACACGTTTTTTTGTCTCAAAAGACAAAAACGTTTTGTCTAATGCGGTGTGTTTTCACACTAAGGGATATGCAACATCGGCAATTAGATTATTATTTCATAACAACAGCAGCAGTTGAAGTATCGATAAAAAAGGGATATTCAACCAACCGCGTCTGTGCAGAAGTTATTCAATGCGGGAAGTTATCCCATAAGTCTAAAAGCTTTTATTCTGAGGCTTTATTTCAAATTTAATTAAGCTGAAGTTCGGCGTGGTAACGTAGAACCATTGTTCGGGCAATTTTTAACAAAAAAAATTGGTAAAAAATGAGTAGAAAAAAATCTATAAGCAAAAAACTTTAGTTTTAGGATTGATAAGTGGAAAGATGAACACTGTTTTTTTTTTTATAAAATATTTAAGAATAATAATCACTATCCAGCAGTTTTTATCATAAATTATTAATTTTCCAACATTTCGCATATATAAAAAAAATGCTATATCAAGACTACAATAAATAAGAAAATATATTCAACAACATATATATAAATCAATAATATTTAAAGGAACTACCTATTAATAATTATGAATATTTTTTTAAAAACTATATACAACAAAATGAACTGTAATATTTTGGAAAATAGTAAAAATAACTGATATGAACATAACTCCGTCAAAGCACTCGTATCTTTTTAGGCTGATTAAATTAGTTAACTTCTTCTAACGCTGTTTGGCGGGGAGCTTGCTTAAAATAAAATCTATGATCAGCGCTGCACACACAATACGGCGGTTGTCCATTGATCACTTCTGGTCTGAAGTGCATTTCTGGTATTTTACAATGCGGAGAGCTTTGTAAAGATATCCGGGCGAGAAGACAGTACTTGGCATCAGAGCTCCGGCTCACGAAACTCCCCGCCACTCCGGGTTAAAAGAAATTAACTAATTTAATCAGTGTTCAATATGCATACCTTAGAGCGGGGGCGAAGATGGCTCCATCTCTTTAAATGAATGTGTGGGGACCGCCAAAAATAATAACCAGACTTTTTTTAAAGAATGAAAGTGGAGTGAACCATTGCCAATTAGCTAAAAAGACCGTTTAGCAATGATCCCCACCCAAAAATTTTACATTATAAAGCTAAAATAAAACACAAAAGCGCTTGAGCTGGTTTCGTCACCCGATAGACTGTACTCTTCAGGAGCTATCTTAAGTCTGTCGAAGAGGTAGCTTGACCAAGCCCAAAGTATGTATTCCAACTCTCGTCAGCATACGCCTTTTCGTACAATGCTCACGGCATAAACAGTATATAGGTACATTATACGACACGAGTGTCAATTTTCACTGTGTGAAACCCAATTCCCATTTTTCTCATATAAGCGCCAGCTACTAATTTTTTTTAAAGAATAAAAGCTAAAATCTCTACCCTACTCTGGGGAAAATTGTGCAAATATAATAAGGCCTATAATGAATGTGTTGTTCATACAAATGGGCACCGCATACATTTACTTATTCACCCTAACCTCTTGTGGGGCATAGCGGGTCAACTATTCCATGTGGCTTATCTGACGTTTCGTTGGCATAAACCAGTTTTGGATGATGCATGTTGCCATCATGCACCTCTTGCTCCCATTTAGTTGCCTACCTGCGATAAGTCGGGAGATGTTGAGGCTTATTATTACGCCCCGCACCACAGACAAACTCAAACATCCTCTACACACTGAGCTACCGAGACCTCGAGTTCAAAAAGATTAGCTCGGATTTCATTCTACTATTATTTTCTTTCTCTTTCAAATGATGATTCATTTAGTTAGAAAATAAAAAACCAATCAAAGAATTAAAAAGTGAAATTAAATCTACTGGTATAAAAATTTAGTTACAGTTATGGTAATTAAGGATGCTCGCGGCAGAATTTCGCTAGGTATCCTAATTTTATTTTATTGCGGCCTTCATTATCTTTGATTTAGAATACATCTCGACAAAAAGAAAAAGAAAACATAGGTGCAGAATTTGGCATTTGTAATCCTGAGATGACATCAAGTGACAGCCTATCACTGTGCGTAAAGCAGCGTTTCGGCAGGCCTGTGTATGCTTTCAGTGTGTGTCACTCAAGTTCTGAGACCAGATAGATGTTGCGTAATTGGCCACCGATCTTCTAATGGCTTTATACGTTACCATCAGGGTCTCTTTATCCATTCCTAGCGAGCTTCCAGCGAGAGCTTTGACTACTTTGTTTCGAGCTCTTATTTTATTGCATATTGTGGTAGCATCGGCAGATGTAGTGCCATACTATCCGAAGTAACACCAAGGTTTTTCGGATGATTAACGGTGGGAATGGATTGGTTTTCTACTGATATGCTCAGCTGTTGTTCCACCTCTTTGGTCCAAGATGTGAACAATGTAGCAGATAATTTTGGCGCTGAAATCAGCAAGTTTTTATTGACCAAAAAGGGGTTGATCATTGCACACATCAATGGAATTTCACTAGTGGTGATTAAACAATCATCCACATAGGTGATGAGTTGAAGTTCTTCTGGCGGTGTAGGGAGTCCTCATAGGTAGATGTTGAACAGTGTGGGTGAGAGGACTCCTCCCTGCAGGACACTTTGTTTAATCTCCCTTAGTTTTGATTTGTTGTCTCGGAACTCCGTAAATGATTGGCGGCCAGCCGAATAGCGATCCATTTTTCATCACGCACAAGAAAAAATGTACATCAGATGTCTGAAAGAAGAGCCGAGTGACTGATAGTGTCAAAGATTTTGACAAGTCAAGAGCCACCAGCATCGTTCTTTGCGACGGACGAGACTGATTAACACCATTATGGATTTGAGATGTGATTGCATCCAAGACCGTCGTAGCGGTGTAGATACTCCTGAAGCCATGTTGATGGCTGGCGAACTGAGTATGAGACGTCAGCAGTGGCAAGAGTATTGCTTCAATCGTCTTGCCAACATCACGTGTTCCTTTCTTCCCAGGTTTTAGTATGGGTATCACCCTTGCAGTCTTCCATACCTCGGGAACAACTAACAACGAGAATGAAAGATTGATAGTGGTCGTTAGGTACTCTACGTCCAGATTCTTTAGCACCAAAATCGAGCGCCATCCGGTCCTAAGGGCTTTGAGCCTTTTGTTTTTTGGTAGCTGCCACAACTTGATCGTCAGTAAATTGTAAAGTCTGGTCAATAGTAAGGTTGTGGATCCTACAACGTATTATGCGCTTGAGTTTGTCAGGAGGATCAGGACAATAGACCCATGGTTGCAGTGCTTGTGGTTTCAACATGATCCACGGCCCTCCCTCCCTATCTTGTCAGGAGGAGATGATCGACAAACTGCCTATTGGAATAGTGTACGCATTGGCTGGAGTCACTAACCGTTTTGTTGCTGAATGCGATGGCAACATTCCCTTTGTTATTCGATGGATTGGTGAGGGCTCTGACTGTTGACCAGAGCTTGAAAACTCCGGATTTAAGATTGCAGCTGCTAAGATGGGCACTCCGTTCTGAGCGTTTGTGTTCAGCTACTTGCATGTTGATCTGGATGTTCAGGTCTCTAATTCCTGGATCGCTGGGGTCTTCGCTGCGAATGCGGTCTCTCTCATCGGCCAATCTGGTTGCTGATGTGGGGAAGTTAGCCCTAAGCATTAGTATTGGTACTGTAGGAATACATCTGGCAGCCGCTTTGATCAGTACTCGCCTGAAGGTTAATTCAGCAACACGTACTTCTGAAGGTGTCAGGAGGACAGCAAAAGGTGCATTAGTGTGGCTCAAAATCGGATCTACTCTTTTGAACCTAGGTCGCATACTAAGACCTAGATCTAGTAGGTCCGATTTAAAAAATATCTAGGTCCGGGTAGGTCCGCTCATCCGAATAGTTCCATTGATCCGAGTAGGTCCGCTGATCCGAATAGTTTCACTGATTCGCTGATCTGAATAGTTCCAATAATCCGAGTAGAATAGAAGAATAGAAGGTTTCACATCCATGTCGAGAGTTTAATGAAGGAGTTGAGTAGCGAGGTTAGGACAGTGCAGTGGTAGGATGGATAAGATGGGGGAAAGAGGGGAAATGCATTTTAAGCCCTTTGCTTAGGAAAAACATCCCTTCTTGGACATGAAGTGGAACCTAGGCAGTATGGGGCTCTTCGGAGTCGGGGTGATGTGGCCAATGCACTAGAGTACTGTAGATGGCTACAGGGATATCCGAAAAAAGGATATTTTGGCAGGGTAGCGAAATATGGGCTATATGGGTGTCATATGTATCGAGGAGAAGAGACGAACTTCCAGGAGTAGTGTAGATATCATTCTGAGTCCTTCGGTGGCGGAACGGACATTCTTGGCATTTATAGGGTTTTCCATTAAGAGCGACGCATTTTGTTTTTCAATTAAAAGACTTGTGGGTTAATTATGGAAATGAGAGCCAAATCCTTCCGCAAAATTCGCCACAAACTGGTCACACTGATGTTCAAGGCCTGCGATCGGCGTGGAATCGACATCCTTGACTGTTCACGCACACTCTCTCGAACGGCCACGATATTTCCTTCACTTCGAGTATTACGTTGTCGCACAGGTGCATAAGTTGCTTCGAATAATTTTTGCACCAAACGTTCAATAGTCCGTCCAGGAGTAGTGTAGATGGCATTTCGATATAATACGATAACTTTCCATAGAATCGAGCTAGAGACTTGTCATTTTGGTGATCATCTTAAACCAAATGCCACAATTTTTCACCGGACCAATGGAATTCAAAACGGCCTTTCATCCAATTAAATGTAACTATTACGTTTTTGTGTTTAACAAAAATTAAGATCGAACAGATTAAATCTCATCTGTCTCGAAAATACTCCCGAAACCTGAATATTTCACAGATTGCATACTGTCGAATTAGGTTTGTCACTGAGCTTAGAATTCATCTTGCTATTCCAGTATCCAGTATAAGCCCTCTTGGATACGGTAATTTCGAAGTACGAGTATACTTATTGCCTTTTGGTGAATATGTTAGACCAAGGCTTTAGGCATTGACTCCTAATATGTGAACATATCCATACATGTGCGTGTACATACAGTGCTGGAAAAAAAAGTTGCTCAAATTATTTTATTCCGTTTTTGGAAAAAAATCTTCGAAGTACAATAGTTAGAGTGACGGCGTTTTATTGGCTTAGATTATAACAAATTATGTGTATCCTGTCTAGAAATAATCAAAAGTTTTGAAAGAAGTTCACTAAGCGTAATAAGCAGGAAAGTGCAGTTTGGACGAAAATGTAGGAAAAAGTTAATGCGGAAAACAAAAGCAATATTTTGATTTTGGCGCGAGACAATCAAACTATTTGCGAAAGAAGTAAAACAATGGATTTTCCTCAGTGTAATGTGCAATGATACTCGAAAAGTTTTGGGAAATGGGTCCACCGAGCGGAAAAAGGCTTTGGACGATCAGGAGAAAACAACCCTATTTGTAGATTGGTTCTTACCGTTACAAAGCCATCCGAACTAGTTGAAAGCTTCATCTGACTTTAGAAACGACCTAGTTTTTTCAACGTGTTGCAAATCTCATCAAGTTTGTTGAAAAAAAAGCTTGTAAAACCCGGCTGACGTGCGTTGTAACCAGTCTATAAGCCAGACTTTCCATCAAAAATCAGGCTAAAATATTCGAAATGGGCCCAGGAGCATGTGATATTAACTCAGAAGATTTGGAAGATTGCTATATTGTTTTGTGTGTCCATATTTAAGCCCCCCAACATGTGGCTGATGAATCTGAAGCAGCAGTGGACTTGGAAATACTGGAAAGCGATTTGGAGCTTAATGCGTTAGGCACTCACAGACGTTAGCTTTTCTCGATGTTTCCGCGGCACACACAATCTTCCGTCGCCAACTTGTTGCTTAAATTTCAACTAATCCGGATTTATTGCTGTGTTCTCCATCTTCCAAATTTATGTGTCATGCTTCTGAGCCTATTTCAAACGTTTTAGTCTAATGTTTTAACGGAGAGTCTGACTTACCAACTGGCTTCCATGTACGTAAGCCAGCTTCCGCCAGCCTTTTTCTCATCAAACTTGTTGAGATTTGCATACCCGTTGCTAAAACTAGATCCTTCCTGAGGCCAGATAAAGTTTTCAATCAGTTGGGATGGCTTTAAGAAGCGATCTACAACTGGGGTCGTTTTTTAGGGTTTTGTAGTAAAACAAAACCCTTATGAAATCGGTCATGCGTCCGTCTGTCTGTCTGTCTGTCTGTCCATGAAATATCTCACGAACCGCTGAAGCTACACGCATGAAATTTAGTGAAAATATGTAGAAGTACTATAATTCTCTGGAGAAAGTGATACGTCGTAATAGGTCAACTTTAAGGGGGGGGGGGGGGGGGGGGGGGGGGTCCCCATAGAGGGGAAATGAAGGTCGAAATTTTTTTTTCGTCTGGTATAGGCAAGTGGGGTATCGTAAGAAAGGTACCGTCGAGTACATTCCATTTCTGGAATTTTTTTCAAATTTGAAGAAACGGGGAAAGAGGGAGAGGGGAAAATATGTCATCCGAGTTTGTCCCCCCCCCTTGCATTTCGAAACCGTTACACTTAGAAATATGAAAATTTACAGAAAAGCGGCATTTCACTAACATAGAAAACTAAAAATATTATTTTAGAATTTTTAAATCTCATCAAAAAAGGTTAATAATAGTACATTTCTATTGTTGCAGTTAGCACACCCCTGCACCCCTTACGCACACCCGGAGTCAAAAATATTGATGGCCAATGATAACTAACACCATAGGCAATAATGCCTCTAAGTTTCATTACAATCATGTAATACTTAATAATAGTACATTCACTTAAAGTTGGGCATTTTTACACTATTCATACAAGAAATACACCTACCGGCTTCGAAGGTGCGAGTACTACTTGCATGTTGTTTTTCGTAGTGCGAATTGCAGTTATTGTTACATATTATGGTTAATTACATTCATGAAAGGGTAAAGATTGGTAGGGGGCGATGTGTTGTAGTTGGTCAACTATAACGGGCAGGGGAGGGGGGTGGGGCGAAATTAAGGTCAATTTTTGTTTATTGACTGGTATAGGCAAGTCGGGTGTTGTGAGAGAGGTAATGTTGAGTACATTTTATTTTTGGCATTTACTTTAAATTTGAAGAAAGCGGAAAAAATTAGGGAGGAGAAAATATTAGATCGTAATTTGTCCCCCTTGCATTTCGAGACCGTTACACTTTGAAAAATGAAAACTTTCAGGAAGGTGGGTTCCGAATAGCAAATAAAACGGGAAATAATGGAATTTGTATATCTCCTCAAAATAGGTTAATAATATTGTAGTTTATTTCCATAGTTACTGTTAGCGCACCCTTGCATCCCTTAAACACGTCCGAGATAAAAAGTAGAGGTGGCCAAGGATAACCAACATCAATATGTTCTAAGTTTCATTACAATCGCCTAATATGAATGGGCATGTAAGATACTATATGATGGGTCAGACATTTTTATTATGTTTTTTTTTATCCATCTAAGTGGTACCAAGAAAAGCAAGGAACCGATACTTGCGTACAAATATAAGTGCTTGCTACAAAACCCTCGGATTGCGGGCGTAGCCCTCTATATTCCGGTTTCATTCTTGATTGTCCAAAGCCTTTTTCCGCTCGGTAGGGCCCATTTTCCGAAACTTCTTCCAGTACTATTGCACGGTACACGGAGAAACATTCATTCTTTTACTTATTTTACAAATACTGCGATTTTCTCGCGTCGAAATCAAAATATTGCTTTTGTTTTCCGCACTAACCTTTTCTTTTCTTTCACCCGAACTGCACTTTTCTGCTTATGACGCTATTATCACCAACAGAGTGATCTTCATTCAAAACTTTTCACCATTTCTAGATGGAATACAAATATGTTATCACCTGAGCCAATAAAACACCATCGCTCAAACTACTTCGAAGAATTTTTGCGAAAAGGGAATAAAGTAGTTTGAGTAACTTTTTTTATGCACTGTATATGCGCATCTAAATATATATATTCATAGTGTGCCTTATGTATTTATAGATTCCCATCACAAAACTGAAGAAGCATGGTGTCCTTAAAGTGTCTCTAGATCCTGAATTGTCACCCACCGAACGTGAGCTGAAAGCATTGTCCCAGTTCTTTAGCAAATCATGCCTAGTTGGATCGTATTCGCCCCATGCTGAAGTCGACCAAATCTTAAGTAAGTAAACAAAATGATTAATCCCCGACATCCTTGGTAAAATAATACGTCCTACATCATTGTAGAGAAGAAATACGCAAACTTATGCGCTCTCTGTGAGAAACCACAACAATGTAACTATCCAGACAAATACTCGGGATACGAGGGTGCCATCCGTTGTTTGGCTGAAGGACAAGGAGACTTGGCATTTACCAAGACAATCTTCATAAAAAAATATTTTGGGGTAAGTATTATTTGGATTAATTTAGATATAATATAAAATACCACTGACAGGAAAACATTCCTAGGCAAAATTGTTTGTTATGTCAGTCATGTGTTCAAAGTTTATGGTGGTGTTAATTATTCAGTAATTTTATATGGCGAGGCGACTAATCCGTCCCGTTTCAAAATTAAAATACCTACCTTTTTAAATTTTCTCCCTAGAAAAATTTTACTGTATTATCTAAAAGATACCAAATATCCTGAAAAGGTTTTAATGAATCATATTTATATTGGTTTTAGTTGACTCCCGGAGTACCAGCTCAAGCCGACCCGAAAAACTTTGAATATCTATGCGAGGATGGAACTCGACGTCCAATCACTGGGCCAGCATGTTCCTGGGCACAGCGTCCATGGCAAGGTTACATGACAAATTCTGATGCCGCTCATGAGAAAGCCCAGCTAGAACGGCTACAAAAACGTGTCGATTCATTTTTTACACGTGGCCAACAAGTTCAAGAAAAGGAAGGTCCGGAAAACCTGCTCATCAAGTCTGATTCAGTTTTATATGAAAAAGCAAAATCGATTATGCCAAAGGAATATTTAGAACGAGCTGGATATAAAGATGTTATTGAAAGAGATGGTAGCATGACACAAAAGATAAGGTAAGGAAATGACTATAGGGTGTATTGTTTCGAAACATAAAAGAATATGCACACAAGACACCTAAGTCCTGATAGATTTGCAAATCCCGGAACCCATACACACCATCCGTTTCCTTTTTCTCGTTCTATTGTACCATCAAAATTTAGTTGGCAGTTGCGCTGTCGTTCACTTAAGAGCTAGCGCAGACGGCGGCATTTCACTAGCAGAAAAACTAGAAAACTAGAAATAATACATTTTTGAAATCTCATCAAAAAAGGTTAATGATAGTACATTTCCATAGTTTCAGTTAGCTCACCACTGCATCCCTTAAGCACACGCGAGGTAAACAATATTGATGGCCAATGATAACCAACATCATAGGCAATAAAATCTTTAAGTTTCATTACAATCACGTATTATTTAATAATAGTACATTAATTTAAAGTTAGGCATTTTGACACTATCCATACAAAAAATACAACAACCGGCCTCATGTACAGGTGCGAGTACTATTGCATGTTGTTTTTCGTAGTTGCAGTTATTTAATGAACCAATTTTGGAAGGGTAGAGATTGGGTGGGGCGGTGATTCTAACAATAATTATTCATGCAATTTCTATTTTAGGGTTTTGTGTCTTAAATGTTACAAAATCGGACAAATGTCTGTCTGTCCGTCTCTCCATAGAATACCTCGCGAACGGCTGAAGCTACACACATCAAATTGGGTGAGAATGTGTAGAAATGCTATATTCTCTAGAGAAAGCAACGTATTGTCATTGGCCAACTTTACGGGGGTAGGTCGAAATAGAGGCGAAATTAAGGTCATTTTTTTATCCACTGGTATAGGCAAGTGGGGTGTCGTGAGAATGGTAATGTTAAGTACGTTCTATTTTTAGCATTTTCCTGAAATTTGTAGAAAGGGCAACAGTGGGGGAGGAGAAAATATTAGATCGTAATTTATCCCAGCCCCCTTGCATTTCGAAGCCGTTACACTTAGAAATATGAAAACCTACAGGAAGGTGGATTCCAAATAAAAGAAAATGGAAAATAATGGGTTTTCTATATCTTATCCAAATAGGTTAATACATAATAGTTTATTTCTATAGTTACAGTTAGCATACCTCTGCATCCCTTAAAACACGAACGAAATGTTCCATGTGGCCCAGTTGACGTTTCGTTGTCACAAACGGTTTCGGAGAATGCAGTTGCCTGCATGCACCTCCTGCACATCCATGGCCACGAACGTCGTCGTGGACGGGATTCGAATCCGAAACGCAGGTAGTCAAACATGAGACTGATGCCTCAACACACTGCGCTACCGGTCGAACGAGTTTATATTAATCCTTTTTGCGGCTGATGACTTTTTTTTTGACGGGAATTTTTTTACAACAGAGTTGTTTTTGGGAGATATCACATCTTTTTGCATTTTATGGATGCAAACTAGCCAAATGTAATTACTGATTACATTTTGCATCACAATTATACTCGAATTGAAAGGAACGGCATTCATACTCGCAAACGTCTACTGTCTAAAACGATTTATTTGTAAAAGTCGACTGACTCTTATAAAACCCTCCTAGCACCTTCCACACATTAGAAAAGATCATCTCACATCATAATTCATGTCTCATATGCCATAAATGAAATTAAACCATATACCACACAGCATGTTTTTTTTTCTTTCCGGACATCCTAAGATGCACTTTTCATACATGCACAAGCCACACCCACAACCATGAACTGGAACTCGTAGTGATCATCGCATAATTTCGTATGGCTCTTCTCACCCGACGAGCGCACGAACTTTTGCATCCGTCGTCGTCACTACTCACATAATCAGGTGTTTGCGTCTCTCTCTGGCAAATATCATGTTCATTTGCCAGACAGAGACGCAAACAGTTTTTTGTGGACATCCGTTGGCATTCGATTTCTGCGAGTAATTTGCTGTGCCGAATTGAAATTATCAAAAAGACTTAAGCGAGAAACTTCATAAAATTTCACATTTTTATACCCTAGACTTATAGTATAGTGTATAGGATAGGGTATATTGTTTTTCTCACGACGAAAATATGTAACACCTTAAAGGAGGCTCTGGAGGTATAGCAATGTATATATATAAATTATCAGGGTCACCTCCTGATTCGATTTAGCCATGTCTGTCTGTCTGTTCGTCTGTCCGTCTGTCCGTCTGTCTGTCCGTTTGCACGATAACTTTCGATAGAATGAAGCTAGAGCCTTGAAATTTTGGTCAAATGTTGGCAGTATGATCTAGTTGGTCGATATTGAAAATGGGTATGATCAGACCAAGCGAACGCCTACCTCCCCTACATATGTAAAATATTTAAATGTGTCAATAACTCCCTATGAAATAAACATGAAAAGCTCTAGCTTTGGCAGATTGCTCGTGAGGGTAATACCTTCCTGAAAAAATAAAATCGATCAGTTGAAAACAGTAATTTTCTTACAAAGAGCCCAGTACTACCCTACTTTTCAGGTTTTCTGTCTATAACTTTTGAACCAATTGACCTAGACACCTGGTTTTTGGCAAGTAACCCTGAAGTGAGAAGCTGCTTGAGTTCTAGTAAGTTGGGCATAATCAGATCAAAGGAACGCCTACTTCCCCTACAAATTAAAAAAAGTTAAATACGATAACTTTCGATATAATAACACTAGCAAGTTGAAATTTTGGTCAAATGTTTAAAGTAAAATTAAGTTAGTTGGTATTAAAGATAGGCCAGATCCGACCAAAGGAACCCCCACCTCCACTACAAATGGAACTTAAAATAAGCGACAACTTACGATAAAATAAAGCTAGCGACTTGAAATCTTGGCCCAATGTTTGTAGTAGGATTCAGCTTTCTGATATTGAAAATACGTAAAATCCGAAAAACCAAACCCTTACCTCCCCTAAAAAAGAAACTTCAAATAAGTGATAACTTTCGATAGGATGAAGCTAAGAGATTTGAAATTTTGTTTAAATGTTCATAGCATGATCTAATTGGTTGGTGGCAATGATGGGCAAGATCTGACCCAAGGAACCCCTACCTCCCCTACAAATGAAACTTCAACTAAGCGATAACTTTCGATAAAATGAAGCTAATGACTTGAAAAACTCGACAAATATTTGTAGAATGGGTTAGTTAATTAATTTTGAGGATGGTCAACATCCTCCTGAATGAGTGCCAACTTCCACTGTAAACTGGTCATACAGGAAACTCACTTTTAATGCAAATGGTCGTTGCCAATTGGTACTTTTGGCATCACCACTAGGTTTGTACAAGTCTAGGGTATATACGCTTCGGACTCCTGGCTTATGTATCTTTTTATCTACTGCACGGATAAGAGCAAATGATAGCCTATGCACACCCTTGGACACAGTCAATCCGTGAGAAAAGACAGCAGACCTGGATACGCTCCCTACGAGGCACTAGCCCTGTCAAACAACAACGAGAACAAGAAATGAAACCGGAAAATAGAGGGCTACGCCCGCAATCCGAGGGTTTTGTAGTGTCTCATGCCAATAGGAGATGAACTGTCCTATTCGTGGAGGTGCTCAACGATTCATGTTAAGACGATATTGCAAATTGCAAGCTTGGGAAAAAAATATTGAAAATAAATTGTCTGAATAATTATAGAAAGTAGAGTCAGTGACAAGCATACCTCCCTCCCTCCTCTCCTTGCCTCCTCCCTCCTCTCCCACCAATACTTACCCTTTTGAAAATGGTTAACTCCAATTCGCTCTACGGAAAACAATATGCAAGTATTTTGTACTCGTAGTACTAGTATGTATTGTAGTACGAGAGACCTGTTATGTGCATTTTTTGTATTTATGATATCAAAATGATACCAAATCTAAATGAATGTACTACTATTAAATATTACGTGATTATTACGAAACTTGGAGATATTATTGCACATGGTGTTGATTATCGTTGGCCATCAATATTTTCGACCTCGGATGAGTTTGAGAAATGCAGCGGTGTGCTAACTGTAACTATAGAAATATACTATTATTAAACTATTTTGAGAAGATATTAAAATTCCGTAATTTTTTGGTTTCGGTGCTAGTTAAAAGCCACCTTCCTGTATGTTTTCATATTTCTAAGTGTTACGGTCTCGAAATGGTAACAAATTATGATCTCATATTTTCCCCTCTACCTCTTTTCCCCTTTCTTCAAATTTCATGAAGACGCCAAATGGGATCTATTCGGTAGTACCTTTCTCATGATACCCCACTTGCCTATATCAGATGAAAAAAAATGTTGACCTTCATTTCCCCTCTATGGGGACCACCCCTTAAAGTTAACTTATTACGATGCATCGCTTCCTCCGGCGAATTATAGTAATTCTACAAATTCCTACAAAATTTCATGTATGTGGCTTCAGCCGTTCGTGAGATATTCTAGAAACAGACGGACAGACGAACAGATATTTGACCGATTTCATAAGGGTTTTGTGTTTACTACAAAACCCTAAGAATTGAAAAATGGCGATTTTCAAACTATCATATATCGGGTGTTTTTTCTCGTATCGAAAACAAATTTGCAACGCTTCGTAAGACAACCGAAGGAAATGAGCATACCAAATTTGAGCCCGAACAATCACCCGTGGCCGGAGCTACAAAGGTCCGAAAACGCGTACTTGTTGTGTCGCGTAAACATAGTCTTGGTCACTTTTCCAATTTTTTTTTTTCGATTTTGTCGTTTTTCTTTGGCGGGCGGGACACTCCCGCGTCCCTAGATAATAACACATTCATTTAAATTTGGGAATTATGACATTATCCGTACAAAAAATGCACCTATCGGTATCGTGTATAGGTGCGAGTACTACATACTTGCATATTGTTTTTCGTAGAGCGAATTGTAGTTTAACCATTTCCCACCAATTGGTGGGATAAGTGGCGGGGGGGGGGGGGGTGGGGGTGGTGGGAGTTAGGCTGGTCGCTGACTCTAAAATATTATTTTTTATACCCTAGACTTTTAGTATAGGGTATATTGTTTTTGTCACGACGGAAATATGTAACACCTTAAAGGAGGCTCCGGAGGTATAGCAATGTATATATATATAAATGATCAGGGTCACCTCCTGATTCGATTTAGCCATGTCTGTCTGTCTGTCCGTCTGTCCGTTTGTCTGTCCGTTCGCACGATAACTTTCGATATAATGAAGCTAAAGTCTTGAAATTTTGGTCAGATGTTGGAAGTATGATCTAGTTGGTTGGTATTGAAAATGGGCATGACCAGGCCAAGAGAACGCCTACCTCCCCTACATATGTAAAATAATTCAATGTATTTATAACTCCCGATTAAATAAACATGAAACGCTCTAGCTTTGGTAGATTGCTCGTAGGGGTAATCTGATACTCCCCTGGAAAAATAAAATCGATCAGTTGAAAACTAACGGTAATTTTCTTACAAAGAACCCCGTACTACCCTACTTTTCAGGTGTTTTGTCCATAACTCTTGAACAAATTGACGTAGACATCTGATTTTTGTAGTCCGGATGGCGCAACGGTTAGCACGTTCGCCTTCAACGCACTGGGCCCCGGTTCGATTCCGGGGATTTACGTGTCGGACTATGAGCCCACTCAGCTGTTAAATGAGTACCCATTATGGGGTAAATAACTCGGTTGAGCGTGTTGCTGATCACATACCTCTGCACAAAAAACCGTCACGATCTAGAAAATGAGATGATGCTAAGTCATCTCGAGGCCGTGGTTCAAATTGGACTGTTGCGCCAGTTATTTATTATTTATCTGATTTTTGGTATGTAACCCTGAAGTGAGAAGCTGCTTGGGTTTTAGTAAGTTCGACATAATCAGATCAAAGGAACGCCTACCTCCCCTACAAAATTTAAAAAATTAAATATTAATTTAATTACGATAACTTTCGATAGAATAGCACTAGCGAGTTGAAAATTTGGCAAAACGTTAGTAGTAACATCTTGTTAGTTGGCATTGAAAATGGGCAAGATCCGACCTAAGGAACTCCTACCTCCCCTACAAATGAAACTTCAAATAAGCGATAACTTTTGATAGAGAGAACCCAGCGACTTGAAATTTTGGTCGAATGTTTGAAGTGAGATTGAGTTAATTGGCATTAAGGATGGGTTAGATCCAACCTAAGGAACCCCTACCTCCCCTACAAATGAAACTTCAAATAAGCGATAACTTTTGATAGAGAGAAGCCAGCGACTTGAAATTTTGGTCGAATGTTTGAAGTGAGATTGAGTTAGTTAGCATTAAGGATGGTTTAGATAAGACCTAAGGAACCCCTACCTCCCCTACAAATGAAACTTCAAATAAGCGATAACTTTTGATAGAAAGAAGCCAGCGACTTGAAATTTTGGGTCGAATGATTGAAGTGAGATTGAGTTAGTTGGCATTAAGGATAGGTTAGATCAGACCTAAGGAACCCCTACCTCCCCTAGAAATGAAATTTTAAATAAGCGATGTTTTACGACTAAATAAAGCTAGCGACTTGAAATTTTGGTCAAATATTTGTAGTAAGATCCAGTTGGCTAATACTGAAAATACGTAAAATCCGACCAATGAAACCCCTGCTTCTCCTTCAAATGAAACTTCAAATAAGCGATAACTTTCGATAGAGTGAAGCTAGACAACTGACATCTTTTTTTTAATGTTTGTATTGTGATCTAATTGGTTGGTGGCTATGATGGGCAAGATCCGATCCAAGGAACTTCTACCACCCCTACAAGTGAGACTTCAAATAAGCAATAACTTTCGATAGAATGAAGCTAGCAACTTGAAAAATTCGACAAATATTTGAAGAATTGGTTAGTTAATTGATTTTTAGAATGGCCAAGATCCTCATGAATGTGTGCCAACCTATAAACTGGCCATATAGGAAACTCACTTTTAATGCATATGGTCGTTGCCAATTGGTACTTTGGGTATCACCACTAGGTCTGTACAAGTCTAGGGTATATACGCTTCAGACTCCAAGCGAAGCGAAGCTTCGGCCTGGTTTTTGTTTTATGCAAGTTTGCAATTTGCAATGTCGTCATAACATGAATAGTTAAGCATCTCGAAGAGTAGGACAGTTTATCTCGTATACATACATATCTATCTACAGTACAGCCTCTCGTATTAAAACTATTACCAAATAGTATAGATTCCACAAGAGTGATCACTCCATATAAGTTTCGCCTCTGCCAGGAGATTTGTATGTATTGACAAATTGTATAAACATAGTATAAACTACACAGTATAAATACACAAGAGAATCAATACATACAAATCTACCACCGGAGGCGGAGTCAGCTTTCTTGTGAAGTCTTTACAATTTGTCAATACATACAAATCTCCTGGGAAAGTTATATGGAGTGATAACTCTTGTAGAATTATCAATCCTCTTTGCTATTACCAAATAGTATAGATTCCACAAGAGTTATCACTCCATATAATTTTCCCCTCTGCCAGGAGATTTGTATGTATTGACAAATTGTATAGACTTCACAAGAAAGCTGACTCCGCCTCCGGCGGTAGATTTGTATGTGTTGATTCTCTTGTGTATCTATACTGTGTAGTTTATACTATGTTTATACAATTTGTCAATACATACAAATCCCCTGGCAGAGGAGAAACTTATATGGAGTGATAACTCTTGTGGAATCTATACTATTTGCTATTACTTTGAGAGGTGACAGATGCAGTCTTTTTTATCAATTGGTATGTAAGATACTAAATTATGGGTAAGACATTTTAATTTTCGTGTTTTTATCCATCTGAGTGGTACCAAGAAAAGTAGGGAGCCAATATTTACATACCAAAATAAGCGCTGGCTACAAAACCCTCGGATTGCAGGCCTCTATATTCCATATAGTATTCGGTTTAATTTATATGCTGTTAGGGCCTAAGTAGATAATATTAATCTAAATTTGCAACGCTGAAATACAATAGTTGTGAGAGCGGAGATATAGCCCAAAAACGGCGAAATTTTTCCAGTTTTTTCTGTTTTTTTTTGTCAAAAAATCACACATTCTGACGAAAAAGGTCAATAGAAGTTTTTTAAAGTAGATAGAATTTCCTACAATTAGAGTTGTATTGGAGCAGCGTGTCTTCAGTAGTTACTGAGATTCGGCTCTTTAAAATTGCGTTATTGTTTCCAAAAATTGCCAATTTTAACTTTAAGCTCTTATTTTTTAAGTAATTTTCGACAATAATACCCATCGTATAAAAACTCGTCAGATAAGAAGTTTTAGTAAATCTTAATACCTTCAATTTAAGACCGGAATGATGCTTCTACATGTAATAGTTACCTAAAAAATGATCAAAAACCAATTAAAGTCAGAATCCAGTTTGAAGGCAATAAATGTTAAGTGGCCCCTAGACGTACCAAATTTAGGTGAAATATTTACTTAACACACTCCTTTTTTATATAAAACACATAATATTAAATCTAAATTAGGGATGTAACCTATGTATGTATGTACCTATATTAATAATGAAATTCAGTTGAGCTCAGTTTTTGCCAACTTTGACGGCCGTGGCTCATTTAAATCCTCTTCATCAGGTTCGATTTGGGTAGGGGAGATACGTTTTCAAGTCCGTTTTTCTCCTCTAGCACCTCACTGTCCTCATCAGTCACCCCGATTGGAGGAACATTTGTACATGAGTTGCCTTCAAAATATTTGTAAAGTGTTCAACAAATCACCCCTGCCTTCCTGCATGAGCAAGCCCTTGAACAACCCTTTCAACACTTACAAGATAAGCATTTTAGCAGCATTTTAGTCGTATCACAACCACTGAGGGCGTGCAGGACGAGTACTAACCCCGGTGGAATTTGCCCACCGTCCCAACACTTAAATGAAGTAGAGAAAAATTTATCATCTCTTGACCGACTTCTCCCCATTTTGTGAAAGAACAATGACCGATAATATAAATTTGGGTGAAGTTAGCATTCTCTGCGTGCAACAGTCTCTTGTGTGGACTCCGGATGTGAATCAACAGTTCCTTGTGTAGGCGAAATAGCCATGGAGTGTCCAGAGCGAGCGAAGCGAGCGTTTATGTTTGAGCGATACTGAGGGTTGTGATTCCTTAAGCGTGGAACGAGCGTAGTGAGGGGAACCCCACACCAGGGACTGTTGATTCACAACTCGCAGTATCGCCCAAAGTATGTATGGAGGCGGCCAAGGCCCGACGTCGGGCTGTCGTGCCACGATGATGATGGTGCATGGACAAGTTCGGTTTGAAACGAGCTGGGCTAGCTCCGCCCCTAGGGAGTTGCGACCCCCAGCATATAGCCCTAGGGCGCCCGTTTCTCTCCTTCTATATGTACCTGCATCCACTCCGGCTTAGCATATCTGGAACCAGCAGTTTTTTTTTGTTGTTCTATGCACAATTTCGGTTTCAAATCGAAATCAGGTAGATGAAGGAAATCGAAAATAGCCATATACAAACTCAATTTGGTTTTAAACCTAAAAGCGGTCTTGAAATCTTATGTGCCGACATTTGAGTCGTTCCCATATCTTGCATTCATTAATTATAGTATGCGCCTTTAGTGATTTTTTGGCAAAACAAAATAAGTGGAAAAATTTCGCGATTTTTGGGCTATATCTCCGCTCGCACAAGGTTCAGGGTTGCAAATTTGGATTCATAGTATCTAGTTGTAAGTCGGGAAATAGTGGAGCTATTGCGTGGTAAGTATGTAGAGCGAATAATTTCCAGATCATCATTATCAATTGGTTCGTGCGACTACGACTAAGACATAGGCGACTATTACACTGTAAAAGTTCTTTTACAAATATCGTTGGCGCACGATATTTTAAAAGAACTTTTATGAATGATATTAGCCGCCTAAGGGGGAAGCAATGCAAGCTTGTAAGAAAATATTTTACAAACGATATTTGTAAAAGAACTTTTATAGTGTAATAGCCGCCAAAGACAAATTATACAGTAACGTCCCGGACAGTTTACGGACATATGGACAATATTCGATTCGTTATTTACGACATAAAGCCCAAAAATTTTACAAAAAAAAATAATCAAAAGCCGTTCATTAGTTACTGTATACAATTCTATATTCTTTTTTCAAATTAAAGTTAAAGCCTTTATTGCAAAACCATTAGTTTTGTTTGAGTAAACTTTTGATTGATTGATTTGTTTTTTTTTTCAGAATGTGTGTTATTGATGAATTGGCCTTACAAAAGTGCAACACGTTAAAGCTAGCAGCTTATTCTCGTGATATTCGTCCCGAGTTTGAATGTGAATTACATTCAAAAGAAAATTCAATTAAGAAAATCCACGATAATCAGGCCGATGCTGTTGTTCTCTCAGGAGAAGACTACCAACATGCCATTGACAATTCATTGAAGCCGATTATCTATGAATCATTCGAAGACGACGATCTTTATGTGGCTGTGGTCGATGAAAATATTAGTGACGAATTATTAAGGAAAGCTCCAATGTAAGTACATATTATCCTTTTCTAAAAAAAAGTGAAAACATTTCAGCTATCATCTACAAAATTTGAACACGACTGAACGCCACGAAGGTACCTTTCATTCGAGAAAAGTGACTCAGATAAAGTTACGAGCATTTCCGACATCATTTACATTAATAAACCGCCTAGCTTCGCTCCACGGTCTATTTAGTTGAGACGGTAAGCGATTTAACATTGTAAAATATGATAGATGATATGCAGTTTGATATGATTATTGGGTGGTCCTCATACATTCATTTTAAGATATGGAGCCACCTTGAAAACCTAAAACCTAAAATTTTAGCTCTTTTTTTTACTAAACTTCTCATAACTTCTAAAATAAAACGAAAAATTTATAGGGTATAAATTGAAGAACGTAAAATTCTGTATTCAATACCTCAGTCAGACAAGAATCGAAACTTGATCGATCCTGGATCGAAGACTGTCTACTAAAGAATCGACACGTCGGAGACATTTGTATGGGCGTGGCCACTTTTGCGATACCGAAAATGAGGCCAGGAATCGATCCAAATTGATGACGGTAGTCGATGTAGAATCGATGACTGGAGTCGGTGTGGAATCGATACTGAGATCGGATTCGGATCGATCGATGAAATGTATAGAATCTATTTAACCTGATATACAATTAGTCCATTGTCGTGAAATCTCGTGTAAATTCACCCGAAACTTTTCGCGGAAAAAAAATTCACTAAAATTTTCGTATTGATTTAATTTTATTTGCCTCGCCAAAGATACTTTAATGAATTCAAATTTCAGGCAAATTGATTACCAGAATCGATGTCAAAGGTGGATATATAATCGAAAACATTTTAAATTTTCCCACTTCGGAGACAAACCGATGAATGGAAAATGAAGACATTTCGATTCCACTGGAATCGGAGACAAAAGTCTCTCATTCCTTTAAGCCGCTCTTAACTGTTTCATAAATGCTTTTAGTCCCTTTACCGCCCCATGCGTCATCCCGCCCCATAAATTGAGCGTTGCTGAACAGTTTCTGTACTTACAGCGGGCTTCCCTAATCTCTTTGTCCCACCGTAGTGGTTAGGTTTCCTTAGAGTGTTTTTTGAGGGGACATATGGCATTATATGCTTTAGTTGTAGTCTGCGTCGTGCGCTCCAGACTTGTAATGTTACGTATATACTCTGGGCGCCTGCTGGAAAGCTTGGTGTCTATGATATGTATGCTGTATGCCTCCCAGTTATCTGTCCTCGGGTTTTTGTATTTCTTCGTTTCATTTATGGTTGTGAACCCTACCTCAAAGCTTATGTACACATGGCCCGAGAATGAGGATCTATCCAGGACCCCCCAGTTCTAAACATCACACGTATCACCGTTCGAGTGCAGCATTATATCTAGTTCGTTCTCGCTAGTAGGTTCCGTATAAGTAGGTTTCCCTCCACGGTTTGCTATTTTCAAATTGTAGTTGAGTAGAAAATGTAGTAGTAACTCACCTCTCTTGTTCTCGTCCTTATTTCCCCATATCCTGTGGTGTGCATTAGCGTCGCTGCTTATCACTATCACACTACGTTCGCTTTCCTTCCGGTCGCGTATTCATAGCAATGTATGCAGCTCTTCCGGTGGTGCGGTTTTATCGTGGACCATGTATGATGTTGCGAGCATAAGGGATCGTCCTTGAGCGTCCTCCACATGTATAACTGTCAGGTCGCTCGTGCTTCTATCAGAGTCTAGGAGGGCACTGAGGCCTTTCCTTGCCATGATGGCTGTCCGCAGCCTGCCCTCCTTGCGATAGCTTATAACGTTGTAGTCGTTCGTTGAGAGTCCGTTGATGTGTCCCTCCCCATAAATCCACGGCTCCTCTATGAGTGCCACATCATTGCTTCCCTCCTGTAAAGTGGCCAGCAGCTCTGCTGGTGTGGAACTGCTGTGGTGTAAATTTACTTGAGGCACCTTTAGCATAACGCTAAGGTTGCTTCATTAATGTTGCGGCCGTTAGAGTAGATTTTGGATCATCCGTCTTAGATTCGCTCTCGCTCTTTGCTTAGTCTAATGCTATCGGCCGCTTTTGAATAGTTTCTAGCTCTTTTTCCATCTTGTTGACTTCCTTCGTATTTTCATTCCCGTCCGTGGTATGCCACTTTTTGAGCTTAAGAAATACATTTCCTAGACCCCATGCCATTTTCCCAAATCGAGGGTATAGCATGTCTTCCGCTTCCTTGTTGATCTGTAGGATGATGGTTTGCCCTCCTTCCGTTGTCGATCCACTGGAATGCAGCCAATCATCCGTTGATACATCTGGCTTCTGTCGCTGGAGCAGTTGGAGCGTGGTATCGGCAAGTAAGACTATCGGCGTTAGAACCTTCGCCTTGGATACCGCTGGAATGTTGTCACGGTAAAATATTTACAACTTGGCATAAACCGTCTTTTTTTAAGGCGGATAGCAACGCTACTGCGGATATTCTTCTCCCCCTTATCCAAGAGTGTTGGGAAACCGAAACTCTCCCTAAAGAATGGAAGAAGGGCGTCATTATTAAGATCCCGAAGAAAGGTAACCTGAAGGATTGTAATAATTGGCGTGGAATTTGCCTCCTCCCCGCAGTCTCCAAACTGATGGCAAAAATAGTCTTAAACCGGATCAAGCAAACAGTTGACCGCACACTGAACGATGAACAGGACGGTTTTCGCGAGGGCTTTCCATGTAGCGACCACATCAACACCCTCCGAATTATTATTGAACAATCCGCAGAGTGGAGATCCCCATTACATCTCATGTTCATCGATTTCGAGAAGGCGTTTGACAGCGTTGACCGGGAATACATCTGGAAGGCTTTACATAGGAGAGGTATACCAGATAAAATCATATCCATCATCAAGGAGTCCTATAGCGGAGCCCAATGTCACGTCTTACACAAGGGTAAGCTTTCAGATCCCTTCGAGGTACATAGCGGAGTGAGACAAGGCTGCATTTTGTCACCTATATTGTTTTTGATTGCTATTAACGACGTACGCTGCAGTGCGCTTCATGAACACCAGAGCAAAGGTATCAGATGGAACCTGTTTGAATACCTTCAACACCTGGATTACGCTGACGATATTTGTCTTCTCTCAAATATATCGGATCATCTAGTTCAAATGACGGATGCCCTGCACCGCGAAAGTGGCAATGCGGGGCTTAAAATCAATGCTGCCAAAACTAAGTACTTGAGCTTGGATCCAGGAATACAGAGCGAAATTTGTGTTTCGGGGCAGACGGTGGAAAAAGCGGACAATTTCTACTACCTCGGAAGCGTAGTTACAGCAGATGGTGAAGCGGATGCTGATTTACAGTCTCGCATTAATAAGGCTCGGGCAGCTTTTTTCAGTTTAACTCCTTTCTGGCAAAACAACAACATCTCCAGACGTACCAAACTCAGGATCTTCGAAACCAATGTAAAATCTGTGCTTCTTTATGGCTGTTCAACTTGGAAGGTGACCAGGGAGATAACAACTAGATTGCCAACTTTCGTGAACCAGCGTCAATGGCGCATCCTGCACATACGCTGGCCGGAGGTCATTTCTAACGACGACCTCCTGTTCATTACTGACCAGGACAGGATAGGCACCTCTATAAAAAGGCGAAAGTGGCAATGGATAGGTCACACACGTCGAAAGGGGCCGGAAAACATTGCTAAACAGGCCCTCGCTTGGAACCCACAGGGCAAGTCGCCGCGTTGGACGACCTAGAAACACCTGGAGAAGATCAGATGAGGTCGAGGGTAAGTCATTAGGCAAATCGTGGGGACAGTTGAAGGCGATGGCGGCGAACAGGACGAGGTGGAAAGTCGGCGTGGTTAATGCCCTATGCCCCACAAGGGGTTGACAGGATCCAGAGAGAGAAATAAACCGTCTAGTGTCGGCACAGCGTCTTTGCACCACTTCAGTGTTGCGTCGCCCTTGAACCACCCAGCTCCATCAAACGATGGTATAGGGTGGTTCACGTCCGACATTCGCTGCACCAGTTTATCTAGCAGTTTCATTTCCACAGCTGACCACTTTTCCCGTCTTTACCGAGGTGGCCCCTTCGGTCAATGAGCGTCACCACCAATTGTCGTCTTGCTGTTTCGGTTGTACTTGTTTTTTTCTCAACCTTTTTGAAAGTAATCGCTGTCGTCTGCTTGGCTGTCTGTCCTGTAGGCGCCTGGCTGGCGCCTGGCTAGCTCCTGGTCTTCCCGACACTGGGCATTATCTTTTGCTCGAGGGTGCTCATTGCTCCTCTTTTGAGCATTGTTCCTTTTGTGAGCGCTGCCTTTTTACAGTTAGCTTTTGCAGTTCTCGTTGCTCGACCTTGTTGTGGAACTGCGGGTTGCCATCGCCACTCGTAAAGTCTGCTCATGCCTCGAAGCACTTTCAGCTTTCTTCTATGGTTTCCTTGGCGAGATCCTTCGCCTGCTCTCCTCCTTTGAAGGTTTGGGCCTTTTGTGCTCACCAAACGATTCGATGCTTAATAGGCTGCCCTCTTCCGCTTGGCTCAGTGCTATGTCTTCTTCTCAATCTGAGCGATCACTGTGAAGCTCGGTATCTAGTGTATAGATAGCTTTTTTACTTTTCCAAACCAGTAGTATAACCATCAGAGTCGCCTCGTTTGCCCGCTGACTCGACTATTGTTGGGTGGCCACTGGCGACTAAGGAGGCGCTTACACCTGCCAAGCCGTCGCCGGTAGTCGCAGCCACGGCTCCTACCGACACTTGGGTAGATACTCCTACCCGCGAATTATCCTTTGTCACGTCTATGTTTTACCGTCATTTAATCGTCTTTACCGTTTACCGGCCCTGAATCTAACAGTCTTCCAATGTATAGGAAGGTGGTTTTCGTTGGTAGAGTGTATATGGAAGTATCAGCCTACCATTTCCAGCCAGCAAGCCGTATGAGTTGGCGTTTCCCAGTTGATACCACGTGGAGGCTCCTTCCTCGGCCACTTGAGGGTGCTCTTCAGATTACAGTTGCTGCCTCGAACTTGGTGTACAGTCCTCTTCATCAATCGTTTTTATACCCTTCACGGATGTGATAGGGTATATTAACTTTGTCATGAAGTTTGCAACGCACAGAAGGAAACATCTCCGACCATATGAACTATAATATTCTTGATCAGTAGACGAGTAGATTAAGCTTTGTCCGTCTGTCCGTCTGTCTGTCTGTCTGTCTGTTTCTATGCAAACTAGTCCCTCAGTTTTAAATCTATCGAGATGAAATTTTGTAGAAAGCCTTCTTTCTATTGCACGCTGTATATATGTCGGAACCGACAGAATCGGACCACTACGTCATATAGCTGTCATAGGAAACGACCGGTCCAAAAATTCGTCTTTGTGAAAAAAAAAACTTTTTCATTTATTAAGATATCTTTTTTAAATTAAACATCAATCAAGAGTATCTATATTCGAATCACATGCCCGAATTTGGTTGAAATTGGGCTATTTTAGCATTTAGCTGTAATAGGAACGACCGTTCCAAAAGCAAGTTTTGTTAGAAAAACTTTTTTATTTCTGAAAATATCTTTACCAAATTTCATATTAATCAATCATACTGCCAAACCACCTTCCTAAATTTGCTTGAAATTGGCCCACTATTTCATATACCTCTCATAGGAACATTGGAATCGGAACAAGTTTTACTACTAATTTTAAAGTGGCAAATGCATCATAAGCCACAACGAAGGTATGATACCCTTCGTGAATTTTGCCAATAATGAAAAGCAAATTGGAGTAATCCTTCATATTTCTACCAAATTCCATGCATGTAGCTTCAGCCGTTTTTCGATATTCTCTGAACAGGCGGACATTTGACTGATTTCATAACGGTTTCTTTTTCTACAAAATCCTAAAAAGCGTTACTATGCCCTAAGCTATCAATCAAAGACTTTTTAAACAAGATTTAATTATCTATAGATTGAGACTAACACAAAACTTCAGCTATTATATTGTACTTACCTAGACAGAGCTATTGAGGCTGAAATCTCTAAATAAGCATTTCACCATTTTCGCCCACAACTACGAGACACTAAAAACGAGCCGATTTGAAAATTATTTGGCACTTTAGACTGAAAAACGAAGTATCTCCAACGTTTATTTAATCAGTTTTTTTTTTCATTTGGAGCATCCGTTTCAAAAATCTATGGGCTTAAAAAGTGATAAAGTGTAATTTTTCTTCCAAGTCTTAAAAATTGACGTTTTTAGGGTTTTGTAGTAAATACAAAACCCTTATGAAATCGGTCAAATGTCTGTCTGTCCGTCTGTCCATGGAATATCTCACGAACGGCTGAAGCTACATACATGAAATTTTGTAGGAATGTGTAAAATTACTATAATTCGCCGGAGAAAGCGAATCGTCGTAATAGGTCAACTTTAAGGGGAGGTCCCCATAGAGGGGAAATGAAGGTCGAAATTTTTTTTTCGTTTGGTACAGGCAAGTGGGGTATCATAAGAAAGGTGCTTTCGAGTACATTCCATTTTTGGAATTTTTTTCAAATTTGAAGAAACGGGAAAAGAGGCAGAGGGGAAAATATGTCATCCGAGTTTGTCCACCCCTCCCCCTTGCATTTCGAGACCGTTACACTTATAAATATGAAAATTTGCAGAAAGACGCCATTTTACTAGCGCAGAAAACCTAGATTTCTAGAATTTTGAAATTTTATCAGAAAAGGTTAATAATAGTACATTTCTATAGTTACAGTTAGCACACCCCTGCATTTTTCAAACTCATCCGAGGTCGAAAATATTGATGGCCGACGATAATCAACACCATGTGCAATAATATCTCCAAATTTCGTAATAATCACGTAATATTTAATAGTAGTATATTCATTTAGATTTGGTCATTTTGATATCATCCATACAAAAAATGCACATAACAGGTCTCTTGTACTACATACTAGTACTACGAGTACAACATACTTGCATATTGTTTTCCGTAGAGCGAATTGGAGTTAACCATTTTCAAAAGGGTAATGATTGGTGGGAGAGGTGGGAGGAGGGGAAGGGGGGAAGGAGGGAGGGGGGGTTGTATGCTCGTCGCTGACTCCATTCTCTATAATTATTCAAACAATTTATTTTCAATATTTTTTACGCAAACTTACAATTTGCAATATCGTCTTAACATGAATGGTTAAGCATCTCCAAAAGTAGGACAGTTCATCTCCTATTGGCATGGGACACTACAAAACCCTCGGATTGCGGGCGCAGCCCTCTATTTTCCGGTTTCATTTACTATCAATTTTGATTAGACTACTGGAGCGAAATTGGAGTTTGAGCAGTGCATTCCACGCAGAATTTGACGCTCTTCAATTCACATCCTATAAAGTTTTTCGATCCGAAATACCGTTTAGAAATTATGAGGAGAATATTTAAAACAAGCTAGCATTCAGCTTCGCTTCGCGTGAAGGGTATCATACCTTCGTTGTGACTTATGGTGTATTTGGCACTTTGCAATTAGTAGCAAAACTTGTTCCGATTTCACTGTTTCTATGAGAGGTATATGAAATAGTGCGCCGATTCCAATTAAATTTAGGAACGTGGTGTGCCAGTCAAAATGATTGAACAATGTGAAATTTGGTAAAGATATCTTCAGAAATAAAAAAGTTTTCCCAACAAAAACTTGCTTTTGGAACGGTCGTTCCTATGACAGCCATATGATAGAGTAGTCCGATTGCAACCAAATTCGGAAATGTGATTTGACTTAAGATGCTATTAATAAGTGTGAAATCTAAAAAAAGATAACTTAACAAATAAAAAAGTTTTTCTCACAAAAACTAATTTTTGGACCGATAGTTCCTATAGCAGCTATATTGTATGACGCAGTGGTCCGATTCAGTTGGTTCCGACATATTTACAGCGTGCAATAGAAAGAAGGCTTTGTAGCTCGATAGCTTTAAAACCGAGGGACTAGTTTACATAGAAACAGAAGGACATACGGACAGACGGACAAAGCTTAATCGACTCGTCTCATCATACTTACCAAGAATATATATAGTTTATATGGTCTTCCTTCTGAGCGTTGCAAACTTCATGACAAAGTTAATATACCCTATCACATCCGTGAAGGGTTTTTCACCTGCACAGCCGCTCTGCCGCGGGGTCCAAGGTGGATTCATCTTTTAAATTGAAAGTACCACCAACAGTCAGTCTAAATGGCATCTCTCTTTCGTATTTTGCAAGCTTGTGTCCATATAAATCGCTAACCGTCCCAACTAATTATCTCCCGCTTATAATTTCTCATTAATACAATAGATGCCACTCTTTCAAATTAAAGGAAGTGCCTGTATTATTAGCTATAGTTGGTGAGCTAGTGTTCTGTTACGGTATAAGTACCAAGGCTAGAAACTTCACGACCGTTCAATGAAATGCAGGAATACAAAAACGAGGAGTCTGGTAAGCCTCCGAGGGTGGGTTCAACGGCGGTAGAGGGCTCAAATTACAAAAAAAAAAAACAAGCCAGCACCCGGCTAGCTTACCGAAGGTATCTTCAGTAGTCTATGTTGCTATCAATTTGCTATATGATATAACTATATGATATAGCAGTCCAATTTCAACCAATTTCTAAGATGTAGTTTTGCAGTAGATGTCAATGAAAAATGTGAAATTTGGTTACGGTATCCTTAGAAACAAAAAAATGTTTCTCACTAACACAGACTTTTGGACCGGTCGTTCCTATGGCAGCTACATATATGACACAGTGGTCCGATTTCAGTGGCTCTGAAATATATACGGAATACGAAAATGAGGAATCTGGTAAGCCTCCCAGAATGGGTTTAACGGCGGTAGAGGGTTGAAATAAAAAAAACAAGCTAGCACTCGGCTAGCTTGCCGAAGGTACCTTCAGTAGTCTATGTTGCTATCAATTTAATCCACTGTGCACTTACCACTTTGAAATTAACAGTAAGTAACAGTAAGTGGGCCGATTTCACCCAAATTTAGGAATATCCCTCTCTCTGGATCCTGTCAAGCCCTTATGGGGCATAGGGCATTAACTACGCCGACTTTCCGCCTCGTCCTGTTCGCCCCCATCGCCTTCAACTGACTCCACGATTTACCTAATGATTTACCCTCGACCTCAACTGATCTTCTCCAGGTGTTTCTAGGTCGTCCAATGCGGCGACTTGCATTGGTTCCCTATGGGTTCCAATCGACGGCCTGTTTAGCAATGTTTTCCGGCCCTTTTCGAAGTGTGTGACCTATCCATTGCCATTTTCGCCTTTTTATGGAGGTGTCTATCCTGTCCTGGCCAGTAATGAACAGGACGTCGTCGTTAGAAATGACCTCCGGCCAGCGTATGTATACGATGCGCCGTAGACACTGGTTCACAAATATTAAATAAAACAATTTCCACTTTTCCAAGAGTTTTTTTTTTTAAATTAATTGAATGATGATACATTAAAGATTTCGGCGACGTTTCGCTATTCTTGTAGCATTTTCAAGCCTACAAATTATAATATTACTTGATTATTATATAACTAATTACTTAATCTCTAGGAGTAAGTCACCTTTTTTGTTTTTTAATAATTACATTTAAAATCAAAATGCGAAGACTCTACAAAGATGTTTTTTGTAAATGGAGTGATGATTTGTGCTTTTTGGTTATGTCATTATTACTTCTAAATGTCAAGCATCAATTGTCAATTTAAACTGTTAAAATGTTATAATAATATATGTTATACATTATTAAATAGCATATTATATCTATTGATGATGTGTTCTAACTCGGATTTTGAATTTAAAGAGTTGTTATAATTCTTATTAATGTGTAATGCTTCTTTAGTTACTACTGCACTATAATTAATGTATGTGTTTATACTCTAGATGAAATCTGAGAGTATTATAAATTTGCCACAAAGTTTGTAACGCTAAGAAATAAGGCTCGCAGAAAAAAATGAATGATACAGAAGTTCATATTATCACTCGAATATCTCAAAACCGGATGTCCGTCTGTCCGTCTGTCCGTCTGTCCGTCCGTCCGTCCGTGACCTCTCTAGCTCGAGAACGCCTTGAGCTATGAAGTTCAAATTTTGCACACGTTATTTTTGACAAAAAATGAAGGCTAAGTTCGTGAACGGGCTAAATCGCTCCACCCCTTCTACCCCCTCCCATACAAAATGACACATTTTTGAAAATTTACAATAATCAGATTTTCTCAGAAACTATAAAACATATTGCTTTGAAATTTTAAATATATCACTTTTATGATAATTGTAACCTATGTTATAAAACTTATTGTAATCCTCACCCTCCTTCTACCCCCTCCCATACAAACTGCACTATTTCATGAAATACGTTAAGCCTATTTACTCAGTACGTATACAATTTATCGGGCTGAAATTTTGTACTTAACACTTAATTAATAATATCAGTTAGATTCAAAAAAATTAATCGATTATCCTTACTCCGTCTACCCCCTCCCATACAAAATGACACATTTTTGATAATTTACAATAATCAGATTTTCTCAGAAACTATAAAACATCTTGCTTTGAAATTTTGAATATATCACTTTTATGATAATTGTAACCTACATTATAAAATTTATTGTAATCCTCACCCTCCTTCTACCCCCTCCCATACAAACTGCACTATTTCATGAAATACGTTAAGCCTATTTACTCAGTACGTATACAATTTATCGGGCTGAAATTTTGTACTTAACACTTAATTAACAATATCAGTTAGATTCAAAAAAAAATAGTCGATTACCCTTACTCCGTCTACCCCCTCCTATACAATATGACACATTTTACCAAAGTTGCTCTCTAGCTTGATATCGCTTTGAGCTATTTATTGGCTTTAACCAGGTTCAAATTCATCTAGAGTATTGCATGATTGGGGTCTACCCCAATCGTAGTTCTTTTATGTTTTTAGTTTTGAAATCAATTAACAGAGTTTTAAATAGTGCTTTAATATGTTCATTCGCTTTGTTTTGTAAGTATTTAGTGGGGTGTTTATTAAGTTTTATAAAGTTACTATTATTAATAAGCTGGTTCATTTTATCTTCGTATTGAGTTTTGTCCATAATAACTATTTTATTGCCCTTATCACTGATTATTATAAATATGTCTTTATTAAAGCACTATTTAAAACTCAGTTAATTGATTTCAAAACTAAAAACACATACATTACTTATAGTGCAGTAGCACCCAGATTACAAGGGAGATCAAAGTTACACAAAATTAATGTACCTATGAGACCATTGGTAGATTGCACTAATAGCCCTTTAACGAATTTGTCAAAATTTTTACTACATTACTAAACCAAATAAGGAACATACATAATTTTAATATAAAAAACTCATTTGATTTAAAAAAACACATAAATGAAATTATAATAAATGATTCATACAAAATAATATCTTTAGATGTACAGGACATGTTTAGTAATATACCAATTAATAAAGTAATAGAAATTTTAGACAATACCTATAATTTTAACTTAATTAACACTAACATACCTAAAGAACAATTTATTAATATGACTAAATTATGTTTAGAAAATGGATATTTTATTTATTCGGATATCATATATAAAAATAAAGGCTTAACCATGGGTGGAAACCTTAGTGTAATCGCGGCTGATATATTCATGCAACAAACGTTAAATACAATATATAATAAATATAGGCAAGACATATTATATATAAAAGTTTACATAGATGACATTATAGCTATCATAAAAAGAGATAAAGTAGAATCCATAACAGCAGATCTTAATAATATAGATCAGAATATAAAATTTACTACCAAAGAAGAACATAATAACACAATTAATTTCTTAGACGTTACACTAAAAAGAGATAATATTAACAACGTGATCAACACAATTTGGTATAAGAAACCGATAGCAGCAACTAATATTATTAATTTTAGATCACACCATCCACAATACATGAAATATAATACCATAAATAATTATATATGCCGTAGACTAAAATTAACTAATACTAATTTATGGAATACACAGGTAAACCAAATATACACTATATTACAGAATAATAATTATCCATTAAAACTGATCAAAAAATTTATAAATAAAAATGTACATAAAATTCACAAAGAAAAACGAATCAATAATTGTAATAATAGTACAGCACATAATGACATATCTGGGAATAATATTAATGATAATTTAGAGAATATTAATAATATTAAAATATATAGTAGCTTATCATATATACCTGGTCTTTCGAAAAAATTAATAAATGTCTACCTAAAATCATTAATAAAGGAAACAACAGCACGATAAATATGGAAATAACTTATAAACCAATTAATAAATTTAAGAATATTATCCATACTAATACTAAACAAAAAATACAAAAAATGGACAAACATAACATCCCAGTCGGACATTTGTCTCCGATTCCAGTGGAATCGCAAAGTCTTCGATTCCTTACCGGTTCCATTCATCGGTTTGTCTCCGAAGCTGGATAAATTCAAATGTTTTCAATTATGTATCGAGTTAGCCTGAAATTTGAATTCATTTGAAAGTATCTGGCATTTGGCGGCGTATGTTGTCATATATGAAATATGGAATAAAAGAATATGTATGTTTTTTTTTTGTAAGCCATGAATACAATCCGCCGTTAAATTAAAAGTGTCGTGAAATCAGTCACGACACTTTTAGTTTCTGGACGAATTGTATATCAGGCTAGATTCAACCCATTTATACAGCCATCGATCCGAATTCGATCTGTGTCGATTCCTCGTTGGCCACAGTCATCGGTCCGAAATCGATTCCAGCCATCGATCCGGATTCGATTCCACGTCATCGATCCCAATTCGACCCCAATATCGATTCTACATCGACTCCAGTCATCGATTCTCCATCGACTACCGTCACCGATTCCGGATCGATTCCTGTCCTCATTTTCGGTATCGCAAAAGCGGCCATGCCCATACAAATATCTCCGACGTGTCTCCGATAAAGTCATCGATTCCTTAGTAGACAGTCATCGATCCAGGACCGGTCCAGTATCGATTCTTCTCCGACTGGGATTGTATATAAAATACCATGTAAGACATGTAAAGAGAACAACATCGATAAGGCCTATTATGGATCTACATCTAGACATTTAAAAACGAGACTAAATGAACACCAAAATAAAAATAGGATGATTCTTAACCAGAACAATAGGCTGTAATAGTTAAACATCAAATGATAGAAAAACATATTATGGACTTTAATAATACCGCAATAATTGACACAGATAATAATACAAAAAAAATAAGAACTAAAGAAGCATTACACATTAATAAGAATTATAACAACTCTTTAAATTCAAAATCCGAGTTAGAACACATCATCAATAGATATAATATGCTATTTAATAATGTATAACATATATTATTATAACATTATAACAGTTTAAATTGACAATTGATGCTTGACATTTAGAAGTAATAATGACATAACCAAAAAGCACAAATCATCACTCCATAACAAAAAACATCTTTGTAGAGTCTTCGCATTTTGATTTTAAATGTAATTATTAAAAAACACAAAAGGTGACTTACTCCTATAGATTTAGTAATTAGTTATATAATAATCAAGTAATATTATAATTTGTAGGCTTGAAAATGCTACAAGAGTAGCGAAAAGTCGCCGAAATCTTTAATGTATCATCATTCAATTAATTTAAAAAAAAACTCTTGGAAAAGTGGAAATTGTTTTATTTAATATACGCATAAACCAAGGATTTAAAAAAAAAACTCACTGGTTCACAAATTTTGCAATCTAGTTGTTATCGCCCTGGTCACCTTCCAAGTTGAACAGTCATAAAGAAGCACAATTTTGCATTGGTTTCGAAGATCCTGAGTTTGGTACGTCTGGATATGTTGTTGCTTTGCCAGAAACGAGTCAAACTGAAAAAAAGCTGCCCGAGCCTTATTGATGCGAGACAGTACATCAGCATCTGCTCGACCATCTGCTGTAACTACGCTTCCGAGGTAGCAAAAATTGTCCACTTTTTCCACCGTCTGACCCGAAACACAAATTTCGCTCTGTTTTCATGGATCCAAGCTCAATTACTTAGTTTTGGCAGCATTGATTTAAGCCCCGCATTGCCACTTTCGCGGTACAGGGCATCCGTCATTTGAACTAGATGATCCGATACATTTGAGAGAAGACAAATATCGACAGCGTAATCTAGGCGTTGAAGGTATTCAAACTGGTTCCATCTGATACCTTTACTCTGGTGTTCATGAAACGCACGGCAGAGTACGTCGTTAATGGCAATCAAAAACAATATAGGTGACAAAATCCAGCCTTGTCTCACTCCGCTATATACCTGGAAGGGGTCTGAAAGCTTACCCTTGTGTAATACGTGACATTGGGCACCGCTATAGGAGTGCTTGATGATGGATATGTTTTTATCTGGTATACCTCTGCTACGTAAAGCCTTTCAGATGTATTCCCAGACAACGCCGTCAAACGCCTTCTCGAAATCGATGAACATGAGATGTAATGGGGATCTCCACTCTGCGGATTGTTCAATAAAAACTCGGAGGGTGTTGATGTCGTCGCTACATGGAAAGCCCTCGCGAAAGCCAGCCTGTTCACCGTTTAGTGTGCGGTTAACTGTATGCTTGATCCGGTCTGATGGTGTGTTTTGCTAGACAGCGATTGGGCGATTTGTGACTGCGACTCGAGAGCAATTGATTCATTATTGAATGCCGGGGTTTTGTATGAAAATAGTACTATCTCACAAAAACAACTCTGTTGTAAAAAAGTCCCCGCCAAGAAAAACTCCTCAGCCGTAAAAAGGATTGATATGATTTGATTAATATTGAACACAATACCGCCAAAGTACTCGTAGCTTCGCTCTAGGGTATGCATATTGAACGCTGATTGCATTAGTTAATTTCTTTCAAAGCTGATTGGCGGGGAGCTTCGTAGCCTAAAGACTCACCGCCGAACGGATTTATTGATAAAAAAAAACAATATACCCTATACTAAAAGTCTAGGGTATAATGACAGTGATAATGGCAACGATGTCGCTCTGACAAAATTATGAATAAGTAGTTGCGTGCGGATCATGCTGTAAGCTCTTATGCCAAGTATTATTGGCTTCTCGCCCGGATCTCGTTATAAAGCCTTACAAAAGACTAAAAATGCACTTCAGGCCAGAAGTGAATAATAGACTATTTTCTACTGCGTTCTTATTCAGATTGTTCAACTTATTTTGTTTAATGGAAGCTCCCCGACAAACCGCGTTGAAAGAAATTAACTAATGCAATCAGCGTTCAATAGAGATGTGATATCACATCTTTTTGCAAAGTAGTAGTGGTAATACAGATGGCGCAACGGTAAACACGTTCGCCTTCTATACATTGGGCTCCGGTTTGATTCCTACTGAATTCGGTAGTCTTCGATAAAAAAGGGGATTTACGTGCCGGACTATGAGTCCACTCAGGTTACCCATTTGGGGTAAATAGTTTTCTTGCCAAGAATATCATTTTTCTAGTTCAAAGGACTCAAAGTGCCTTTAACAGTAGTTTACTGCATTCGCCTCATCACCCCCGATAATATAATACTCATCTTGCCTAGATATCGCTTCCTTGCCGTGAACATATTTTTTCCTGCCCAAAGGACTCAAAATACCTTTAACAGTCTACTGCATTCGCCTCATCACCTCCAGTCATGTGATACCCATCTTGCCTAGACATCGCTTTGGATTTCACATTGGAAAAAATCATCTTACATCATAATTCATATCACTTCACTGACAAAAGTATTATTTTTTCGAATATCCTTATGGGCACCGAAGGACTCGAAATGCCGTCCATAGTACTCCTAGGCATTCGCCTCTTCACCACAATTCATATGACACCCATATTGCCCATTTTTCACTTGACTTCCAAGAATGCCCTTTTCGCTCCGAAGGACTCGAAATTCCATCTGCACTACTCCTGGATATTCGGGTATCCACCCCGATTCATATGACACCCATATTGACCGTATTTCGCTTCACTGCCAAAAATATCCTTTTTCGAATGTCCTTGGTGTCACCGAAAAACTTGAAATGCCATCCATAAAACTTCTAGGCATTCGCCTCTTCACCACAATTCATATGACACCCATATTGCCCATTTTTCAATTGACTTCCAAGAATGTCCTTTTTGCTCCGAAGGACTCAAAATGCCATCTGCACTACTCCTGGATATTCGGGTGTCCACCCCGATTCATATGACACCCATATTGACCGTATTTCGCTTCACTGCCAAAAGTATCCTTTTCGAATATCCTTGTCGCCACAGAGGGATCCGGAATGCCATCTACAGTATTCCTGGACATTCGCCTCTTCACCCCGGTTCGCTTGACACCCATATTGTCCATATTTCAATTGACTTTCATGAATGTCCTTTTCGCCACCAAAGGACTCAAAATGCCATCCGCACTACTCCTGGATATTGGGGTGTCCACCCCGATTCATATGACACCCATATTGACCGTATTTCGCTTCACTGCCAAAAATATCCTTTTTCGAATGTCCTTGTTGCCACCGAAAAACTCGAAATGCCAACCATAGTACTCCTAGGCATTCGCCTCTTCACCACAATTCATATGACACCCATATTGCCCATTTTTCACTTGACTTCCAAGAATGTCCTTTTCGCTCCGAAGGACTCGAAATGCCATCTGCACTACTCCTGGATATTCGGGTATCCACCCCGATTCATATGACACCCATATTGACCGTATTTCGCTTCACTGCCAAAAATATCCTTTTTCGAATGTCCTTGTTGCCACCGAAAAACTCGAAATGCCATCCATAGTACTCCTAGGCATTCGCCTCTTCACCACAATTCATATGACACCCATATTGCCCATTTTTCACTTGACTTCCAAGAATGTCCTTTTCGCTCCGAAGGACTCTAAATGCCATCCGCACTACTCCTGGATATTCAGGTGTCCACCCCGATTCATATGACATCCATATTGACCGTATTTCGCTTCACTGCCAAAAATATCCTTTTTCGAATGTCCTTGTTGCCACCGAAAAACTGGAAATGCCATCCATAGTACTCCTAGGCATTCGCCTCTTCACCACAATTCATGACACCCATATTGCCCATTTTTCACTTGACTTCCAAGAATGTCCTTTTGGCTCCGAAGGACTCGAAATGCCATCTGCACTACTCCTAGATATTGGGGTATCCACCCCGATTCATATGACACCCATATTGACCGTATTTCGCTTCACTGCCAAAAGTATCCTTTTCGAATATCCTTGTCGCCACAGAGGGATCCGGAATGCCATCTACAGTACTCCTGGACATTCGCCTCTTCACCCCGGTTCGCATGACACCCATATTGCCCATATTTCAATTGACTTTCATGAATGTTCTTTTCACCACCAAAGGACTCGAAATGCTATCTGCACTACTCCGGGATATTCGGGTGTCCACCCCGATTCATATGACACCCATACTGACCGTATTTCGCTTCACTGCCAAAAGTATCCTTTTTCGAATATCCTTGTCGCCACCGAGGGATCCGGAATGCCATCTACAGTAGTCCTGGACATTCGCCTCTTTACCCCGGTTCGCATGACACCCATATTGCCCACTTGACTTTCGTGAATGTCCTTTTCACCACCGAATGACTCGAAATGACATCTACACTACTCCTGGTCACTCGCCTCTTCATCCCGGTTCATATGAGACCCCCACATTTCGCTTCACTGCTAAAATTATCCTTTTTCGAATGTCCTTGCTGCCACCGAAGGACTCTACATCTACAGTACATTCGTCTCTTTCCATCCATTTTCCTCACGTACATATAAAAATCCTTGATTGCATAGACAACCTGCCCAACATACTAGTACTATTTTCATACAAAACCCCGACATTGAATAATGAATGAATTGCTCTCGAGTCGCAAATCGCCCATTCAGTCGATGTCTAGCAAAACACAGCTTAAGATGCATCCATAAACATTCAGTTTCAATTTTTTCATGACACACTTTTCATTCATGCACTTGCCACAAACCACGCCCGCAAACCATGAACTCGTATGGTTCTCCTCACCCGACGAGCGCACGGACTTTTGCATCCGTCGTCGTCACGTACTCACATAATCAAGTGTTTGCGTCTCTCCACGTCGGCATGCGATCTCTGCGAGTGATTTGCTGTGTCGCATTCAAATTATCAAAAAGACTTAAGCGAGAAACTCTACTATAAAATATCACATTTTTGAATGTATCTTTTTATCTACTGCACGGATCAGAGCAAATGAAATCTTATGTACACCCTTGGGACACAGTCAATTCGTGAAAAAAGAAAGCAGACCCCGATACGCTCCCTACGAGGCTGTAGACCGGTCAAAGAACAACGAGGACAGCGTGAACTTCGAGAACAACGTGAACAACGAGAACAACGAGAACAAGGAAAATTTGCAAAATAGCCATTTTCAAATTATCATATCTCGGGTGTTTTTCCTTGTATCGGAATCAAATTTGCAGCACTTCGTAAGATGACCAGGGACAATGACCATACCAAATTTGAGCTCGAACAAGCATCCGGGGCCGGAGCTACAGAGGTCCGAAAACCCGTACTTGTTGTGTCGCGTAAACATAGTCTTGGTCGCTTTTCCTTTTTTTTGTTTTTTCGATTTTTTGTTTTTCTTTGGCGGGGCGATAGAGCATACGCTAATTTTCGGTGTGAAATCGAAATAGTGCATTAAGAGGAAACTAATGCGGGAATTTCATTGCCGACAGCAGCAGCGGCATTGCCTGTGTCTTGGCTAATTAGACCGCACGCATTCGCCTTGAGCGAATTATTACATTGGGGTAGCGGCAGCAGCATCGGCAGCATTATTTTTTCAGCCAAATTTCAAATGCTGCTTTAGTCGCGGGATCTATCTGCTGGTGAAACTTTTGAAATTTCAGAAAGAAAAAACGAAATTTTATGCATTAAGGTGTTGAACGGAAGCTTTATTTTGTCGTTAAAAATTATAAAACACTTTCGACATTCCCAACAAAAATTTTTTTTCCAAAACAATGAGAAAACTTGTAATCTTGCTGCTACAGTTGCTGTCTTCAATGAGGCTTGGAAAGCAGAATAGCCAAGACACAGCCGATTCCGCTGCTGCTGCCGGCAATGAAATCGCAAATGTCTAGCTTTATCTTGAAACTTTCATGCACTATTTTGCTCTACATCGTCTTCCATTGTCTCATCCATTACTTCCTTTCTGTAACCGTTCACGTTCACGTTCACGGTGAAGTGTAAAGAGCGCTTTAGGCGCAAAATATAAATAGTGACCCTCGTATTAACCAAGTTTTCGACTCTTTAGACGACTCTTTTTGTACGACTCTTTTTGAACGACTCATTGGAAAGAGTCAGAGCCTATGTGCCGGCATAGTGAAAAGAGTCATTATGCCCATCACTATTGGCCAGTGATTTTTAAAATTAATTTTAACAACTAAACTAATTTGAATACATTATTTTTCCAGTAAATACGATTCAAACGATAAGCGCGCTACATATGCGTCCCGTTTGTTTAATAATCATCGGGGAAAGGAGCTCTGTAGTAAGGACGTAAGTAATGATGGCCTAATTGAAATAATGAAAGCACGAGACGCGTTAAAAACTACAAATAAGAAACTAGTCTGTTTGACAATGGAGAAAAGGGACCTGCAAAATTATAAGGAATGCAATTGCGACGCGACTCTTCCAAACGCCGTGTTTGCCAGGGCCAATCTGAGCCAAAATGATTTGAACAATATGCAACATGCTTTCGTCTCACTATCGGAACGTTTTGGCCATCATGGTAAAATTGAAGACGTTTTCGAGATGTTTGACGAGTTCAAGCCTGGAACCAAGAATGTCATGTTTAGTGTAAGTAGCTGACAATTTAACACGAATAATAAATTGGTGCTAATTTTTTATCTCTGTGCTTCTGTCTTCTTTTTTCAGGATGATGCATCTAAGTTTGTAACCGAATTGAATCTTCCCAATAATTTGACGCTTGAAAAAATCAAACAAATGAGGTGCCAGTAAATATCGTAGTCCGTGTACATAATATGTATTATCTATATATACTCGAACTATATTTTTCTTACATTATCCTATCACATATTATGTGCATATTAAAAATATATACCGTCGTAATATTATACGAATTTTATTAACCGCTTATATGGGAAAAATTTCATAATTTTATAGAAATTAACTGTAATGCGTTTCTTACTAAATTTCATGTTGTCTATCCAGCGTGTCGCCAAGTACGCACTGCGATTCTTTGAATAGATTCTTTTTTTTTCATATGTAGCGGAGGTAGGTATTCCATTGGTCGGATCTCATTTTCACTACCAACTAATTAGGTCCTACTACAGGCATTTGGCCAAAATTTGAAGTCACAAATGGACAGACAGACAAAGCCAAATCGATTTAGGATTTGACACTGATCATTTCCATATGTCTGATGTTTCCTCATACCGGTTATTCACGAGTTCGAATCCGGGCGAGCACGGTTGGGCCAAAAACTAATACCAAGAGGACTGAGGTTATCAGCCAGCCGTTGCAAGAAAGAAGATGAAATCCAACTCATCCTATTGCCATCAGTATCAATAGACAGCTTGTGGAGAAGGCGGGCCAATTCATCTACAATATTTAGGTTGTTGACAAAAATGACGATATAAAGCTGACGTCGCTCGTCGTATCAGCCAGGCATAATGTGCTTTCGGCATGTTGTCTAAAATCTGTCAAAGTCAAAGCAGTTATCTCAGTATTAAGACCACTTGGGCTTGTTTCGCTCCCTGGTACTATCTGTGCAGCGCATGAGAAGCTTCCGTAAATGTTACCAGCAAGCTGCAAGTTTTCCCTAACTCTTGTCTTCGTTGAATTTCAAGAATTATCTGGCCCGAAACAATATCCAATGAAAACTATTCATTGGATATTGTTTCGGGCGCACGGATCAGATGCCAATCGACGAACTTAGGCCTGTTCTGTACTGAGATTTCAGTACCGGTACTTAATATTTTTAAGTACCGCTACCACCAGCGGTATTCGTTCAGTCCCGGTAACAGGTTAAAGTTCAAGTTTAAGTTTATTAATATCGAAAAAAGATACAGGAATGCGGTTGCTTATTTAGTTAGAGTACAGACTTATAAGGTCTTTGCCACTATAGCTTGCTTGGTAGTTTGTTACAATTCAGAGAGTTCATATGAGCATATTATTTTTATAATTCAAGGAAAATTTAGAAAAAACCTTGTGTGTAGTTCCTATGCTAACTTATACCTAACTTACAAGGCGGCCTGTCCGGAATTCCTCAAGCAATTCCATCCGGCGGCCTGTCCGGCCGCCTCAAGGCGAACTGTCTGGCCGCGTGACTATGAATTTTCACTGGAGTTTTTTTTTTCAATAGACGAATGTATCTGAAGCTTGGCTATGGAAAGTAAAATGTCGTACAATTCAATGCAATAGATAGATACTTTCATTCTATGGCGATAAGATCAATTCCCAATTATCCATCCGGCGGCCTCAAGGCGACCTGTCCGGCGGCCTGTCCGGAATTCCTCAAGCAATTCCATCCGGCGGCCTGTCCGGCCGCCTCAAGGCGAACTGTCTGGCCGCGTGACTAAAATGAGTTTTCACTGGAGTTTTTTTTCAATAGACGAATGTATCTGAAGCTTGGCTGTAGAAAGTTAAAATGCCGTACAATTCAATGCAATAGATTCATTCTATGGCATTTTACTTTCCATAGCCAAGCTTCAGATACATTCGTCTATTGAAAAAACTCCAGTGAAAATTCATTTAAGTCACGCGGCCGGACAGTTCGCCTTGAGGCCGCCGGATGGAATTGCTTGAGGAATTCCGGACAGGCCGCCTCAAGGCGAACTGTCCGGCCGCATGATTAGAATGGATTTTCACTGGAGTTTATTTCAATAGACGAATGTATCTGAAGCTTGGCTATGGAATGTAAAATTCAATCCAATAGATAGATAGTTTCATTCTGTGATGATAAGATCGATTGCCAATTGTCCATTCGACTCACAGCGTTTTCCTACTTGCCGACATTTGCCCGGGATGCCGGCCGATATTCTTAGGCTGGAACGCACAGTGTACGCTGAAAGCTTCGGACGGGGAAACTCCCTACACCTCAGATCGCTCAGAGACAACGTGGGGAAATTAAATTGTCCCCGATACACGATCGTCGTATCGTGTATTATTGGTGTACGGAGCTTCCCCGTCTGAAGCTTTCAGCGTACACTGTGCGTTTCCAGCTTAAGAATGTCGGCCGGCATCCCGGGAAAATATCGGCAAGTGGGAAAACGCTGTCAAGGCGGCCTGCACATGCCATTGACGATCCGGAATTCCTCAAGGCCAGGCCTGTTCAGTTTTTCCGGACAAAAACTTCGGAACGTGTGTGGTGGAGGCGGGAACGATTTTCCTTCTGGCCGCCTGAAAGGCCAATCCGACCACCTGAAGGCGGCCTGAATCGACCATACACGATCCGGAATTCCTCAAGGCCGGGCCTGATCAGTTTTTCCGGACAGAAATTCCGGATGGTGTATGTTCGCCTTTATTACTGTCTAGGTTTTGAATTCAAGCAAGAAATTGTGTATTGAAACCATAGAGAATAACTATGGAGGAGCAGTCTGCATATACTCGACGCTAAACTATCTGAAGCAATTCCAGTCGTAAAAAGCAAACAGAGAGACACACGCCCTCCACTGCGCAACACCCGCGCAGTCTATATAAAAGCACAGGAAGCATTTGTGATATCATCCCCTCTCCTACTTCTCCTATTGGAACAATAACATTCCAGTCTGTCTCTCTGCCGCGGAACACCCGCCCTGTCCATATAGAAGCAAAAGAGATGTCAAATTTCCATCCCCCTTCTTACTTCCTCACTTGTGCCGAATTGCTTCGTTTCTCTCGC
This sequence comes from Chloromyia formosa, assembly GCA_964017055.1. Taxonomy (NCBI): domain Eukaryota; kingdom Metazoa; phylum Arthropoda; class Insecta; order Diptera; family Stratiomyidae; genus Chloromyia; species Chloromyia formosa. Next base: position 85,011,890 of record OZ024813.1, on the reverse strand, counting down.
TCTTTTTCATTTCCTCTGATTCTCTCTCTTCAAAGATTAAAACTAAGTTTAAATTATTAATTCATTAGTGTCAAACAACGATCTTATGAGTGCATTGGTACTGGTGGAGCAATTTTCTTCAAAGCTAGAGGATCTTTTGCTGACTAATTCAGAAATCATTAAAATTTTAATGTTTTCATGGAGTTTATGCGTTGAATAGTAGCGAAGCTTTTTCATTATTCTTTTTAGTATATGATTTTGAGCAACTTGGATTTTGGCTTTGTGAACTTTAGCACACTGGCCCCAAACAGGAATACAATAGGATATTGGCCGCGGTCTTGGAAGCCTTCTGATATGGATCTGACTTTTCTGTTTTCTCCTCTATATGCTTTCTCCTCCGGTAAATTTAGTATAGACAACTGTCAATTTTTGGATCTGAGAAATATTCCCACAGACGGCATACCCCGCCGTCTTGTCAAAAAAAAATCTGTCAAGTTGTTGTTCCAAAAAGTACACGTAAAATTCACGGAACACTGGAATCCACGCTGCATGCTCCGAATTTAAGTATACCGCTGTATTGCTATTTTTTTCTCTTCTCCTGTGACTATGCGGGCTTTGTTATCGATGTCACCGCTGATAAAATCAGAAGTCTACGAGTGAGGCTCCAAACACAGTCGGTTGGCTAATCCACAAAAGGGATTGTACTGCCAGGGTTTGTAAATCGTTTTTAAAATGTTTTTCATCGTCGACTCCTGCCATTCTAGACGATTCTGAACCACGTGAGTCATCTACCAAAATCCAGTTATAAACGCGTTGTTAACGTGCACTAATTCGCAGCACAGTCACTCCACTATAAGGCAATTCACTAACAAATTTCTCAGGGAATTGTTAACTCTCAAAGAGGTTTGTAGGCTATAGGCGCAGCAAATTAATAATAAAACACTTCGGAGCACGTCCTGAACGCTGACGGATGACTGGCTATTTTGCTTTGTTGACAGGGGCGCCGGTGTTATCTGAGAACTGTCAAAATTGCTGATTCTAGAAATTGACCGGAAAAATATTCAGATCCAGAGGGGAAATTGTCAAATCCAAAAAGTGACAGTTGTCTGTACTAAATTTACCGAAGGGGAAAGCATATGGAGGAGAATTTGAGAAATGTCAAACCCTGATCCGTTCGCAGGAACGCAGCCATTATAGGTTGGATTGCCATTTTGTAAACTAAAGTTTTGTTTACTAGTGAAAGTTGTGAGCGTTTATTCAATAGAGGATATAGCGAGTGGGTTGCTTTAGATATTTTAGAGAGGATCAGCTCTATGTGTTTCTTAAAGGTCATTTTTTTGTCTAGGTTTACCCCCAGGTAAACAATATCATTCTCCCAAGATATCTGTTGACCAAGAAAGTTTAGTTTGCGGTTGGGTAGTTTATTCCTACTCCACTTCCGGGTAAAATACACAGCCTTGGTTTTAGCTTGATTAATTTTGATTTTCCATCTATGATAGAACTGATATAATGATTCCAGTTGTTTTTCAAGGGCAGCTGTGATATTGTCTGGGTTATCGGAGCTAATGAATATGCACATATCGTCTGCAAATAGTGCCATCTCACAGTCGTTGGATTTGGGGATATCGGCGATGTAGACGTTGAAGAGAGTGGGTCTGAGACACGATCCTTGGGGTACACCAGCGTTAAGTGTATGATTGTTCGATAATTTTTCATTAATTTTTACTGCAAAAGAACGACTGGTTAGGAAACTATTAATAAGTTTAATTAAATATATTGGGAACCCGAATGACAGCAGTTTGTGTATTAGCCCGTCATGCCACACCGTGTCAAACGCTTTTTCGATGTCTAAAGTAACTAGACCAATTGACTTTTTAGATGAAAATTTTTTTTTTTGCACACTCTAAACACTTGATGTGTAGTCGAATGTCCGGCACGGAATCCAAACTGGTATTCTGGAATTATTTTCAACGACTCGGCAAAATTGTTTAGTCTTGAGAGGATTATCTTTTCAAATAACTTTCCTTTAGGGGCGACTGGTATTGGTAATGTAATGGTAATGTTGTCATAGCCCGGGGCTTTGTTGTTTCTTAGACTTTTCACATTTTTGTTGATTTCCCTAGGGGTACAGAGAAATGTGTCTAGTGGTTCCGCTGGAAGGTTGGAGATCTTACGAATGGAGTCTTCAACGACTTGTTTTATTAGCGAGTTGCCCAGATGAGCACTTGCATTATGTGACGTCTGAAAGTGCTTGGCTATCAATTGGGCTTTATGAAGACTATCGAAGATCAAGCCACTAGTTCCAATTAGCGGTGGTATGTACGAGATCTTGTTTAGCATTTTCTTAAGTTTCCAAACCTGCTTATCATTTTTCTGGAGAGTTGAGAAATAGTTATTCCACCTATCATTTTTCGAATGTAAAATTTTCCGATTAATTTTATTTGTGAGATTATTCACAATGATTTTTAAGCGAGTATGACGCAGACGTCGCCGTTGTCTTCTAAATATATTTCTTAAAGTGATAAGGTTTTTAGTCTTAGAATCCAGTTTCCTGTGGGCTTATAAGTCATAGTCTATTCTATTTCTGTCGTTGATTTCTGGTGGTCGTCTAGCAGTTGACAATTGAAGTGGTTTAGCAAGTCGTCCACCTGGTTTGTGTCCGTTATTGTAGTTAAATCTAGTACGTTGAGATTTATACCTGGTTCGAGCAAGAGTCTGAACTTTCTCCAGTTGGTGGTTTTTCGCGAGAATTGTTTCCTGTAACTGTCAGCACTAGTTGGTGTTTGACTAATATCAAATAGGACGGGAAGGTGGGGAGATGATAGTGCGTTTATTGTAATTGGTTGTTCTATACTAACAGAGCCATTGCTTATTATTAGGTCAAGGGAGGAGGGTGAGGTGAGTAAAATGTAGGTTTTGAAGGGGTGTGCATGTAAAGATTCTCTTTATTTAGTAGATTGAATAGGACTTTCCCCGCAGGATTGGCCTTCACACAGTTCCAGTGTCTATGTTTTGCTTTAAAATCACCACAAAGCAAAAATCTGTCGCGAGAATTAATTAAATGTTTCAAGTCTTTTTCAAATAATGCTAGTTTCTGGTTATTAATGTTTGAGCATGGGAAATACATATATGTATATGCATAGTTGGGACGCTAAGCGATTTCACCTTGCAAAATATGATAGAGAAATGCCATTTAGTATGATTGTTCGTGGTCCTCGTAAATTCATTTTAAGAGATGGAGCCATCTTGGACCCCGCGGCAGAGCGGCTGAGCGGGCGAAAAACCGCGAAATTTGAGCTCTTTTTTTTATATTTTCCTAATAATTTGTGCCTCGGATCAAAAAACTTAATAGAATATAAATTAAGGAACATCAAATTCCACATCCAATGCATTGCTCAAAGTTGAAATTTGGTTTAGCAGTATAATCAAAGTCGATAGTCGAAAAACGTCACTTTTTGTGGGTTTGGAGAAAAATCACACTATATCGCTTTTTAAGCTCACACATTCCTGTAACGGATACTCCACATGAAAAACCGTATAAATGAAAGTTGAAGATATTTTGATTTCCAGTTTAACATGTCCAATGTTTTTAAAATGGGCCCGCTTTTAATGTAGTTGTGAGCGAAAATTCAAAAATGTTTTTTTTAGCGATTTGAGCCTTACTAGCTCTATCTCGATAAATATAACAGCTAAAAGTTTTGGTTTTGCCTCAATTCGTAGATACTTTAACCTTGTTTATAAAAGTTTTCCTAAGTTTTTTGTCAGACTAATTTAATTAATTAAATAATTAGTTAATTAAATGATTCAATTTCTTCCATAATTTCAAAGTTCAAGCATCTTTTATGACACTTTAGGTTGGTTCCTAACGTATTTGGTCATTCTAAGTCAAATGAGATCAACCGCTATTCCATACGGCTATTAGTTCAAAAGATATTCACTTTTTTCCAGATTTTGTTTTAATTAAATACGCCTTTTTATTAAATACGTTGAAAAGAAAAGGCTTTTGTGCCAGTTTTAGGACAGTTCCTAGTGAATTCGGTCATTTTGAGTCGAACGAAACTAACCGCGATTCCTTGCGATCATTAGTTCAGAAGATATTCACATTTTTCCAGATTGTTTTATTAATTAAATGAGCTTTTTCGTTAAGTAAATTGAAAATAAAAGGTTTTTATGCCAGTTTTAGGTCAGTTCTTAATGTACTCAGTCACTCTGAGTATAATAAAATTAACCGTGGTTCCATACGACCATTAGTTCAAAAGATATTCTCATTTTTTCTCATTTTTTGATTAGTTAAGGAAGCTTTTTTTTAAATAATTTGGAAATAAAAAGCTTTGATGCCAATTTTAGGCTATTTCCTAATGTATCCGGTCATTTTGAGTTGAATGACACTAAAGGCAATTCCATACAACAGTTAGTTCAAAAGTTATTCACATTTTTCCAGATTTTTATTTTTTTTGTTGTGATTTTTATTTTTTATTTTTAATAAGTTGAAAATAAAAGGCTTTTATTCCACTTTTAGGTGGATTCCTAATGCATTTGGTCACTCTCAGTCGAATGAAATCAACCGCTATTCCATACGATCTATACTTCAAAAGATATTCTCATTTAAACAAAAAAAGATATTAGTTTGGTAATCTGCTTTATTAAATAAGTTAAAAATAAAAAGCTTTTCTGCCCATTTTAGGTTAATTCCTAATGTATTTGGTCATTCTGAGTCGAATGAAACCAACCGCAATTCCATACGATCATTAAATCAAAAGATATTCACATTTTTCCAGATTTTGTGATTAATTAAATAAGCTTTCGTATTAAATAAGTTAAAAATAAAAAGCTTTTATGCCACTTTTAACTTAGCTCTTAATGTATTTGATCATTTTGAGTAGAATGAAACTAACCGCAATTCCATACGACCATTAGTTCAAAAGATATGCTGAATTATGACTATGTACATGTAAATTGTATCTACGAGTATAACAAGATACCTGCACCCTTTGCTAACGGATTGGCATTATTGCTTTTCTCTTAAGGTCACTTACGGGATATGCAGAGAGTAGCAAATCAAATTATCGAAATATACTATTATTAAACTTTTTCCTAAGAATATCAACATACTGGATATTTAACGTCGCTATCCTAATAATATGCCGCCATCGTGGAAATTTTCATACGTGTGCTTGGCGAATAACTCTCTCCTCTATGGTTAACCCCCCTTGCAATTTGGCCACTAATGAAAAGTCTTATGACACAAATTGTAGTAATCCTTCATATTTCTACCAAATTCCATACCTGTAGCTTCAGCTGTTTTGTGATATTCTCTGAACAGGCGGACATCTGACCGATTTTATAAGGGTTTTGTTTTTTCTACAAAACCCTAAAAAGCGTAACTATGACCTAAGCTATCAAGCAAAGACTTTTTAAACAAGATTTAATTATCTGTAAATTGAAACGAAAACAAAACTTCAGCTTCTATACTTACCGCTATAGAGCTATTAAAGCTGGAATCGCTAAGAAAGCATTCCAGCATTTTCACTCACAACTACACTAAAAATGAACCGATTTGAAAAGTATAGCACATTAAACCGGAAATCAAAATATCTTCAACTTTTACTCACACGGTTTTTCATTTGGAGTATCCGTTACAGAGATATGTGAGCTTGAAAAGCGATATAGTGTGATTTTTCTCAAAAGCCTCAAAAAGTGACGTTTTTCGATTGTCGATTTTGATTATACTACTAAGCCAAATTTCAACATTGAGCAATGCATTGGATGTAGAATTTGATGCTCCTTAATTTATATTCTATTGAGTTTTCTGATGCGGGGCACCGTTTACAAATTATTAGGACAATATTTAAAAAAGAGCTTAAATTTCGCGGTTTTTCGCCGCACAGCCGCTCTGCCGCGGGGTCCAAGGAGGCTCCATCTCTTAAATCGAAAGTATGGGCCCCACCAACATTCTTACCAAACGGCATTTCTCTATCATATTTTGCAAGGTGGCGTCGATTTATGTCGCTTAGCGTCCCAACTAATACCGAAGATTGTTAATTTTTGATCCTCCAGTTTTAAAGCTATACACTTCACGGTGCCTAGTACAAATTCTGGTAATGCATAGTGTTTAATATTTTTATTCATTAGTATTGCTACACCCCCGCCCTTTTCTCCGGATCTGTCGTTGCGATAAGTGTTAAAATTCGGATGAGAAAATTTATCTTTACTTTTTAGCCAGGTTTCTGTTAAAACAGCGATATCAATATTGTTGCTAGTCAAAAAATCGAAAAATTCATCGTATTTGTTTCTAATGCTCTGAGCATTCCAGAGTAAAACTTTTAACGTCCGTTACGCTAGCACCCCCACCACTAAGTATCGATATCAGGCATAGTGCATAATTAGGGGCTAATTAGTTGCTAATTAGTTGCTCTATTCCCGAATTTATTGCTCCTGCCGATTCGCCAGAATTAACGATTTTATGTGGGGGTGCTAGCGTAACGTTACGCTAGCACCCCCACTTTTTTATCCAACATCTATCGCACGCAAATTTTATGCAAAATGAAAAACAGAATTAATTGCTAATTTGTTGCTCTATTCCGGAATTTATTGCTCCTGCCGAATTGCCAGGATAATGTTTTTTGTATGGTGGTGCTAGCGTAACGTTACGCTAGCACCCCCACTTTTTAATACGGCATTTGTCGTCTCTAAATTTAATGCAAATTGAAAGCCATAATTAATTGCTAATTTGTTGCTCTATTCCCGAATTTATTGCTCCTGCCGATTCGCCAGGACTTCAGCTTATATATGGGAAGGACATCACCCCCTGTACAATCCCCACTGGCACAAATCTACGAGTAACAAAAAATTGACGCATAATGAAGGCAATAAGTACTATATTTCTAAATGCAGTATACTTAAATTCAACGCACAGTGTATTAGATAATTAATTTATAATTTGTTGTAATATTTCCGAATTTATTTCTTATGGTCGTATTGTTCATTTAATGCACAAACTGATCCGAACATGCCACTTTAATGTTTTCATCATCATCATTGGTAAACGAATAACATGCCTTATTGGCCGACGCGATTTTTCATTTCGCCTCTTTCCCTTGCGTTATTTCGACATTGCGGTTGGTTTCGTCGTTGATTTTGGGTTGTGTTGGCACCCTCGTCGTTCATTGAGTTTCGTTTTGCCCTGGTTGATGCTTATTCCAACTTCTTTTGTAGCCAAGTCAAAAAAGTTGTGTAGTAAAATTGCAGCGGCCAGAAAGTTCCGTAACTTATTAATAATAGGCACGTTTGTTTCAAGATCCATATAGAGCAGAGCAGGTTAAGACCACACAATTACACTAACAATTTGATCTGAGTTGCTCTCGATAGAACGTTAGTGCAGGTTTTCTACTCTGTTAAATAGTTCCATATTTGAAATGTAAGCGGCGCAGGTGGTGGAAGTTTTTGGACAGTTTACAGTTTGGGAAGCACATAAAGTTCATTTCTTCTCAATAAAATGTCCGTTTTGTGTAATTTTCTTACAAAGAACCCCGTACTACCCTACTTTTCAGGTTTTTTGTCTATAACTCCTGAACCAATTGACGTAGACACCTGATTTTTGGCGTGTAACCTTGAAGTGAGAAGCTGATTAAGATTATGTAAGTTGGGCATAATCAGATCAAAGGAACGCCTACCTCCCCTACAAATTTCCAAAAATTAAATATTCCTTTAATTACGATAACTTTCGAAAGAATGATACTAGCAAGTTGAAAATTTGGTGGAATGTTGCTAATAAAACCTACTTTATTGGTATTGAAAATGGGCAAGATCCGACCTAAGGAACCCCTACCTCCCCTAGAAATGAAACTTAAAATAAGCGATAACTTACGACAAAATAAAGCTAGCGACTTGAAATTTTGGTCAAATGTTTGTAGTATGATTCAGTTGACTAATATTTTAAATACGTAAAATCCGACCATCGAAACCCCTACTTCCCCTACAAAAGAAACTTCAAATTAGCGATAACTTTCGATAGAATGAAGCTAGAGACTTGAAATTTTGTTTAAATGTTTGTAGGGGGATCTAATTGGTTGATGGAAATGCTGGGCAAGATCCGACTCAAGGAACCCCCACCTCCCCTACAAGTGAAACTTCAAATAAGCGTTAATTTTCGATAGAATGAAGCTAGCGACTTGAAAAATTGGATAAATATTTGTAGAATGGGTTAGTTAATTGATTTTGAGAATGGTCAAGATCCCACTGAATGAGTGCCAACCTCCCCTATGAACTGGCCATACAAGAGACCCACTTTGATGCATATGGTCGTTGCCAATTGGGACTTTTGGTATCACCACTAGGTCTGTACAAGTCTAGGGTATATACGCTTCGGACTGTTATTCGTTCAATTATTTTCATCTATTTATTTGCAAAAAAAAACTGTGAAGTGTACAATGGGATGTTATTCTAATTCCAAACCGAACACGAAAAGTGTATGAACTCAAACAATTGAATACCAAAAGTGTCACAACCCAAAATAATTCACTCCTATGTCAGTTCAGTGAACACCAAAACCGTCACTTTTCAAAAAGGACGCATATTCCAGGTTTGGCTTTAAAATATGCACTAATAATATAAAAAAACCTTTTTCTATTGCCTAGAAATGATGTGAAAATTATTGAATTTGTAACTGTTTTTTGTTAAGCCCGCTAATCAGTTTTTTGCATTTATCTCAAAACTATAAATTTTAGCTTGTGTCACTTTAGTAATACACGTGCGATATGTTTGCATTTGCAGTCAGCATGGGTTGTTGCGTATATAATTAGAAGTATACACAATTAATGGATTTAGATGGGATTGCTTTGGTAGATAAATGATGGTGGTTTTGCTTTTAGATAGATAATGGGATGGGATGTGAGTGAATGTATTGTAGTACATATGTATTGAGAAATGAGCGTGGATTGGTTATGCGTTGGGTAATATTTATGCGATGGGCTAGTTTGGGAATTAATTTTACAGTGAGTCATTCATAAATTGAACGACTCGAAGGCTATGTCGTTGTGCCGAATCTTTCGCTCATCCTGTTGAGTAGTTCAAAAAGAGCGACTCGTTACTGTGTAATACCTTAGACAGACGACGCACACGAATGATCATTCCCAATCGAATGATAATTCGATTTCATGTGTGCCTTGCGAATGATCATTCGAGCATCGTCCGAATGATAATCCGTGAATTACAATTGGCATAGTAAACATAATTCCTTCTTTGTGTATGCAGTACCACCTATCCGACAAATCATCATTGAGTATTAAAAATATGCACCCGTTGATATGCAATAGAAATAATATCCACTCGTTGCTAAGCAAAATGTTCGTTGCTAAACGAAATAAACAATATTTATTCGAAAAATCAGTGCTAAGTCGATTTTGTAGTGACAGTTGGAATGACGTTCACATTAAAGTGTGTGTGTCTAATTCGGCATTGCCAGCAATTCATCATTCACCGAATGATCATTCGGTTGCTGTGTGTGTCTAAGGTATTACACATCACTAGTTCCGACATATTTATAGCGTGCACTAGAAAGAAGGCTTTGTACAATTTCAGCTCGATAGCTTTAAAACTGAGGGATTAGTTTGCATTGAACTAGACGGGCAGACGGACAAAACTTAATCGACTCGTCTCATCATACTGACCAAGAAGATATATACAATAGTTTATATGGTCGAAGATGCTTCCTTCTGTGCATTGCAAACTTCTTGGCAAAGTTAGTATACCCTATCACAGCCGTGAAGGGTATAATAATAGGACTCATTTTACTACATATATATATTTTTTAATTTGTTTGAACATGAAAATACGGACCAAATCCTTTGGTTTTTTTTTGTTTATTGAATTCAAAACACGAGAATTTCAAGACGCTCAACACGCCTTTCGTCGGCCCTGGTTTGGAAGGTAGGTATTCCATTGGTCGGATCATACCTATTTTCAGACTAGACACTGCAGTCATCTGGCTAAGTCGCTACCTTCATTTTATTTAAAGTTATTGCATATTTGAAGAATAATTTGTAGGCGAGGCTGGCAGGGGTTGCTTTAGTCGGATTTTGCCTATTTTCAACATTAACCAACTACGCCCTACTACCAACATCCGGCCAATTTTCAATTCATTTTGTCGAAAGTTATCGTAATTAGGCGGTCCGATAAGTACTTAGCCCCACCGCCCGATGGTGCCACTATCGCAAGAAAAATTTACTACTGTGTAGTACATTCTTGTAGACGGCGTTCGCACGATAACTTTCGATAAAATGAAGCTAGAGCCTTGAAATTTTGGTCAAATGTTGGAAGTGTGATCTTGTTGGATGGTATTGAAAATGGGCATGATCAGGCCAACAGAACGCCTACCTCCCCTACATATGTAAAATTCATAAATGTATCTATAACTCCCGATTAAAGAAACATGAAAAGCTCTAGCTTTGGTAGATTACTCATGAGGGTAATCTCATACTCTCCTGGGAAAATAAAACTGATAAATTGAAAACTAACAATACACAAAGAAATAGTCAATATACAAAATTATTTTGCTGCCTAAAGGAAATTTGTCCGATTGTGTATGTACAAAGGATTTAAGTTTTCTCTTGAAATTCTAGTTGACATTTGAATTCTAACTAAACTAAGACACACTCACCAGCAGTCGATTCAATTCTGAATATACCTATAGGTATACTCTTCAGATCCGGAGGGGAATGATTTTCAGATACAAAAATTGACAGTTGATGGCACGTATTTAACCGGAGGGGAAAGCATATGGAGAGGAGAAACCGAAAAATTCAGATCCATATTACTTGATTCAGGAGCTCGCAAGAACGCTGCCGTTTGCATCGCCTCTATTCCGCATTCAGCCACAGGATAATGTTCAATATAAAGTGTTAGAAAAAAAAAGTTGCTCAAACTATTTTACTCCCTTTTTCATAAAAATTCTCCTAAGTAGTTAGTGTGATGGTGTTTTATTGGCTCAGGTTATAACAAAGTATTTATATCGTGTCTAGAAATAATGAAAAGTTTTGAACGAAGCTTACGTACGTGGAAGCCAGTCAGTAAGCCAGATTTTCCGTTAAAACATTAGGCTAAAACGTTTGAAATGGGCTTGGGAGCATGTCACATAGATTTGGAAGAGGGAGAACACTGTAATAATTCCGGGATAGTTGAAATTTAAGCAACAAAAAAGATGGCGCTGTTCCAAATTTTCTGAGTTTATATCGCGTGCTATTTTTTCATACAAACTGCACTTTCCTGCTTATGACGCTATTATCACCAACTAAGTGAACTTCTTTTTAAACTTTTTACTATTTCACGCTAGCAACACCTTACAGAAAACATTATCCTGGCAAGTCGGCAGGAGCAATAAATTCCGGAATGGAGCAACAAATTAGCAAATATCTATTGCTTTTATTCTGCATCAAGTTTTTGTTTAATTTGTGCCAGTGGGGATAGTACAGGGGAGTACAAATGTGGTGTCTTCTCCGTATATAAGCTAAGGTCCTGGCGAATCGGCAGGAGCAATAAATTCGGGAATAGAGCAAAAAATTAGCAATTAATTATCTCTTTAATTGTTCATTGCATTTGAGGAAAATATATGGCGCATTTAGAAGGGAGGTGCTAATGTGACGTCACACTAGCTCTGCCATCCAAAAAACGTTATCCTGGCAAATCGGCAGGAGCAATAAATTCCGGAATAGAGCAACAAATTAGCAAATATCTATTGCTTTTATTCTGCATCAAGTTTTTGTTTAATTTGTGCCAGTGGAGATAGTACAGGGGGGTACAAATATGATGTCCTTCCCATATATAAGCTGAAGTCCTGGCGAATCGGCAGGAGCAATAAATTCGGGAATAGAGCAACAAATTAGCAATTAATTATGGCTTTCAATTTGCATTAAATTTAGAGACGACAAATGCCGTATTAAAAAGTGGGGGTGCTAGCGTAACGTTACGCTAGCACCACCATACAAAAAACATTATCCTGGCAATTCGGCAGGAGCAATAAATTCCGGAATAGAGCAACAAATTAGCAATTAATTCTGTTTTTCATTTTGCATCAAATTTGTGTGCGATAGATGTTGGATAAAAAAGTGGGGGTGCTAGCGTAACGTTACGCTAGCACCCCCACATAAAATCGTTAATTCTGGCGGATCGGCAGGAGCAATAAATTCGGGAATAGAGCAACTAATTAGCCCCTAATTATGCACTATGCCTGATATCGATACTTAGTGGTTGGGGTGCTAGCGTAACGGACGTAAACTTTTAGCTTATGGGACATCTAAAAACTTAAGTGCTAAGTTAACAATACAATAATATTGGGATTTCTTTGTGGAGCATTGGGAAAGCTTTTCGAAAAGCTCCATTGAAATTTCTAAAAGCTGCTCAGAAGTAAACAAGTTGTTGCTCCCACCAGCTGCAGATGTGCTCGCTCCACGTTGAGCAGTTTGGCTGTACGTTATCGAGCGACCCGTCGCCGTCGGTTCAAGCATTATTGTTGGAATTGGTACCCATATGCGATTGGAGAGGCGGAAAGTTTGTTGCGATATTCAACGCTGGCTGTTGGTGGTGATGTTTGGATGTCAGTGGGTTGTTTCCAGATAGCGTCATTCGATTTCTTGTTTTTTGTTGGCTTAGCCAATCGCGAAGTTCGATGAATTCCTTGCGTTTAGGGCAGCTTACGTTGTTGGAAACATGATTTCCACCGCAGTTGGCACACTTGACTTGGCCAGATTTGTCGGCAGGACAGGTGGAGTGATGCTGGAGTTCACTGCATATCATGCACTTAGGTCGCAAGTAGCAATTCGAGGAACCATGACCGAGCATTTGGCAGTTCCTACACTGCGTTGGACCATTTTTGTTGCCGGAGTAGTAGTTCCAGTGTACAATTGTGTGTCCGACGGCTTTGATTTTTCTGAGCTCATTGAGTTTTTTTGATCCACGCTCAATGTAAATGATGTAATATGCTTCAGTGTCGAATTTGCGCCTAGTTGGAGTGATTTTTTTCACATCCAGGCAGTTAATTTGGTGATCATCTTTCAGTATTTGCGCAAAATCCTTGCAATCTACGTTGTTGTAGCCAGAAACAACAATTTTGAACGGCCTTTTGTTTGACCTTCTATAGGTGAAAAAGTCCACATTTTTATTTACAAAAAACTTCGAAGTTTTCTCGTAATCTTCGATTTTACCAGTAAGAAGTTTTAGTCCCGTGGATGTGTATTTAACAGAGTAATCACTGATGCCTAGCTCAGACATCATGTTGTCTACATTGGATCGCTGTAGGGAGGGCAGCACTATTGGAGGGCATTTTACCTTTTTTGCGATCGGCTCGGTAGATTCGGAAGATTCACGGTTTTCGGGCAAATTGGCGAGGAGTTGGAAACGATTTGATGACATGTCGTCAACTTACTTTAATAGTTTCACTTTAGTAGAAAATCGGGGGAACCATCCTCCCTATTTCTTAGTTTTTTTCGGATACAGTGAAAATCGTTTAACACGAAACTGAGGGGACTAAAATATTTTTTCGTGTTAAAGGAAAAAACGCATTCCAATGCCAACTGATGAGATGGTTTTATGGAGCGTTTGTAGGGGTGGACGGTGAATGGAGCTTAGATAAACAAAATGGGCTCATGTCACATGCAGGGCCGTCGAGAGGGGGGTGCGGAAGGGGCGAATCGCCCCGGGCCCGTGTTTTTTGTGGGGCCCGGATACTAGAAAAATTTAAGATAAAAAGAAAATCGGGAAGGACGGAAGACCGACACGAGAAGAGAATCAATTGTAACTCGACAAACTCCCGAATTCTTTCGAACACGAAAAATTCGTGCAATAACTTCCATCATTTTTATATCATATTATGGGGTCCCATAAAATTTGAGTCCTGGGCACGGATTTTCTCTCGACGGCCCTGGTCACATGCTATTCCGAGGGTACTTCAAGGCCATGTTTGGCTCCGTTTTACGAAACATGTAAAACCACCTCTCTTTTATTGCACACCCCACTTAAATCTCGCCTGCGCGGCTGGTGTTTTTTGTACAATATTTTTTTCATTACCAGAAGGAAAATCTTTTCGTGTTAAGCGATTTTCGTTTCGTGTTAAGAGAAAAAATGCGCATGAGAATACATAGTAGTTTGTCGGGACCGGTGCATTACTTCGTGTTAACCAATATTTCGTTTTAAGCGTTTTCGCTTTAAATGTTTTTCACTGTATTGTGTAAACACTCGTAAAATCAAAATAAACTATTTAAATGCGATGTCTCACTACCAACAAATACACGACCGCCACAGCGAATGACAGCACCGGTACTAGTACTGATTTTTTTCAGTGCCGGTATTTTAAATCATGAACCGGTTTTTTCAGTACCGGTACTGACTACAGAGATCCCGGGATTTGAGTACCGGTACTGAGTACGGGGATCCCGGGATTTGAGTACCTGTTCTTTTCAGTACTTGTTCTTTTCAGTACCTATTCTTTGCAGAACCGGAATCCCGGAACTTGAGTACCTGTTCTTTTCAGTACCTGTTCTTTTCAGTACCTGATATTCAAATACCCGGGATTCCATAAAACTGACTCGGTCATTGCCTGAATGAACGGTTTTTCATCCAGTCTTCAGGTTTTACCATTGAAAATGTTTATTGAGAACCAATCGGAATTGAATATTATGAATTTTGGTGGGACGGAAATGGCGTAAACATACGAGTATATATTACAGGATGTCATCATCGAGTTATCGGATGTGGTCGCTGCCGTTTAACGTACGTTGCTATTAGCGCAATTTTTGCGTTATGACACGACATGTCTTTTGTTTATAGAGTCATGCATTGTATGATTGTATCATGAGTATTTCCCCATGAAAACAGGGTTGTTCTGGGGTGGGTAACCCCATTTTTTTTCTTTTCATACCCTAGACTTTTAGTATAGGGTATATTGTTTTTGTCACGAAGAAAATATGTAACACCTCAAAGGAGGCTCCGGAGGTATAGCAATGTATATATATAAATGATCAGGGTCACCTCCTTATTCGATTTAGCCATGTCTGTCCGTCTGTCTGTATGTCCGTCTGTCTGTCTGCCCGTTCACACAATAACTTTCGATAGAAAGAAGCTAGAGCCTTGAAATTTTGGTTAAACGTTGGCAGTATAATCTAGTTGGTTAGTATTGAAAATGGGCATGATCGGGCCTTGCGAACGCCTACCTCCCCTACATATGTAAAATAATTAAATGTATCAATAACTCCCGATTAAATAATCATGAAACGCTCTAGCTTTGGTACGTTGCTCGTGAAGGTAATCTTATACTCTCCTGGAATAAAATCGATTAATTGAAAACTAACGGTAGTTTTCTTACAAAGAGCCCCGTACTACCCTACTTTTCACGTTTCTCTCTATAACTCTTGAACCAAACGTAGACACCTCATTTTTGGCATGTAACCCTAAGGTGAGAAGCTGCTTAAGGTTTAGTAAGTTGGGTATAATCAGATCAAAAGAACGCCTTCCTTCCCTACAAATTTCAAAAAGTTAAATATTCCTTTAATTACGATAACTTTCGATAGAATGACACTAGCAAGTTGAAGTTTGGTAGAATGTTGCTAGTAAGATCTAGTTGGTTTGTATTGAAAATGAGCAAGAGCCAAGACCAAGGAACCCCTACCTTCCCTACAAATGAAATTTCAAATAAGCGATAACTTACGATAAAATAAAGCTAGCGACTTGAAATTTTGGTCAAAAGTTTGTAGTAGGATTCAGCTGGCTGATATTGAAATACGTAAAATCCGACCAACGAAACCGTTACTTCCCCTACAAATGAAACTTTAATTAAGCGATAACTTTCGATAGAACGAAGCCAGAGATATGAAATTTTGGTCAAATGTTTGTACCAAAGGGCGGTTATTCGACAAAAATTTTGAATACATTTTCAGTGACGTTCACACATACTATGAAAGATGCTACACACCAACAAAGATCAGAATGGGGTAGGCGACTTTCTGTATTGGGAACATTGATTTGACGCGTAAATTGTAGTAGTAGGAGTAGTGGGAATGCTTCCTCGTCTGGACGCAGCCTTCAGTCGAGGTCCGAACCCAAATCAAAAATAACAAATTTGTAGCATTCTATCGTTTCAAGAGAGATAAAGCTGGGCATCCAACTCGAATACTACAACATCGATCATCAAAAGAAGAACGTTGGCTTATGTCATTTGGTCATTTGTTTGTGTTTACTTGTGCGGTGCCATGAAATCGTTTTGTTTGTATCGCTTATTCGCTTGTTTGTTTTGCTTTTTTGTCCGCGAGTTCACTTATTGTTTGCTTGTTTGATCGGCGAGTTCACTTATTGTTGGTAGGTAGGATTAGGCAAAAAAAACAATAGTGTACTGCCAACAATTCAAATTGCACCGCCCGCAAAAGGTTGGTTGACGTTTCATTTCCGTCCCAGAATTTTTCGACATAGTCCCCATAGACGTTATCACTTCAAAAATGTTATAATAGATTCAAAGGAAATTTTCACGCTTAGACGTGTTAAATTGGTCAGTCGGTTCTGACCCATTGAAGTTTGCAGTCTGTTCTTGATTAGCTTCATTTTCGAAAATGACCTTTCTCCACTGCAATTGCTGACCATCATTGACAAGTATATTCAAAATGCAATTTCAGTATTTGCAAATGTTGAGCACAGATCACCATCTACAATACTCAACTCAATTGCTCCAACCCCTTGTGGGGCATAGCGCGTCAACTGTTCCATGTGGCCCAGTTGACGTTTCGTTGGCATAAATTGGTTTCAGAGAATGCAGTTGCCAGCATGCACCTCCTGCACATCCATGGCCACGAACGTCGTCGTGGACGGGACTCGAACCCGAAACGCCGGTAGTCAAACATGAGACTGATGCCTCAACACACTGCGCTACCGCTCGCCCCCATCTACAATGATGCGGTATAAAAAACTTTCAACTGATTCTTCTTCAAATATGGGAAACTGTTGCGAGAGAGCAGCCACTTGAACTAATTCGTTAGCCAAAGCACCTTCCAAATCTTCAGGGTAGGCTTTAACAAGATTTTCTGCTTACAGATGAATGTCATTGGGTTCCATGGATGTCAGATTACTCAAAAATCCAAATCGTCCACAAAGAACATCATAAGCCGATATTCTGTGAGTCAATGATGAAATTAACTGATCCAATACTGGTAGATAGGCAGTGACTCAAAATTTGTCCCGTGGTGATAGTTCAGCGGCACCTTCTCTTCCGTAATCGAGCGGTCTCTGTCGTACACTTCCAATTCGAGTGCGAACAGTTTCGTACTGTTGGGACACCGACATATTTTAAACTGCGGTTTCATACAAATCGAAACAATCTCTTTTGAACCTGCTCTGCTCTCCATGGCTGTGAAAAAAAACGCACCTAATATGCGCATTTAACTGTCAAGAATCATTTGCAGATTTTCATTCTGCTCTCAAAAATTGTGTGGACTTACACGTGTTTGTGTACTTAACCGTGATGCACTTATCCACTTTGGTATAATCATTATTCTACCTGTGGCTTAATTTTTTTTCGCTATTTTGTATGTCATTAAATGGTAATTACAGTAACGTAATGTAAAGTAATTAACGCTGTCAAAAAATATAGAGTATACAGGTCTTTGTATTGAGGAAAATAGTTGAATTGTACTAGGAAAAATTAGTTAGCCCATCTGGTAATTTTTCTTCCTTGGACAAAAAACCTTCTCTTATGGAGCTACTTTTGGCGGACGCACATAAGCAGAAAATTGGAAAAATTTCAAATGGTTTAAATGTACAAAGTAAATGACGTTAAACCTTGAATTATAATTTGGCCAGGCATTAACGTCATCAAGCTTTTTTTTTAATTTTTCAAAACTGCGTACATATTTTAAAATTTGCTATATGAGTGGTGGGTGCCCCCATTTGGGGAGGGTGGTGGAGGCCCCGGGGCCATGGCCCCTTTGGCCCCATACATAATCCGGCCCTGGCGACAGGACCTGGTCTCAAGAGTATCAGCGTGAGCACGGCTGGCAAGAATCAAAGCGAGAAGTAATAGAGTGATCGCCAATATTTTTAAAAGCCTTCTGATCAACTTTATCCAGCATGGACAACACAGTGCAACCTGCACCCGCCCAAATATGGGAAGTGTATTCCAGCCTAGGTTTTATGTGGTGTTGGGATTCCGTTTGGAGTTGACTCCGCTGGTAATGGCAATACACTCTGCCGAATACTGCAACTCTGAAATATAAAAGAGACACCAAGAATCATCTTCACCGAATAGGAGTAATTAATTTCTTACCTGAAGACCACAGCCGCATACAACGACAATATGTCAACGTTCCTGCGGCAGCCGGTTCTACGTACCGGAACGACCCGTTTTTTAATGGCCAAGAGCTGCCAAACCCCCTCGATGCAAGAAGAACTGCAGTATTAGAAGCATCCTATGAAGAGAGAGAAAGAAGGAAGGGAAATTTGCCGAGAGAATTGAAGTAATTTTGGAATAAGGCGAAGTGCGAAGGGAATGGCCTGGAATGTACCATTGACGTCGTTGAACTTATGTACAATTTTGTTGGGGGCTTGGCGCGAAATTTGAAATTGATAGTTTTGCAAACACATTAATTGTGATTATTGATATGAAAAAATTCCGTAATGTGTTTATCAATCCAATTTAATAACAACGACAAGCAGAAAATATGTATGTAATACACTGAGAAGATAGAAAATAAGGAAGAGAGAGTTGAAGCAATTTTACTCAAGTGACCCATTAGTATTTATAGGGGGAAAGTATAAAGGGAACGGGTTGCTTTCTGCAATTGGCGTCGTTGAAATGTTGAAAAATTATATTGGGGGCAGCATATAAAATTGATTTAGAAAATTTATAAACAACAAATACCAAATGCGTTCAATACTTAAATTTAGAGCTGACGATAAGTATGTTGGGCATGCACTTAATTATTTACCGTTTCCCACATGTTTTTACCACCCGTTAATATTAAAGTGAATAACTGAACTCTTGTTTCACATCGTCTTATAAAAAATACCAACCGATGAATCATCGGGGAGCTTACAGTAAGTTCGCAAAATAAGTGAAATTGTGAACTGGTCTACGATTTACGACGCTTTTACGATTTGCAACAGCGAACGTGAATCCCCCCATAATTTTCATGGATATTTCCCAAGAAAATATTTCTTCATTTTCACGTTCATGGTGAAGTTTGCAGCGCCTTTCATGGTGTACGTACACAGCATCATTTTAGCAAAGATTCAATCCGTTTGACATAAAATACGCGAACGCGGCACGCGAGCGCGAACAACATGCGCTCAACCTTAATGGAATCTCTGCCGTATGTAAAATTCTTTCTTTCTTAAGGTCGCCACACATGAACACACACAACCACGACCCAACTTCCACCGAACCATCAATCTCATAGAACGGTGGAAAAAGAAGGAATTTTTTTTTCAGCACGTTCTATGAAATTGATGGTTCGATGTAAGTTCGGTCGTGGTTGTGCTCGTTCATGTGTCGCCACCTTTAGCCATTGCGCATTCAAAATTCAATTTTTCGGAAACCTTTAAAAAAAAAACAAAAAAAAATTGTCTCCCCTTTTTCCTACGCCTATGGACGGCCAAACCGGTTTTCGATATTCATTTGACAGGTTGGCCCACAATGTTTACATATTCAGAATTTCGCTGGTTTTATTGAAATTCTGAATGAAACTGATAGCGGACCATATACACTGCATCCTAATGCGCATACGCAACCTTATTTTCTTACCTGAAAAACGAAATTCCTTTGAATTTTCGCGTGTACACGCTTTTCCAATCACTCACAAAGCACTTCATTTAAATTGTTAAAGACACTTCACTGTTTTATGTGATGAGTGAAACTAGTTCTTATCGATTGTTTTATTATCACTATCATTCACAACTATTGTTTTTATTCACTTTAAAATGATTTTTATACACAATCGTTCGTTTCGCGCGGCGACCATATGTTCAAGGCCATTGTGAGTTTGACACGTTGGCCCAAGTGATATTGGAAGTGATTGGAATATGTGGACCGGGCGGGTGTTCCAGGGTAGAGGGCGTGTGCCTCTCTGTTTAATTTCCACGGGATGGAATGAGGTGGAATTGCTTCAGAGAATTTAGTGTACATAGATTGGGATTATCCTTCCTTCTTTCTCTCTCTTCTCAGGAAGCATCGCTACCACAACAACAACAACAATATGTTAACACAACACGCACTTTGGATTCGCAACTTTAATTCAAATATACCTTTTGACATTTCGATGTAAACAGGAGAGCTTTGTTATCATGTTGTTACGATCTTTAGCTTAGACACATAATTGCGTTTCTAGACTCACACCTACATTTTTTGAAAAGTTATTTTATATGTACTGTTGAAAAGCTATTATAAGTGGAATAATGCCTGCGTTCAGAAGTTACCGAAAAGCACGAACTGCTCGCGAGCAGCTCCGGAACTTGTCGATTACGCAGTCTGTCCCTGCTGAACGCGACTCTCGTTGTCACACACACTTCATATGAAAGTCAAGGAGAAAGATGAAGAAGAAAAGTGCGAGCGGTGAGCAGAAATTTTTCCTGCTCGGTGATCAATTGATCATGATCAGTTGAGCGAAAGTTGCTCAGTATCTTCTGAATGAATGAAAATGGATTCATACCGCTTGTGTGGTACTTTTTACACGTATAAAAGCCGGATCAGCTGTTCGTTGTTGCTTTTTTGTCTTCAGTGATCTAGGCAGTATCGTCGCCTATTGTTATTGTATCGGTTTAGATTTGATGTTCAATTTGAAATTGAATAAAGTGTTATAATTGTAAGTTGTTAAGTGTTTGATATCGGACAACTGAGAAAAGGAATCTACTACATAATTTTGGCCCGTCGGTCGAGCCGGATCATCGAGTTATTGGATTATTGGATGAATCCGGATAGTTTTCGTATTGGTAATTGGTGAGTCCTATTCCTTTGTCCTTTGTTTAAGTATAGTCGGTGCAAGATTCGGTGAGATTCCACTCCATTGGGGAAACTCATCTTGGCAACAGATATCGTGGTGATAATTTAAATTTTCTTCCGATCGCGAGAGAAAATTGATTTATCAATGATTTACGATTTATACAAATAGTACAAGAGAAAATTTATTTCAAATTTAAATCGGCAATTTGCGTTCAGTCGCGTGGTCATTTGTATGAAGGTTGTATAGTGTCCTGTATCTTCTTCGGCGAAGGCAGGCATTTCGAACAAACAACTTTCTGTTTTTTTTTGCGACTCAGATTTTGAATTGGAGTTGAAAATTATTTGGACCAGGACATTTGTGGTAGCGATTATTGGCCTTATTGGAAAGGAAATTGTTCTTTTTCGCGATTTAACGGTTCCGTATTCGGTTTTGTGCAAATTGTAACTTGGGTAGCAACATCCGTCCAACGGTGTTTAACAAAGTGTTAGTGGTTATTTCCGGGTTTTTAAATAAATATTAAAATAGACGGAATTTTCCAAGCTCAGCAGCTTTTAATTGCGGAATTATCGCGGTTGCGATTAAACTTCAGCACGAAAGGCCGAAAGACGGGAAGTTACTTGAAACGCCTTACGGCTAATTTAGATACAATGTGGGACCAATTCGCTTCGTTGACGCTTTTTCGAAACTGCATTCCCATCAATATCATCCATCGAGTACAAACACCAAGAAAGATGGTCTGAACCGTCGATAATGAAGTTTTAAGAACTATTGTACCATTCCTTTGACTTTTGCCTTGTATTCACTTTCATATCAGTCTTCGATCAGAGCGGACGCTTTTTAATAAAACGTAGATTTTAAAATCCAAAACCATCGGCCTTTTTTCACGGAAAATTCCCATTCATTTAATGGTCCGTCGAGCCGGATCCCAATCCTTAACACGGTGAGATATCAATATTCGGCATATTTTACGCGGATTTTCGGACATTTCTAACAAAGCACATGTGAGCAAGTGATCGGTGAATTTGAATAGCTTGGACACCATGTGTGAACATTTCTTGCGGACATTTTAAACTTTCACGCGGTTACTTCACGGAACGGAACGTTGCCAAACGGTCCATGTCCAAATTAATAGACTACGACGTCAGCGTAAAGAGTGCAATTGAGCTGCAAGTGCGTTTAGAGCAGTCAGAAAAACCCATGCCGAATTCCTAGTGATACAAAGCAAAATCTAGGACGAACTGGAAAATGCGAGCGGTGATGAGGAGACGATGGCGGCTGAAGATGCTGACAAGAGACAAGCAAGTGTCCAACACTCAGGACGGCGGGCGGCAAAGCATTCATGTTCGGATACTGACTTTATACATACTCAAACTGTTAACTACCTAGCGCGGCGCACAATTACATACTACACACGGCTACTGAATACTACCACCTACAGAACGGAATCACACTTCCATGCCGAATGCTACTGGACTCGGCATCGGAAGTATCTTTAATTACACACGACCTGACCAAAACTATACGGCTTTCATGGACATCACTTCGGGTACCAATTTCCGGAATCGCGGACAATTCGAAGCTTACCACACTTGGGACATCACTAAGCGTATCATCAAAATATGGAAAAGAGCGCATCACTATATCGGCTCTTGTGGTACATCGGATATTGAACAACATACTATACCTACACAGCCAATCAACAAAACCACTCTTGGAATTGGCACTAACCTACAACTTGCGGATCCGGACTTTCACAAACCAGCGCTAGTTGATATCTTATTGGGCGCAGAGCCAACGCTTCGAATATTCTGGGATCAGCAAGCTATAATAACCAATCGTTTCACGGCTCGCAACACTCTATTTGGTTGGGTCATCACTGGAATCGTCGACTCCAGCATGCGGTATACGGCATCAAAATACATCTCATATGACATTAACGACACAGCATCAACGTTTCCAACATACAAACATTACTCCGGGAGTTCTGGGAAATCGATACCATAGACAACCACACGGTCATGACTCCTGAAGGAGCGGAATGCGAGACTCACTACACAAGGGAAGCCCGGCGTACTCAGACCGGTAGATACATGGTTCAACTTCCATTTCGACAACAGCATCAATCTCTGGGAAACTCACGTGAGCGAGCAGTTCAACGACTACACGGCTTGGAAAGACGCTTCAAGTACAACCATCAACTGCGGTCGGAGTACAATAAATTCATGGCTGAATAACTGGAACTTGGGCACATGTCCCTTCTCACATTGCAGTTGTAGGACATGAAAATCGACTCAAAATATTCATTCTACATCCCACATCATGCTGTGCTCAAACCATCGAGCAAGAAGACCAAATTACGAGTGGTCTTCGATGCGTCAGCCAAATCAACATCTGGAGTATCACTTAATGACAAACTCATGGTCGGCCCCACCATCCAAGAGGACATCTTTACACTGCTCTGCAGATTCCGGACATTTCTGATTGCGATGATCGCAGATATTGCCAAAATGTATCGACAGGTCCTAGTAGACAACGAGAGCGCTAATTATCAGAGAATAGTTTGGAGATTCTCCACGGACCAGCCGATCAGAGATTACAAATTAAATACCGTGCCATACGGCACAGCATAAGCACCATTTAAAGCAGTTCGGACTCTACAATAAATAGCAAATGACGAACACATGGCATCAGAACAGGCGGCACATGCAATAAACAACCATTTCTATGTTGACGACTACTTGGGCGGAGCTGACACCATTATCGGGGCTTTACAACTAAAGCAAAACATAATCAACGTCCTAAGCAGCAGCGGTATGGAGCTACGCGGATGGGCATCAAATTCCCCCTCAACATCGGACTCATGCAGTAGGCAAACAACCGACGAATCACATCCATTCGACAGCGAAGAATCAAGCACGGAGTTTGGATTACTTTGGAATCCAACCTCAGACACCTTCGGATTCAACATCAACATATCCACACCCACCACATTCACGAAGCGGACATTTTTGGCAACTACAGCGCGGATCTTCGATCCACTCGGCTTCCTGGCTCCAATTACAATCGTTGCCAAAATACAACTTCAATATCTTCGGACGTCAGGGATTGGGACGACCCACTCCCAGACGATCTGACACATCAACTTGCGAATTATACAACCCAATTACCACAACTGTCTGGCTTACAAATCAAACGTTACATAGAATCATCACTTTCAGTGGAACTCATTGGATTTGCGGATGCATCGGAAGCGGCATATGCCGCAGTTGCTTATGCGCGGACCAGGGCCGTGCGAAGGGGGGGGGGGGGGGGGGCGGTCGCCTCCTGCCAATGGCCCCCCCCCCCCGGGTGCCATTGGCAGGGGGCGCCGAAAACGAGTTTGATATTTGGGAATTTCAATAGCGCATTTCAAAACGGACATTTTTACAAATTTATTCAATAATCACGAGAGTGACATCCGACACCTCGTCAAAAAAAAACCCTTTTTGAAATACACATGGGGGCAAAGACCTTTTCCATAGTCCTCCGCGTGGGCGCCCCCTGGTAACGGCAGTGTATCAATTCGCTGACGGCCAATGTCTTAGCGATAAGACAGTTTGGAAAAGGCAGATAGCTGTAGCCTGAATGGCTGACGAACACCTAAGCGTCTCAGGTCTAGTAGGATGGAATGACTTGCGTAGTTGGACCTGCTACATAGTTGTGTGGGCCCCAGCACGTTTATTAAACCATCTGAAGCAGCTATCTCCGAGGCCATCCCCTGAATGGGGTTAAGCGACGTGCTGACAACTCGTCCTTGTAAAAACCACTCCATGTCAAGAAACCTGGAACAAAAGCCTCGGATTGGACGGATCAACAACGACGACCACGCAAACGAATAAAGGATTATTCTTTCGGATCCTGGAATGTACGCTCCCTGAACAAACCGGGGGCCGAGAAGGCCCTCCTTCAACAGGTCGAAAAGTACAAACTGAGCATTACTGCAGTCCAGGAAACAAATTGGCTTGGCAGCGAGATTAATGACAAGAAATCGCACACAATTTTTACAAGTGGCAAATTATCGGGCCGCAAGGAGTTTGGAGTAGCATTTATAGTGAACAATCACCTCAAACCGCATATTACTGACTTCAAACCCATAAATGAACGGCTGTGTGCGATTCGCATCAAGACTCGATTCTTCAATCTCTGGCTCATCAATGTGCATGCCCCCACTGAAGTTAAAGAAGACGCAGTAAAAGACGAGTTCTACGCCCGCCTTGAAACTTTCTTCGACTCACTTCCAACAAACGACGTCAAATTGCTGCTGGGAGACTTTAACGCGAAAGTCGGGAATGAAAGTTGGCATCGGGGGACCTCTGGAGGCCACAGCCTCCATGAAGAATGTAACGATAACGGCCAGCGACTTATCGACTTCGCCTGCAGCAGGAATCTAGTCGTAAGCTCTACGTGTTTCCCGCATCGACGCATTCACAAGCAGACCTGGAAGTCTCCAGACGCACATACCGTCAACCAAATTGACCACGTCCTCATTTGCAGGAGATGGGCGTCTAGTGTCATGGATGTCCGCTCCTATCGAGGAGCAAACTGCGACTCAGATCATCACTTGGTGAAGACGACCTACAGATGTAGAATTTCCTCAGTGCACCAGTCAAGAATCAGCCCTCCCAAAATCTTTGCGGTTGATAAGCTCTTGAGTGATGCTACAGCGGTGGCGTATACTACCGCCCTTGAGGAAAAACTATCACCTATGCTACACAACATCAGCAACACAGGCGTCCATGGGTTCTGGGAAGAACTCAAGGGTACCATCAAGGATGTCGCAGAGAAGGTCGTGGGATATAAAGCCCGGCGAGCGCGAAATGACTGGTTCGACGAAGAATGCAAAAATTCACTTGACGCGAAAAACGAGGCCTACAGACAATGGATTCAACGAGGAACCAGAGCCAGAAGAGAAAACTATGACGAGCTACGGCGAATATCGAATAGAATAATTAGACGTAAGAAACGTAAATACTTTGACGAGCAGTTGCTGAACATAAACGAAAACTTAGCTAATAGGAACACCAGACAAGCGTACAAACTAGTAAATACAATTAAGAACGGCTACCAACCCAGGACTAGCCTTTGTAAGGACAAGGATGGAAACATCATCAGCGACACCGATGGTATTAACAAACGATGGGCCTCTTATTTTGAAGAGCTTCTAAACCGACCATCTAACATCCCCACACAGGAAGCTCTCGACGATATTGTTGATCTAGGTCCACCCATTCAACCCCCGATAGTAGAGGAAGTTGATCTCGCGTTGCGGTCACTAAAACGAAATAAAGCGCCGGGCGCTGACGAGATTCCAGCTGAACTGCTAAGATTCGGTGGAACGAGTCTAGTTGATGCCATACATCAATTACTCCTGCGAATATGGGAGAACGAGGAGATCCCAGACGATTGGCGCAGAAGCATCATCTGTCCAATTCATAAAAAGGGAGATAAACTGCGGTGTGAGAATTACAGGGGCATATCACTAGTTTGTACGTCCTATAAAATTTTGACGAAAATTCTGGAAAATAGAATAAAACCGTACGCAGAACGAGTCATTGGCGAATATCAAAGCGGTTTCAGACCTGGTCGCTCCACAACCGATCAGCTCTTCTTAGTCAAACTGATACTCCAGAGGTGCTGGGAATACAACGTAAACGTGTACCAAATCTTTGTCGACTTCAAGCAGGCATACGACAGTATCGATCGTGGAGTACTGTACAACATCATGCTGCAATTTGGTATACCAGCAAAATTAGTGCGACTGACAAAGATGACGATGACCAACTCCGTCTCACAAGTCAGGATCCAGAATAGACTTACTGATCTATTTGAAACACGCACTGGTTTGAAACAGGGCGATGGACTGGCACCGACGCTCTTCAACCTAGCACTGGAATACGTTATTCGGGCCATGAATATGGACAACAGCAAGACGCTACTCATCAAGTCGACACAATTAGCAGCGTACGCCGACGACATCAACATCATGTCCCGAAGATTGGCTGACGCAGAAGAACTTCTGCATACGCTCGATACCGCTGCAAAGGAAGTTGGATTACGTATTAACGAGGGTAAAACTAAAATAATGATGCAATCGGTGACAAGGACACCTGCACAACCGAGCATCAACGTGGGGGACCTCAACATCGAGTTCGTGAACAACTTCATCTACCTGGGTTGCAACCTGTCAAGGGACGCCAACGAAACTGACGAAATCAAGCGACGGATACAGTTAGGTAATAAGACTTTTTTCTCGGTTCTCCCCATAATGAAATCGAAGCATGTGCACAGAAACACGAAGCTCCGCGTGTACAAAACCATTATACGACCAGTGCTATGCTATGGCTGCGAAGCATGGACCCTAACTCAAGCCTCCGAAAACATGCTAGACACTTTTGAACGTAAGGTTCTACGGCGAATTTTCGGGGCTGTTTGCGATCGAGATGGATGGCGCATCCGGTACAACCATGAGTTGTATGAAATGTACGATGAGCTGCAAGTCTCGAAAATCGTCAAACTACAACGACTTCAATGGGCAGGGCATGTACAAAGAATGGACGATGATCGCATGCCTAAGAGAGTAATGAATGCTGAACGAGTCGACGGAGCGAGACTGCGAGGACGACCGAGATCTCGTTGGGAGAGTTCAGTAGGTGTGGACGCCGCGCAGCTGCTGGGCTCCCAAAATTGGAGGACGCGGTCACGTGACCGAGATAATTGGAGGACAATGATCCAGGCGGCCAAGGCCCGACGTCGGGCTGTCGCGCCACGATGATGATGATGATGATGATGAAATACACATGCATATCATACCTCTTCTTCCTGTTTTAATTATCATAGCGTTAACATATGGATATTATGTAGTATATAATAACACATAATTATCCATTTTCATTAGAAGGGACAAAGGACGAGTACACGTGTGGTTCACCAAATATGTATATATATGTGCTCAAGAATTGTGTACAAGTTTCTGAACGAACATTTTTTACAGAGTTTTGCGCGACCGTGGGTCCCTCACATTTCTGAAAATGTTTTTCAAAATTATATGAAGGAAAAATTGTACAAACATTTTATGGCTTGCAAAATAACTGACGCAATGACCTCATTTAATAGATCGAGACGGTGTGTTTTGTCTTTGAGTAGAGGTGTGTGATCAGAAACACGGTCAACCGAGTTCTTTACCCCAAATGGGGGTAAAGAACAGACTTGTATTGTAAATCTCCTTTTATAAAAAAAAAATACTTGCTTCAGTAAGATTCGAATCAAGTCCCAGTGCACAGAAGGCGAACGTGCGGGAGCTCAGTGGCCGTGGTCGTTCGGTCACCGCTCTGCGATACTAATCTAGAGCTCGGAGTTGAAATCAGTTCAGTTTTTATCGGCGCGATAAAAAAAACTGCCTAGGGGTACTAATAGAACTCTCTCAGTGCTCCGA
The DNA here is from genome assembly GCA_964017055.1 of Chloromyia formosa. Lineage (NCBI taxonomy): Eukaryota > Metazoa > Arthropoda > Insecta > Diptera > Stratiomyidae > Chloromyia > Chloromyia formosa. The sequence continues at coordinate 84,983,474 of OZ024813.1, read as the reverse complement.
GCTTGTCAGTGATACAGACGGTGCGGATAGGAGGTACATGCTAGCAACTGCACTCCTGAAAATAGATAAGCTATCGAAACGTCAACAAGGCATAGAAATGCTTGAAATGTTGACGCGCCCATGCTCCTGGAGTGGTCAAGGTAATTGACACAATATGCGGGCAATTTAACATGGAGAAGTTGTGTTGGTTATCTCTACTCCCGAGATATTTTTATGGAATTACGCATAAATGGCGTAGATGTGAAAATAAGATATGTGGTTTTATTAGTAATATTGTTTTGTTTTTAAAATAAATAAATAACTGGCGCAACAGTCCAATTTGAACCACGGCCTCAAGATGAGTTAGCATCATCTCATTTTCTAGATCGTGACGGTTTTTGTGCAGAGGTATGTGATCAGCAACACGCTCAACCGAGTTATTTACCCCATAATGGGTAATCATTTAACAGCTGAGTTGGCTCATAGTCCGACACGTAAATCCCCGGAATCGAACCGGGGCCCAGTGCGTTGAAGGCGAACGTGCTAACCGTTGCGCCATCCGGACTACTTTTGATTTCATGGATTTATACAGGCTATTTTCTGTTTTTAGGGTGGGATATTCCCTGCGATTCACTTTACTAGAATATGCTAGAGGGTATAGTTTTTGAGTAATTGCGTTTTTGACGTGATAACGTCTTTGAGGAGTATGTCGAAAAAGCTCGGGACGGAAGTAGAAATGCTTTAAAATCTGTTTGGAGATCTCAGCGCCCATGTGATAAATTTTCCTTTGAAAGCTTATTGTATATTCTAACCAAGCTTTATCCTAAATCCCATCCAATAAATGTTGTCAAACCTTTGAAGAGAGAGTATATGAGGAAATGAAAAAGAGCGAGAGAAACGAAGCAATTCGGTACAAGTGAGGAAGTAGGAAGGGGGATGGAAATTTGACATCTCTTTTGCTCTAAATGGACCGGGCGGGTGTTCCGCGGCAGAGAGACAGACTGGAATGTTATTGTTCCAATTGGAAAAGTAGGAGAGGGGATGACATCTTACGTGCTTCCTGTGCTTTTATATAGACTGCGCGGGTATTGAGCAGTGGAGGGCGTGTGTCTCTCTGTTTACTTTTTACAACTGGAATTGCTTCAAATAGTTTAGTGTTGAGTATATGCGGATTGCTCCTCCATAGGTATTCTCTATGTGTCAAACTGTCAGCAGCAGTTCGATTCTTTGTACCGCTCGCCGCGCCGGTCGTTGTAAGCTTTAGCCAAGCCCCCATCCAATAAATGGTGCTATTACCACCGCATCATTGACAGGAAGCGCTGCAATCGTGTTAATTAACAGCCGCTGATTTCCGTTGGGATGACGGCGCAGGCGCAGGATCTATAACTCATGCCGGAATTTCAATGCCGGCATCAGCAGCGGCATCGCCTGTGTCTAGTCGAGGCTAATTAGAATGCACGCATTTGCCGAAATAGGCCCGAACCAGATTGAACGCAGAAAGCAGCAGCAGCGTCAGCGAACAATAACAACAACATGCAGATCTGATTTCGCTGCTGTCGCTCTGACAGCATGAAATCAGATCAGCAGATCTGCATGTTGTTGTTATTGTTCGCTGCCTTACTGCTGCTTTCTGCGTTCAATCTGGTTCGGGCCTTACTTTGGAGCAGCAGCAGCGGCAGTAGCATCGCCAGCGCTGGTTTTTTAGGCAAATTTCTAAAATGCTGCTTTAGTGGTAGGATCTATCGGCATGCTGGGGAAACTTTTGAAATGTCAGAAAGAAAAAAAGAGATTTTAAACATTAAGGTGTCGAACGCAACATTGACATCAAGAGCAATTCCGACTTTATACCATCTATGAAGCGGAATTTTAATCTCGACTGCGTCTCCGACACCTCAACAACATTGGGAAATACTTGTCTGGATACAACATTAACCAGGCATATTATGCCCGTCGATTTTATTTAAAAAAAAGTCGGTGATTCTGCAAAGGTTAAATTACTTTGGTCAGTCAAAATGCTATAACACTGGTTGCTTTAATTAGGGTAGTTTCGATTTTTGATATATTGAGTTGGTACATTGTTTAAAAGTTCGAGATTTCTATTTCCCCCCTAACACCACGGATCCGCCACCATGTTGAAGATGTGCCTAATTGTTTGGCTTGCCCTGTTTCTTTTTAGTATCTCCTAAATTGGTCTCATAAGAAATCTTGTAAAACTTTATTTATCTAGAGTAATTTATCTGCAATTTGAGACTAAAATAAAACTTCTAGCTGTTATACTTACCGAGATAGAGCTTTTAAGGCATAAATCGATGAGCATTCATTTTTGAATTTTTGCTCATAGCTACTCTAAAAATGACCCGAATTGAAAAATATTGGCCACGTTAGGCTCACAATCAAATTATCCCCAACTTTTGCAGACAAGCTTTTCCATTTGGAGCTTCCGTTGCAAAGAACTGTGAGCTTGAAAAGTGAAAAAGTGTGATTTTTCTCCGGAGCCTCAAAAAATTGTCATTTTTTGACTATCGATTTTGACTACGCTACTGAGCCGAACTTCAACTTTGAGCAGTGCATTGAACGCAGAATTCAACGGTCTTAAATTTACTCCTGCAAGGTTTTTCGACCCGAGGCACCGTTTAGGATTTATAACGATAATATTAAAAAAAGGGCTCAAATTTCTCGGATTTTCGCCCTCCAAAAGTTAAGCTTACCTTCTACGACCGTGCAAACTCAGTTTTTATGTACTCAGTATCTATAGAAGGGATTAAAATTATTTCCAGATCTTTCCCTAATTATTATTAATAATATTTAATTTTACTGGCCTACAATGAGATCTTCGATTTTACAATTTGCAGCTATTATAAAAGATTTTTGACACACACTCCATACGTCCAAATTCAACAACCACCCCAATATCAGCTTCAATCCTAAAATCGATAAAAGGAGACTCAGCACTTATCAATAATAATTTATTTATCATAAAAAAAACCAGAATACAGAAAAGCGAAGTTGCTATGACAACAATCGCACGACTATACTAATATTAATGGAAACTATTAACAATAGCATCGAAGAAGTAACAAGAAATTAACAGTTGGTTAGGATTGGTGTTTGGAAGTATTTTACAAATTTTAACATTTAAATACATTTTTGATTCTAAATAAATTCGTTCTGAAGCCATAGGGTAAAATTAATCTGAAATCACGAAACGGTATAACACTGTGTATTTAATAACCAGCGTCTCATTAATTTGCTTTTCTAGACCTTCGCTTAGTTTATGCGTGCTTACTAAAATTAAAATAAGAATAACCATTGAACATTATACGAGTATGTATTAATAGCACTATGGACAAGAGTTATAAAGATCGAGTCTAAGCATTCTCGTGCTCGTCAGTTTCCTCGTGTTTATTGTTGTGATCGCTTTCTTCGTCAGAGTAATCCTCATCATGAGTGTGTGTGACAGACCTAGGAGTTTCAGGACGAGTGTGTGGCACTCCTACACTTTCCTTCGGCAAAAGCTGTAATTATTGTTTGAATTTATTTAATTACTCATATTGTTAATATTGGAAGAAATAAAATAAAATTGCAGCTTCAAAGCTACAGTCAGTCCACAGATATAGCAGTTTTGTATAGTTGATTTAAATAGCATCGTATTTGCTTATATTTTTATTTTTTAACATATGAAACTATAGCAATTTGCCATAGCGTCTGACTGTAGCTTAAAGATTTCTCCTTCTTCCCGAATTCGAATCAAACTTTATATTTTCTTATATTTTAATAGATTACATTTGAAAGCTATAGCCTCTAAAAATTTGGCGTTTTCAATAAGAAAGTGGTTTTTAATTTTGAAGTTAACGCTGCTTGTACATTATATGAATTGCCGCAAACCCTCCAGTGTGGCATGGGCACATAAGCATCCCTATCAGAGCCTTGTTGACGTTTTGTTGGCATATAAATGTTGGATGGTGTACTTGCTACCATACACCTCCAATCCGTATAGCCTTTTACTAGCAAGCATGGAACTCTGGGAATTCTAAGTGTGGGTATGGTAGTTTTTTTAAGCAGTTAAGTTAGCTCAAATAGTTGGCATTCTCTGCGTTCACATAAAGAAACATGTCAGGAATTCAAAATCTCATAAACCCGGAATAGGAAAAGTTCATCGGTTTACGTGAATTTGAATTGCTGAATAATCACAACGTTTCAAATCATGAACACGGCCACTCCGTGAGCTCACAAAAAAAGAAAAAATGTTTAATTCAGCAATTCAAAATCTTATAAACAAGGAATCTGAGAGTATGGAACATGTAATTGAAGAGAGGCTATCATCACATACAATCCATACGTGTTCCGTTCCCTCGTTTGTCAAACTAACTGACTGAAAGTTGCAATTTGTGTCGGCTTTTTACAATATTTTTTCCATTGCCTACTTTCTCCTATCAGCTGGTGCTCCCTCGGTTGCGGTATGATTGAGAATCACAACAAATTATTTGACAGCTGGGAGAACATTTTTGTGGTGTAATATGTTTCATTGTGTAAACTGGTACTAAAACTCTTGGCTTATTTCCGTTCTTTATATAATCTTCATATTCTCAGCAAGGAATACAGAAATTTCATCGGTTTACGTGAATTTGATTTGCTGCATAATCATAACGTTTCGAATCCTGAACGCGCGGTTTGGCTACTGGGATTTGCTGTTTTGACAGCTTTAATTATTTGCTTTTGATAACAAAAATTAAAATAGCGAATGAACAACAAATTTTTTGGTATTCATTTAATGGAACAGGAGTTGAACAAACTCAGCCGCAAGTATACACACACGAACAAAACATTTTTCAGCCGGGCAAATTAACTTAAATACAAACTAGCCGAATGTATGATACCCTTCAAGCTCCGCGTGAAGTGTATGACAAAGTCAGAGGGCTTTGAAAGAAAATTTATAGACATGACACTGAAACCTGGATTATGTATGTCTGTTTGCGTTCAGGATTTCAAATACTGAATATCTGAATTACACATTCATTGTATAAATCAGAAATTCAGATTCATCCAAATATAGCGGAAATTAACCAAGAAAATGTGTTAATTCTTTACCGCTATTTAGGTACGTCGTTTTCCTTCAAACGTGCCGCTTTCATATCGCTTCGCGATGGCCTCAGTGTCGCTTTGATGTCGCTCCGGTACCGATTTCGTATCGCTTTGCTATTGCTTCGATATCGCTTTTGTATCTGATATCAACGTGAAAGTGTTCAAAAGACCATCAAACACACTCAATTGCATTAGTTTCATCACCCCGATTAAGACGACATCCGTATTCCAACTCATATTCAAGAATGTGCTAATCTTAAGACCACAAGGCTAAAAGCTCCTTCAACAACACTCCAGAGCACTAGCAGACTTACTCCGAATCAGACCATACCCGTAAGGTTAAAAGTACCTCCAACGACACTCCAGTGCATTGGCCTCACCACTCCGATTTAGACGACACCCGTATTTCCAAAATTTCGTCTCATGTCAAAGAATGTGTTCATTTCAACACCATAGGGTTAAAAGCGCCTTCAGAGCATTCGACTCATTCGCGATTCAGACGATACTCGTATTTGCTAAATTTCACTTCATGTCCAAGAATGTGTTTATCTTAACATCATAGGGTTAAAATCGCGTTCAAAAACACTCCAAAGCATTGGCCTTATCACCTCAACTCATAGAGACGAGTCATCATCATCGTGGCGCGACAGCCCGACGTCGGGCCTTGGCCGCCTAGAGACGAGTACTCGTAGATTTTATTTCAAGTCCAAAAGTGTGCTTGTATCAACACCAAAGAGTTCAATTCAATTCGTTTTCAACTCCACTTCCGCCCCACATTTTCTCGACACACTCCCCACAGACGTTGTCTCGTCAAAAACACACGTTTGAGCCATAAAATTATTTATTTTCAGCAATAATTTTAATGCGCTGTGCTTATAACCAAACAGTTAAGTGATTTTTTGTCAGATGGCTTGGCGTCTGATGTAGTGTGAGGGATTAGAAAACTTTAATTTTTGGCCGGTTCCAGATATTATAAAAATATAATGGACGGGCATATACAGGGTGTCCCGTTCATGATGGTAAATATTTCAATGGTAGCTAGTATGGCTCATTTGGGGAAAATTAATGTACGACATGAACCCTCCATCTTTAACCGTTACAGAGTTACAGCATTTTTTTTTTAAACTGTCAGAACCCTTGATTTCTCCAACAAATTATAAATGTGCCAAGCCCCCAATTATTCGATCCGAGATTTGATCTTACTTTCTCAAACTACCTATACATAAAATTTCATATAAACGAACTTGTAACCGGTTAAAGAAATCACCGTTATTTCAAAGATATAGTACAACCGTTCGAACTTTTAAAAAATTGTAAAATCACTTTTTCATCAAAAATCCAAAAGACTACTTCGTAACTGTACTTTGAACTAACAAATCTGTCAAGTTGACAAAAGTTGCCCCATTATGTTATATTTGGGTCGGCATACAAATATTAAGGACTTATTTGAAAATTTGCGAATCTGAAGTTTTAAAGGTAGAAAACGTGATTTTCAAGTAAAGTAAATTACATGATATGATAGAGATAATTATGTGCTAACAGTGCCAAATTAATGTGGCGAAAAATTTTCAAATCTAAGTCCTTAATATTTATATGCCGATCGAAACATAACATAATGGGGCAACTTTTGTCAACTTTGCAGATTTGTCAGTTCAAAGTACCGTTACGAAGTAATCACAACTGTCAAGGAACTCTGACCCAACAGGCTGTAATAATTCCATCCCCGATCTTGCCACTATATCCAGTGCAACTTCATTTAACATTTTCCCTATAACAGCAAATGAAATACTTTGTCACATAAAAGATTTAGACTGTAATAAATCCCCAGGTATTGATCGATACAGTGCTCGGTTTTTAAAAACCATTGAGAATCACATTACAATACCCCTGGTTTACTTATTCAACTGTTGTATAAGGCAAGGTATCTTTCCAAGTAAGTTGAATAGTGCAATAGTTATCCCCTTGCATAAAAGTGGTGATATTTCTGGACCCAATAACTATCGGCCAATTTCGTTACTGTCAATTATTGCGAAATTGTTTGAAAAGTGTCTTAAGTCTAGACTTGAAAGATTTCTTCGGGAAAATAATATTCTCGATTCTAATCAACATGGATTTACTTCCAGGTCGAATACCTCCGATGCGCTCTATGATGTCACTGAGTTCGTTGCTTCGGCGCTAAATAAAAATGAAAAGCCTTAGGTATCTTTCTAGATTTAAGGAAGCATTCGATACGGTAAATCATGATTTGTTGTTGATGAAACTGGAAAGGCTGGGAGTTAAAATAAAAATAAAGCGCTGTAACTTTTTAGATCCTATTCATGTAACAGAACTCAAGTTGTTAAAATTGAGGATACAATAAGCTCTACACAGACAGTCAACTGTAGTGTTCCTCAGGGAACAGTTTTGGAACCCATACTTTTCCTTATATATATTAATGATTTGAGCAATATGGAAAACCAAATCCTCGGTCACATTGTTTCATTTGCTGACGACACCGTATTGTTTTTTAAAAGTTCAAATTGGGAGGAAACTATTAAAAAGGCGAACAACGGTTTATTAATGGTAGACAACCGGCTAATCAAACAGAAATTAAATTTTAATCTGGAAAAAACTAAGTATATACAGTTCACGAATTCTGATTTAATGGAAACTGATAGGCCTAACTCCAGGGTTGCTATAAAAGGCATAACTTTGGAGAACGTAAGAAATATAGGAGTAATCATTGATTACGTTTTAAAATGGGATCTCCACATTTTATCTATATGCAAAAAGTTGAGGAAAACCTTGTACATGTTTTATTTGTTGCGCGATGTACAGTCATTTCCACAAGACCGTATACCTCACAAAATAAAAACAAAATGTTACAAGTAAGAAATTTTATTTTTTATTGAAAGTAAATACAAAATACATTTTCGCAATTATATTTAATTTTATTGACTGGCATCTTCGGTGACAACTTTCGGCCAATTTTTCCGCGTAGTCTGTCGATAAGTTCTTCCAAATTTTTTGTAGCGTTCGCCTTAAATGTGCTGCTCCTTTTATTTACTTTCGTTGAAGCTTCTGCTTCATTAATCCCCATTAATCCCATTCTTCTTTCCAGCGTGTACACAACCGGCTTCTATATTTCGGATCGTTATCTTCTTGTAGAAACCAATCGGTGTTGTCGTTGCCATATAGCATCCTAGCAGACTTCAATAATCCTTTCTTGTACAAAATGATCATCCTTTCAGCAGTAAGAATTCCGGTAAACGTTATTAATTTTCCGAAACCGCGTGCAGAAAAGCATCCATAAACATGGACCTTCACAGGGTGTTTAACGGTTCGGTTCACGACAGCTTCTCCTTTTTGTGACCACACTCGTCTCCTGAACGTATTTACAGCAAAACTTGATTCATCCGTAAAGATCACGTTGTCCCAATCACGATCGATGTTTTCCTTAGCCCACTCTACACGTCTTCGCTTCTGGTTTTCGGTAAGTAATGGTTTCATCAAGGCATACCTGGTTTTGATGTTTTCCTCTTGTAATCTTCGCCGAATCGTATTCAAGGACACGTAAATATTCTTCTTCGATAACATTTCCTTTGCTTGCACTAAGGTAGTAACGGACGGATTTTTCTTAAAAATATCAATGATGGCCTTATCCTGGGTTTTTGAAGTGCTTCGGGTTTTACCCCTACCAGGTAGATCGTCTACATTTCCAGTATCTTTAAAACGCTTTATCCACTTATTCACAAACTGTGTCGAAACTTTCAGGTACTTTCCGGCCGATGCAGGTGTCATTTTTGGTCCTTTCGGATGACTTACTAAAAACACAGCTTCGAATCGTTTTTTGTAAATCGCACTCATTTCACTTGACGTCTTATCACTCTCCTACTTGAACCTAGAATGACCAAATTTATACAATGCGAAAAAGAGGAAGAATGCAGGTAACTAAAAGTCCCCCACCACTCTTTGAGAAATGGTGCATTAAAAAGTTACAAAGTATACGCTCTTGTGGAAATTACTGTAATTCAAGTAATTAGGAATGTATATTTTGCATCTTTTCAAAGTGTTGCACAATACGGTATAATCGCATGGGGGGGGGGGGGGGGGGGCAACTTATACATCTGCACTTTCGCCTCTTAACAATCTGCAAAGTTGAATTGTGAAATTATGTTTGAGAAGAACCAAATTTTCATCTACAACACAGGCATTTGCTAGTTTAAATGTTATGAACATTAGGCAACTATTCACATTTTCATTATATAAATACATGTTCCAAAATCATTCAAGATTTGCTGTACATTGCACGGGACACTTTACACGTGGTCAGAATCAAAAATAAATTACCATTGAAAAAATGCAAAAAAGCTGTATTGGGGGGGGGGGGGGGGGGGGGCGTCATGAAGCGATAATGCCCGAGACTACTGTTGAAGGCATTTTGAGTCCTTTGGACTTGCGAAAAGGGCATTCTTGGCAATCAGATGATATCTAGGCAAGATGGGTATCATATGAATGGTGGTCATGAGGTGAAAGCACTAGACTACTGTTGATTGCACTTTGAATCCTTTGGTAAAGGAAAAAGGATGTTCTTAATAATGAATTGATATCTAGGCAAGATGGTTATCATTTGACTGGGTATGTTGACACGAATGCACTAGACTACTTCTGAGGACCTTTTGAGTCCTTTGGTGAAGGAAAAAGGACATTCCAATGAAGTTATATCTAGGCAAGATGGGTATCATATGAATGGCGATCATGAGATGAATGCGCTAGACTACTGTTGATTGCATTTTGCGTCCTTTGGTGAGGGAAAAAGGAAACTCTTTGTAATGAAGTGATACCTAGGCAAGATGGGTTACATATGACTGGCGGTCCTGAGGAGAATGCACTGGACTTTGCGTTTAAATTGGACACTATTTAACTTACTTCCTATAAAGCTTTTCGATCCGAGGTACCGTTTAGAAGTTATGAGGAGAATATTAAAAATGGGCTCAAATTTTTCACCTGCACAGCCGCGGTGTCCAAGGTGTTCCGTTTTGTAAATTGAAAGTTAGGGTCCCACCAACATTCGTACTAAACGGCAATTTTCTATCATATTTGGCAAGGTTGCGTCCATATATGCCACTTACCGTCAACTATGAGGACTGCAGGAGGCTAATCTGCGAAAGCATTGAAGAGTCAAGCGAGGCCTTTAGCCTTCTCAAAATTATAGCTGAGAACCCTTCAGTTCCTACCTATCTAATGAAAATTGATGAATCATGGACTACATCCAGGTTGGAAACTCTAGACATTCTATTGGGCACGCATTTTTCAGACAACTCTACGGTGACTGAGCTGGGTATCATGCATGATGGTGACTCAGACCCGTGCGACTCTGTGTCTATTCTTTCGAAGGGGAAGATTCTTTGGGCCATCTCTGGCTTCGAGCCGTATAAATCGGGAACTGACGGCATCATCCCGGCTGTTATACAACATTCGTCAGATATTCTCTAACCCTGGATTGCGTCTATCTTTGGGGCTTGTTAGGAATTGGTTTACGTCCAGAGAATGTGGACAGATGTCAAGGGCAAGATGGCTGTCATATGAATCGTTGTGATGGAGCGAATGCACTGGAGTGCTGTTGATGGCTTTTTGAGTCCTTTGGTGAGGAAAAATGACATACTTGGCAATCACATGATGATATGACCGAAATAGGTGCCACCTGAATCGGGGTGATGGAGCCAATGAACTAGGAGGAAGCAGTAAGAGGGGGTAAGTATAAAAAACAAAATCGATATTAGTAGTGCTCGGGTTATAGTTCGTAACAGTGATACGGTGCTTAGGATTCTGTTTTGGTACGTTATGTATTCAATGTTCTTGCAATGTGCAAGTGCGAATAATATTTTTAGTAAAATTGGAATTTTTGTGACACTTGATTTCATTCTGCACAACAACTTTGTATACATCTGTAGCTTAGCTCGGCAACGCACCGGGTATTTTTTGCTACTCGAAACACGGTCGCTTGAGGTTCAAACAAACCGGACAAATACTTTTCATTTTCAAATTCCTTCTATTTAATTTCTCCAAACGTAGTGGTTTCGTATGTCACAATTTTACTGAAAACCAGGCCGAAGCACAATTACAAGTACAAGTCTATACCCTAGACTTGTACAGACCTAGTGGTGATACCAAAAGTCCCAATTGGCAACGACCATATGTATTAGAAGTGGGTCTCCTATATGGCCAGTTCATAGGGGAGGTTGGCACTCATTCAGTGGGATCTTGACCATTCTCAAAATCAATTAACTAACCCATTCTACAAATATTTGTCGCAGTTTTCAAGTTGCTAGCTTCATTCTATCGAAAGTTAACGCTTATTTGAAGTTTCACTTGTAGGGGGGTAGGGGTTCTGGGGTCGGATCTTGCCCATCATTGCCACCAACCAATTAGATCCCCCTACAAACATTTAAAAAAAATTTCAAGTCTCAAGCTTCACTCTATCGAAAGTTATCGCTTATTTGAAGTTTCATTTGCAGGAGAAGTAGGGGTTTCGTCGGTTGGATTTTACGTATTTTCAATATTAGCCAACTGGCTCCTACTACAAACACTTGACCAAAATTTCAAGTCGATAGCTTTATTTTGTCGTTAAGTTATCGCTTATTTTAAGTTTCATTTCTAGGGGAGGTAGGGGTTCCTTAAGTCGGATCTTACCCATCTTTAATGCCAATTAACTCAATCTCACTTCAATCATTTGACCAAAATTTCAAGTTGCTGGCTTCATTCTATCAAAAGTTATCGCTTATTTGAAGTTTCATTTGTAGGGGAGGTGGGGGTTCCTTGGGTCGGATCTTGCCCATTTTCAATACCAACAAAGTAGGTCTTACTAGCAACATTTTGTCAAATTTTCAACTTGCTAGTATAATTTTTTCGAAAGTTATCGTAATTAAGGGAATATTTAATTTTTTGAAATTTGTAGGGGAGGTAGGCGTTCCTTTGATCTGATTATGCCCAACTTACAAAACCTTAAGCAGCTTCCCATCCCAGGGTTACATGCCAAGAATCCAGGTTCTACGTCAATTGGTTCAAGAGTTATACACAAAAAAACGTGAAAAGTGGGGTAGTACGGGGTTCTTTCTAAGAAAATTACCGTTAGTTTTCAACTGATCGATTTTATTTTCCCAAGAGATTATAAGATTACCCTCACGAGTAATCTGCCAAAGCTAGAACTTTTCATGTTTATTTAATCGGGAGTTACAGATACATTTATGTATTTTACATATGTAGGGGAGGTAGGCGTTCTCTTGGCCTGATCATGCCCATTTTCAATAGCAACCAACTAGATCACACTGCCAACATTTGACCAAAATTTCAAGGCTCCAGCTTCATTCTATCGAAAGTTATCGTGCGAACGGACAGACAGACGGACAGACAGACAGACAGACATGGCTAAATTGAATCAGGAGGTGACCCTGATCATTTATATATAGGTATATACACTGCTATACCTCCGGAGCCTCCTTTAAGGTGTTACATATTTTCGTCGTGTCAAAAACAATATACCCTATACTATAAGTCTAGGGTATAAAAAGACCTTTCCTTTGAAGATTGTAAAATGGAATAAGGGTGGTGGTTTTTTTCACCTTATTCTGGCGGTCTAATGTCTGAATTTATTCAAAATTTAAGCAAAACTGCATTTAATACTGCAGATTTTTGAGGGTTAGCGTAGGGATTGGGGTTGTTTTTTTTCATATTTCATATAGTGCTATTTCCCTTGCCCTCAAAATTCATCAAAAATCGGAATAAAATCTAAGGTACAACGAAAGATTTCTTCTACGCAGGTGAGAAAGGAGTATGGGGTGGTTTTTTAGGATCTTATGTAGAAAACCAAATTCCCTATACTCGGGAAGTTCAATGTTCAAGATTTCATCAAAATCTAAACAAAACTGTAGATTTGAATGCAATTTTTCTTCCAAAAACCGTGCAATTTCATACAAAATGCAACGCACGCATATGCAAATTGAAACTGTGACGTCACGAGCTTTCTCTCTTGTTCAGTAGCTGAATAACGGACCTGCGCATTGCGTAACCTTCTATTCTTGAATCATGTGCTGGTTCCTATAGTGTACTAGGGTTCTGTACTGCACCCTCAAAAAAGTTTCTGTGATTTTTTTTTTGCTTTTTATACTTAACGGGACGTGTTATTTTGTTGAGTAAAATATTAGGGTTCTGTCTTGAACCGAAGTAGTTGTTAGGGTTTTGTGGTGCTAACAATTGCAAACTCCTGCAAATTTGAAGTACACGATGACTCTGTGGGACTTTTTGTGATATTTTTTTTTTACTTTTTACCCTAATGTGCTGCTGTGCGGGGTACAGTATACTACTCAATTGCCTAACCCCTTGTGGGACATATCGCTGAAAATTTGCTCGGATGTTGGGAGTAGAATCTAGTTAGTTAGTATTTAAAATGGGTAAGATTCTATCAGAATATTCTTAGTTGACTAGGCGACACATAGTGGTTAGCGTCTTTCATCAATAGTGGATTTTAAATTGAGATGATTTCGCACTTTCCTTGCGTGGGCTCCGCTCGCTAAGTGACCTCCGTGATTTAAGAGAATACTCCCCTCAGTATATCACAGAAGAACGCTCTCTTCGCTCGCTCTATACGCCACAACTGTAAAATCACAATTAGCCAGGACGCGACCCGCGATACGTCGCCCGATGAAACAGAAACATACCATATAATCAAATAAACCCTGACCTACCCTACGAATGACACTTTAAATATGCGATAGCTTTTGAAAGAATGAAGCTAGCGACTTGAATTTTTTTCCAAATATTTGTAAAAGGATCCAGGTAGGTGTTGAAAATGAGCATGGTCGGACCAAAGTAACGCATACCTCCTTTGCAAATGTTATCTCAAATAATGGTAATACTTGGGGAGCCAGCGGCGCATTCTGTTACGGTATAAGTACCAAGGCTAGAACCTTTCTCACCGGTTTTTAGGGTTTTGTATAAAAACAAAACCATTATGAAATCGGTCGGAAATATCTTGCGAACCGCTGAAGGTACATGCATGAAATTTGGTGGAAATATGTTGATGTGCTATAATTCTCTGGAGAAGGCGATACGTCATAATAGGTCAACTTTAAGAAGAGGTCATAGAGGGGAAATGAAGGTCGAAATTTTTTTTTCATTTGGTAAAGGCAAGTGGGGTATCGTAAGAAAGGTACCGCCGAGTACATTCCATTTCTGGAAATTTCTTCAAATTTGAAGTAAGGAGAAAAGAGGGAGAGGGGAAAATATGTGATCCGAGTTTGTCCCACCCCCTTGCATTTCGAGACCGTTATACTTAGAAATATGAAAATTTGCAGAAAAGCGGCAACCAAAAATCGTAGAATTTTCATATCTCATCAAAAAAGGATAAGGATTCTATAGTTGCAGTTAGCACACCCCTGCACCCCTCAAGCATACCCTAGGTCAAAAATATTGATAGTCGAAGATAATCAACATCATAGGCAATAATATTTTCCAAGTTTCATTACAATCACATAATATTTAATAATAGTACATTCATTTAAAATTAGTCATTTTTACACTATCCATACAAAAAATACACATACCGGCCTCATGCATAGGTGCGAGTACTACTTGCATATTGGTTTTCGTAGAGCGAATTGCAATTATTTAATGAACCAATTTTGGAAGTGTAAAGATTGGGTGGGGGCGGTGATTCTAACAATAATTATTCATACAATTTCTTTTTTTTAGGGTTTTGTGTTTTAAATCTTACAAAATCGGTCAAATGTCTTCCTGTCCGTCTGTCCATAGAATATCTCACGAACGGCTGAAGCTACTCACATCAAATTCGGTGAGAATGTGTAGAAATGATATAATTCGCTGGACAAAGCATTGTGTTGTCACTGGCCAATATGAGGGGGAGGGCCCCGCCATATAGAGGCGAAATTAAGGTAAAAAAAAATTTTAGCCACTGGTATAGACAAGTGAAATGTTGTGAGAAAGGTAATGTTGAGTACATTCCATACATACTCGTACTTGTAGATTGTTTTTCGTAGAGCGAATTGTAGTTGAACCATTTCTGTAAGGGCTCGCGCCCACAGCAAACTTTTTAGTTTGCAGAAAAACGAAATAGTTTAGTCAGAAAAATAGAACACACGGCGGTTTATGAGACCGCGAACACAGCAAACTGAACTATTTAGAAATCGTTGTATGCGCGGTCTCATAAAACACCGTGTGTTCTATTTTTCTGACTAAACTATTTAGTGTCTCTACGTACTAAAAAGGTTGCCGTGGGCACGAGCGCTAAGGGTAAAGATAGGTGGGTGAGGAAGGAGAGAGGGGGAGGGGGGTAGGCTGGTTGCTGACTCAATTTTTTTTATTTTTTTTTATGCAATTTGCAATGTCGTCTTAACATGAATGGTTAATCATTTCGAAGAGTAGGGTAGTTTATCTCGTATACATACATATCTATCTACAGTACAGCTTCTCATATTAAGTCAGCAGGCATTGCAAGTTTGAAGACACCTACCGGACTTAACTCTGATCCACAGCAGATTGCAGACGCTTTCAACTCATATTTTGCATCCATTGGAAGCATCCTTCTAAACAACTTACCAAGTGCGATTTCAACCAGCTGTCAGCCAATACCACTAGACTCACTGATGACTCACTTTAAACCAACAGACGAGCATGAAATAAATGAAATTATAAGCGGATTAAAATCACACACGGCGCCTGCACCAGATTGTATAACTGTTGACGATCTGAAAGCAACCAGTAAACAAATTGCGCGGACATTAGTAGCTCTTATTAACAAGGGTTTACGCGACGGCCACTTTCCAGATTTTCTCAAAACATCGAACATAATACCAATATACAAAGGAGGTGATTCTAAAGAATTTAATAGCTATCGGCCAATTTCCCTACTAAATTCTATGTCAAAAATTTTTGAAAAGGTTATGGAATCTCGCCTCACAAAACATATTAACGTCAATAAAATACTTGATATAAACCAGTATGGTTTTCAAAACCAGAGTAGTACCACAAATGCAACAATTGAAGCTATGAACTTTATTAATTGTGAAATGGACAAGGGAAAGTACCTATATGTTGCAGCAATATTTGTCGACTTACGTAAAGCATTCGACACGATGGACCACAACATTCTTTTGGAGAAGATAGATTCCTACGGCATCAAAGGAAAAGCTAACGATTTAGTTAGAAGCTACTTATGCAACCGTGAAATCAGAACGAAAAATTATAAAAACATTAGCGGCTCTATGATAGTGAATGTACATAGGTGTCCCTCAGGGCTCCATATTGGGCCCAAAACTCTTTCTACTGTATGTGAATGGACTTAAGGATTGTGGGCTTGTTGCAAAATCTATCCTGTTTGCTGATGACACATTATTGCTATATTCAAGCCATAGCGAAATCAACTTACAAAATATAATTAACTCGGACCTTAACAAGTACTACAAATTCCTAATAGAAAACCGACTTATAATAAACACATCAAAAACTAAATATATAATATTCCAACAGACAAATAAAAAAATCAGTTAATGTTAATCTTTATATTAATAACAAACAAATTGATCGAGTAAGTTCGTATGACTATCTAGGTTTGACATTTGACGACAAGTTGAAGTGGAACTACCATGTGGACTCATTGGCAAAACGAATCACACCAATAGTTGCCCTAATAAAACGAACGTATTATCTTCCCACTAAAATAAAGAAGTTGCTGCTTAATGCTTATATTTTATTCAGAATAAATTATGGTATTCTCGTTTGGAGTCAAACTTCAAAACGAAACAAAACAAGAATTAACCGAATAATTTGCAGAGCACTAAAACTAATTCTTAATCTTCCTATACTGACACCTACTGAAACAGTTTTTAAAATAGCATCCACACCTACATTGGACCAAATGATTCTGAGGGAAAGAGGAAAAATGATGTATAAGACTTGCCATGGAGAGACAAAGTGTAATATTAAACTTCCGAAAGTGAACGAAACCCACACCTATCCAGTACGAACCGCACAGAACCTCACCATACCTATTCCAAGGACTGAGCGCATGAGGACAGACCCGACAATACAATCCGCATTATTTTACAATAAAATACCATCTGCTATTAAGGAATCTAAAAGCTTTATGGCCTTCAAAACAAAGCTAAGAAAATACATATGTACTTACTAATGATGATTCCCAACGATAATAGTTATGAGTAGAGCAAAGTGACTATCCTGAATAAATGATCAATGAACAACACATGTATACAGTAAGTACCATCCCTTATACCAACGAATAGTTTTCTGGGAGGTACCGCGGACCGAGAGCAAAAGGAACACGGCGCCATCTATTGTAAATACATATGTACCCATAAATATCCGTAAATAAGAAATTAAGATGTGGTATGGAACTTCGCGAAATCTCAGTTTTTTTTTTAGGAACTTTTTTTCAATTTTCTCTGAAGATAAAATACCATACGCTATCCACGACAGTACAAGGCCTGACGCCGACGAATGCACCAGGATGGTGCATATGCCTATAGAGTGAAGGAGAGAGTGGAGGAAGGAGGAAAAAAAATTAAAAATTAAAACTATTACTTTGAAAGGTGATAGCATGCAGTCTTTTCTTATGGATTGGCTTGTAAGATACTATATCACGGATAAGACATTTTAATTCTGGTGTATTTATCCATCTAAGTGGAAGACCAGGGAGCCAATATTTACATGCCAAAATAAGCGCATGCTACACAACCCTCGGATTGCGGGCGTAGCCCTCTATATTCCGGTTTCATTTTGTAATGCAGGAATAAGAAAATGAGAAGTTTGGCAAGCCTCCGAGGGTGGATTTGGCGGCTGTTGAGGGTTAAAACGTGCAAAAAACCCTCCAAATTATGTCATTTTAACAAAGCTACCGCTTTATAATATGAAATATACTAATGTTCCAAGATAACAAAAAGAATCGCCAGACGTTTTGGAGGGTGGAAATTGGGTTCCAGACAGGAAAAATATTTTACCCCACTCAAAATGACTGTAAGCCCTATCGTATTTGAACCAATTTCTAATGTTCTGATTTTATTATCTATTTTTTAAGTGGTTATAATCTTCCCTGAACGATTATAACGGAAGTGTTCGTGAATACGAAGTGAACATTCGGTAAAATCTCGGAAAAAAAGCACGATAAAAAGGACAGGTTTAGTATTTTTGGAAGAATCCAAAAAAATGTAATCTACGGTCAACAAGTCCTTCGAGCTGTTTCGTCTGTTGGTAGAAGATGTCGGGTTTGTATCCAACATGGAGAAGGACATTTCGAACAATACCTGTATTTAGTTTCTAGATTAAAGGATTTTTGAAGTAAATGTCGCTGTCAATTTTATTTTTATACCCTTCACAGATGTGATAGGGTATATTAACTTTGTCATGAAGTTTGCAACGCACAGAAGGAAGCATCTCCGACCATATAAACTATATATAGTATATTCTTGGTCAGTATGATGAGAAGAGTCGATTAAGCTTTGTCCGTCTGTCTGTCTGTTTCTAAACTAGTCCCTTAGTTTTAAAGCTATCAAGCTGAAATTTTGTACAAAGCCTTCTTTATATTGCACGCTGTAAATATGTCGGAACCAACGGAATCGGGCCACTACGTCATATAGTTGCCATAGGAACGACCGGTTCAAAAATTCGTCTTTGTGAGAAAAACTTTTTCATTTCGAAAGATATCTTTCTTAAATTTCACACTAATCAATAATATTAGTCAAAAATATTTAGTCAAATCACATTCCTGAATTTGGTTTAAATTGGACTACTCGTATCGTATAGCTGTCATAGGAACGACCGTTCCAAAAGCAAGGTTTTGTTAGAAAAACTTTTTTATTTCTGAAGATATCTTTACCAAATTTCATATTATTCAATCATATTGACTGGTGATTCCTAAATTTGGTTGAAATCGGCCTGCTATTTCAAATACCTCTCATAGGAACAGTGAAAGCAGAACAAGTTTTACTACTAATTTCAAAGTGGCAAATGCACCATAAGTCACAACGAAGATATGATACCCTTCACGGCGCTTATTTTATTTTCCCGGAAATTTAAGATTTAAGTCGATTTGTTCTACCCCAAGACCACGTTTTTTCCTTTAATACGTAACATTCGAAACTTTTCAAATCTAAAGCTAAGACTCCACAATATGTTCAATGCACATATATTTGCTCAAAACGTGTGTATGAGCATGCTCATATATTGGAATCACCGAGATTGTATGCTCAGCCATGTATGCTCATATGCTCAACTTTGCATATAGAAAAAAAGTATGTTCATACAAGAAAAACTGCAGAGTATACTTTTTTAAATGTGCACATTCAAATTCGTTGGCATTTGTGGTTGTGAAATATAGTATTTTGGAGAGATAATAATTGAGGACGGAAAGCGAAGGTGTAGTAAATGTTTTTTTTTTTTTCAGAAAATGTACCTTTTTTTTTGGCGTTTGCGCATTGTGGGGTTGAAATATAGAATTTTTGTGATGATGATATGTGATGATGATCAGGTTGTAGCTATGCAATGAAGGATTTTTGTATGTACACGAGGCTAATGTATGAAAAGAGAGAAATGAACTAGACTAATGTTAATGGCATTTTGAGTTCTATGATGAGGAAAAAGGATATCCATGGCTATGAAAGCGCTGGCCATCAATATTTTTGACATCGGATGTGTTTGAGGGATGCAAGGGTGTGCTAACTGTAACTATAGAAATACATATATAGTACTATTATTAACTTATTGTATTTTGAGCAGATAGCAAAGTTCCTTTATATTTTATTTTCTATGCAAGCCGGAAGCCAACTTCTTGCAAGTTTTCACATTTTTAGGTGTAACCGTCAAAATGCAAGGGGAGTGGGATAAATCATGATCTCATATTTTCCCCTCTCCATGTTTTCCCCTTTCTTAAAATTTTAAGAAAATGCCAGAAATGGAATGTACTCGGTGGCACCTTTCTCATGTGGGGTATCATGAGAAAGGTGCGTAACCCAGACGAAAATTTCTTTTTGACCTTCATTTCTCCTCTATGGGAACCTCCCATTAAAGTTAGCCTATTGCGACGCATCTAAGACGAAATATAATATTTCTACACATACAAAATTTCATGTATGGACAGACAGATATTTTACCGATTTTATCAGGGTTTTATTTTTACTACAAAACCCTAAAAACGAATTTCAAATTTAATCAAGATTGAAAGCATCATATCTTCCATCGCTTCCGATGAGACTGTCAAAATTTTCGTTTTTGTCGACAAAACTAGCTTTTTGACACAATTTACAAGAAATACTATAACTTTGTAATGGTTAAAGACAGAGTGCCCTTTGCGGTGAAATAATAAATAGAAATAAACGGTACTGTCTACCATTAAAGTATTTACTATTTAAAGCGGGACACCCTGTACAGATCATTTGCCATCCTAATATAAGAGAACAGGGTGAGACTATCCTTTAAAATACAAAAACAGATAAGTTAAAAAAAACCATTCCAACTATTTTCCCATAGCTAGGAATAACGCGAAATATGAGGCAACAACGATATTACAGGTTACCTGAAAATCATTTATTACTATAAAATCCTTTAACCAACCTGCGTATTTTTCTCCTTTTCATTGACAACAGTTTCTTGAGGTGCTACGACCGGATAATTTTTAGAGCGCGTTCTAGATATCATTGGAGCATCCATAATAAAACGTTGCTCATGTGCAACTGTAGATTCATGCGGTAACAACATGGCCGGAGCACGAAACATGTATGAAAACGGATAGTAAATCATATTCAAAAAAGTAGCCGCATAAAGGTCGGCGTATCTGACAACCTGACTGGAGAAGAAGGTTTGCCGAGATCCAGAGCGGAAGAGAGATCCCATCATTCCGTATGCCAAATCCATTTTATGTGTAACGTCCCGAATAGAGTTCCGAACTTTAGAAATATCTGGTTTCTCCTTAGCACTTGAATCCAGATTTCTGAAATTAAAAAGCATTTTAAAAGTTTAAGAACACTATTTATTTGAATTTTATTATACTAGTAACCAACATTGCATTATGTATTAATGGGTGTGTATTGTGTTAGTTGCCTTGACTCCTCTAAGGGCATGGGCACGTCAACATCTCTTGCGTTACTATACCTTAAAGATAAACTCATCAGCCACAAAAAGGACTGATATGAACATAATTCCGCCAAAGTATTCGTAGGTTTGCGCTTCGCTTCTCAACGCTGAGTGGCGGGGAGCTTCGTGAACCAAAGCTCTAATGCCAAGTATTATCTTCTCGCCCGGATCTCTTTATAAAGCTCACCGCCTTATAAAAGACTAGAAATGCACTTAGGCCAGAAGTGATCCATGAACAATAGCCGTATTTCTTCCTTGTATCATGATATTGTGTGTGCAGCGCGCGCCGTTCAGAATAAAACAACAATTGCACCAGTTACCCTTAGAGAACTGCTCTGGATAGAGCCGGTTGTTAATGTAATGTGTACGATTGTTGTTCTGCACTTGATCTGCACTGCAGCTAATATTTAACGCAGCTAATATTTTCAACTCCGTTCTTATGACAGAATTTCATTGCCGGCAGAAGCAAAGCAGCGGTAGCAGCAGCGGCATCGCATGTGTCTTGGGTAAGTGTGCTTTCTTACACCAAGCGCGCACCTAGGAGATTTTCGTAATGAAAAGCTTGAACGGTGAGCGTAATAAACCACTAAATATTTTGTAGAGGAAACTTTCATCAAGGAAGATACGTCGTGAAAGGACAACTGCAGAAAAGTAAGACGTATAAGCTAGAGATGGGTATCGACCAACAAGTAATCGATTAATGAAATCGATTATAATTTTTTACGAATTAATCGATACACCGATTATTTGTGACTTGAAAAATCGATTAATCGATTAATAGACAATTTCAAAAAAGGTTGGGAAAAAATTAAAAACTGGGTACAATGAAAACAACGAACTCCAAGTAAAAAATAGTCCTTAGTTATTCACATGAAAACAGAAGAAAGATCATCAAACAGAGAAATAATAATTACACCTACTGGAAGCAGTTGTCTGAAACGGTCCCAGTAGTTGCAGAAATAATAGTAATTATTGAGTTGTGAGAAGTATTGAGCTTATTTATTAATCCCAATACTTATCATGAACGTCCTTAAGGAATATAAGTGTATTGGCCATGTCGGCGGTCAGCCGGCTTCTCTGTTCCCTCAGAATTTGACCAGCTTCAGATAAAAATTGTGGTAGATAGGTAAAAGTAGACTGAGAAAAGTAGTAGGTAAATACTATACGAGTACACGACTGTTGTAAGTGATTTTTCGTAATGAAAGAAAAATATATCGCTCTTGAAATCTGAAGTCTCAGCGAAGAAAAAAGTTCAATAATCGTTATAAAATAATCGATTAATAGATTAAATCGACCCTAATGTAATCGATCAAATAAAAATCGATTATTCGACAAAATAATCGATTATTTCGATTAATCGATTAATCGATACCCATCCCTAGTATAAGCATAAGGAGTATAGGGGATGTTAAATTTTAATAATAAGGAACGAGTAAATTGACGTTGGACGGAATCCAATGCTTCGCAGGAGATAGTTGTAGAAGGGGACCATACCACGGATGCATATTCCATAATACTGTGAACAAGTGTAATGTACAAATTCCCTGCAGTGCTTACAGAACAGAAATTCTGGGAACAGCGTAAAACAAAACCCGCTAACTTAGCGGTCCTGTTAATAACAGGCGCGTTCTTTTGCTTTTCTTAACCTGTATAGGTTAGTGAAATAACACGCAATACAACAACAATGCTACCCTACATAAGTTAGCGCTTAACCCAGTAATTTATTGAGGGCCGATTATGACCTGGATAGCGCACTAGTAACACTGTTATTGAGGACGCATCCAGCGATTGCTAGAAGAAGTTCGTATTTTCACCTCAGTTCATCTCAATTAGATTCAATAGAATTCCACATTTTTTTCCAATTGTAAAAGTGAAATATTACTATATATTTGCCGAAATATTAGAAAATTATTCGGAATCAATTAGTCTCTTCCGTCACAGTTGCATTTGATAGGTTCAATGCTTGCTCTTGATGTAATAGAATGAAGTTTGTTTTTAATATTTTCCAAAGAGTGGTGTTATGCCACCACTTGATATCCAAACTTTATCTGAGACGAAATTCATTTCATGTCAAATACATGCTTTTACCCTGTATGGGTTAGACACATCGTTTTTTTTTGCACAAAAGCTCGGGTTAACTACCCATGACCTGGATAGCTGCAAAAGAACGTGCCTAATGACAGCACAGTGATGGTTAAATTTAAGTTTAGAGTCAAAGACTACAACAAGGTGCTTGATAGAGGGGACATACTCAAGCGGACAGAGATTAATTTTGTAAAGGATAAAACATGAGCTGATTTTAAGGAACAGACCACAATTTGGGACACACTCAAGCGGACAGATTAATTTTGTAAGGGAAAAAACATGAGCTGATTTAAGGGACAGACCACATTTGGATACGTTGAGAGAAAGGTATTAAAACAGCACCAGGAATATAATACATCAATATTCGATTGCAAGGCAGAACAGTCGGATAGACCTGATATGGAGGAGACAAGCTTACAATCGTCGGCATATAGCAAGTAGAGGCAGTTAAATAAAAGAGAAGGTCATTTATAAAAAAGCAAAACAGCAAAGGATCAAGAATAGAACCTTGTGAAACACCTGAGCAAGGACAGAAGGACGAGGAGACAGAATTATATTGTAAATAATAGCAAGTGAAATGGAGCTGTGCTTTAAAAAGTAGCTGGGAATACCATCCGAGCCAGGGGAAGAGTTAGCTTTAAGGGTGGAAATGAGAAGATCAACATACGTCGGTGAAAAAAAGTGGCAAAGAGGAAATCAAATCATCCTGTTTGGGAAAATTGTAGGTGGTAACATGCGTGGAGGGCTGCCGAAATGTACTTGAAAAGTAGGTAGAGCTGACAAATTTTTTTAGGTGTTTGCGTGGTAGTATTTTCGATGACAAGGAAAGACGGGCGAGATGAAGAAGAACAACGCATATTACAATATTAACAAAGGACTAGAAAAGTTTCGACTCATTATACCCTAGACTTATAGTCTAGGGTATATTGTTTTTGTCACGACAAAAATATGTAATATGTAAATGATCAGGGTCATCTCCTGCTCCGATTTAGCCATGTCTGTCTGTCTGTCTGTCCGTCTGTCTGTCTTGTCTGCCTTGTCCGTCTGTTTATCTGCCCGTCTGTCTATCTGCCCGTCTGTCTATCTGCCCGTCTGTCTATCTACTCCCCCACAAGTGAGACTTCAAATAAGCAATAACTTTCGATAGAATGAAGCTAGCGACTTGACTTGACTCAGTTCTCCCCATAATGAAATCGAAGCACGTGCAAAGAAACACGAAGCTCCGCGTGTACAAAACCATTATACGACCAGTGCTATGCTATGGCTGCGAAGCATGGACCTTAACTCAAGCCTCCGGAAACATGCTAGATACATTTGAGCGTTAGGCGAAATTCACACACATGACAACGCGCTGCACGACTCTTGCAATTTCATTCGAGATACACAGCATCAAATGGGCGGATTCACACTCATCGCTCAGCATGCGATACGATCGACTATGCTTGGCTATTGTGCGTGGCTGCGTCGGAGCTGAAAATGTAGCTAATCTGAATATCGCCTTAGATTCTACGGCGAATTTTCGGGGCTGTTTGCGATCGAGATGGATGGCGCATCCGGTACAACCATGAGTCGTATGAACTGTACGATGAGATGCAAGTCTCGAAAATCGTCAAACTGCAACGACTTCAATGGGCAGGGCATGTACAAAGAATGGACGATGATCGCATGCCAAAGAGAGTGATGAATGCAGAACGAGTCGACGGAGCGAGCCTAGACGACCGAGATCTCGTTAGGAGAGCTCAGTAGGTGTGGATGCCGCGCAGCTACTGGGCTTCCGAAATTGTAGGACGCGGTCACGTGACCGAGATAATTGGAGGACAATGATGCAGGCGACCAAGGCCCGACGTCGGGCTGTCGCGCTACGATTATGATGATGATGACTTGAAAAATTCAACAAATATTTGTTGAATGGGTTAGTTAATTGATTTTGAGAATGGTCAAGATCCTCCTGAGTTTTTTATTGACGCTGTTGTCGATGCTAAGGAGGTAGGCAGAGCGTGCGGATTTAAGTCGTTTCGTGTGAGATCTAAGTTTTTCTAAAGATAAAAGATCCGAGGAGCATTTAAAGCGCTTGTAACGAGAGCGAGCCCGATTTTTTCTGCGAATCATTTTGTAAATCTGTGAAGTGAACCACACAGTAATTGGGTTTATAAAAACAAATGAAAGCATAGATGATGTTATAGAGCACCGTATAGAATCTTTCGACGGATAATTCGTAGCAAGGATCTTCAAAGATACGTTAATTTTGCTCTGGTAAATGGCTTCATAATTGGCTTTTCGGAAGTTTAACCAGGTGACATTGAGATTCCACCGAGAAAGGGGAAAACTGATGTTAACCTCATGTAATAGCGCAGGATGGTACGGATCACACGGGACATAGGCCAAGGTAGCACAAGAGGTAGAGAGGGAGGACAAAGGTAGGTTACTAAGGATAAGGTCAAGGACACGATACATAAAATTGTGAGCTAAGTTTAACTGCAAAAGATTACAGTAGTTCGTGAAAGATGTGAACGACAAAAGAATTGACGGAGACGAGGCTGTAACTGGAAGGCCCGGGGAGTCAAGCCAGGTAAGGCTTAGAGTGCTAAAGTCTCCGCAAACTATTATGGAAGATTCAGGGTACAAGATATTCCAGATGTCAGACAGATGCAAGCACAGACTGTCATATGTCATGTCGTGACACAGTCATATGGTTGGTTATCAGTCGTGGATAATATTAAAGATTCAATGTGGCTCCCTACGGCAATTAGGGCACCACCACCGGTCGATTTCCCATGAAGGTTAAAATGTTGATCACAGCGAACGATATTATAACAGTCCAGGATCTAACCACTGTTAAAAGAAGAGTTCAGCCATGTTTCGGTAAGGCAGATGAGACATCATGTAGAGAAGATAAGGCAGAAAGATTTAAGTTATGAAGCCTTATCCTTAATCCACGAACATTCTGGTAATATAAAGACGGGCTACTGCTTATTTTGGAACTTTGGTATATCGTTGGCAATGAAAATCCTCTTTGCGTGTGAATTCTTTCATTAGAATCCCAGGAGGTCAAAATGATTCGTTGAAAGGTAGCAGTAAATCGCGCGATCATAATAACGTCAGATCGATCTGTCGCCGGATCGCATAGTAAATGGAGGCTATAACGAAGAAATATCCTGGGTCCCTTCAATGTCGTTATAAACGATATTCAGTATATTTCTATTATTCCGGTTGTTGTGAAACATTTTTGTTAACTCCGAATAGCTTTTCGGTCGAATTAGCGCAAACCCATTAATTTAATATCAATTCCACAGAATTTAGCTCGTATTAAAGTTTATCTGTTTTAATTGCGATGTTCCAAATTGTATTTAACATATGTTCAAATTTCGTAAAGTCGTATTAAAAAACAAAAGAGTAGACGAAATAATTAAATCAAACAATAATATTTACTTAAGCACTAAAAAGGAAACTTACTTGTACAAATCTCCTAACATAACGTCAAAGTTTTGCAATTCCGCAAATAATTGACATTTATCAGTCCACACATGCAGTTCTTGTACTAATTCAGGCACAATTAAGAATGTTCTCCATCCACGAATTTTTTTACTCTTAAGAATATCTCCAAAAATATGATCACCAATATAAAGAACGTCCTTTCCTTTAGCATTGATTAATGATGTGAATACGTCACACGATCCCCCGGAGTATACCTTTTTAAGAGCAAAATTTGGAGAAAAATATCGAATATTAATAACTGCAAATGAAAAATCCATGAATATTGAAATTATTTATTGTCCCATTCTATAGTACTCGTGTAATGGTTATTCATAACCACTTAAGTCAACTACCTGATTCAATAGAAATCTATATGTCGTAGGCTTTTGACGAAATACGCCATTTCGTGAAATTGCCCGGCAAATGCAGTAGAACATTAATCATATGGTTATCTTGAAATGCCAGTAAATAAGGTAACATTGCCATGGTGTTATTTGACTAAACTCAACTATTAATCCATTTCATGAAGTGATGACATTTTGTGAAATTATCATCTCAATAGTATTATATTATGAATCGGTAATTTGGAAAAGGAGTCATTTAAAAAATTTAGAATTTTACAGGAGAAGAAAAGACTTTTTAGTTCCATGAAATTATAATAATTAAACAGTACAATGTTGGTTTTTAAATAGACAGAATCAATACGGATGCAAAATCGAACACAGCACATTTTCAAAATCTCAGAGCTCATTTTCGCTTTAGGTGTTAAGAACCAAGAACCCACACTGCGTAGCTTCAGAGTTCATTTGTGCTTTGTAGTGGCAGTTTTTAGCATTTTATTCACCATGTGCCGGCATTTCATTAAAAGCCGACAAATGGTAAATAAAATTCTAAAAACTGCCACTACACTAAACGCCCAATTTAAACAAATTCGACGTTTAATGTAATACTCATTGTCGGCAAACGATGTAATGTAAACACTCTCGATATAAACGAACTCGGGAATGATGTTCACAGTGGGAGTGGATAGATTCAAAAGATGCACATCAGTAATTCGTTTTGCACCTTAGGAACATGTACCATCAGCTATTAAATTTGTTGTCTTCTAGACTGTTTCCGAACTTTCCTTTACATAATTTCTGCATGTGTTTTAACAAGAGTTCCCCCTGCAAAGTAACTGTAAAAATCATTACTGCAGCATGCTCTGTGAATGGAGTAGAAATATTTTCTGCTCAATGGAATCGGAACTTCTTCACCTAGGCAGAACTCATCCAATAGTCTAAGCACTACGTGCAATAAGGGCAATAAAGGAAAGTTTTGATGGAGTTTTGAATTTTGTTACCTTTATGTTTTCGGTATCAGTGAACACGATTCTGAAATGTTTTTTTTTCGCAAAAATATTGGCATATGAGTCAACGTTCAATCTGTATGGGAACTATTTGAATTCGCTCGAATGAGCCCGTGGCGTTCGATTCATTCTGGATCTTCGTTCGCTTGAATCGAACACGACTAATATGTGTAGCATTTTTCAATACCTATCCTATTTGATAGATATATTAGAATGTATAGAGTTTCACTGTACTGTACTTTTTACTTGCCACGCACGACGCCGCGGTTTTCGGAACGGCGCGGATCCCCAATTAGATCTGTGTACTTGCAAGCCGCAACGACGGTGCCCCTTCGCTGAATCACCTAAGGTACATTCTGTACAAGTAGCCAATCTTTAGGTACAGTACAAACATTGTTATTTTACCATCATCTGCAGCTGCTGCACGACAGCGCTCTTTAAGAGTATATCACCGGGATCGGCAATAGGTGCGGGTTGATGAAATCCTAAATATTGGGGGTAGAAAACAGCAAATTATGGTATCTATATGCAAAAGGCAGGTGTAATAAATGTTCTAGTGAAAATTTTACTAAGTTGGTATGCACAATGAAACAAAATCAACGAAACTTCAACTTTTCTCTGAAAAAAACAATTAAAGTCCTTTGGGTCATGCACAACGAACTGCCAACGAAATTGTGGGCTTCAGGCTTTATCGCCCTAACATGTGCTTTAACTGTGATGGGAGCTGCAATAACATCGCAGTGATGAGTCAAAACGAGGAAGACGAATTAGTTGTCATTAAATGTCATTCGTTGAACATACCAAAGACCCAATTGGTATTTACTATCATAAATATTTACCATTAATGACACAAAACCGTCCCAGCCAATGCAAATAGCTACACAAACTCGGTATGCTAAAACCCGCCACCAGGTGGTGCTTACAGTCACCCAAGGAAGCAACATACAAATTTGTCTTCTTGCTCTTTCCATCGACGATATCGTTTATGTCCGTTCTGTCCAGAACATGGGTACCATCAGACCGATTCCGAAATTACACATACAATACATATTGGCAAGGTTTGGTTTCAACTGCGAGTGAAAGTGCAAAAACATCTCAGTGGTGAGTGAAAACGAGGTAGACGAATTAGTCCTTGAAACTGAACTGAAGATTGTTAATTGCCTTAATTCCTCCAGGGGTATGGGCGCATCAACATTTTTAGCATTTCTATGCCTTGTTGACGTTTCGATAGCATATCTACTTTTCGGAAGTGCAGTTGCTAGAATGCACCTCTTATCCCCCCGTCTTTAAACAGACAAGCTCGGAGCACTGTGAGAGTTCTATTAGTACCCACAGGCAGTTTTTGATCGCGCCAAAATTTGATCTCCGAGCTCTAGATTAGTATCGTAGAGCGGTGACCACGGCCACCGAGCGCGCCAAAATGCGAAAATGTTGCACTTATCTCTCCCACGAAAAAGTGACAGTGAAAACTTCCACACGGCACATATCCGCGGTGCTCTACACGACATTTGAATTTCCCATTCTCACTCAAAAGAGAGTGATCACCATTGTTATGACTGGTTTCCACGAAAGAAAATGCAAAGTAATTGTTTTCGCGTGGAAAGTGCCCACAACAGTGTGGAAACTTTTATCTGAGTATGGGATTTTCGCGCTAAGAGCTAGGTTAGGTTAGGTTAGATGGGTTGCCTTGAAGAGCCAGGCGCACATAGACCATCACTGGGTCCGTTGTGATACCCTCTATATACAGCATACCTGAGCTTAATCAATCGTTAAACCAGCCAGAGCTGGAAATGAAGCGACGAAGACGACAGACACTGACTGCCTTTAGGTCGTCAAGATCGACAAAGAAGTAGGACCCAAGGATGCTTCTCCTACGTTCCGCCAGAGCAGGGCAAGTACACAGAAGGTGATGGCAGCTTTCCTCCTCTTCCGCGTCCCCGCAGCTCCTACAGTAATCATTGTGCGGGAGTCGAAGTCTTCTAGCATGCTCCCCTATCAAGCAGTGTCCAGTAATAAGCCCCACCACATTACTCAAATGCCGTCTGTTCAGCATCAGTAACCCGTAGGATCGGATGGGATCCAGCTTAGGCCATAATTGCCTAGTTGCATGACATGTGGATCCACTGCTCCATCTAGCGCTGGCTCTGTCATACGCCACTTTCTGGGTAACCATTTTGCAGGCTGCTAGAGGCATCCCTATTCTACGCCAACACAACACTGATTTCGTTAGTCGTTCCCGACCGGGCCAGTTCGTCAGCTTTACAGTTGCCCAATATACCACTGTGGCCCGGTATCCAGCAAAGAGATATGTTGAAAAAACTACCCATCTCCCTGAACGAGTCGCGACAGTCCAGTACCGTCTTTGATGTGACAAGGACAGAGCTCAGCGCTTTAATTGCCGGTTGACTGTCCGTGAAGATTACAATATCCCTAGTAGATACAACATTATGTGCAAGCCAGGCTAGCGCCTCAGAAATTGCTACAACTTCCGCCTGAAAAACGCTACTGTATTCCGGAAGGCGGAACGACAAACTAATATTCAACCTCTCCGAATATACTCCAGCTCCAACACCTACCTCAGTCTTAGATCCATCAGTAAACAGGCTAATGGCATTAGATCCCAAAAAATCTCTTTCAGCCCACTCATTTTTCGATGGAATCAGGCTTGTAAAGCACTTGTCGAACAGTAGCTTCGGAGAAATGTAGTCCGTTATTCAGGGAATGTCAATGTTTCTCAATACTGCTGAGTGACCTATGATTGACGCGGTCCACTGACCGGTTTCCCGGAGGCGAACAGCCGTATTCGCCGCCATCTGCTCAGCGAAAATATCCAAGTGAAGTAAATTTAGTAGCACTCCTAAAGCAGCGGTCGGTGTTGTCCTTAGAGCCCCTGTAATGGCAACACATGCTTGTCTCTGGACCTTCTCCAACAGAGTTCTGTACGATACGATGCTAAGTGCAGTCCACCAGACGATGATCCCATGCATTAACATGGGACGCAGTACTGATACATAGAGCCAGTAAACCACTTTTGGATGTAAGCCCCATTTTTTTCCGATAGCCTTCTTGCACGAATATAGTGCAACGGTTGCCTTAGTCACACGTTCCTGAATGTTTGCCTTCCAGCATAGCTTTCTATCCAGGATAAGACCAAGGAATTTGGCTTTATCAGTGAGTACAAGCCTTGTGCCCTCCATTAAAGGTGGTTCAAAAGAGGGTACAGTAGTCCGAATGGCGCAACGGTTAGCACGTTCGCCTTCAACACACTGGGCCCCGGTTCGATTCCGGGGATTTACGTGTCGGACTATGAGCCCACTCAGCTGTTAAATGAGTACCCATTATGGGGTAAATAACTCGGTTGAGCGTGTTGCTGATCACATACCTCTGCACAAAAAAACCGTCACGATCTAGAAAATGAGATGATGCTAACTCATCTCGAGGCCATGGTTCAAATTGGACTGTTGCGCCAGTTATTTATTTAAAAGAGGGTACAGCGTGTCCCTTAGTAAAGAGAATAAGCTCGGTTTTTTGCGGATTTACTCCAACACCAACCTCGCCAGCCCATTTCGCCAGGATAGATAGGGCATTCTGCATTATATCGCTCAGGACACAGGGAAACTTTCCCGAGATTGCAATAGCAATATCGTCTGCGTAAGCGATAACTTTGCATCCTAAACCTTCCAGGCTTAGAAGCAGCCTGTTGACCACCAGATTCCATAGAAGGGGAGAGAGAACACCACCCTGAGGGGTACCTCTGCTTACATATCTGCGTAGAGATGATGCACCGAGACTAGAGGATACCACCCGAGACGCAAGCATTAGGTGAATTAACTTGCAAAGCGAGTTATCCCCGCACAGAGCTAAGAGGGAATCGGTAATAGCCTCAGGTTTAACATTGTTGAAAGCAGCCCCCTCAGTATCGAGAAATGCAACCAACGTATACTCCTTGTATGCGAGGGACCTTTCGATGTAACCTACCAGGGAGTGCAAAGCAGTGTCCACTGATCGCCCTTTCCAATAGGCGTGCTGGGAAGTGGATAAAATGGAATAGTGCACCGCAAGTGCGTGTCGATCAAACGCTCCAACACCTTCAGCAATGTTGATGATAGGCTGGGGTCGGAGGTCTTTCGGGCGTGCGTGAGAACTTTTACCCGCTTTTGGGATAAAGACCACTTTAATTTCCATCCATATACGAGGAATATATACTAGTTCTAGACAGGCTTTGAAGATCGATTCAATCCACGGGTATACTACGTCCAGCATATGTTGTAGGTCCGCGGGAATGATACCATCTGGGCCAGCAGATTTGAAAGGGTCAAAACGCTAAGAGCTAAGTACCGAGAAAAGCGAACATTTTTGTGCGAACTGATTTTTTTACAGTTTTTGTACGGGATTTCGCACGAAAAATGGAGGTTAAAATTTTCCTTAAACACGAAGATCCAATGGAAGAGGGACGAAGCGTAACGAATTAAAGAAAACTTTCCCGCCACATGCGAATAAGTATAATCGATATGTAAAAGGTCATCACCGAGTGATGCTTACGGCAAAGATTAAACATTAGAGAGATACCCTACTTCATACAAATTAAGGATTTAAGCTACCCCTCGCGGTGCCAATAATTCAAAGGCAAATCGCCTTGAGAGACGGCAACACTTCAGTAATGACAACTGCCTATAAAGTTTCATTGGGTGAGTAACATGCTTGTTAGATCGCATTACCTCTTTGTGTACGCATATGGGCGCCAACACATCTGCAACTACTAGTCACTCGCGTTAAATTGTATGAAGTAGGATGTCTTCCTAATGGTTAATCTTTGCTTACGGTTTCCCCTTTTGTCAGTAATGTCCGCTCTTCCCAGAGAATTTGTCCCATCACAACAATTCCGAAAATATCCGTATGGGCTAGGCTTAGATTTCATTTCACTTCCTGTTCACCTTAGCACCAAAACGACGCTGATGCCAAAAACTCTGTATGAGTTCACCATGAAATATATTTTAAGAAATGCTCAACATTTGCGTAAAATGGGTTCACCTATTACATTGACGGGCAGTGTGGTAATTCACGTTTTTAGGCTTATAAAATCGGTCAAATGTCTGTCTGCCCGTCTGTCCATAGAATATTTCACGAACGGCTGAAGCTACAACATGAGATTTTGTGGGAATGTGTGTGCGATGCGTCGTCTACTTTCTATAATAGTTCAAACAATTTCTTTTTAATATTTTTTACGCAAGCTTGCAATTTGCAATGTCGTCTTAACATGAATGGTTAAGCACCTAAAAGAGTAAAACAGTTCATCTCCTATTGGCATGGAACACTACGAAAACCTCGGTAGGGGGCGGTTTAATTTTTTTTTGTTGAGTTTTTGGTTTCTCGCGGCTAAACTGTCGAGCAGAGAAAAATGCTTTCCATACATAGAACGTAGGAAAATTAAATTTCATCATAGCCATCTTGCATGATTTTCAATTTATATTGAAAAAATTGAAAAAAGTAAGATATTTTGCACCTTAGTTGAAAAACAAAAAATTTCCCGTAAAATTTTTTGTTGGAAAACCACAGATACGTATTCACCGACCCCCAAAATATCTTCTTCTTCCTTGCTCTTTCATACCACTCTGCGGCTTCGCGTTGCTCTGCCTGTGGTAATGGCACTTCGCTCATTCTGGTGGTATAATCTAAGCTTCCTTCTACAGGCAGCTCGGTCTTGGATTGTATCATCGCCAAGATTAACGTTGTTGTTGGTTTATCAGCTGATCGATCCACGTGTGTTCCCTTCTGCCTCGGTGTTTGGGTCCAGCAAATGGAACATTCATTGATAGTGCCTTCATGACAGGGTTCTCAGGCAGACGCCTTAGAACGTGGCAATACCAATCCATACGACGATCTTCGAGTTTTCCAGTGATCGGTTGCTCAACAAACAAGCTGCCTCGGATGTAGGTACTTTTTATACGATCCTTTTTGGTCACACCGGCTCACATCCGTGGGGGCAAAGACCTTTTCCATAGTCCTCCACGTGGGCGCCCCCTGGCAACGGCAGTGTATCAAATCGCTGACGGCCAATATCTTATCGATAAGACAGTTTGGAAAAGGCAGATAGCTGTAGCCTGAATGGCTGACGAACACCTAAGCGTCTCAGGTTTAGTAGGATGGAATGCCTTGCGTAGTTCGACCTGCAACATAGTTGTGTGAACTACCGCACGCTTATTAAACCATCTGAAGCAACTATCTTCCGAGACCATCCTCTGAATGGTTAAGCGACGTGCTGACAACTCGTTCTTGCAAAAACCACTCCATGTCAAGAAACCTGGAACAAAAGCCTCGGATTGGACGGATCAACAACGACGACCACGCAAACGACTAAAGGATTATTCTTTCGGATCCTGGAATGTACGTTCCCTGAACAAACCGGGGGCCGAGAAGGCCCTCCTTCAACAGGTCGAAAAGTACAAACTGAGCATTACTGCAGTCTAGGAAACAAATTGGCTTGGCAGCGAGATCGATGACAAGAAATCGCACACAATTTTTACAAGTGCCAAACCATCGGGCCGCAAGGAGTTTGGAGTAGCATTTATAGTGAACAATCACCTCAAACCGCATATTACTGACTTCAAACCCATAAATGAACGGCTGTGTGCGATTCGCATTAAGACTCGATTCTTCAATCTCTGGCTCATCAATGTGCATGCCCCCACTGAAGTTAAAGAAGAAGCAGTAAAAGACGAGTTCTACGCCCGCCTTGAGACTCTCTTCGACTCACTTCCAACAAACGACGTCAAATTGCTGCTGGGAGACTTTAACGCGAAAGTCGGAAATGAAAGTTGGCACCGGGGGACCACTGGAGGCCACAGTCTTCATGAAGAATGTAACGACAACGGCCAGCGACTTATCGACTTCGCCTGCAGCAGGAATCTAGTCGTAAGCTCTACGTGTTTCCCGCATCGACGCATTCACAAGCAGACCTAGAAGTCTCCAGACGCAAATACCGTCAACCAAATTGACCACGTCCTCATTTGCAGGAGATGGGCGTATAGTGTCATAGATGTCCGCTCCTATCGAGGAGCAAACTGCGACTCAGATCATCACTTGATGAAGACGACCTACATATGTAGAATTTCCTCAGTGCACCAATCAAGAATCAGCCCTCCCAAAATCTTTGCGGTTGATAAGCTTCTGAGTGATGCTACAGCGGTAGCGTATACTACCGCCCTTGAGGGAAGACTATCACCTATGCTACACAACATCAGCAACACAGGCGTCCATGAGTTCTGGGAAGAACTCAAGGGTACCATCAAGGATGTTGCAGAGAAAGTCGTGGGATATAAATCCCGGCGAGCGCGAAATGACTGGTTCGACGAAGAATGCAAAAATTCACTTGACGCGAAATACGAGGCCTACAGACAATGGATTAAACGAACAACCAGAGCCAAGAGAGAAAAATATGACGAGCTACGGTGAATATCGAATAGAATTATTAAACGTAAGAAATGTAAATACTTTGACGAGCAGTTGTTGAACATAAACGAAAACTTAGCTAATAGGAACACCAGACAAGCGTACAAACTAGTAAATACAATTAAGAACGGCCACCAACCCAGGACTAGCCTTTGTAAGGACAAAGATGGAAACATCATCAGCGACACCGATGGCATTAACAAACGATGGGCCTCTTATTTTGAAGAGCTTCTAAACCGACCATCTAACATCCCCACACAAGAAGCTATCGACGATATTAGTGATCTAGGCCCACCCATTCAACCCCTGACAGTAGAGGAAGTTGATCTCGCATTGCGGTCACTAAAACGAAATAAAGCGCCGGGCGCTGACGAGATTCCAGCTGAACTGCTAAAACTCGGTGGAACGAGTCTAGTTGATGCCATACATCAATTACTCCTGCGAGTATGGGAGGACGAGGAGATCCGAGACGATTGGCGCAGAAGCATCATCTGTCCAATTCATAAAAAGGGAGATAAACTGCGGTGTGAAAATTACAGGGGCATCTCTCTAGTTTGTACGTCCTATAAAATTTTGACGAAAATTCTGGAAAATAGAATAAAACCGTACGCAGAACGAATCATTGGCGAATATCAAAGCGGTTTCAGACCTGGTCGCTCCACAACCGATCAGCTCTTCACAGTCAAACTGATACTCCAGAAGTGCTGGGAATACAACGTAGACGTATACCAAATCTTCGTCGACTTCAAACAGGCATACGACAGTATCGATCGTGGAGTACTGTACAACATCATGCTGCAATTTGGTATACCGGCCAAATTAGCGCGACTGACTAAGATGACGATGACCAACTCCGTTTCACAAGTCAGGATACAAGTTGTCGTAATCGCAAGGTAGCCTCCTTGTTGACCAT
Organism: Chloromyia formosa; assembly: GCA_964017055.1. Lineage (NCBI taxonomy): Eukaryota > Metazoa > Arthropoda > Insecta > Diptera > Stratiomyidae > Chloromyia > Chloromyia formosa. The sequence goes on along the minus strand of OZ024813.1, from coordinate 84,947,007 downwards.
CGAGCCCAGGTATTTGAACCTTGTACAGGACTTCAACTGCTCTCCTTTAATGTAGATATCTGGTATTGGTCTCTAAGGATCTGAGAAAGGACAGCAAAGATACTCAGTCTTTGGTATGTTAATCTTCAGTCCATGATCCTCCAGTATCTTACACCGCTTATTCAGTGCAGCCTGCAAAGCAACGATATCTTTGCTACCCAGGACAATGTCATCGGCGAAGAGAAGGGATATTTCCAGGCCGTCAGAGATGAGTGTTAATAAATAGAACATGATGATGTTGAAGAGCAAGGGACTCAATACAATGCCTTGGTGAACTCCGACTTTAAGTGGAAATTCTTCAGACTCACCGGCTGTGCATCTAACTTTAGTAGTTACCCCATCATACATGTCTTGTATCATCTTGATATATGCCTCGGGAACCCTAAGTGGTCTTAGGGCCACGCATATTAGATCACGAGGAACTCTGTCGAAGGTTTTTTACAAATCAATGAACACAAAGTGCAAGTCCGTCCGTGCATCACGATGTTTTCCATCGTAACACGTGGGCACTGAATAGCATCGACTGTGGACCGACCCTCCACAAAGCCGCATTGATTGTCATCCAAGCGTGCAATCTCTTTCAAGCGATTGCAGACAACCCGCTCGTAAGTCTTCAATGTGTGTGATGTTAGCTTGATTGCCCTATAGTTGTTGAGCTTGCGTGAGTCACCCTTTTTCTTATAAAACGGGAGAAGGAAGGTTTTTCTGAAAGCATCAGGCATCGGTTGCCCTCTTTTAGTTTTGTTGAAAAGAACAGTGAGCCATCTAAGCCCGACATAATTCATCTTCAACCAAAATTCCAAGGGTATTTTGTCCGGTCCGACTGCCTTTCCGCGTTTCATCTGCATCATTGCCTTCATCACCTCCTCCACTGAAAAATCTGCGATATCAGCGGTGTTTGGCTCTACGTACTCACGCATTCTGCTACAGATTGCAGTATATTTAACTAGTAGATAGAACTTCTCGGCTGCAATCGCCTTTGCTTGAGCCAACTTTCTCTTTACTTCCTTTTGGCATTTATCATATTTCTCCCGAAGTTGAACCTTCTCGGCTTCACTGCCTGTGTTTCATTTTGTCCACGCCTTGAATGCGTTTGATTTGGCTTGCACTGCTTCTTTAGTTTCGTTATTCTACCACCACGTCTCCTTGTTCGTGTGGAGTGGGTCTTTTCAGCCTCACCTACTAACATTTCATCCAAAGCATTCCACATTTGTGTTGGACTTCGCTCGTCGCAGTTGGTGTTGTATTGAAGCCACTCCTCCATTTTAACAATGAATGGAGGTACAACAGATTCAAAGCGTTCGTTGTGGAGATTATGCTACTTGATTTTCTCGACTGGTTTTGGGATTGCTTGCGGTCTTGTTCCTCCTTTCAAAATAAATTCTGTCAGGAGCAACCGTTGCTGGGTGACCGCAGATTAATAAGTTATTAACAACTAAACAGCACCCACAGGAAACTTTTCTTGCCTTTGCCATACGTGTTCAACAATTGTTAGGCCTATGTAAAGAAGCGGCCCAAAGTAAGTACGACGGAGAATCATTCCCCGTAGTACATAAGCAGCTAGAAGACTTTGCTATGTCCTCAGTAAAGAGTGGCGCATGCAATCCACATCGGGTTTCTTATCTTCTCACATTACAGGAGAAAACGTTAGATGATTTAATAAAAAAGGCCCTAGACATGGAGAAACTTCAGCAAGGATCTTTGTACATGCACGAAAGTAATAAACCGAATTACCCTGCTGATGGTCAATCCTATTGGGATAACGGTAGAGGGCACACGCAAGGGTTGTATAATTTAGAACAGCCTAATAACGACCCTATATACTAGTAATATTGGTATAAATAACCCGCAGCAAAGTCAAGTTACAGTACGGAGAGATAATGTAACATATGCTGCGCATCACATGCCAGGGAGTTTCGCTACATCACAAACTCTGCCACCAATATACTCCTACGACCACAACTTTCAAGGTAATCCGTTTCCATACGAAGTCGGCTTTCATAGTTCCTCTGGGATGGGGAACAAGAACGCCACTAAGATAAAATGTAGTTTTTGTAACTGGGCGGGACATACCTATGAAGATTGCATCAAGAGGAAAAATACCCCCATATGTAGCTTTTGTAAAACCTATGAGCATGATCTAACCTCGTGCAAGCGATCCGATTCCTCCAGAAATGCAGCCATTAACCAACACAGCCAAATACTGAACTCGCAACTAAAGTGCGATTTTTGAGACCGCAAGGGTCACAAAGTTAAAGACTGTGATCATAAAAACGATGGGAAATGAATCCTAGAGTACAGGGAAACGAATGAGGGTCGATCAAAATCATCCCCGATCGACCGCCAATCACGTACCAAATCCGAGGGGAAAAAATCGAAATGTGGGTAACAAAACTGCTACCCCCATTGTAACTTTACCTTTAGATATAGCCAGTAAGTCATTAGTTAGTTTAGTCGTAGACAACGGAGCGGAGGTAAGTCTTTTAAAGCGGGAAGCAATCAAGTAGACAACACCGACCAAAAAATATACTCTAACGCTTAGCACCGCCTTTGGAAAAGGCGAAACGCTGGGAACTTGAAAAGGGGTATTCAACTTGCCAACACAAGTGGATTGCGAATTTCACATTGTTGGAGAAGAAGCATCCCTTCCAGTAGATGGCTTATTGGGCAATGATTTCCTGGGGAAATATTGCTGCATTGATGGGCCAAACAGTGTTTTAAGACTTTCTAATCCAGAAATAGGAAATGAGTTTTCAATTCCATTCAGTGAGGAAGGCGTGGAAAATACGCATTTGGTAAACAGCCAGACGCCTCAGTTGAACGAGCAAAACATATCAAAAAGGAAAAATTCAGACCGAAAGGGTGTTAGAACATATAGTATTGGCTTAGATCAGCCAATAACAGTCCCATCAAGATCTAAAATGGCATTTAGCGTCCCCTTGCAATTAGAGCAAGATGTGATTTGTTATGCCAAGCAACTTGAGGATGGCGTTTATTTGGCAAATGGAATACTACGCTCCGAAGGCGGGTACACACATTTGGGTATTTTAAATGCGAACGACAAGGAATTTGTACTACGAGACATTATTTTAGAGTTGGTTCCTCTAAATAATTTCGGAGTACGACACCTCACTAAGGATTCAACCCTAGAATCGAGCGAAACGGCGGTACAAGAGGATAAAAATTACTCACGAGTGGCCACAGTTAACCACGCGGAAGCTACCCAAGGAAATAGGATGGATCGCATTAAACAGATTGAAGGTTTACTTAGGCTGGACGATAATTTGAACGGTGAGGAAAGGGAGTCCGTGCAAACAATTTGCAGCGAATTCAACGATGTCTTTTATTTGGATGGAGATAAACTAACGTGCACGAATGCTATCAGTCATTCAATTCCAATCCATAGTGATACAGCGCCTATAAATCAAAAGGGATATAGGTTGCCCGAGACACAAAAAGCAGAAATCAATTCTCAAATACGTGAAATGTTGAAAAACGACATTATAAGGTCCAGTAAAAGTCCCTGGAATTCACCACTCCTTGTGGTACCTAAGAAATGAGGTCCCGATGGAGAAAAACGCTGGCGAGTTGTCGTGGATTTCCGTAAATTAAATGAGAAGACGATTGGAGATGCTTTTCGGTTACCCCGTATTGAGGACATACTCGATCAGCTAGGGAATTCACGATACTTTTCAACACTTGACTTGGCGAGTGGTTACCACCAAGTTTCTATATATCCTACCGGCTACGCCAATGTTGTGGGAGAGTGGTATCTTTAATTAAATAAACACTCCAATGTCGTGTTTATTAGTCCTTTTATTTACATATATATAATACACACTGTTTTTTATGTACTTAATTTAAACACCTTAACTTTACTCCGTACGCTTTACGGTGCGTACTTACACGAGTAATTACTTAAATCAAACTATGATACTTTTTCTTACTCGTACGCTTTACGGTGCGTACTTACTTAATTACTAAGTCCAACTCTTCTTTAGTTGGTCACTTCGCTTCCCAAGTAACCTCGTATTTTCTTTGTCATCATCGAATCGTACCCGTAAACCCAATTCTGTTAACCCAGTTAACTGGATCACTTTGCATGGAATTCAGGCTACAATTCAGTGATGAGGTCAATAAGTAATACGTTCATGAACACAATGCAATATTGCACATTTAGCAAATGTAGAACACACAGTAACTGTGTAACATTTGCAATATTCAATACTTGCATTGCATTCAGCGCATAGTATTACTGACCCATAACACAACCAAGATCACTTTGCAGTCTTTCACCCAACGTCTCATGAAATTTAAACACAGATGATAATCTATCTGCGTCGCATGAGCTCGACTGCTATATGTGATTAGGCAGCGCGTCAACTGTTCCATGTGGCCCAGTTGACGTTTCGTCGGCATAAACTGGTTTCGGAGAATGCAGTTGCCAGCATGCACCTCCTGCACATCCATGGCCACGAACGTCGTCGTGGACGGGATCCTCGTAATCATAGTTCTATTCTCCCACATGGCCATTGAAATCCCCTCCGAAAAAAACCAGCTCGGTATCTGGTATACTTTGAAGTAGTGTATCAACGTCGCTCCAAAATGCCTCTTTTTCACTTTGCTGCAAACCCACTTGAGGAGCGTAGGCACTTATGACGTTCCACACTCTTTCGCAGATAATCAATTTGATACTAATCAAGCGGTTGCTTATCTTCGAGATACTCACGATGCTGCCAAGTAAAGCCGGTGACAGAATAACGCCAACCCCGTTTCTATCATTCGAGTTTCCATAATGGTACAATTTGTACTTTTGGGAGTTCGTCAAAAAACGAGCTCCGTCATGGATTTGACATTCCAACTTGCAACCCTCAGCTTCTCTACAGTGTACTTGGACTGCCTCATAGCGCTCGCCCCCGGAAAACGTCGAGCTCTGGGACGAACAATATTTGCCCTGGGATCACTCAACTGCGCATCAGAAGTAGTGCCCAGCGGGGTAGTGCTTCTTGCGTGTTCTACCATAAGGCCTTACAGCCATTCTTTTACACCTATCTGGAGAAAGGTGACTCATCTAGAGATGTTGTTGTTGCCTGCACGTGATTGGTCCTATTAGTCGCCTCGCACGATTAAGGTAGGACTCACCTAGAGGTGCATATTCTAAACCCGTCACCCACAGGGTCGACTCCCAAAATATAAAGGTACCAAAAATTAAAACTCCAAAACTTTCGTTTATTTTCACCTAGTTCTTAGAATACAATGTGTTTGTAGTTCTTAAAGCGAAAATTCCTTTACCGCGGCTTCAAAACTATTTTTCGCTTTAGGTTGTAAGAACCTAAAACCCACATACGGTGGGTTTGTAGTTTCTATAGAGAAAATGTCTTGAGCGCGGCTGAAGAAATCACTTACGCGTAATGTTGCAGGAACCTAGTTTATTCTGTGTGAAGCCATTTTTATGATGCACACACGGTAGATTTGTAGTCCCTAAATCGGAAATGAGTTGCCTCTTTAGAAACTACAAAAACACCGCGTGTGGGTTCAAGGTTCTTACCACCTAATTATAATTTCATTGATCCAAAAAAGGTTTTTTCTCATCCTGTAAAATTTTAAATTTTCTTGAGGATCGTTTTATAAAATGACCGGTTCACAATACTATTAAGATGACTATTCGGTGAAGTCACCATTTCATGAAATGCATTGATAAAATAGTTTAATTTAGTCAAACAATGCAATGGCAATGTTACCAAATTTACAGGCATTTTAAAAGATAAAATAAATAACTGGCGAAACAGTCCAATTTCACCATCTCATGGTGTGACGGTTGGGCTTTGTGCAGATGTGTGAGAGATCAAATCGAAATACAGTTGTGTAGTTGAAGTTTACCGTAACTTTTTAATGCAACGTGAAATTTTCAAAATAGATTGGAAGTTGAAAATATATATCCTGTAATATGAATTTGGTTGGACTTAAGCGGTTATTCATTACCACTACGGTTTATTTTCCCTAGGGTAATTATGTATTTTCATTCACCTGCCCTTGTTGCAGTGGACCAATATGAGTTCCGATTCTCAAAGCGCCTGTAGTCGTATCCACTTGTCGAAGAATTGTGCCTTCCCCAAAAAACAACGGTTTTTGAGCGTCTACAACAATAATGTCGAAATATGTCTTCCAGTCACGGTGGGGTTCCTCAGGTTTAGCGCCATGTGGAAAATCGAATAAATATGTCATAATTTTGTCCGTAAAATTGTAATCGCTGTTAGTCAAAATAAAAAGTTTGGCTCCAGATTCACGTATTCGCGATAATACCATTGGAAGTCTGGGATCTTTCTTAACATATTCGTCGAGATTCTGTGAAGCAAGGAAAAAAACATAAAATCACCTGCAGATGCTGGACGTTAAGAAAAGTTAAATTTCAGTCAAAAGCAGTGTAGTATAGTAAATATAAAAAAATCTGTGTAAGGATAATGGTATGTAAAAGTAAACCTAAAATCGGATTTAAGTCTTTATTTAAACCAAATCTGTTGATTTAATAAAAAAATACCATCATCAGTGACGCAACGGCCCATCGTCAGACCTTGGCCGGATAATTTGCCTCCAATTATCTCGGTCAAATGACCGCATCCTCCAATTTCGAAAGCCCAGTAGTTGTTCTGCGTCAACAGAGCCTTCCCATCCAGCTCTCGGTTTTCCTCTCAGCCTTGTTCCGCTGATGTTACATCTCAAAGCTCGCCATGCATTGGGCTAGTCCCCATGCATTGTACGTGGTCCATTGTAGTAGTTGTAATTTGATGATTTTCGATACTCCAAGCTTCCCTAAAGACTGTACAACTGAAGATTGTACCGGATTTGCCATCCATTTCGGTCACGAACCACTCCGACTATTCTTCGAAAGATCCTACATTCGAAAATGTTTACCAAGTTTTCGGAAGCTTGGGTCAGGGTTCAAGTTTCGCAGCCATAACACAGCATAAGTCTTATGATCATTTTTTACTACTACTACTACTATTCACTTACCTCAATTGTTTTTGCTTTCAGATCGCCCTGAATGTGAACCCAATCAACAGCACGTCGAACGTCCTGGAATATAGACTTGAATGACATGGCCAGTTCACCACATTTTACACCGGTTTTATCCCTATTTCAAAAATTAAATCAATTAAAATGTCAACTTGTTTTTCTGTCAAATACATTTATCTACTCAATAGAAATAAAATAAATGCTCTGAACGTGTCCTAAAATAGATACATAGTCAGATCGCGTGTTTGCAGCTATTAAACAAATCCATGTATTTAATGTAACTATAGCGTTTTTCATTAAGAGCGACGCATTTTGTTTTTTTCAATTAAAAGACTTGTGGGTTAATTATGGAAATGATTTTTATTCCAAATGAAAGTATTGTACAATCGATGCCATTAATTATGGAATACGATATTCTTTATGGAAGACTTTATTCTTGGAACACGATAACGTTCAAATGTCCGCCGCGGAAGCGCTGGTACGAGTGAATACGCTGGATCCAATTCTCCATGACTCGAGCACACAAATCGGCCGAAATACCAGGAATTTCGATGTTGGCCTGCAGCTCTTCTAATGCTAAACGAACCCTTTTGAAACACAAGTGTCAATCGCCAGCTCAATTGCGTCAACTAGAGGTTGACATCTCGAACATCAACCACAGACATCAATCCTTGGATCAATTTCTTGGGAAAATTTATAAATCTCGTGTTTCTTCGTCTCGAACAACATGTAAGTTTAGATTATACTCTTTTCAAATGCTGCTGATCGAATACTGCAAAGATGTTCAAGGCTGCTGCTTTATGTACGAGGAGTATATGCTCACGTCCGTCGTCGTCGTGATTTCCCAGTCGGACAAGAATCGAAACTAGATCGATAATAGATCGAAGACTGTCTTCTAAGGAATCGATGACTCTATCGATGAAACGTAGGAGACATTTGTATGGGCATGGTCGCTTTTGCGATACCGAAACTGAGGACACGAATCGATCTAAAATCGATGACGGTAGTCGATGTAGAATCGATGACTGCAGTCAGTGTAGAATCGACGCTGAGATCGAATTGGGATCGATGGCTGTAGTCAATGTAGAATCGATACTGAGATCCGATTCAGACCGATAACTGTAGTCAACGTAGAATTGACACTAAGATCGGATTCGGATCGATGATTGCAGAAATGTGTAGAATCTGATATACAATTCGACCAGAAACTAAGTGTCGTGAAATCTCGTGTAAAATTCACGTGAAAATTTTCAGGGAAAAATTCATTTTGAACCGGATTAAAAATTTTGTATTTATTTCGCGGTACTTTTTATTTAACGGCGGATTGTATGCCAGGCTTATAGAAAACAAAAACAAACAAACCATATTCCGCACTTGATGAAAGGACAACATGCATCGCCAAAGATACTTTAAAACAAGCTAGCCTTTGGCTAGCTTGCCGAAGGTATGACTTATGGTGCATTTGCCACTTTGAAATTATGTAAAATAGTAATAAAACTTGTTCCGATTACACTGTTCGTATGAGAGGTATATGAAATAGTGGGCCGATTTCAACCAAATTTAGGAACGTGGTTTCGCAGTCAATATGATTGAATAATGTGAAATTTGGTAAAGATATCTTCAGAAATGACAAATTTTTTCTAACAAAAACTTGCTTTGGAACGGTCGTTCCTATGACAGCTATATGATAGAGTATTCCGATTTCAAACAAATTCGGGAATATGATTTAGCTAGAGATAATATTGATCAGCGTGAAATTTGGAAAAAAAAAGTTTTTCTCACAAAGACGAATTTTTGAACCGGTCGTTCCTATATGCTATATGACGTAGTGGCCCGATTCCGTTGGTTCCGACATATTTTCAGCGTGCAATAAAAAGAAGGCTTTGTACAAAATTTCAGTTCGATAGCTTTAAAAATGAGGGACTAGTTGGCATAGAACCAGACGGACAGACGGACAAAGCTTAATCAACTCGTCTCATCATACTGACCAAGAATATATGTATATAGTTTATATGGTCGGAGATGCTTCCTTCTGTGCGTTGCAAGCCTCATGACAAAGTTAATATACCCTATCACATCCGTGAAGGGTATAAAAACATAAAAGAAAGATGAAAAGCAAAGGCATAAAAAAACATAAATAAAAGCTTGCCGAAGGTATGATACCCTTCACGCGTCGCATGAAGCGTATCATACCTTCGTTGTGACTTACGGTGCATTTGCCATTTTGAAATTAGTATTAAAATTTGTTTCGATTTCACTGTTCCTATGAGAGGTATATCAAATAGTGAGCCGCTTTCAACCAAATTTAGGAACGTGGTTTGGCAGTCAATATGATTGAATAATATGAAATTTGGAAAAGATATCTTTAGAAATAAAAAAGTGTTTCTCACAAAGACGAATTTTTGGACCGGTCGTTCCCATGGCAGCTACATGAAGTAGTCGTCCAATTCGATTGGTTCCCACGTACAGTCATTTCCACAAGACCGTATACCTCACAAAATAAAAACAAAATGTTACAAGTAAGAAATTTTATTTTTTATTGAAAGTAAATACAAAATACATTTTCGCAATTATATTTAATACAAGGTCCAATCGCCGTCACTATTGATTATTGACTGGCATCTTCGGTGACAACTTTCGGCCAATTTTTCCGCGTAGTCTGTCGATAAGTTCTTCCAAATTTTTTGTAGCGTTCGCCTTAAATGTGCTTCATTAATCCCCAAACATTTTCAATAGGATTGGCATCCGGCGATTGCGAAGGCCAATCAAGTACTTGAATGTTATTTTCTTCTTTCCAGCGTGTACACAACCGGCTTCTATGTTTCGGATCGTTATCTTCTTGTAGAAACCAATCGGTGTTGTCGTTGCCATATAGCATCCTAGCAGACTTCAATAATCCTTTCTTGTACAAAATGATCATCCTTTCAGCAGTAAGAATTCCGGTAAACGTTATTAATTTTCCGAAACCGCGTGCAGAAAAGCATCCATAAACATGGACCTTCACAGGGTGTTTAACGGTTCGGTTCACGACAGCTTCTCCTTTTTGTGCCCAGACTCGTCTCCTGAACGTATTTACAGCAAAACTTGATTCATCCGTAAAGATCACGTTGTCCCAATCACGATCGATGTTTTCCTTAGCCCACTCTACACGTCTTCGCTTCTGGTTTTCGGTAAGTAATGGTTTCATCAAGGCATACCTGGTTTTGATGTTTTCCTCTTGTAATCTTCGCCGAATCGTATTCAAGGACACGTAAATATTTTTCTTCGATAACATTTCCTTTGCTTGCACTAAGGTAGTAACGGACGGATTTTTCTTAAAAATATCAATGATGGCCTTATCCTGGGTTTTTGAAGTGCTTCGGGTTTTACCCCTACCAGGTAGATCGTCTACATTTCCAGTATCTTTAAAACGCTTTATCCACTTATTCACAAACTGTGTCGAAACTTTCAGGTACTTTCCGGCCGATGCAGGTGTCATTTTTGGTCCTTTCGGATGACTTACTAAAAACACAGCTTCGAATCGTTTTTTGTAAATCGCACTCATTTCACTTGACGTCTTATCACTCTCCTACTTGAACTTAGAATGACCAAATTTATACAATGCGAAAAAGAGGAAAAATGCAGGTAACTAAAAGTCCCCCACCACTCTTTGAGAAATGGTGCATTAAAAAGTTACAAAGTATACGCTCTTGTAGAAATGACTGTATATACAGCGTGCAATAGAAAGAAGGCTTTGCACAAAATTTCAGCTCGATAGCTTTAAAACTGAGGGACTAGTTAAACACACTTAACAACAGGGTAGAGTACACGTGCAATATTGAAGTGCTCATTTTAGCAGCCTATGTGTAACATGCCGACTGTCCTTGTCATGCTTAATATAACAGGTGTTTTGACGAACAGGCTCCAATAGCGTTGGTCTGTGTTTTGAACAGCAGTCTCTTTTAACCTAACCCAACCTACCAGTTGTTAACGGTCGATGTTGTGCATTAGTGATGGGCGTATTGCCTCTTTCCACTGTCCCAGCACATACGCTCTCGAACTCTTTCCACTGAGCCGTTCAAAAAGAGTCGAACAAATCCAAAGACTCGGGGAACATATTTAATAAAAGTCGTCATCAAGTAGAATGGAACATATTTAATAAAAGTCGTAATCATGTGGAATGCAACGTACATACTATTATTAACTAGCTTGCTTGTTTCCATACTCATAATAAACGATATTGTAGACAATAGTTATACCAAGTTTCATGTCAATCGTTTAATGTATAACGATACGGTATTAAATGCATTGTAGTGAAATGCAATTTCAATCACTTTTCGCCTATTTTGCCCCTCGCTTCGTCCTTCTTCTTCCTTGCCCTTTCATACCACTCTGCGGCTTCGCGTTCCTCTGCCTGTGGTGTTGGCACCCCTCGCTTCGTACTAGTTACAGCAAATTGAAAAAATGCCAGAAATGGAAAAGAAAGTCTCTATTTTCCTCTTTGGTATGACTCCCAAGAATATAGTCGAAAAAAAAAAATTTGCCCCCCCCCCTTTCGTCCTTTTAGGACCCTTTCGACCCATCAATATTTTTTGTAGCAAAATTAGCTTTCGACTTTTCGACCTACGACCGCTAGACTACAATTTACAAAAACGAAAACATGACCTTAGAATATTTTTTTCCTAGCACGAGTGTTTGTGCGTGAAGAATCTTTGCGTGGAAAGTGAAGAACCGACGAAAATCTGAGTATGTATCTCTCAATTGCCCTAACACCTTATGGAGCATAGCGCGTCAACTGTTCCATGTGGCCCAGTTAACGTTTTGTCGGCATATACTGGTTTCGGAGAATGCAGTTGCCAGCATGCACCTCCTGCACATTCGAACCCGAAACGCCGGTAGTCAAACATGAGACTGATGCCTCGACACACTGCGTTACCGGTCGCCTCAAAAATATTTTAAAACTATTGTCGATCCAAAACATTCAGAGCTATAGTCATCTATTAGCTGACTATGAAAGTAGGCAGAGTTGACAACAGCTCCGGCTATAGCTATATTTTGGAACGTGGTCCTGGTGTATTTTTTGCAGCGAATTGTCGGAACTACTATCTCCCCAATAGCTGATATCTTATCGCCTGTGTACGATATTAAACGTTTGTTCGTGCAGCTCAGAGCTAGTCCATGAACTTGCTTTTTAGGGTTTTGTAGTAAAAAAAAACCCTTATGTAATCGGTCAAACGTCTGTCCATGAAATATCTCAAGAACGGCTAAAGCTACATAGATGAAATTTTGTGGGAATATGTACAATTATTATAATTCGCTGGAGAAAGCGATTCGTTGTAATAGGCTGACTTTAAGGGGAGGTCCCCATAGAGGGGAAATGAAGGTCAAATTTTTTTTCATCTGGTATAGGCAAGTGGAGTATCATGCGAAAGGTAACACCGAGTACATTCCAGTTTTGGTATTTTCACCAAATTTGAAAAAAGGGGAAAAGAGGTAGAGGGGAAAATATGTGATCCGAGTTTGTCCCCCCCTTGCATTTCGACACCGTTATACTTAGAAATATGAAAATTTGCAGGAAAGCGGCATTTCACTAGCATAGAAAACTAAAATTTTAGTATTTTGATATCTCATCAAAAAAGGTTAATAGTAGTATACACTTGCGAGCAAAAATAATGAATCAAACCGAAAGCACGTGTATTTGTCTGTATATTTTTAAAAGTACGTAATGTATCCTTACAAATCGTATGTCATTTGACAGTTTGAGATCTCAGCTTTACAATGATATCTTTTTTATCACCATTTAATGAGTGTTTTATGAATGAACGCTACCTGGAGCTAAAAAGTCGGAAAATTGAATATTTATGAATGGGTTATTACAAGGCAAACTAACCCTATAAATGCATCTGCAAAGGGTTTTCAATGATCAATTGAATCTGGAAGGCTTTGATTGAATAACTTTAACGCAATAAAAGTCACAATTTTGTCATTCATGAGTACCACGCCTCAGCAAGCGGCTTAAGTTGTCGCCCTATTATCGGAAGGGCTTACTCAGAGAATAGTCGATCGTCAGCTCGGAATGAGTCAGTCTACTGTATCAAGAGTGTATAACAGGTTTCGAGAGGAAGGTAGCTACAACAATCAGAGACCCCAACCCGGCCGCTCTAGGTGGACTTCCGATAGAGGCGATCGTTTTATTGTGACAAGTATGCTACGAAATCGGCACCTCACGGGAGTTGACGTGCAGCAGAATCTGAGGGACGTTCGCGAAGTAGTTGTAAGCGAGTGGACAGTGACAGGGTATACAGGCGTCCAGATGAGCGATTTGCGCAATGCTGTATCACAGAAACGGTAGCATACGGAGGCGGTTCGTGTATGGTGTGGGCCGGTATCTCTGTGGATTCAAAAACGGAAATTGTATTCGTGCCCTCTGGAGGCGGAGGAGGAGGACTGACAGCCGAACGGTATATTACCGATAATCTACGTGGCCATGTTGTTCCCTACGCAGCATCTATTGGCGACAACTTTACTTTAATGCACGACAATGCACGATGTCACACATCGCGTCAAGCACAACAGTTCCTGAACGAAGCTAATATTGCGACAATTGACACACTCCATTTTCTAACATCCCCATTTTTCCTACTTTTTGATTTCAAGCCCCACTCTTTTAAAATCTATCTTCAAATATTGTTAAAAATGGTATTAATGTAAAGCTAAGATTTCAAGTTTTCAAATGATACCTAATGCACTTTTCAAAATATGCATACAAATACACGTGCTTTCGGTTTGATTCATTATTTTTGCTCGCAAGTGTATTTCTATAGTTGCAGTTAGCATACCCCTGCACCCCTTAAGCATACCCGAGGTATTATTGAGTGATGGCCAATGATAACCAACATCATTCGCAATAATATCTCTAAGTTTCATTACAATCACATAATATTTAATAACACACATACATACTCGTTGAGGCGAAATTAAGGTCAATTTTTTTATCGACTGATATAGGCAAGTGAGGTGTCATGAAAAGGGTAATGTTGAGTACATTCCATTTTTTTCGCATTTTCTTTAAATTTGTAGAAGAAGGAACAGTGGGGGAGCGGAGAATATTAGTTCGTAATTTGCCCTCCCCCCCGGATATTTCGAGACTGTTATACATAGAATTATGAAAACTTACAGGAAGGTGGGTTCCGAATAGCATATAAAATGAAAAATAATGGAATTTGTATATCTTCTCAGAATAGGTCAATAATAGCTTATTTCTATAGTTATAGTTAGCGCACCCCTGCATACCGTAAACACGTTCGAGGTCAAAAGTACTGATGGCCAACGATAACCAACACCTTAGGCAATAATATGTTCTAAGTTTCGTTACAATCACCTAATATGAATTGGCATATATATATACCTAGTCTAGCCATAAATACTGTTACAAACTTTTTGAAGCACTGTTCAATAAAAGAGGTGTTATATGTTAAGAAATCATTGTTTATTTATTAAATGCATTGTCAACAACGGAAATTGCAACAAGTTATTCGAAGTGATTGCCTTTAATCGAGCTGGCCACTTATCTATGGAAGCACGCACGACTTCAATCGGAAAGTTGGCGACTGCATGTGTAAAGGGGACTACAGACCTTCAGTTTAACTGCGCAGATATCTGTGCTAATATCTGTGGAAAAATCTGCGCAGTTATCTGAACTGAAGGTGTGTAGGCTACATTCGATTTTCGCTAAATTAGTTCCGATATTTTGTACAGTTCTATCAGTTTTGTCCAAGTGTTCACATCGTACGTGGCTGAGCAAGTATCTTTTTAGTGTTCCCGACTATTCTATATTTCCTGTGTTGTTGGTGTTTTACTGCGATCTATTGTATCTTTTATGGTATCTTTCTGTGCTGGACTTACTGATGAACGATGCGCTGGGTTTTGGTGGATGTGGATGAATGTATGAAAGAGGGGAATGTACTAGAGAACAGGGTGGCCATTCTGAGATGGGCAACCCCATTTTTTTTCTTTTTTGACTTCAGATTCGGAATCAGCGACCCAAAATTACCCTATAGTTCGAACCAGCCAAATCGGACAAGTATTTCCCCATGAAAACAGGGTGGTCAGGGTGCGTAGCCAGAAAAAAAAATGCTGGATGCAGATATGCTAGCACGAAACGGCTGCAGGTACATGTACAAAGAGTTAAACGGGCAACCTAGGGCTACATGCGGGGGCTCGCAACGCCCTATTTCCCCATGAAAACAGGGTGGTCATTCTGGGGTGGGCAACCCAAAATTTTATTTTTATTTTTTCACATCAGATTCGGAGTCAGCGACCCAAAATTACTTTGTAGTTCGAGCCAGCCCGATCGGACGAGTATTTCTCCATGAAAACAGGGTGATCATTCTGAGGTGGGCAACCCAAAAAATTTTTTTTCTTTTTTGACTTCAGATTCGGAATCAGCGACCCAAAATTACCTTATAGTTCGAACCAGCCCGATCGGACAAGTATTTCCCGATGAAAACAGGGTGTCCATTTTGGGGTAGGCAACCCCAAATTTTTTTCTTCTTTTTTGACTTCGGATTCGGAATTAAAATTATCTTCACTTGAAACATACTCGCACAACGTTCACATTATAGTGAAACTACACATATACGAACATGACCGCGAGTGCTACTCGCGTAAAAGCACGTATCAAGTCTGCTACAGACAATGGCCGATCGCCATGGTTCGAACTACAAGGTAATTTTCAGTCGCTGATTCCGAATCTGAAGTCAAAAAAGAAAAAAATGTTTGGGGCTGCCCACCCCAAAATGGACACCCTGTTTTCGAGGGGATACTCGTCCGATCGGGCTGGTTCGAACTATAAGGTAATTTTGGGTCGCTGATTCCGAATCTGAAGTCAAAAAAGAAAAGAAAAATTTGGGGTTGCCCAACCCAGAATGACCACCCTGTTCTCTAGTACATTCCCCTCTTTCATACATTCGCCTACAAAAATTCCGCATTTCACAGCCACACAAATCGCAAACCCGAAAAAAAGATACATTGCAAAAAAAAGATACATTGCCAAAGAAAAGATACATTTCTACACAATTGGCCGTCCTCAATCATCCTCTCACCCAAAACGAAACATTCACATATCAGTACGAGAGCGAAATCTCTGTACAAACTAGTGATTTCATGGTCATTGTGAAATTTAGTAGAAAACTGATAAAACTGAACGATAAACGGTGTAATCTGCGCAGATTATCGTTGCAAAACAGGGTCCGAATGCACAGATCTCAGATCTGCGTAAAAATCTGCCAAAACTGTGCAGTTCACACAGATTATCGTTCAGACATGATGTCACACGCGATAAACTGAGCGATAAACTGAAGGTGTGTAGTCCCACTAAGAGACTTCTTAAGGATTCGATATTAGAATGTCTTTTAGAGCACGTCATTTGCTCTAAGACAGACCATAATGCGTAATCCAGCGGATTCAGGTCTGGGCTAGAGGAAGGCCAATCTTCAGCTTTAATAAAATCTGGAACATTTTCTTCAAGCCATTTTTGGGTTGACTTCGCCTTATGACCTGGTGCAGAATCTTGCTGGAAACTCCAAGGCTGATTTTTGAATAATGACGTGTTGAGAGGTTTCACTACACTTTCAAGGACACTTTCTTGATAAATTTTGGCAGACGTTTTGACGCCCTTCTCACAAAAATTCAACTTTGTCACCCCGTTGTAGCTAACACCCCACCAAACCATTACTGAGGCTGGATGATGACCTCTTTGAACCTTTTGGGCAACTTGAGAAGCTTCTCTGGCACTGCGAGCATAAACCCTATCGTTTTGTTTATTCAGTAAAAATTTTTTCGTCCGTAAACAAAATTTTACGGTGTTCTTGGTTTGCGTAGCGGCAAAGTAATCGTTTTGATTTTTCCACTCTATTTTTTTTTTTTAACGAATCTGTTAGTAAATGCCCGGTAGATCTACGATAAGCACCCAACCCCAAGTCACTTTTGATGATACGTGAAATTGTTCTTTGGGGTATTTTCATCTCACGCGATAAAATTTTTTGTTTCCGAAGAGGATTACGGCGAATTCTCTCGCGCACGGCTTTAACCGCTTGAGGTGTTCGAGTAGTTCGCGGACGGCCACTTCTTTCACGGTCACTTACTCCAGACGTATCATTAAATCTTTCAATAGCCCGATATACAAACATTCGGCTTATACCAAGGGTATGCAGAGTCTTAAAAATATCACTTGGTTGCATTCCTACTTTATGAAGTGCAATCACAGCAATTCTATTTTCTTTGTCACCCCAATCCATGTTCACTACACTAAAAATTAAACTCAAATGATGACAAATGCATCAAGCACAAGCGTACTATAGCGATTAGCTCAATTTTTAAGAAATGCAATATAACGGTTCCTTTCTGCAGGGTTGCCAAACCTTGTAACAATATTTATGGCTAGACTAGGTATAGTATAGTCAAATGTTTTTTTTTATCCATCTGAGTGGTATCAAGAAGAGCAAGGAGCCGATATTTATATACCAAAATAAGCGCTTGCTACAAAACCCTCGGATTGCGGGCGTAGCGATCTATATTTCGTTTTCATTATACCCTAGACTTATAGTTTAGGGTATATTGTTTTTGTCACGTTGAAAATATGTAACACCTTAAAGGAGGCTCCGGAGGTATAGCAATATACATATATAATATTAATAATATTAATATAAAAATAATATTAATATAAAAATAATTAAATGTATCAATTACTCTTTATTAAATAAACATGAAAAGCTCTAGCTTTGGCAGATTGCTCGTGAGGGTTATCTTATAATATCCTGAAAAAATAAAATCGATTAGTTGAAAACTAACGGTAATTTTCTTACAAAGAGCCCCGTACTACCCTACTTTTCAGGTTTTTTTTGTCTATAACTCTTGAACCAATTGACGTAGACACCTGAGTTTGGGCATGTAACCCTGAGGTGAGAAGTTGCTTGAGTTGTGGTAAGTTGGGCATAATCAGATCAAAGGAACGCCTACATCCCCTACAAATTTCAAAAAATTAAATATTCCCTTAAATACGATACCTTTCGATAGAATGACACTAGCAAGATGAAAACTTAGTAAAATATTGCTAGTAAGATCTACTAGGTTGGTATTGAAAATGGGCAAGATCTGACCCAAGGAACCCTTACTTCCCCTACAAATGAAACTTCAAATAGGTGATAACTTTTGATAGAATCAAGACAGCAACTTGAAACTTTGGTCAAATGTTTAAAGTAAGATTTAGTTAGTTGATATTAAAGATAGGCCAGATCCGACCCAAGGAACCCCTACCTCCCCTACAAATGGAACTTAAAATAAGCGATAACTTATGATAAAATAAACCTAGCGAATTGAAATTTTGATTACATGTTTGTAGTAGGATTCAGCTTTCTGATATTGAAAATACGTAAAATCCGACCAACCAAACCCTTACTTCCCCTACAAATGAAACTTAAAATAAGCGATAACTTTCGACAGGATGAAGCTAGGGATTTGAAATTTTGCTTAAATGTTCATAGCATGATCCGTTGGCGGCAATGATGGGCAAGATCTGACCCAAGGAACTCCTATCTCCCCTACAAATGAAACTTCAACTAAGCGATAACTTTCGATAAAATGAAGCTAATGATTTGAAAAACTCGACAAATATTTGTAGAATGGGTTAGTTAATTGATTTTGAGAATGGTCAACATCTCCCTAAATGAGTGGTTATATAGGAAACTCACTTTTATTGCAAATGGTCGTTGCCAGTTGGTACTTTTGGTATCACCACTAGGTTTGTACAAGTCTAGGGTATATACGCTTCGGACTGGTTTTTAAATCACATTGCACCTGAGAGTATGGAACATGTATGTAAGAGAAGCTATCATTACATACAATCCATACGTGTTTCGTATACATTTTTTTTCCTAGCCTACCTTCTTCTTTCCCTCGTTTGTCAAATTAACTGACTGAAAGTTGCAATTTCTGTCGACTTTTTACAATATTTTTTTTCATTGCCTACTATCGCCAATCAGCTGGTGCTCCCTCGGTTGCGGTATGATTGAAAATCAGATAAAATTATTTGACAACCGGGGGAACATTTTTGTGGTGTGTATAATATGTTTCAGTGTGTAAACGGGTACCAAAAATCTTGGCTTATTTCCGTTCTTCATATAATCTTCATACGGATATTCGCAGCATTGCACTGACAGCTATCAAATTTGAATTTTACGGCCACTTCATCGCTGTCCTTTTTTGTTCCTGGTCCTTCTTCAAATAACGAGTTGATGTAGAATTTGTCGTCGGGTGAAACTTCTTCGATTACATTCATCTTCGTGGATCGATCTTTCGATTTCGATGATATGCCCTGGTGCACATTTTCGAAATAATGGTCTTCGCCACCGCACTTGTTGCACTTTTTTCGTATGCATGAACGTGACTGTGTGTGTTAGCGCACTGTGAACAGTCGAAGGTATAGGGTGAACCGGATGAGTTCTTGTTGCCTTTTTGTTGGTTATGTTAAGGCGCGCTCTTTTGCTTTTCTTAACCTGTATAGGTTAGTCAAATAACACGCAATACAAAGACAGTGCCACGAGTACCCTATATAGGTTAGCGCTTAACCTGATAATTTATCGAGCGTGGATTCTGACCTGAATAGCGCACAAGTAAAGCTTTTATTTAGGACGCATCTAGCGGTTGGTAGAAGAAGTTCGCCCATTCCACGATCTTCACCTCAGTTCATCTCAATTAGATTCAATGGAATTCCACATTTATTCCAACTGAAAAAGTTATTTTTGTCGAAATATTAGGAAACTACTCAGAATTAATTAGTTTCTTCTATCACAGTTGCATTTGATAGGTTCAATGCTTGCTCTTGATGTAATAGAATGAAGTTTGTTTCCAATATTTTTCAAAGAGCGGAATTATTCCACCACTTAAAATCCAAACCTTATCTGACACAAAATCCGTTTCAAGTCAAATACATGGTTTTACCCTGTACCAGTCATATACATCGGGTTTTTTTTGCACAAAAGCTCGGGTTAACTACCCTTGACCTGGATAGCTGAAAAAGAACGCGCCTATACCTATAGTGTTCATAGTCGTTTCATTAGGCGCGTTCTTTTGCAGCTATCCAGGTCAAGGGTAATCAACCCGAGCTTTTGTGCAAAAAACGATGTATCTGACCCATACAGGGTAAAAGCATATATTTGACTTGAAATGGGTTTTGTCTCAGATAAAGATTTTAGTAGGAGGTTACTTACTGCATCTTGACATTTTCTAAATTAAAGTCACCGAAGTCACAAACCAACAGCTGACATCTTTCATATTTAGTACCTCTCCGTAGGGTCGGTGTAAATACACCACGAACAAGTACTAGCACTAAAACGATTTGGTTAAATCGCCTTTTAGTTCCGCGGTATAAACGGAGCC
The DNA here is from genome assembly GCA_964017055.1 of Chloromyia formosa. Taxonomy (NCBI): domain Eukaryota; kingdom Metazoa; phylum Arthropoda; class Insecta; order Diptera; family Stratiomyidae; genus Chloromyia; species Chloromyia formosa. The sequence continues at coordinate 84,926,538 of OZ024813.1, read as the reverse complement.
AATGTATCTGTTGCAAAAAGTAACTTAGTTCATGATTATACTTGCTCATCATACTAACCACGAATATGGTCTTTCCATATGCTTCGTTGTTTGAATTGCAAACTTCATGACTAAGTTGATATACCCTATCCTTCGTCTAAATGGTATCTAAGTATTAATAGGCTAACAATTTTTGTATGGGAATTTTGTGACGGGAACTCCTCCCAAACTACTGAACCGATTTTAATGATTTATACACCATTAGAAAGGTATTCTTTCGAAAGTGTGCAAATTTTATATTTTATTAAAATTGGCGAAATACTTTAGCTATAATCCGCGAAAAACATTGCGAGCTTAGAATCCAAGCTTGGCCAGAAGCGGTTCGTGGCTTTGCGGAGATTCGGAAAAACATTGCGAGCTTAGAATCCAAGAACAGCGTTCATTCCGTCTAGAAAAGTTTATTCATGTATATAACTTTGAAGAGAGAGTATCAGAGGAAGTGAAAAAGAGCGAGAGAAACGACGCAATTCGGCACAAGTGAGGAAGTAGGAAGGGGGATGAAAATTTGACATCTCTTTTGCTCTATATAGACCGGGCGGGTGTTCCGCGGCAGAGAGACAGACTGGAATGTTATTGTTCCGATTGGAAAAGTAGGAGAGGGGATGACATCTTGCGTGCTTCCTGTGCTTTTATATAGACTGCGCGGGTGTTGCGCAGTGGAGGGCGTGTGTCTCTCTCTCTACTTTTTACGACTGGAATTGCTTCAAGTAGTTTAGTGTTGAGTATATGCGGATTGCTCCTCCATAGTTATTCTCTGTGGTATATAATGAATGACCAAGCTTGGGTAGATGTATCCGCTAAGGATCTTACATAAGATTGTGGGTGGAAAAGCGTTCATTGGATTATGAGTGGAGCCGTCTAGAAAAGATACTCACGAAATAAATAAACCGTCGAATTGAAAATATGAATCAAGTATCCAAGTGTACTTAATTTTTATGCAGCATACTTATGAGCGTCGAATTGAAAAAATGATAAGCGTCGAGTTGAAAAAATTAAAGTATGCATAGTCCACTTAACAAGTGGAAAAGAAATGTTATGAGAAGAGATCTATTGTGGGTGTTCAATCGGGCCAATAAGTGTGATACGCAGATCTATTGTGGGTGCTCTCAAGTAATACATATTAAGTATCGTGGTGACCAAGATACGTGAAGGTCAATACATACTTTAGTTACTTTCATGGTAAATAATTATTTTTTGTGCAGTGCTTTCGGGCGAATAAGTGTTTTTAAGTAAATAGGTAAATAGCAACGAAGTAGTAGTAGTTTGCAAAATGCCCTCCCAACGGCATTCTGTAATTACTGATAGGATTGAGCGGCGTGGTAGACGAAATTACATGAGGGTAATTAGAAACCACGACGCAATCAATCATTTAGATGGTACATATAAATTTGCCTTAAATATAGTTTCACGGGATTTCGAACCTTTTAGTTGCGGTCCTCTGAATTTCCGTTGCTCATTTTGTGGTGCAAAACATTTTGAAGCAGAAATTACTTCACGTAATAGGAATGCCTTTAGTTTATGCTGCCATAAGGGCAAAGCTCATTTGCCATCATTATCTGAGAACATATTTTTCAAGAATATTTGTGAGCCGTGGTGAATGGGCTTCAAGGTAGAATTAAAACCAACGATCTAAATCAAATACCTACAGCTATATTTTGAGCTAAATATTTGGCCGTACCAATTAAATTTCATTTTTCTATAATTTTCAGTTCGGGGCTTTATTTCTAGAGACTGCAGTCGAATTTCGACTGCAGTCGATTCCAAAAGGTATACCGTGCCGTGGTGAATGGGACTTAAAATCGAAGAGACTGCAGTCGACTCAAGAAGGTGTACCGTGCCGTGATAAATGGGCTTTAAAATCGAAATTAAACTATCGATCTAAACCAAATACCAGCTATATTTTGAGCTAAATACTTGGTCCGAACCAATTTTCAGTTTGAGTGACTCTTATTCTAGAGGTTTCCGTCGATTTTACGATTTGTTCTTCTTATTCTGGAGAGTGTTTAGGTAGTGACGTATAGCCCATGATTCAATAAGACATTGACCCGGCGCCGGATCATCTAGTAATGATAAATAGAATGAGAGATCCATTGCACTTTTGACACTTGACCTGAGTAGTTAAGACGGAACGCTAGACAGACTTAAAAGATGGATTTCAATTGTCAAAGACACGTTCAGTAATGTGTTAACAAGTAATACAAAATTAATACGACCACTCATAATTACCTGGAATATTGCGGACAATTAGTAAAGAAGTCCACTAGACAAGCCAGTAAATAAGTTTCTGGTAAATTGAAGAGAGTATTTAAAACATAGACCCTGGACTCGTCCAACTTTAAAAATTTGTTAGGATAAAGCTCATAGACTTGTGAACTGAAAAAAGAAAAAAAAAAAAGAGTCTCATATTACAAACTTTAGCACATACATATGCACTAACAAACTCGAAAAATGTATTTTTTTTGGTAATTAAAAAAAGTTGAGGCTTCTATAAAAAAAATGTTTTCTATTATGTGTAAGTAAAATAGCTAACCATAAGGTTTAACCATTGATCAAAACTGACAAAAAAATTTACGTTGTCAAATAAATAGTTCTATCATTTAAACACCGTGCGATGCAATTTTCAAAATAGGTACTTACTGCTTTAAAAATTCGAATCCATGGACGCACACAAGAATATTACCGTATGCGTCAACTTTTAATAAATTTCCATATAGTGTGTCAAACCAGAGACCACGTACAGGAAACGACGGATCATATTCGAATTGCAAAATTTCTTTAGGATAGCCCATGCTGACCAATCGCTCTTTCACTAGATCAAATCCCAATTGTTCATATTGTGGTGATTTGTATTCTGGAAAGAAAATATATTATATATTAAATTATAACCAGATGATCGGATCATCTTCAATGGAATAAAAGGTATCCCCAAGGATATTTACTCGGTTTTCCACTGTGTAACATCATTGACTCTTTAAACCGTTCAGTACCCAAGGACGTCGACTTCGCGGATTATATTGTAGTGATCGTATCGTGGTTGCTTAAGATCCGGACTATGCAGGCGAGGCAATTAGAAACATTGAGCTACTCGTATGATTGGAAAGGAAAACGTAGGTCTTGAGTTGGCCGAGCAGAAAACTGAAGCCATCCTCATTAGCAGTCGTAGAAAGTGAAACTCGCAGAAGATCAGTGCGGAAAGCAACTTATTTGGGGTGATTGATTAAAGCGAAGATGATCTTCGAGAGTGCTTCAAGTGCGTTTGAGAAAAAGCTGGCATTCGCCGCTGCAGCGCTGGCAAAAACGATGCTAAATGGGGTCCTAGACTAGACTGGATGCTTTTACTGTCTATAAGACATGGTTGTTAAAGACACTATCTGCAGAGGTTTAAGTTGAACGACTCGTCAGAATGTCGCTCAGGAATCCGAAAGACTCGGAACATACATATGCTTTTCGACTGTCCGCGATTTATCGAAAAACGTGATATACTGGATGAAAACTTGTGAGGGAAAACAGCCCGGGAAATATTTTGGAACATATGCTCTTATGAGTGGCTTTTCTGATAGCCTATTCGGATTGTCAGTTGTCAAATATTTTTCTTAAAATATTTGTCACATGACAATTCGAATTAGGAAATTTCAAGAATGACAACTTCGTCATTCTATCACACTGCGGGTCGTTGACGTTTGCAAGCGGTATATTCTGATGGAACGCTTATGAGTCCTTCGTCATAATACGCATGCATAGTAACCGTAGCCTTAGCCGTTCCATTTGCAAATCCATCGCCGTCACGCGCTTTATATATTACGTGGGGATTACGATTGACTGCAATCAACAGTGTGTACCGTTATCGACCGGTCTGTGCACTTTGTATGGTCGGCTGATAATATTCCGCAAGTGTATCGGATCTATCTCGTGCCCTGTTCGAGAGTGTTCGGCGTTGTAGCACTTGTGCGATCGGTCGTGCCGGTGTCTCGAATTGTACGTGTGCTTCTATTGGTGTTTATGGTGTCACTTGGATCACTGGTTAGTTGTGATTGTTTCGGTACTGCTATTGGAGTCGACGGGCTTTGTGTTTTGATTTTGGTTGTGCGCTGCGTGATTTGCCTGCCGGTCGTCATTTTTCGTGGTTTTGTGGGTAGTGATCGCTACACACTGCTTTGGCGATCAGTGTATCAACCCTGTGCCAGAGTCGAATCTTAAGAGAAACGGCTTTTTAATATTAAGAAAGGTGAGTGGCTGTCCGAATTTTGAATACGTAACGTACATCGCGCGACGACAACGCACGACAACGGTCACTGTTTTCGACTTGCACTCGGACTGTATTCGGTCGATACATTTGGCTGCTGTCTAATTGACGACTGTCTCGTACGGTTTTTGCCATTTTTCACCAGTAATTGTTCTGGGATCGTAATACATAGATTAGGATTTATCCGTGGTTTGTTTGGCCGTGCATCAGAATCACGGGAAATAATGCGTTATTCTCCTGGTGATTAAAATATAAACGATGGGCCTGAAGCGATTTCATTGGCTTCGGTCCCAGTAGCCATTGGGCTACTTACACCATCTCCCTCATGCGAAGCCATCGGGCACGCTACAGAAGGCCCTCGTGAACTGGCTGCCTCTCGGCGTGGTTCACCAGAGTCGTCATCTTTGGACTATTTTAGCGGTTCCGACGCTGAGACCCTGGTCTCCGATGCGGACACCGATTTAGATGGAGGTTGCTCGGTGAAGTCCTGGCTTTCCTCCGTCAGGGACGCTGTCAGCCATTTGGGTGTCAACGAAACAAGTGGTTTCGTCAAACTTAATACGGCCCAAACGCATCAGTTTAAGAAAGCTAAGGCACAAGGCCTCTCAAGAGAAGAGGCTCTTAAGATCGCTCTCTCGATCCATCCCTCCAAGTCTGCAGTGAAGAGAGACCGCTCAGAGGAGCAATCGCCTTCTTTAAACAATGCAAAGAAATCGAAACAGGCTCATATGGAGCCAGGGAAAACCTCCTATAGCCAGGCGGTGAGTACTATCAGGTTGGGTTTCTGTTCCCCGGACGGCGGGAGGGATTCCTTAACAGCAGAACAATTGGCTTTGCTGCAAAGGATAATACCCGAAGTTGTATCTGAACATCGCCCTCAAGGTCACAGGATCCTTTTTCAATCCTGTGTACCGACATCAGGCTGGCTATTGCTACTCTGTCTGGACTCCGCTACCGCAAACTGGGTTCGGAGGAACACTGGACATATGCGGTCTAAGTGTTCCTTTGAGTTTGTGCTAGCTGAGGAGTCTGAATTTCCTCGGACACATGTAGTCCATGGATACTTTCCCCAAAGCGCCACTTACACCCCAAAAATCGTTCTGTCAACTGTACGCGACTTTAACTTTAACGACCTTCCAACGGAGCGTTGGAGAGTAATTAACAACGGTGTTAAAGATCAGTACCTTCACCTAGTCATGGCCGTTGATGCATGTTCAATGGCTAAACTAAGGGAGTGGAAGGGTGTGATTGGGTACCGCTTTTCCACAGTGACCCTCGATTTTAAAGGTAAAGGTCGCCAATTTTAGAGTGCCTCTGATAAAGTGACATCTCCACTCAAATCCAAGGTGATGGCGCCCTCTCCAATTCCTTCGGCGCCCGCAGGTCCCGAGATCGTTCCTCGTGCGAGCACACTTAGTGCCATGCCCCTTCCGTCCACCAGGGGTGCAATTCCGCCTCTCCTGGACGCTTCGGGTTCCACTGACGGTACCACACTGACCTCAACCGATGGCACATCCGATTACTGTTCCGTAACTATCCCGTTGGCTCTTTCATCCGAGCCTGTAAGTGGTCCTCTGATTGTGTTCGGTAGGCCAGTGAAGGCTAACATCGACGTGGTGGATCATCAGAACTCTCCGTCAACAAGCCGAGGTATCACAACTCCATCAGGGACGTCGGGTCATACCGGAAGTTTTACACCAAAGTCGGCGTCTAAAAGGCCTCCCAAACACCAAACAGGCCATTAACGTAATACCCCGCGAGATGAGCAGCGCCCTGGTAGAGGCGATAGATTTGACGAGAGCGGCGCGTCTCGACAGAGCAACCTTGGGGGCCCTGTTAACCGCTCAGCATCGGAAAAACATCATGAGCACCATTAGGGTGCTGCAAGCTAACCTGCACCATGCAAAAGCAGCAAAAATTTCGTCAAAAATCCGAAATTCCTTATAGTTTAGAAGTTATGAAGCTATGGCCAAAAAACCGAATTTTAAAAAAACTAGGGTATACAAACAAAAAAAGTAGACTGAGGAGTATAAAAATAGTGGGGATCGATGCTCCTAGGCCCACGGGGATGGGGGTGTCTATTGTTGGGGGGGAGGTGTCTATTGTTGGGGGGGGGGGGGCAAAAATTTCGTCAAAAATCCGAAATTCCTTATAGTTTAGAAGTTATGGCAAAAAAACCGAATTTAAAAAAAACTAGGGTATACAAACAAAAAAAGTAGACTGAGGGGCATAAAAATAGTGGAGATCGATGCTCCTAGGCCCACGGGCATGGGGGCGTCTATTTTATGGGAGGAGGGGGGCATCTATTGTTGGGGGGGGGGGCAAAAATTTCGTCAAAAATCCGAAATTCCTTATAGTTTAGAAGTTATGGCCAAAAAACCGAATTTTAAAAAAAACTAGGGTATACAAACAAAAAAAAAGTAGACTGAGGGGTATAAAAATAGTGGGGATCGATGCTCCTAGGCCCACGGGCATGGGGGCATCTATTGTTGGGGGGGGCAAAAATTTCGTCAAAAATCCGAAATTCCTTATAGTTTAGAAGTTATGGCCAAAAAACCGAATTTAAAAAGACACCTGGCGCAGTGAAGCCAGAGGAACTGATTTTTGATATGGGCTAATTCGGGATCATTTATGAGTTTATGTATAATTATGATATGAGTGGGATACTTAACTGCAGTTGTTAGTACCAGGTGCAGCTGCAGAATTATGTATTTCGATATGCGGGCGATATTTTCAGATGATGAAACTTTTTAACTGTTCGATTGATTTTACAATAATATATGAATTTATTTATCTCCGGTTTCATTTTAAGCTTCACCAACTAAATGCCTTTCAAGTAGGTTTACGTTATTGTACCGTGGATTTTCCTGAAACTCCACCGGAAGCTATTCCTCAATAACTTTCACCAACTGGACAAGTTTCGTTTAACTAGATTTTTCCGTTATAAATAAATTGTGTTTTCAAAATTTTACGGTTATATACATAGCTGTAACTTTGGAACTGACTCGATGATGATGCTGAAATTAAAATAGGAGCCCAGTTCTGACAATCGCCCACCAATTCACTTAGCTAGCTTCTAGCGTTATAGAGTTATTTTGCTTAGAAAATTTAGCCGTTATATATGTAGCTGTAACTTTTAAACCGTTTGATGCATTTCTCTAAAATTAGATAAGAGCCCAATCCTCCATAACATCCACCAACTGGATAAGTTTCGCTGAGCTAGCTTTTTGCGTTACGTAGTTATTTTGTTTATAAAATTATGCCGTTATTTAGCTGTAACTTTTTAACCGCTTGATGGATGTTTAATGATATTCCATAATAGGCTAGTCCTTATTGTCGTCTACGTACTGGACAAGTTTGGTCTAGTTAGCTTTTTCCGTTATGGAGTTTTTAGGATTAGAAAATTTTGCCGTTATATAGCTGTAACTTTTTAACCGGTTGATCGATACTGCTGGATTTCAATAGCAGCCGGCTCCCTACTGACATCTATCAACTGAAAAAGTTTCATTTTGCTTACGACTTCCGTTCGACTGTAATCGTGTCCACAACATTTTGCGAGGGAGGGTCTAATAACTGATTCTTTCTTCAAAAATCAGTTAAAAATTATGTACAACACAAATATGTATATGAGCTTGTATCACAGCGACGCGAGCGCTTCTCTGATTTGGGTGGCAGAACAAGTAAGTATATTTTTTCGATTCACTACCCATCGATGCGTCGTCGCTATAAAAGGTGAGTTGGAATTAGCTGCTGAACAACTAAATGATGTTCTATTAACCTCTTACCAAGATAGTACTATAGCACGTGGCTTTAGTACTTCACGCAGGGTTCCGTGGTGGAATGAAGAACTGGTGCGCAAGAGCGCCCAGGTTAGGAGGAAGTTCAATAGGGCCAAAAGAAATAATGAATGGGGCGAATATAGAAATTCGCTCACCGAATATAACCTCGCTCACCGAATATAACCTCCTTATCAGACGCTCCAAACGGGAGAGCTGGAGGAGACACTGTGAGGGCATCCAGTCGCTACGCTACCTGAAGCGGCTCGCATTCACAAAGCTCTATCTAAGGAGCATTCTAATGGCATCGGTCAGCTTAAGAAGCAGGACGGATCCTTCACTGAGGGTCCAGAGGAAACTCTGGAGCTTCTCCTACACATACACTTTCCGGGTTCAGTCAAAGCTGAACCCTATGTGTCTACTTCATGGGCTGACCATCGAGTTTCGTTTAACCGGTTAAGTAGCCTCTCTGGGGTCATCTTCGATAGAGAGAAAGTCAAATGGGCCGTGGAGTCCTTTGAACCCTTTAAGGCACCTGGTGCCGATGGTATTTTTCCTGCTCTATTGCAACACAGCCTTGATTTCATTATAGCCCCCCTGATTGTCCTGTTTAGAGCCAGCTACTCCTTGAGCTATATACCAAGCTTATGGAGGGCTGTAAACGTGGTATTCATTCCTAAAAACGGGAACAAACCGGAGGAGCTACCGAAATCTTACAGGCCGATCAGCCTCTCATCGTTTCTCCTAAAAACTATTGAGAGGTTATTGGATCTACATATCAGGAATGGAATGCACGTCACCCTTACATCGTACTCAGTTCGCCTATGTAAAAGGTAAGTCGACTGTGGTTGTCTTACACAATCTCATGGGAACGATTGAAAAAACCCTTAATGACAAGGAAATCGCTCTATGCGCGTTCCTTGACATTGAGGGTGCTTTCGACAATACTGAGTACAGCAGTATATCCAGAGCACTCAGGCTCAGGAATATACCTACGGCTACAATCATGTGGATCGACGCCATGCTTCGGGGGCATGAAATCTACTCATCGCTTGGTGGCATCTCAATTTGTGTTAACGCTGTCCTCAGGGTGGGGTTCTTTCCCCACTTCTCTCGTCCCTTGTCGTAGATGAGCTACTCGCTAGGCTCTGCGACTGTGGTTATTGTGCTATCGGATACGCTGATGATATAACCATAATAATAAGGGGCAAGTTTGAAACGACCGTCACGGAGGTGATGAGTACGGCACTCGACCTAGTCCTTCGCTGGTGGACTGAAGTTGGCCTGGGCGTTAATCCTCAAAAAACTGTCTTAATTCCATTCACTCGGAGGAGAAATCTTAGTTTAGTCAGCCTAGGCAGGACGGTGCTTGAGTTCTCCACTGAAGTCAAGTATTTAGGCCTCACGTTAGACTGGAGGCTCGACTGGAGCAAACAGGTCGACACAGTTATTAGTAAGGCCACTCGGATCATGTGGGATTGCAGGTCACTCTTTGGAAAAACCTGGGGTCTCACCCCTAAAATGACAGAGTGGTTGTACTTGACGCTGGTACGACCAGTTGTGAGATATGCTGCGCTAGTATGGTGGCCCAAAACGCAGCAGCGTTGCACCATACAGTTGTGTACCAAACTTCAACGTCTTGCATGCCTTGGTATGGCAGGATCTTTTCGCTCATGTCCGACATCGGCCATAGAGGCAGTTATCGGACTTACTCCGCTGCATATTTTTATTCGAGAATCTGCAGCTCTAAGCGCTCTTCGAGTGCATCTAACTTATGACGGTCATGTGTACAATCAGGGCCACATGAGCATTCTGGAGCGGGTTCCTTGCATACGAGTACCGATCTGCTCGAGATCAGACTACATGACTACGAAACTTTGCTTCGGTAGGAAATTTTAGGTCTCCATCCCAAGCCGGTCGGAATGGGATATTGGCAATCTTTGTCCTGATCCCAGGTATATCATGTGGTTTACTGATGGGTCAAAAATGGAACAGGGAGTTGGTGCTGGGATCTTTGGACCGAACACCAGGATCTCAATCGCTTAGGGTATTTGGCCCAGCGTTTTCTAAGCCGAGATCCATGCTATTGAGACCTGCGCCAGAGTAATTCTCCAAAAGAAGCTCACTGGCGCTAACATTGCTATCTGCTCTGACAGTCAGGCAGCTATTAAGGCTCTTTCCTCACACAAGTTCTCGTCGAAACTAGTGAAAGAGTGTTTTGATACCCTACAGTGTCTCGCAAACACAAACCAGGTCACTCTTTGTTGGATACCTGGGCATCGGGGCATCAATGACAATGAAGCTGCAGACGAACTTGCTAGACAAGGCTCATCAGAGAAATTTTTCGGGCCTGAACCCTTCTGCGGTCTGAGCTGGGCCGCAGCCAAGGCGATGGTGAGGGTATGGTCTACGGAAGAAAGGTTGCGGTACTGGAATAATCTCCCAGGACTCCGGCAATACAAAGATCTCATTGATCCCAACAGTCGGAACGAAGCTAGCCACCTGAGAAGAGCGGACCTGAGGTTAATCGTTGGTTACCTCACGGGACACCACTGGGTGAGATATCACCTAAACAAGATGGGTCTGTCCACTGAGACAGGAGGACATTGAGTCCACCAAACACCTTCTCTGTGAATGCCCGGCGATCGCTCGCTCCAGGTTTACGTTTCTTGGAGATTCAATAGTGAGCTCCGCTGTCAATAAGAGTGCTCCTACAAAGGACCTATTGGCCTTCATCAGGTTGATTGAGGGTCTTCTGGATTAGTCAAGGCTATGGCACAATAGATCTTTTGGTCGCAGTGCCTACCATATGGGTATCTTAGCCTGCCCTTATTTATTATTATTATTTATTTTTATTATTTATTATTATTATTTATTATTATTATTTATTATTATTATTTATTATTATTATTTATTTATATTATTTAGTATTATTATTTATTATTATGATAGATTTTTCCTGATACGAGGTTTGAAAGAGCTTTGCCGATCTATCCGTGCAAGACGTAAGATCCGTAAGATTACCGGGGAGCCCTTCTGTTGCACATTGTGCAAAGCATGGACGCCGGTATGCGCCTTAATGTCACACTACTTGACGCAATCAATCTCTTACATAAATCTTGGCAAAAAATTTCAACTGAATTAATTAGAAACTACTACAAACACGCAGGTTTATTGGAAATAATTGATAACGGCGAATTTGATCCAGAAGATTTATTACCACTTAATGAATGGTTAGCCAGGAGCACACAAACCACCAATGTCTGTTATCATGGCCCCAGATATACCATTGGATTACATCACTTTAGATGACAGACTTTTTACTTTGGCGTTTTGACGGATGATGACATTGTTTATGAAGTTCGAGTTGCCGGCACCAATGAAGATTCCGATAGCGAAGCTGAAGATATATGTACCTGAAAGTTCACCTATTATAGCTTTATCAGTAGCACAAAAATTGACTGAAATTCGCAATTTTATGCAGTCACATGTTGCACCCCAAAACATTTTAAGCAATTTGGCCGAGTTAGAGCTTTTTACTGACTCCCTGAATATTCAGCATTTTCAAACCAAAACAACGGATTATTTTAAGTAGAGTATTTTTTGTTTTGAACTGTTGCTATTTGAATATGCGATTATGTTTGTGCTATATGTTTATTTTGTTAAATTTTCTTCATGAATTTTTTTTCTGCGGGAAGAAAATGCCACGAAAGCTTAGCAAGTTGTACAAAACGGTCGTTCGTCCCGCACTCATGTATGCGTCTGAATGCTGGGCTATGTATTGTACAAGACATATGAAAGCAAAATGATTACGACCGAGATCATCATCATCGTGCAGCGACAGCCCGACGTCGGGCCTTGGCCGGCCGGGATAATTGTCCTCCAATTATCTCGGTCACGTGACCGCGTCCTCCAATTTTGGAAGCCCAGCAGCTGCGCGGCGTCCACACCTACTGAGCTCTCCCAACGAGATCTCGGTCGTCCTTGCAGTCTCGCTCCGTCGACTCGTTCTGCATTCATTACTCTCTTAGGCATGCGATCATCGTCCATTCGTTGTACATGCCCTGCCCATTGAAGTCGTTGGAGTTTGACGATTTTCGAGACTTGCAGCTCATCGTACATTTTATACAACTCATGGTTGTACCGGATGCGCCATCCATCTCGATCGCAAACAGCCCCGAAAATTCGCCGTAGAACCTTACGTTCAAAAGTGTCTAGCATGCTTTCGGAGGCTTGAGTTAGGGTCCATGCTTCGCAGCCATAGCATAGCACTGGTCGTATAATGGTTTTGTACACGCGGAGCTTCGTGTTTCTGTGCACATACTTCGATTTCATTATGGGGAGAACCGAGAAAAAAGTCTTATTAGCTAACTGTATCCGTCGCTTGATTTTGTCAGTTTCATTGGCGTCCCTTGACAGGTTGCAACCCAGGTAAATGAAGTTGTTCACGAACTCGATGTTGAGGTCCCCCACATTGATGCTCGGTTGTGCAGGTGTCCTTGTCACCGATTGCATCATTAATTTAGTTTTACCCTCGTTAATACGTAATCCAACTTCCTTTGCAGCGGTATCGAGCGTATGCAGAAGTTCTTCTGCGTCAGCCAATCTTCGGGACATGATGTTGATGTCGTCGGCGTACGCTGCTAATTGTGTCGACTTGATTAAAAGCGTCTTGCTGTTGTCCATATTCATGGCCCGAATAACGTATTCCAGTGCTAGGTTGAAGAGCGTCGGTGCCAGTCCATCGCCCTGTTTCAAACCATAGCGTGTTTCAAATAGATCAGTAAGTCTATTCTGTATCCTGACTTGTGAGACGGAGTTGGTCATCGTCATCTTAGTCAGTCGCACTAATTTGGCCGGTATACCAATTTGCAGCATGATGTTGTACAGTACTCCACGATCGATACTGTCGTATGCCTGCTTGAAGTCGACAAAGATTTGGTATACATTTACGTTGTATTCCCAGCACTTCTGGAGTATCAGTTTGACTGTGAAGAGCTGATCGGTTGTGGAGCGACCAGGTCTGAAACCGCTTTGATATTCGCCAATGATTCGTTCTTCGTACGGTTTTATTCTATTTTCCAGAATTTTCGTCAAAATTTTATAGGACGTACAAACTAGTGAGATACCCCTGTACCTATAATTCTCACACCGCAGTTTATCTCCCTTTTTATGGATTGGACAGATGATACTTCTGCCCCAATCGTCTGGGATCTCCTCGTCCTCCCATACTCGCAGGAGTAATTGATGTATGGCATCAACTAGACTCATTCCACCGAATGAGTTCAAATAAGATGGGCATAATCAAGCCGTTCCCCTACAAATGCTAAAACATTACACATTCCTTTAACTACAATAAGTTTTGACAGGATAAAGTTAGCGAGTTGAAAATTTAGTCAGATGTTAGATCTAGTTATTCGGTACTGAAAATGGGCAGAATCCGACCAAAGAAACTCATACCTCCCCTACAAATAAAACTTCAAATAAGCGATAACTTTGAATAGAATGAAGCTAGCGACTTGAAATTTTGGTTAGATGTTTGCAGTGGGATCTAGTTGGTTGATTTTGAGATTGGGCAAGATCCTACTGAATGAACGCCAACCTCCCCTATTAATGTTAGTTCAAATATACATATATAACATCCGACTGGATAAACGATGAATCTTCTCATTGGATTCATACACACATCAAACTGACCATGTAGGAAACTCACTTTTAATGAATATGGTCGATACCAATTGATACTTTTGGTATCACCATTAAGTCTGTACAGGTCTAGGGTAAATACGCTTCGGCCTGGTTCTTTTTAATAATTTAAATAGTATTCTTTCCAAAGCAGCCCTCTCTCCGAAACGGCCGTCGCGGACCACAGGGTAAGTTTTCTTTTAGTTGTGTATTTTTGGTTCATTTGTTTTGAATTTAATGCGATAGTAATTTGCCTTCTGCCATTTTTCGATAGTATATTTTTATTTTTGTCATCACGTGATCTGGGGTAATCACGTTAAGTAACAACGCGGGTTTCTACTGAATTTTTGTGTAATAAAATAGAATAAATAAAAATGATGTAATGTTATTAAACTTCGTGCGTTTCCTTTAGGGAACCCCGGTGGTTTAAGATTGATTATAAGAGGTACTAAATTTTTGATGATCCCCATGGACACCAGTTGTCCCTAATACCTACCCATTACAATTCTTAATCTCGAAATTTGTAGGCCGTGATGTGCAACCTGTACCCTATCGCTACTTTTCGCTCAAAAAACACGTAACTATAGGAACTGGAAATATTTTTTTTTATTAAAATTAAACTAATAAGCATATACCTGCAAGGGTGTAATCCATGTCGAAGCCATAATATTTAATATTCTCCAGGTGTAATGATTTATTGACGAAAATCCTGCAATAAAAAATCATAATATAATACAAATTTAACCAAAAGTTTACCAAAATAGTAGTAGTAAAATAGTTTAACAAAAATAAAAAATCTTTAAATGTTCGCTAGCTAATACACTTTCATGTATTTAACATTACAAGGAAGAGGATATGCTTTTGGATATACATATTATATCAGGAGCTTGGAATAGAAAGGGCGAAGCCGAAAATCGATTTTTTTTATTCTCTCCTTAATATCAGATATAACTGGTAACACCTTAGTTTTCTCATAGTTTCAATCTTAAGTGAGTAATATCATTTTCTGTCAATATCTCACTGTTCGATTTACTTAGTGGAGCAAGGGCGAACTACTGGCTGTTTTGCGATTTTTTCTTCACGAGATTCACTAATCTCAACATTTTCAAATGTTCCTATCAAAATTTAGAAATCGTTAAAATAATGAAATGAAACCGGAAAATAGAAGGCTACGCCCGCAATCCGAGGGTTTTGTAGTGTCCCATGCCAATAGGAGATGAACTGTTCTACTTTTGGAGATGCTTAACCATTCATGTTAAGACAATACGAGTATTGCAAATTGTAAGTTTGCATAAAAAATATTGAAAATAAATTGTTTGAATAATTATAGAGAATAGAGTCAGCGACGAGCATACCCCCCTCCCTCCTTCCCCCGTTCCCCTCCACCCACCTCTCCTACCAATCATTACCCTTTTGAAAATGGTTAACTCCAATTCGCTCTACGGAAAACAATATGCAAGTATGTTGTACTCGTAGTATGTAGTACAAGAGACCTGTTATGTGCATTTTTTGTATGGATGATATCAAAATGACCAAATCTAAATGAATGTACTACTATTAAATATTACGTGATTATTACGAAATTTGGAGATATTATTCCACATGATTTTGATTATCGTCGGCCATCAATATTTTCGACCTCGGATGAGTTTGAGAAATGCAGGGGTGTGCTAACTGTAACTATAGAAATATACTATTATTAACCTATTTTGAGAAGATATCAAAATTCCATTTTTTTGTTTTCTGTGCTAGTTGAAAGCCATCTTCCTGTATGTTTTCATATTTCTAAGTGTAACGGTCTCGAAATGGTAAGGGGGTGGGACAAATTACAATATGATCTCATATTTTCCCCTCTGCCTCTTTTCCCCTTTCTTCGAATTTGATGAAGTCGCCAAAAATGGAATGTACTCTGTAGTACCTTTCTCATGATACCCCACTTGCCTATATCAGATGAAAAAAAATGTTGACCTTAATTTCCCCTCTATGGGAACCTCCCTTAAAGCAGCAACCCATCTACCTCCCCCCTTAAACTTCTCTCCCCTACCACTGCTAAACCACCAATCTCCACCCTTTCAGAAATGGTTAACTCCAATTCACTTTACGAAAAACAATAAACAATATTCAAGTATGCAGTACTAGTATGTAACCGGTCATGTGCATTTTTTGTATGAATGGCATCAAAATCTCAAAATTTAAATGAATGTACTATTATTAAATATTATGTGATTGTTATGAAACTTGGAGGTATTATTGCCCAGGATGTTGGTTATCACTGGCCATCAATATTTTTGACCTCGGATGCGCGTAAGGGGTGCAGGGGTGTGCTAACTGCAACTATAGAAATGTACTATTATTAACCTTTTCTGATGAAATTTCAAAATTCTAGAGATCTAGGTTTTTTACGCTAGTAAAATGGCGCTTTTCTGCACATTTTCATATTTCTAAGTATAACGGTCTCGAAATGCAAGGGGGGGGGGGGACAAACTCGGATGACATATTTTCCCCTCTCCTTCTTTTCCCGTTTCTTCAAATTTAAAAAAAAATCCTAAAAATGGAATGTACCTGACGGTACCTTTCTTATGATACCCCACTTGCCTGTACCAAACGAAAAAAAAATTTCGACCTTCATTTCCCCTCTATGGGGACCTCCCCTTAAAGTTGACCTATTACGACGATTCCCTTTCTCCGGCGAATTATAGTAACTCTACACATTCCTACGAAATTTCAAGTATGTAGCTTCAGCCGTTCGTGAGATATTCCATGGACAGACGGACAGACGGACAGACGGACAGACAGACATTTGACCGATTTCATAAGGGTTTTGTATTTACTAAAAAACCCTAAAAAGGAATAAACTAAAATTAATACATTCACTTTCGATATTTTGAAGTACTTTCAAAACTTTGAGCTCAATTTCCCAACACCTCAATTTCGGGATTCGCCCTTTCTATTTCAAGCTCCTGATATGTAATAACTAAAAATGTTAATAATTATTTTTAAATAAAACTGTCCAGAGTAAGGCAAATTAACTTCATTGTCTATCTGGCGATCAGCACCATACCATCAGCTCCTAATAATATAGTTTTCTATTTGGTCATCAAAATACATACATAACTATGTACATACTTCCAAAATATCAATGCAATTTAAGTAATACATAGTCTGTTCCCACTGGATACAATTTGACACGTCTGGTGCTCAATTCTTTACTACGTACTAATAGTCTAGTACTGCGTGCCAATTAAGACCGGTTTCAGGGATAAACATATAAGTTTTTCCATCAATATTAGTTCATGTATTTTGGGACGTTGAATTCGAATTTCTACTTTGTCACTTCGAAAAAATGATGCGTTCCGAGAAACTGCCCGAAACTGCTCGAAAATTATCTTTTTAGTTTTTTTTTGCCTATAACATCGAAAATACCAACTTTTGAAAAATGAAAAAGACAAAAATAAACTATATCAAATTCCCTACAAAAAAAAAACACATACATATATAGTTTTTTCGTCAGATGAATGTTAAAGCCCTAGAGGGCGCTCAACTTTGACAAAAATTTAAAGAATGGTCAAAAATAAAATTTTTCGCTTATAATTCGAAAACATATAAGATTCTTAAATTGAAACCATAAAAATTAAACATATATTAGTTCGATAGCCAACGCATTGAGGCACTTTTCGGAGAATAAACAAACTTCTAGATTCGATAACCGCTAGAAAAGCCGCATTTACTTACGAAAGCTTTAAAACTGGGGGACTAGTTTGCATAGAACCGGATGGGTGGCAAAAGACCTTTTCCATAGTCCTCCACGTGGGCGCCCCCTGGTAACGGCAGTGTTTAAAACCACTGACGGCCAAGTTTTAGCGATAACGTAGTTTGGAGAAAGGCAGATAGCTGTAGCCTGAATGGCTGACCAAAACCTAAGCGTCTCAGGTTTAGTAGGATGGAATGACTTGCGTAGCTGGACCTGCAACATAGTTGTGTGGGCTCCAGCACGTTTATTAAACCATCTGAAGCAGCTATCTTCCGAGGCCATCCTCTGAATGGCGTTAAGCGATGTGCTGACAACTCGTCCTTGTAAAAACCACTCCACGTCAAGGAACCTGGAACAAAAGTCTCGGGTTGGACGGATCAACAACGACGACCACGCAAACGACTAAAGGATTATTCTTCCGGATTCTGGAATGTACGCTCCCTGAACAAACCGGGGGCCGAGAAGGCCCTGCTTCAACAGGTCGAAAAGTACAAATTAAGCATTACTGCAGTCCAGGAAACAAATTGACTTGGCAGCGAGATGACAAGAAATCGCACACAATTTTTACAAGTGGCAAACCATCGGGCCGCAAGGAGTTTGGAGCAGCATTTATGGTAGACAATCACCTCAAGCCACACATTACTGACTTCAAACCCATTAATGAACGGCTAAGTGCGATTCGCATTAAGACTCGATTCTTTAATCTCTGGCTCATCAATGTACACGCCCCCACTGAAGTTAAAGAAGACGCAGTAAAAGACGAGTTCTACGCCCGCCTTGAGACTCTCTTCGACTTACTTCCAACAAACGACGTCAAATTGCTGCTGGGAGACTTTAGCGCGAAAGTCGGAAATGAAAGTTGGCACCGGGGGACCACTAGAGGCCACAGTCTCCATGAAAAATATAACGACAACGGCCAGCGACTTATCGACTTCGCCTGCAGCAGGAATCTAGTCGCAAGCTCTACGTGTATCCCGCATCGGCGCATTCACAAGCAGACCTGGAAATCCCCAGACGCACACACCGTCAACCAAATTGATCACGTCCTCATTTGCAAAAGATGGGCGTCTAGTGTGATGGATGTCTGCTCCTATCGAGGAGCAAACTGCGACTCAGATCATCACATGGTGAAGACGACCTACAGATGTAGAATCTATTCAGTGCACCAATCGAGAATCAGCCCTCCCAAAATCTTTGCGGTTGATAAGCTCCTGAGCGATGCTACGGCGGTGGCGTATACTACCGCCCTTGAGGAAAGACTATCGTCAATGACACACAACATCAGCAACACAGGTGTCCGTGGGTTCTGGGAAGAACTCAAGGGTACCATCAGGGATGTCGCAGAGAAGGTCGTGGGATATAAAGCCCGGCGAGCGCGAAATGACTGATTCGACGAAGAATTAAAAATTCACCTGACGCGAAAAACGAGGCTTACAAACAATGGATTCAACGAGGAACCAGAGCTAGAAGAGAAAAATGTGACGAGCTACGGCGAATATCTAATAGAATAATTAGAAGTAAGAAACGTAAATACTTTGACGAGCAGTTGGTGAATATAAACGAAAACTTAGCTAATAGGAACACCAGACAAGCGTACAAACTAGTAAATACAATTAAGAACGGCTACCAACCCAGGACTTGCCTTTGTAAGGACAAGGATGGAAACATCATCAGCGACACCGATGGCATTAACAAACGATGGGCCTCTTATTTTGAAGAGCTTCTGAACCTACCATCTAACATCCCCACACAAGAAGCTCTTGACGATATTGTTGATCTAGGCCCACCCAGACAGTAGAGGAAGTTGATCTCGCGTTGCGGTCACTAAAACGAAATAAAGCGCAGGGCGCTGACGAGATTCCAGCTGAACTGCAAAAATTCGGTGGAACGGATCTAGCTAATGCCATACATCAATTACTCCTGCGAGTATGGGAGGACGAGGAGATCCGAGACGATTGGCGCAGAAGCATCATCTGTCCAATTCACAAAAAGGGAGATAAACTGCGGTGTGAGAGTTACAGGGGCATATCAATAGTTTGTACGTCCTATAAAATTTTTACGAAAATTCTGGAAAATAGAATAAAACAGTACGAAGAACGAATAATTGGCGAATATCAAAGCGGTTTCAGACCTGGTCGCTCCACAACCGATCAGCTCTTTATGGTCAAACTGATGCTCCAGAAGTGCTGGGAATACAACGTAAACGTATACCAAATCTTTGTCGACTTCAAGCAGGCATACTACAGTATCGATCGTGGAATACTGTACAACATCATGCTGCAATTTGGTATACCGGCAAAATTAGTGCGACTGACAAAGATGAAGATGACCAACTCCGTCTCACAGATCAGGATCCATCAAGGGACGCGGGAGCGTCCCGCCCCGCCAAAGAAAAACAAAACCAGGCCGAAGCATATATACCCTAGACTTGTACAGTCTTAGTGGTGATACCAAAAGTACCAATTGGTATCGACCATATGCATTAAAAGTGAGTTTCCCATATGGCCAGTTTATAGGGGAGGTTGCAGCAATCATTCAGGAGGATCTTGACTATTATCAAAATCAATTAACTAACCCATTCTACAAATATTTGTCGAATTTTTCAAGTCGCTAGCTTCATTCTATCGAAAGTTATTGCTTATTTGAAGTTTCACTTGTAGGGGAGGTAGGGCTTCCTTGGCAGTGGCGTGGCGTCCATGGAAGCAAGGGAAGCATTGCTTCCCTTATATTTGGCGATTGGTGGAAAATTTTCTAAATATTTTTTTCTGAATCGCGCAAAAAAGTCGCGAAAAAAACTCTTCGGCACAGTCTATGTAAATAAAAGTTCCAAAGAAACTAATCGCGAATATCTTACACAGCCGAATTGGTAACACCGCGAAAACTACCACACCACACCAAGAAGAAGACACATGGAAGCATATCAAAATTTGCATCTATGAGCGTTTATTTTTTCCCCCAGTAAACCTACTGTGTCGCGATAAAAAAAAATTCACGTACACGGTAGGTTGGAAGCACTCAGGAATTTGCTTCCAAGTTCCCCTCACATGTAGTAGAGGAAATTCTTGCCTGCAGCGGAGCTGCTGGCGCATGGACGCTGGGGAACTTTTCTTCCCATTTCCTCTTTGTTCGTATTTTCTTGTGGACTGAAAATATTTGCTGTGTTGCAATGCGTATGTGATGTGCTATATGAGTTTCACAAGGGTTACCAGAGTAGGATAGGAATTGAATTGTGGAAAAAGTTTCGATTTGAAATATAATGGCTTCATGGTTAAAAATTATTATTGGTAAATTCGAGAAGAAGTGATTTCGCATAGAATTATTAGTGTATACGAGTATTAGTAAGAGACGAACTCAATTATAGGGATATTTATGCATATTTCAATAACTTATTTCTAATCGAAAACCATTTAACGGAAAATTCCAAGAAAAAATAAGTGGGAGATGGTAATACTGCCTCAAGTCATTGACGTCACAAGGAATTGAATGAGCCGTTAAATTTAAAACTCATTTGCTCTAGTGTAGTGCTTTAGTGTAGTGCGATTTGTGTGCTTTTTGTTGGTGAAAAGGTGAAGGGGTTTTTTAATCGGTCTAGGTGCTTATAATTGCTTATAGTGTTTTGATTTGTTTTTAAAGTAGCATGGATCAATATTGTGTTGTTGATGATCTTTTTCGATTGTCTTTTGGATCTCGATCTTTCGCAGAAAAAAAAAGACATTATCGAAAAGGGTCGACCGAAACCGATTTTGGAAATTGTTTCTAAAACAAAAAGATGTACTAGGCATTTTACTGCTAAGATTTATGAAGATACGGAATGGATTACCGGTTGTAAGACCAAGCAAAAATTATTTTGTTGGCCATGCTTGTTATTTTCAAATGATTCAAATGTTTGGCGAACTACCGGGTTTTGTGACTTAAATAATTTACATAAAGCTGTGGACAGGCATGGTACGAAAAGCGTTGATCATTTAAAGTCAGTACTTCTTCTTTCCAAGTTCTGTTCCGGTCCTAGAATTGAAGAATTATTAAGTAGCCAACATAGATCTTCAATAATATTGCACAATGAGAAAGTTTCGAAAAATCGAGATATACTAAAAATGCTAATTGACGTTGTGTGCCATTTAGGATGTCAAGAACAGGCATTTCGTGGTCACAATGAAAATGTGAATTCTTGCAATAGGGGAAATTACGTTGAACTTTTAAATCTTTTAGCTAAATATAATCCGGACTTGCGAGCTCACTTGGAGCAAGCGACTGTTATTTCCGGAATATCAAATTATATTCAAAACGATCTCATTAGTAGCATTTCTAAAATTTTATTAAAACAGATTTATAATGAAATTCAGCAAACTAAATTTATAGCAATAATATTAGATGAAACAACCGATGTTTCATGTCGTTCTCAACTCTCAACAACCTTTCGTTACATTACTCCTTCCGGTGAGGTTAAAGAAACTTTCATAACTTTTACAGATATTTCTGATGATCAGACTGCGTCGCGTTTATTTGACCATGTTTTAGATGTTGTTCAAAAATTCAATTGCGGTAACAAACTTATTTGTCAAAGCTATGACGGGGCTTCGGTAATGTCTGGTAAAATAACTGGATTACAAACACGTGTAAAGGATGTGTATAAAAACGCAATATATATTCATTGCTTCGCTCATCGGTTAAATTTAGTTTTATCTAAATCATGCGATAAAATACGCGAATGTCGAATTTTTTTTCAATCTATTACTTGTTTTTCAACATTTTTTAATCATTCAACAAAGAGAACAGTTGCACTTGATTTATTCCTCAAAAAAAGGCTTCCAAAATTAGCTCCAACACGTTGGACTTTTAATGGTCGATTAGTTTTAACCATTTTTGATAATTGAGATCAATTAAAAGAACTCTTTGAATATATCATTGAAAATGAGAGTGGAAAGTGGGATGGCGAGACCGTTAATAGCGCAAGGGGACTTCTTGTTTTACTTACAGATTTTCAGTTTGTTTTCCTGCTCAATGTTTTTTCTAACATTTTTCCACAAACCGACGTACTTTTCGATATATTTCAAAGTAAACAAACTGATATAATGTACTGCATTCAAAAAATTACAGATTTTGAAAATCAACTTCAATCGTTAAGAAATAGTTTCACGGAAATTTGGACCCAAACCACATCTATTTGCGAAACTCCACAACGCCGGAAAAAAGCCAGGTGCCTTGTTGACAGTAATGAAAATGTTGAACTATTCTTTACACGTATTTATGTCGAAATTATAGATAATATTACCGCAGAAATAAATTCAAGATTTTCATCCTTAGCAAGTTTCACATTTTTAAACCTATTAGATTCTTCTAAATTTAACCAATATTTGAAAACATTTCCGGACAATCTTTTACTAAATTTAACTAAAACTTATGCTGATATATTTGACCATATTTCATTAAAGACTGAACTCATTGTGCTTTATTCTGATTCTGATTTGCAGGAAAAATCTTTTCAAGGTATTTTTAACTATTTCATTAATAACAAATTAAAAGATAGCTTCACACAATTTTATAAATTAATATGTTTAGTTTTAACATTACCAGTAACCAGTGCGTCCGCAGAGCGCAGTTTTTCTTGCTTAAAAAGGATTAAAACGTATCTTAGAAATTGTACAGGCGAACAACGGCTTAGCGACTTGGCAATAATGTCAATTGAAAAGGTTTTCCTTAAATCATGTTTGTGTGAGCAAAGTTTTTATACAGATATTATAGATGAATTCGCAAAAAAAGAAAGACGAATAGAATTAAATTACAAATAATAGTATGTACGGATCTTATTATTTATTTTGACTTGTAATATATTTATTGCCCAATTATTATTATTTTATTTTACTCACTAACTGTGATTTTTTAAATAGTAAATAGTTGAATTATTTTTAATTTTTATTGTATTGTTATTGTTTTTATTATTCAAATTTTGATTCGCTGAACATGATTACTTTCTTTATGAGTGTATGGATATTTATTTTGCAATTTTTTTGCTATTGTTGTTATTGTTATAGTAGTTCTAATAATTCGAATATGCTTTATTTATATACTTATAGTTACAGCTTTGCTTTTTTGATAAGTCTACCAACATATAATTTTTACAATTATTTATTTAAAAGTAAATTATTATATATTGGTAGCATGGGAATTAAAATGCTGATAAAATACAGTATACCTACTCTCACGTCCCCGTTCGTGATTCCTGGGTGCTTTTATATTAGAAATGTTAAAAGTAAATAGCTAACGAGAGGGGTTCAATTAATACGCAGTAAATTTGTGGAAAGCATAATAATAGTAAATTTTTAGTTGAATTATCACGCCACGCCACTGTTCCTTGGGTCAGATCTTGCTCATTATTGCCACCGACAAATAAGATCATGCTTTAAACATTTAAACAAAACCCTCTAGCTACACTCTATCGAAAGTTATCGCTTATTAGAATTTTTATTTGTAGGGGAAGTAGGGGTTTCGTTGGTCGGATTTTACATATTTTCAATATTAGCTAACTGGATCCTATTACAAACATTTAACCAAAATTTTAAGTCGCTAGCATTATTTTGTCGTAAGCTATTGCTTATTTTAAGTTTCATTGGTAGGGGAGGTAGGGGTTTCTTAGGTCGGATCTAACCCATTTTCAATACCAACCAAGTAGATCCTACTAGCAACTTTTTGCCAAAATTTCAACTCGCTAGTGTCATTCTATCGAAAGTTATCGTAATTAGAAGAAAATTTAATTTTTTGAAATTTGTAGGGGAGGTAGGCGTTCCTTTTATCCGATTATGCCCAACTTACTAGAACTTAAGCATCTTCTTACCCCAGGGTTATATTCCAAAAATCAGGTGTCTACGTCAATTGGTTCAAGAGTTATAGACAAAAAACCCGAAAAGTAGGGTAGTACGGGGCTCTTTGTAAGGAAATTCCCGTTCGTTTTCCACTGATTGATTTCATTTTTTCAGGGGAGTAGAAGATTATCCTCACGAGCAATCTACCAAAGCTAGAGCTTTTAATGTTTATTTAATCGGGAGTTATAGATACATTTAATTATTTTACATATATAGGGTAGGTAGGCGTTCTCTTGGCCTGATCACGCCCGTTTTCAATACCAACCAACTAGATTATACTTCCAACATTTGACCAAAATTTCAAGTCTCTAGCTTCATTCTATCGAAAGTTGTCGTGCGAACGGACAGACAGACGGACAGACGGACAGACAGACAGACAGACAGACAGACATGGCTTAATCGAATCAGGAGCTGATCCTGATCATTTATATATATACATTGCTATACCTCCGGAGCCTCCTTTAAGGTGTTACATATTTCTGTCGTGACAAAAACAATATACCCTATACTAAAAGTCTAGGGTATAAAAATCGAAAAAAAAATGGAAAAGTAACCAAGACTATGTTTACACGACACAACAAGCACAGGTTTTCGGACCTCTGTAGCTCCGGCCCCGCATGCTTGTTCGAGCGCAAAATTTGGTATGGTCATTGTCTCTGGTCATCTTACGAAGTGCTGCAAATTTTATTCCGATACAAGGAAAATCACCCGAGATATGATAATTTCAAAATGGCTATTTTTCAAATTTTTCTTGTTCTCGTTGTTCTTTGACCGGTCTACAGCCTCGTAGGGAGCGTATCGTGGTCTGCTTTCTTTTCTGACGGATTGACTGTTTCCCAAGGGTGTGCATAGGCTATCATTTTCTCTGACCCGTGCAGTAGAAAAAAAGATACATCCAAAAATGTGAAATTTTATAGTAGAGTTTCTCGCTTTTGATAATTTGAATGCGACACAGAAAATCACTCGCAGAGATCGCATGCCGACGGGGAGAGACGCAAACACTTGATCATGTGAGTAGTAGTAGTGGACGACGACGGATGCAAAAGTCCGTGCGCTCGTCGGGTGAGGAGAACCATACGAGCTCATGGTTGTGAGCGTGGCTTGTGGCAAGTGCATGAATGAAAAGTGTGTCATGAAAAAATTGAAACTGAATGTTTATGGCTGCAACTTACGATGTCCGGAAAGAAAAAAACATGCTGTGTGGTATATGATTTAGGTAGTTTCATTTATGGCATATGAGATATGAATTATGATGTAAGATGATTTTTTCCAATGTGTGGAAGATGGAAAGCGATGTCTAGGCAAGATGGGTATCAGATGACTGGAGGTGATGGGGCGAATGCAGTAGACCGTTAAAGGTATTTTGAGTCCTTTATGCAGGAAAAAAATGTTCTTGGCAAGGAAGCGATATCTAGGCAAGATGAGTATTATATTATTGGGGGTGATGAGGCGAATGCAGTAAACTACTGTTAAAGGCACTTTGAGTTCTTTGAACTAGAAAAATGATATTCTTGGCAAGAAAACTATTTACCACAAGTGGGTAACCTGAGTGGACTCATAGTCCGGCACGTAAATCCCCTTTCTTATCGAAAACTACCGCATTCAGTAGGAATCAAACCGGAGCCCAATGTATAGAAGGCGAACGTGTTTACCGTTGCGCCATCTGGATTACTAGTACTACTATGCAAAAAGATGTGATATCTCCCAAAAACAACCCTGTTGTAAAAAAATCCCCGCAAAGAAAAACTCCTCAGCCGTAAAAAGGATTGATATGAACACAATACCGCCAAAGTACTCGTAGCTTCGCGCCTCGCTCTAGGGTATGCATATTGAACGCTGATTGCATTAGTTAATTTCTTTCAACGCGGTTTGGCGGGGAGCTTCCATTTAACAAAATAAGTTGAACAATCTGAAGAAGAACGCAGTAGAAAATAGTCTATTAATCACTTCTGGCCTGAAGTGCATTTTTAGTCTTTTGTAAGGCGGGGGCTTTATAACGAGATCCGGGCGAGAAGCCAATAATACTTGGCATAAGAGCTTACAGCATGATCCGCACGCAACTACTTATCCATAATTTTGTCAGAGCGACATCGTTGCCATTATCACTGTCATTTTGTCGTTAAATCCGTTCGGGGGCGAGTCTTTAGGCTACGAAGCTCCCCGCCAATCAGCTTTGAAAGAAATTAACTAATGAAATCAGCGTTCAATATGCATACCCTAGAGCGAGGCGCGAAGCTACGAGTACTTTGGCGGTATTGTGTTCATATCAATCCTTTTTACGGCTGAGGAGTTTTTCTTTACGGGGATTTTTTTACAACACGGTTGTTTTTGGGAGATAATAGACTTACTGATCTATTTGAAACGCGCACTGGTCTGAAACAGGGCGATGGACTCGCACCGACGCTCTTCAACCTAGCACTGGAATATGAATATCATATATATATATATATCATCAACATCATGTCCCGAAGGTTGGCCGACGCAGAAGAACTTCTGCATACGCTCGATACCGCTGCAAAAGAAGTTGGACTACGTATCAACGAGGGTAAAACTAAAATAATGATGCAATCGACGGCAAGGACACCTGCACAATCGAGCATCAATGTGGGGGACCTCAACATCGGGCTCGTGAACAACTTCATTTACCTGGTTTGAAACTGGTCAAGGGACGCCAACGAAACTGAGGAAAGCAGGCGACGGATACAGTTAGCTAATAAGACTTTTCTCTCGGTTCTCCCCATAATGAAATCGAAGCATGTGCACAGAAACACGAAGCTCCGCGTGTACAAAACCATTATATACGACCAGTGCTATGCTATGGCTGCGAAGCATGGACCCTAACTCAAGCCTCCGGAAACATGCTAGGCACATTTGAACGTAAGGTTCTACGGCGAATTTTCGGGGCTGTTTGCGATCGAGATGGATGGCGCATCCGGTACAACCATGAGTTGAATGAACTGTACGATGAGCTGCAAGTTTCGAAAATCGTCAAACTACAACGAATTCAATGGGCAGGGCATGTATTGTACAAAGAATGGACGATGATCGCATGCCCAAGAGAGTGATGAATGCAAAACGAGTTGACGAAGCAAGACTGCCTAGACGACCGAGATCTCGTTGGGAGAGCTCAGTATATCTGGACGCCGAGCAGTTACTGGGCTTCCAAGATTGGAGGATGCGGTCACGTGAACGAGATAATTGGAGGACAACGATCCAGGCGGCCAAGGCCCGACGTCGGGATGTCGCGCCACGATGATGATGATTGATGACGGACAGACGAACAAAGCTTAATCGGCTCGTCTCAACATACTCACCAACGATATATGTATATAGTTTATATGGTCGAAGATGCTTCCTTCTGTGCGTTGCAAATTTCATGACAATGTTAATATACCTATCACATAATAATAAATACAACCTAAAACCATTGTTTAGTAAGCTTTATCTTCTTTCACATAGCACCTATCACAAAACAGACTTCGCCATTGCAATGCATCCACATTGTAATTTTTATAGCAAAGGATCTGGGCGAAAAAGCCATGTCCAGAAAATCATCGATTTCGTCTCACTGTGCATCGGTGTGAATAATCCTATAAGACACCATGTAAACAAGTTTGCGAATCCGTCGCGAATAAATCGCGTTGGTTTGAGGGATACTTTATTAGTCCCCAATCCGACAAGATGGCGCGTTACTATGGTCGACGTGCCCCACACGTGGTTAAGACAAGCTAGTAGTATCAGCTATTGTTGCAGTTTAAAAGAACTTCGCACATTGTTCGCGATTAGCGATCAACCCATAGAGCACGTGACACTATTTGTATGTATTTTTTCGATCGTCGCCTGCGATCGCCACAGAGTTGTGTCTAGCAAGACGAAGCAATTCGGCTATTTTCGAATGATTTTAATGGTTAATAAATAACAAAATCATAATATTTCTTGTTTAAAATTGCTTAATGAATAGCTTGATCAATTGCGGGCTTGCGAGTAGCTTATTCAACATTGGTTGTGTTGTATTATCGAAGTTTAACGGAAGAGACATTTGCCATTTTGCAACTTGACAATTGTCGCAAATGTCAAACATTGCGTTTAGCCAGAAAATTTTATGCTGCGTAAAAGCGTATCCAGATCAAATTACCACGCTGCACAAAGCGCTTGTCAGTGCTGTTGTTTTAGGAACGCAGCCATTGTCTGATTGAGCTAATGGACTGAACGAACTAGATACTTACTTTTGGAAATCATGTATTGTACATACATCACACGCGATGTAGAAAACTGCAAAAGATTCCAACTATCATCTTCAACACGACAGCGTGCTTCATAAATCATTCTTCTCCCCCATATACGAAGGTAAGGCGTATCTCATCTGAGAAATCACGGATCGGACAAAATCATTTCTAAACTCAGTTTCCTTTGTCGTCTATTATCTTTTTCAGCTCTCTTTCTCAATTACATCCCATTTCCAGAAAAGCACTTTCAAATAAAAATGAAACCGGAATATAGAGGGCTACGCCCGCAATCCGAGGATTTTGTAGCAAGTACTTATTTTGGTATGTAAGTATCGGCTCCTTGCTCTTCTTGGTACCACTTAGATGGATAAAAAAAATAAAATGTCTGACCCATAATATAGTATCTTATATGCCCAATCATATTACGTGATTGTAACGAAACTTAGAACATACGGATATTATTGCCTAAGGTGTTGGTTATCCTTGGCCATCGGTACTTTTGATCTCGGACGTGTTTAAGGGATGCAGGGATGCGCTAACTGTAACTATGGAAACAAACTATTATTAACCTATTTTGAGGAGATATACAAATTCCATTATTTCCCATTTTATATACTGTTCGGAACCCACCTTCCTGGAAGTTTTCATTTTTCTAAGTGTAACGGTCTGGAAATGCAAGGGGTGGGGGGGGGGGGGGGGCAAATTACGATCTAATAATTTATCCTCCCCCATTGTTCCCCTTTTTTCAAATATAAGTAAAGTAAACTCAACATTACCTTTTTCACAACACCCCACTTGCCTATACCAGTCGATAAACAAAATTTGACCTTAATTTTAACCCTCACCCTCGCCTCCACCGCCCGTTACAGTTGGCCAATTATCACACATCGCCCCCTACCAATCTTTACCCTTTCATAAATGTGATTAACCATAATATGTTATAATAACTGCGATTCGCACTACGAAAAACAACATGCAAGTAGTACTCGCACCTTTGAAGCCGGTAGGTGTATTTTTTGTATGAATAGTGTAAAAATGCCTAACTTTAAGTGAATGTACTATTGTTAAATATTACATGGTTGTAATGAAACGGAGAGGCATTATTGCCTATGGTGTTGGTTATCATTGGCCATCAATATTTTTGACCTCGGGTGTACTTAAGGGGTGCGGGGGTGTGCTAACTGAAAAAATAGAAATGTACTATTATTAACCTTTTTTGATGAGATTTTGGAATTCTATTATTTATAGTTTTCTATGTTAGTAAAATGCCGCTTTTCTGTAAATTTTCACATCTCTAAGTATAACGGTTTCGAAATGCAAGGGGGGGGGGGACAAACTCGGATCACATATTTTCCCCTCTCCCTCTTTTCCCCTTTGTTCAAATTTGAAGAAAATTCCAGAAATGAAATGTACTCGACGGTACCTTTCTTACGATACCCCACTTGCCTATACCAAATGAAAAAAAAATTTCGTCCTTCATTTCCCCTCTATGGGGACCCCCCCCCCCCCCTCAAAGTTGACCTATAACGATGCATCACTTTCTCCAGAGAATTATAGTACTTCTACATATTTTCACTAAATTTCATACATGTAGCCTCAGCGGTTCGTGAGATATTCCATGGAAAGACAGACAGACAGACAGACAGACAGACAGACAGACAGACGGACGCATGACCGATTTCATAAGGGTTTTGTTTTACTACAAAACCCTAAAAAACCATGTTCAGCCTTTCACAATTTGAAATCGGCGGTGCTCGGTGAGCCCTTTCATGAGTCTCTAATAGATTATACTGAACTCATTATTTTAAGCACTCAATACGCCTGGTGTTTTCAATTTTTCCCCAATTTAAGAAAAAGGATTGTAAAACAACCTTTAAATTACATATTTTTTCTACGAGAACAAAGAAGCAACTAACTAAATTCACAGGAACACATAATGCCACAAAATTCCTTGAAACCTTCCGGCCTACAATTAATTTATATGTTGAATGGAGTTTTCAACTCATAAACTCACTCCAAACTTCGAACTTGCTTCGGAAAATTGGAAGCCATATCGAATAATTTCATTTAAAACGCTTTTATCGCCTTTCTCTAATGTACAACTCAAATTTAATAAAAGTGATTCTGAACGAGAGGAGGAGTTTAAATATACATTTTCTATTGAGGAAAGAAAAGATTCAATTATCTTTAATAAGACTCAGGTGCCAATGCAAATTGAATAATGTTTCCAATTGTGAGAGTAACAACGGCGGGGTATAGTGCCAAAACACGGACAACAATCCTGCAAGTTGTCTGTTGTATCCATTCTTCGGGGATTCTTAAAATTGGTTGGCCAACTTTAACTTGAACATAGTATGCAAGTTTTTATTTCTCTTTTTTTTTGTAAATAGTATACACATATCTTAAATCTTGATAAGGTATAGGGTATATTATTACTGCCACGATGAAATTATGGAACACCATACAGGAGGCTCCGTAGGTATAACAATATACAGTGCTGGAAGAAAAAAGTTGCTCAAACTATTTTATTAATTGTTTCGCAAAAAATCTTCGTATAGTTGGTAAAATTACGGTGTTTTATTGGCTCAGGTTATAATAAATTATGTGTATCTTATCTAGAAACAGTGAACAATTTTAAATGAAGTTCACTTAGTTGGTGATAATAGCGTAATAAGCAGCAAAGTGCAGTTTGGGTGAAAAAATAGGAAAAAGTTAGTGCGACAAACAAAACCAATATTTTGTATTAGCGCGAGACATTCGAACTACTTGCGAAAAAAGTGAAAGACTGGATGTTCCTCAGTGCAGTGTGCAATAATATTCGAAGAAGTTTCGGGAAATGGGTCCCATCGAGCGTATGAAAGACTTTAAACGATCAGGAAAAAACTAACCTCTTTGTAGATAGCTTCTTACCACAACAAGGCCATTCGAACTGGTTGAAAACTTCATCTGACTTTTGAAACGATCTTCTAGTTCTATTGTAGCAACGTGTTGCAAATCTCGTCAAGTTTGTTGAGTAAAAAGCTTGTAAAAGCTGGCTTACGTGGGTTGGAACCAGTCTATAAACCAAACTTTCCGTTAAAAAATCAGGCTAAAATGTCTGAATTGGGCCCAAGAGCATGTGATATGAACTCAGAAGATTTGGAACATTGTCCATTGTGTGTCCATATTTAAGCAACATGCTAGTGACCGATGAATATGCATGCGACGGAAACCTCGAGAAACGCTCAGCGGTGAATGCCTTCGAAGATTCCCTCTGAAGGAAATCTGAAGGGTTTAAGGTGAGGGGATTTTTTTCCGGATACGAAGATCTCTTAATTGCCCTAACCCCTTGTGGGGCATAGCGCGTCAACTGTTCCATGTGGCCCAGTTGACGTTTCGTCGACATAAACTGGTTTCGGAAAATGCAGTTGCCAGCATGCACCTCCTGCACATCCATGGCCACGAACGTCGTCGTGGACGGGATTCGAACCCAAAACGCCGGTAGTCATGAGACTGATGCCTCAATACACTGCGCTACCGGTCGCCCCAATTGGTGGAACATGCTTTCCTAGCCCAAAAGTAGCAGCAGCAGTTTACTTCCAAATACTGGAAAATGAATTGGAGCCTTGTGCGTTAGGCATTCACAGCTATTGAATTTCGTCAAATTTTCCGCCGGACACAAAATCTTCCGCCAGCATGTTGCTAAAATTTCAACTACCCCGGAATTATTGCAGTGTTCTCCATCTTCTAAATCTATGTGATATGCTGTTGAGCTTCTGTTTTAACAGAAAG
Source organism: Chloromyia formosa (assembly GCA_964017055.1). Taxonomy (NCBI): domain Eukaryota; kingdom Metazoa; phylum Arthropoda; class Insecta; order Diptera; family Stratiomyidae; genus Chloromyia; species Chloromyia formosa. The sequence continues at coordinate 84,894,187 of OZ024813.1, read as the reverse complement.
TCTGGCTTACCGAATGACCTCCACGCACTAAAGCCAGCTTTCGCAAGTCTTTTTCTCATCAAACTTGTTGAGATTTGCATAAACTAGGTCGCTCTTAAGACAAGATGAAGTTTTGAATCAGTTCGGATGACTTTGTAGTGGTAAGAATGGGGTCAACAGGGATCGGTTTTTTTCTTGATCGTCCAAATCCTTTCTTCCTCTCGGTGGTGCGCAAAATCCATCCATCCATCCATACCTTCACTTATTTTACAAATATTTAGATTTTCTCGCGTCACACTGGATAGTGAATATCTTTTCTTTGACAAAGGTTTCCAAAACGTATTTTGTGTTTTCAATAGTTTTCGAGACAATCTCACATTAAAAAGAATATTTTCAGAGCTTCATGCTATTTTTTCACAAGAAAAGTTTTCAGGTTTAAAGAAAAAAATTGAATCTTTCTTTTTTTTTTTAAATTTTTAAACATACAGAGCTGATAAGCAAATTTAATATATGTACTTGAAAAAAGTGAAGGTGATTTTTAGTTGGGACAGTAAGAGACATACATGGACGCAACGTTGCAAAATATGATAGAGAGAGATCCCGTTTAGTATGAATGTTGGTGGAGCCCATACATTAAATTTAAGAGATGGTACCACCTCGGATCCCGCGGCAAAGCGTCTATGCAGGCGAGAAAACGGAAAATTTGTGCCCTTTTTTTAATATTCTACTGCTAACTTCTAAACGATACTTTGAATCAAAATAATTTATAAGATGTAGAGAGCGTCAAATGCACAGCTCAAAGATATGTTATGTTATATGATTTTGTACATTGTTGAAAAATTAAAGTTTTCTAATTTCTCCCATCACCTCGGACGCCATTCCATCTGAAAAAAATGACTTAACGGTTTCGCTATAAGCATTGCGCAACAAAATTATCGCTCAAAATAAATAATTTTATTGGTTAAAAAATCGAAAAAAGCTCAATAACTTTTGAACTAATAATTGTATGGAGCTGTGGTTTATTTCGTTCGATTTAAGTATATAACATACAGTAGGAATCAATCTAACCCTATCATACTCGTATACACTCCGAACTGGAACTGAAGAAAATATTTTACTTAAGTTCTAAAAAATCAGGAAAAAAATTGAATATCTTTTGAACTATGTTGTGTATGGAATCGTGGCTGATTTCACCGTATTCAGAATGGCCAATTACATTAGGAACCAACCTAAAACTGTCATAAAAACTGTTTATTTTGAACTTATTTAATAAAATAGCTCTTTCAATAAACATAAAAAAAATACAAAATATGAATATTTTTTGAACTAATGGTTTCATTCGATTCAGAATGACCAAATACATTTATAACCAACCTAAATCTGTCATATAAGTTTCTTATTATACCCTTCACGGACAAAGTTATTGTAATATACCCTAACTTTGTCATGAAGTTTGCAACGAACAGAAGGAAGCATCTCCGATCACATAAACTACATGTATTCTTGGTCAGTATGATGAGACGAGTCGATTAAGCTTTGTCCGTCTGTCTATCTGTTTCTATGCAAACTAGTCCCTCAGTTTTAAAGCTATCGAGCTGAAATTGTACAGAGCCTTCTTTCTATTGCACGCTGTATATATGTCGGAACTAACGGAATCGGACCACTACGTCATAGGAAATACCGGTCCAAAAATGTGTCATCGTGAGAAAAACTTTTTTTATTTCTAAGGATATCTTTTTCAAATTTCACACTAATCAGTATTATTTTAGTCAAATCACATTCCCGAATTGGGTTGAAATCGGACTACTCTTTCATATAGCTGTCCGAACGACAGTTCCAGACGCAGGTTTTTGTTAAAACAACTTTTTTATTTCTCAAAATGCTTTTACGATATTTCATATTATTCATTCATTCATATTGACTGCTAAATCACGTTGCCAAATTTGGTTGAAATCGGCCCACTATTTCATATACCTCTCATAGGAACAGTGAAATCGGAACAAGTTTCACTACTAATTTCAAAGTAGCAAACGCACCATAAGGCACAACGAAGGTATGATATTCACGCGAAGCGTGAAGGGTATTATACTTTCGTTATGAACTTATTTAAAAAATGTGAGTATCTTTTCTAATAATGGTCTGCGGTTGGTTTCATTCGATTCACAATGGCGAAATACATTAGGAATCATCCTTAAACTGTCATTTAAGTTGTTTGAATTTTGAAACTATAAAAAAATGATGTCATTGGCTAAGTTCATATCACACAACAGTTGGCATACTGTTGCCAATTTGTTTTATGAACTCTCTCCCCTGAGTTTTTGATGGACGCAACATGCTGTGAAAAATGTCATTTTCTCCATCATAAAAATTTCTCCGCTGGCTAGGACCAGCATATGATGACAATCCTGAAATGACACTCGCGCTGTCGTATTCATACGATTTTTCGACAGTAGTCAGTTTTGAACTGAAAATTTGACAATTGATGGATGACTAGATGCGAGTGCAGTTCAGAACACAACAACGTGTTGCAATGCTGCTTCGATACTGTTGCCACAGCATGTTGCGATTCCGCTGTGTGTTAAGAACTTAGCCATTATTTAATTAATTAAATTACTCTGACAAAAAAAATAACAAAACATTTTTAAATATGGTTAAAATATCTAACAATTGAGACTAAAACAAAACTTTTAGCTGTTATATTTACCGAAATGGAGCTGTTGAGGCTGAAATCGCCAAACAAGCATCTCTGCATTTTCGCTCACAAATACACCAAAAATGGGCCGATTTGAAAAGTATTGGGCACGTTAGACTGTAAATCGAAATATCTTCAACTTTCATTTTAAGAAAATATTCATTTGGACCATCCGTTTCAAAGATCTATGACTTGAAAAGTAATAGAGAATAGAGTGTAATTTTTCTCCCAAGCATAAGAAAATTACGTTTTTATACCCTTCACGGATGTGATAGGGTATATTCACTTTGTCATGAAAATGTGAGTGCGGCGATTTTTTTGTCACTGGGTGTATATTTAGTCAAATCACATTCCCGAATTTAGTTGATATTGGACTACTCTATCATATAACTGTCACAGGAACGACAGTTCTAAAAGCAAGTTTTTGTTAGAAAAACTTTTTTATTTCTGAAGATATCTTTACCAAATTTCATATTATTCAATCATATTGACTGCCAAACCTAAATTTGGCTGAAATCGGCCCACTCATATACGTCTCATAGGAATAGTGAAATCGGAACAAGTTTTACAACTAATTTCAAAGTGGCAAATGCACCATAAGTTACAACGAAGGTATGAAGGGTATCATACCTTCGGCAAACTAGCCGAAAGCTAGCTTGTTTTACTATCAATTTTAACTATAAACTAAACCGAAATTTGACTTAGACTGCAATTGACCAGAATTTAACGCTCTTTAATTTACATCCAACAAAGTTATTCGATCCTAAGTCCCGTTTGAACGTTATGGGCAGAATATTAAAAATGGGCTCGAATTCTTCGGTTTTTTGCACATCCGCTCTGACGTGGGATCCAAGGTGGCTACATCAATTAAAATGAATGTACGAGGATTACCAACAGTCATGCCAAACAGCAGTTCCCTATTATATATTCCAGGGTTAAATCGCTTACCGTCCCAACTATTTTCAGTAGAGTTAATATTTTAGGAGACATTGAGCCATATTTGCATTGGTTTTACACAAAACCAATTATATAGTTCGTCGTTTTTTATATACTCCTTGAAGCTAACAACAGAAATGCCATGCACTTCGTAAAGAATGTTATCACCACTTTTTCGGTATTTTAAATCTTAACCGAAACGGGGGGTCGTGTGCGATTTTTTTCTCTCTAAGGATGTCGCGACGGCACAAAGATTGAGAACCCCAGATTCTAGCAGATATAAATTCATTATGTTGTTTGCGAGTCCATTATTGTTGAAAATGGTCACCTAAAAAACACTTCTATTAATTTATATTTATAAGCACGCCATGGCTTTCGATGCTACTCATGTCATCACGTCTAATTTTAGCCCATCCGCCAAAATGTTGTCATAGCTGACCTTTTTCCTTTAGACTTGACCGAATTTAAATAGAACACGCAATATGTTTCCCCTTTGGGCAGATGGATTCTTATATATTTATAAACACTACAAAGGGGTCAATTTTTTATTTGCGTACATGTAATTATACCCTAGACCTTTAGTATAGGGTATATTGTTTTTGTCACGACGAAAATATGTAACACCTTAAAGAAGGCTCCGGAGGCATAGCAATGTGTATATATAAATGATCAGGGTCACCTCTTGATTCGATTAAGCCATGTCTGTCTGTCCGTTCGCACGATAACTTTCGATAGAATGAAACTAGAGCCTTGAAATTTTGGTCACATATTGGCAGTGTGATCTAGTTGGATGGTATTGAAAATGGGCACGATCAGGCCAAGAGAACGCCTACCTCCCCTACAAATGTGTAATAATTAAATGTATGCAAAACTCCCGACTAGATAAACATGAAAGGCTCTAGCTTTGGTAGATTACTCGTCAGGGTAATCTCATATTCTCCTGGAAGAACAAAATCGATCAGTTGAAAACTAACGATAATTTTCTTACAAAGAACCCCGTACTACCCTACTTTTCAGGTTTTTTGTCTATAACTCTTGAACCAATTGACGTAGATACCTGATTGATGGGCTTAATCAGATCAAAGGAACGCCTACCTCCCCTACAAATTTCAAAAAAATAATTATTCTTTTAATTACGATAACTTTCGACAAAATGAGAGAGTTGGAAATTTGGTAGAATATTGGCAATGAGATCTAGTTAGTTGGTATTGAAAATGGGTAAGATCCGATCCGAGGAACCTCTACCTCCCCTACAAATGAAACTTCAAATAAGCGATAACTTTTGATAGAATGAAGCCAGCAAGTTGAAATTTTGGTCAAATGTTAGAAGTGAAATTCGGTTGGTTGGTATTAAAGGCGGTCTGATCCGACCCAAAGAACCCCTACCTCCCCTACAAATGAACCTTAAAATAGGAGGTATCTTTCGACAAAATTAAGCAAATGACTTGGAATTTTGCTCAAATGTGTGTGGTAGGATCCGGTTGGCTAATATTGAAAATACGTAAAATCCGACCAATGAAACCCATACTTTCCCTACAAATGGAACTTCAAGTAAGCGATAACTTTCGATAAAATGAAGCTAGAGATTTGAAAAACTCGACAAATATTTGTAGAATGGGTTAGTTAATTGATTTGAGAATGGTCAACATCCTCCTGAATGAGTGCCAACCTCCCCTATAAACTGGTTATATAGGAAACTCACTTTTCATGCAAATGGTTGTTGCCAATTGGTACTTTTGGTATCACCACTAGGTTTGTACAAGTCTAGGGTATATACGCTTCGGACTCCTGGCCTGGCCTGGTTTTCTTTTGCCTTCGGGAAATAGCTCAGATTCAGGAAGAACAAAACAATATATGTATATAATGTATATATACATATATATTTATTTATTTTGTTTGTTTTCCTTTTGATATTTGGCTAATTCTTTCAGATTATCAGCATTACACGTTTATCCACAGATCCTATGCATGCCTGATGTCTCTGAGCATGAACGAAACACAATCACCTTTGCTGCAATCAATCGTTTGGTTTGCATTGGATTATCATTGGATATCAGATAGATATAAACTTACGTCTGCACACGCACGTATATGCAATTTGCATTCTACTTGCTCAGGTGTGATCTCAAGAAAGTTTCGCAATCAGCTGTGGATTACAACCGCTTTTTGCATTTTGGCTGATATGTATTTGCCACATTGTTGGCGTTAACGAGTAATTCGCATGGGCAACAGGGAGTCGCGTCTTCTATCATATCAAATCAATCCAATAATGTAAAAACCCAAACCGGCTAGTCTTTCCAAACTCAAAGGCACTGCTCACACGGGGATACTCAAGTCTCCAATACTCGACGGCTGAGAGACGAAGACTTAGAGTCTCGAGACTGTAGTCGCCCGTCATCTTCACATGGCCGCTACTAAAGTCGCGAGTTGTGCATGTCGGCTGACTGAAGTGGTCCTTGTACACGGCTGTTGCTTGTGGATCCGCGGGGTCGGCTTGCTTGCGGGGATCTTGTGTGTACATGTCGAGATGTTGATAGCGATAAAGGTTGACGTTGTGGACGGCAACAAAAATATGGTTTCCAGATTGCTTATGGATGTGCGGGGTCGACTTGCTTGGGGTACTATCGTTCTACTTGTCGCTGTCGTATAATAGTCCAGGCAAGGAACGAACCTGGGTGTGTGTTCATCTTTTTCTGCAGATGTCTGGGAGTTGAAACGGATCGCCAACAGCTTCATAGAAACCTGGATTTGCACCTGTACGGTAGATCTTGTTGGTTGGTATTGAAAATAGACGTGATCCAGCTAAGGGAGCGCTTACCTCCCTTACATATGTACCAATATGCTTCGCCCGGTAAATTAGGAAGGTTCCTTTTTTAAATAGTGCATTGCTGCAACTTTATTGATGCAATTGATGGTACCATTTTTTACTTACCTGAAAGCTGAACTACCTTTCGCCACTAATTTTATATTAATCTCTTGATCACTCATAGTTTTGGAATCGAAAGTAAACGGGTGCGAAATTAACTGCGAAGCGAACTCCTTTATTGTGAGGTGAGCGCTGAACTGGTAGTTTTTTATTTATTTTTCGTTCATAGCCTGAACTAATATACGACAGCGACAGCCGATCCTGCACATCCATAAGCAATCCGAAACAATATTTTTCTTGCCGTCCACAGCGTCAACCTTTATCGCTATTAACTCCCAAACATTTGAAGAACAAGATGAACACACACCCGGTTTCGCTCATAGCCTGGACTAATATACGACAGACAGCGACATGTACAACGATAGTACCCCAAGCAAGTCGACCCCGCACATCCATAAGCAATCCGAAAAAATATATTTTTCTTGCCGTCCACGACGGCAACCTTTATCGCTATCAACATTGCGACATGTACACACAAGATCCCCGCAAGCAAGCCGCCCCGCGGATCAGCAAGCAACAGCCGTGCACAATGACCACTTCACTCAAACGACATGCACAACCAGGTGACTGGCGACTATGTGGCTTGGAAACTAGCATCCGCGACTGGAATATCTCCATATCAGTGCCACCGTCTGATTGGACATGCCGGATCTTTTAGTTGTCGGTTAGCGCAGTCGCACGGGGATTTGAGTATCCCCGTGTGAGTAGTGCCGGATTCTATGTGTAAACATCTCATCGCGTTATGAATCGACGCAAAACTGAAAATACTGTGCGTGAATATTACTATTTTGACTAAACTCCCATTGGGTGTGAACTACTCCGCCGCGATATCGTACCTTGTTGTGTAGCTAGTAAACTCGCGAGGCTTAACGCGCATAACGAAAACTACACGCAACTTAGTTATAAAGAATAGAATTAGGTTTTTTTTCCTTGTACTGAAAATTGTTATATTGTAAAGCCTTGATTCCATTGAGCGAATTTACTAGCTACAAGCTGGCGAATTTACAAGCTGCTAGTAAACTCGCCCAACAGCTGGATTTTTTTTTATTGTACAGAGCAGGATGAGCGGCAAAAAAACGATCGAGAGCAAATTAGGCTAGCGAACACGAAAACGGGGCGTGTCTTTGCTGAGAGTGTGTCTTGGTCTAGTTATAATACAAATGTCAACTCGAATTTCAAGAGGAAACTTAAATCCATAGTACATATACAATCGGACAAATTTCTTTTAGGATGCAAAATTATTTTGTATGTTCACTATTTCATATAATTAACAAAACGAATAATTTATTGACAGGAAATGAATTTTGAGTGCTTCCCAAACTGTGAACTGCCCGAAAACCTCGACAATTGCGCCGCCTGCATTTCAAAATCTAGGCTACTACTACCGAGTACAATTCTTGCACTAACCTTCTACCCAGAGCAGCTCAGATCAAGTTGTTAATGTAATTGTATGGTCTTAACCTGCTCTGCTCTGTATAGCTGTTAAAAAAACGCGCCTAACGTAATCATGTTCACTAGCTAACTAGCAAGTAGCTTAGATTGTGTGCAAAAAGTTGAAAGCCGGGTTACTTTACTCGCTACTCGCTGGCGTGCGTGTTATTGTTTTCAAAATGGCGACGGAAATGGTTCTAATACAACAGCTTATCTGATACAACATTCTGCTGATTGTCAGTCAGTCAGTGCAGGAGCCGTGGTGGTAGCGAATAGAATAAAATGTTCAAACGAAATGAAAAGAAGATATTGACGGACAATGTGTGTGTGTGTGACAAATGTGTTGTTCGTGTGTGACAAAAGTCATGTGTATTATGAGAAGACTTGAAAAATGTGGTGCATGGATCAATTTATTGAGTACGCGATAACACGAGTGACTGTTGCTAGTTGGCTACTGAGCGAGTTTACGATTGTGTGCGTAATCGCCACAACACAACGCTAGCTGACTCGCCGGCTACTTTTCTAGCAGGCGTGTAGCTACTAAACTCGCTCGATGAAATTAATCCTTAATGATATACATAGTTATTTACGACACTATGTGCCTTCTTTATCAGTGCTGAATCCTAATTCTTTATTATTAGGATTCAACACTGAAGGAGACACATGGTCTCCGAACCAATTTGCTTACAAATTTTTTTAGGAAAAATCTAATCCTTTCATTAAATTTAACCCAACTGTAAGAATAAACATGGACAATATTTTCAAGTTTGCTCTTGATATTTGATTTGAGATACACCATGAGCCACGGAAATACTAATTTTTTCGCTAAATTCGTGTTCTGTATCGTTTCTTTCCTGCTCATTTTTTCTTGTTTGTACTTGCTACAAAGAAACGCGGCTATTAAATATCACAGCATGTACTCTACACAGCAGACATAAAATGCAGATAAACAGACAATAGTGGCAATGCCTTTTTCAATCTCGACTACATTATGAGCTTTATTGTACGCCCCATTGTGTGATTGAATGGCATTGTCCTTTTTCGTTGAACAATATATCTTCACCTTCCCCACTGAGCTTGGACATTAGGTACACATGGTGTTCCAAGATGGACAGAATGGATCTAAAAGACGTTTGCGTAGAAGAGTCAAAAGCCGTGAAAGTAGCCAATGGATCGAATAACTTCAGATTCTATGTTAATTCGCCATCCAAACACAGAATACATCCAGTAGTAATAGGAAATCGAACCGTATTTAAAAAATGCGAATCATTTAGATAAAGGAAGTAAAAGACATCTTGAGACACCCAGTACCTGGGTTACTGTTCGCTAGTACCGGACTATTAGCGAATGGAAAGCCTAGCGTACGAATTTCTTCGGATATCGTTATGACATAAGTTGCGAGCAACGTTTTGATTAAGTTTTGGAAAAAATATGCAATCGGAAAATAAAATAAATTAAAACTCCTTCGATTGTTCTTGTCTTGTTAATTATTGACTTGAAACCTCAAGGGGTCTGGGCGCATCAACATCTCTTGCATAGCTGTGAACGTTTCGATAGCATATAAATTTCGGATGGTCCAGTTCCTAGCATGCACCTCCTATCCGAGTCGTCTTTTACCGACAAGCTTGGAATGCTGAGAGTTCTCATACTCGTAGTACCCAGAGGTAGTTTTTACTAACGCGAAAATTGAACCTCTGCTCTCGAGATGTAGCATCGTAGAGTAGCGACCAAGAGCTCACGGCTACTGAGCGCGTTCGATTGTTCTTAATAGTAAGTAGTAGTGATGTGTAGCACATGAACGATTCGTTCTCTATGAACGACTCAATAGAATTAGCGATAGGATCGGCACAATGACATAGGTGTGGTAGTAGTAGGCTCGCTCAATTCAAGAATGGCACATTGTGAAATAAATATCCAAACCTGTCTTTCGACGTAACATCGCTCCGAAACTCATTCAGAAATTTATTACACATATTAATTACATTCATTCAAATCGAAGTAGCAAACGATTTTGCACCTCTCCTATGGGCATTTGTTGTTCAGCATACTCTCCCTAAACTAAAATTAGATTAGCAAACAATTTGAAGTGTTTGACCGATCGAGTATTCAGTAAACGATGCTTCACCGCTGTACCCAAATAGAAGCAACTGGCGCGTTCTTTGAACTCCGATAAGGTTAATTCGGGTTAACAACACGCGCGATTACAGCGAAGCGTTAACCCGGAGAACTCTACGGGTAAATAAATTACCACCAGACAGAATGTCAACAAACGTCGCTTGCATCGCTAGATGGCGAATTTATTATGGAAAATTATAAATTTTCGTAGTTTAATTTGATTTTTGATATCAAGTTTATTAATAAACATGTCGTAGATATTTTAACGGATATTTTCCATATTTTTAATCATGCGAACACAAGAATTATGACAAAATAAATTGACACAAAGAGTCCATGGCAATTTGACACTTAGCAGAGTAGTTGCTGACCCGGAACTTTTTTTTATGATGCGCACATCCCAGGTTAAAAATATTGATAGGCGACGATAATCAACACCATAGGCCATAATATCTCTAAGTTTAAAAATCACGTAATATTTAGTAATAGTATTGTACCTATACAATACATTCATTTAAAGTTAGGCATTCTGACACTATCCATACAAAAAATACACCTACCTGCCTCATGCGAGGTGCGAGTACTACTTGCCTGTTGTTTTTCGTAGTGCGAATTGCAGTTATTTAATTTACAATTTTTGAAAGGGTTAAAATTGGTTGGGGGAGGTGATAATTATTAAAAAAAATTTGTTAGGGTTGTGGAGTAAAAATAACACTTTTATAAAATCGGTTAAATGTGTCTCTGTCCGTCTGTCCACAGAATATCTCAAGAACGGCTGAAGCTACACGCATGAAGTTCGGTGAGAATGTGTAGAAATGCTATAATTCGCTGGAGAAATCGATGTGTCGTAATAGGCCAACTTGTGGCCCCTCCACATAGAGGCGAAATGAAGGTCAAAATTTTTGTACCGTCTGGTATAGGCAAGCAGGGTGTCGTGAGAAAGGTAATGTTGAGTATACGAGTATTCCATTCTTGGTATTGGGTGCAATCGGGCGTCACAGAAAAAAGCGTAATGCGCTGCATAGAAATAGCGAATTCCTAAGCAGCACATAACAATTTTTTTTTTGTGACGCCCGAAGGGTATGCTGGCTCACCTGTCAAATGACAAGTTCAGTTTGGCATTTGTACACGCAATTTACCCTCTGGTAATTATGTGTTGTTCTTTTCGGCATTGTAAAAACTATGAAAACAATGTAGAACGCACAATTCAGTCGACTAGGAAATGCCATATTGTAAATTGACATGCCTGCATTCACAAATCGGTAGTGCTACTTGAGCGCTCGTATTTGTGTCCCAATTTTGCACTGAATTACAACAACAAAAATGGGCGCCCTCAGGTAGCGCTATAATTTGTGAATGCAGGCAATTCGTTCGAACTGTCAAATCTCCGCTAAGCCAAGACAGCGAACAAATTTTGTGCTGCCTAAAAGTGTTAGCACCTAGCTATTTGCGCTAAGTTTAGCAGTGGTTTAGCGCAACATTCGGAATACAAATCACGAGGCAGCACTTAAAGCTACCTAGCAACCGTGACCCCCGAATGCACCCATTTTCTTTAAATTTGAAGAAACGGGAACAGTGGAAGAAGAAAAAATATGAGATCGTAATATGTCTCAACCCCCTCGCATTTCGAGACCGTTACACTTAGAAATATGAAGAATTGGAGGAGGCTTGCTTCCGACTAGCATAAGAAACTTTAAATAATGGAATTTGGATATCTTTTCAAATAAGGTTAATAATAGTATATTTCTATAGTTACAATTAGCACACCACTGCATCCCTTAAACAAGGCAGAATACCTTTTCCATACTCCTCCACGTGGGCGCCCCTTGGTAACGGCAGTGTTTAAAACCGCTGACGGCCAAGTCTTAGCGATAAGATAGTTTGGGAAAAGGCTAAAAGATAGCTGTAGCCTGAATGACTGACAAACACCTAAACGTCTCAAGTTTAGTAGGATGGAGTGACTTGCGTAGTTGAACAAACCGGGGGCGGAGAAGGCCCTCCTTCAACAGATCGAAAAGTACAAACTGAGCATTACTGCAGTCCAGGAAACAAATTGATTTGGCAGCGAGATCAATGACAAGAAATCGCACACAATTTTTACAAGTGCCAAACCATCGGGCCGCAAGGAGTTTGGAGTAGCATTTATAGTAAACAATCACCTCAAGCCGCACATTACTGACTTCAAACCCATAAATGGACGGCTGTGCGCGATTCGCATTAAGACTCGATTCTTCAATCTCTGGCTCATCAATGTGCATGCCCCCACTGAAGTTAAAGAAGATGCAGTAAAAGACGAGTTCTACACGCGCCTTGAGACTCTCTTCGACTCACTTCCAACAAACGACGTCAAATTGCTGCTGGAAGACTTTAACACGAAACCGGAAATGAAAGTTGGCACCGGGGGACCACTGGAGAGGAGAACACAGTCTCCATGAAAAATGTAACGACAACAGCCAGCGACTTCGCCTGCAGTAGGAATCTAGTCGCAAGCTCTACATGTTTCCCGCATCAACGCATTCACAAGCAGATCTGGAAAACTCCAGACGCACATACCGTCCACCAAATTGACCACGTCCTCATTTGTAGGAGATGGGCGTCTAGTGTCATGGATGTCCGCTCCTATCGAGGAGCAAACTGCGACTCAGCTCATCACTTGGTGAAGACGTCCTACAAATGTAGAATTTCCGCAGTGCACCAATCGAGAATCAGCCCTCCCAAAATCTTTGCGGTTGATAAGCTTCTGAGTGATGCTACAGCGGTAGCGTATACTACCGCCCTTGAGGGAAGACTATCACCTATGCTACACAACATCAGCAACACAGGCGTCCATGGGTTCTGGGAAGAACTCAAGGGTACCACCAGGGATGTCGCAGAGAAGGTCTTGGGATATAAAGCCCGGCGAGCGCGAAATAACTGGTTTGACGAAGAATGCAAAACTCACTTGACGCGAAAAACGAGGCCTACAGACAATGGATTCAACGAGGAACCAGAGCCAGAAGAGAAAAATATGACGAGCTACGGCGAAAACCGAATAGAATAATTAGACGTAAGAAACGTAAATACTTTGACGAGCAGTTGCTGAGTATAAACGAAAACTTAGCTAATAGGAACACCAGACAAGCGTACAAACTAGTAAATTAAGAACTGCTATCAACCAAGGACAAGCGTTTGTAAGGACAAAGATGGAAACATCATTAGCGACACCGATGGTATTAACAAACGATGGGCCTCTTATTTTGAAGAGTTTCTGAACCTACCATATAACATCCCCTCACAAGAAGCTCTCAACGATATTGTTGATCTAGGCCCACCCATCATACAACCCCCGACAGTAGAGGAAGTTGATCTCGCGTTGCGGTCACTAAAACGAAATAAAGCGCCGCGCCGGGCGCTGACGAGATTCCAGTTGAACTGCTAAAATTCGATGGAACGGGTCTAGTTAATGCCATACATCAATTACTCCTGCGAGTATTGAAAAACGAGGAGATCCCAGATGATTAGCGTAGAAGCATCATCTGTCCAATTCACAAAAAGGGGGATAAACTGCGGTTACAGGGGTATATCACTAGTTTGAACGTCCTATAAAATTTTGACGAAAATTCTGGAAAATAGAATAAAACCGTACGCAGAACGAATCATTGGCGAATATCAAAGCGGTTTCAGACCTTGTCGCTCCACAACCGATCAGCTCTTCACAGTCAAACTATTGTAATACTCGAGAAGTGCTGGGAATACAACGTAAACGTATACCGAATCTTTGTCGACTTCAAGTAGGCATACGACAGTATCGATCGTGGAGTACTGTATAACATCATGCTGCAATTTGGTATACCGGCCAAATTAGTGCGACTGACTAAGATGACGATGACCAACTCCGTCTCACAACTCAGGATATATAATAGACTTACTGATCTATTTGAAACACGCACTGGTCTGAAACAGGGCGATGGACTGGCATCGCAAGACGCTACTCATCAAGTCGACACAATTAGCAGAGTACGCCGACGACATCAACATCATGTCCCGAAGACTGACCGATGCAGAAGAACTTCTGCATACGCTCGATACCGCTGCAAAAGAAGTTGGACTACGTATTAACGAGGGTAAAACTAAAATAATGATGCAATCGACGACAAGGACACCTGCACAACCGAGCATCAATGTGGGGGACCTCAACATCGAGTTCGTGAACAACTTCATTTACCTGGGTTGCAACTTGTCAAGGGACGCCAACGAAACTGACGAAATCAAGCGACGGATACAGTTAGCTAATAAGACTTTTTTCTCGGTTCTCCCTATAATGAAATCGAAACATGTGCACAGAAACACGAAGCTCCGCGTGTACAAAACCATTATACGACCAGTGCTATGCTATGGCTGCGAAGCATGGACCCTAACTTAAGCCTCCGGAAACATGCTGGACACATTTGAACGTAAGGTTCTACGACGGATTTTCGGGGCTGTTTGCGATCGAGATGGATGGCGCATTCGGTACAACCATGAGTTGTATGAACTGCACGATGAGCTGGAAGTTTCGGAAATCGTGAAAGTACAACGACTTCAATGGGCAGGGCATGCACAAAGAATGGACGATGATTGCACGCCAAAGAGAGTAATGAATGCAGAACAAGTCAACGGAGCGAGACCGCCTAGACGACCGAGATCTCGTTGGGAGAGCTCAGTATGTGTGGACGCCGCGCAGCTATTGGGCTTATAAAATTGGAGGACGCGGTCACGTGACCAAGATAATTGGAGGACAAGGCCCGATGTCGGTCAACACATCGGAGGTAAAAAAAGACTGACGGACAACGATAATCAGCACCAAACAAGTTTATACCAACTAAAAATTAACTGGGCCAGATGGAACAGTTGACGCGATATGCCCCACAAGGGGTTAGGGCAATTGAGTATAGGCAATAATCCTGGCATGTTTCGTAACAATCACGTAGTATTTAATAACAGTAAGAGCCCGCGCACACGGCAAAGTTTTTAGTTGGCAGAAAAACTAAATACACAGTTTAGTCAGATAAATAGATTGGTGGTTTACGAGACCCCGCACACAGCGATAACTAATAGATTAGTCTGCTGTGTGCGTGTGTTCTATTTTTCTGACTAAACTATTAAGTTTTTTTCTGCGAACTAAAAAGTCGGCCGTGTGCGCGGGCTCTTAACTCATCTAAATTTGGGCATTTTGACACTATCGATCAAAAAAATTCACCTACCGGCCTCATGTTAAGATGCGAGTGCTACATACTTGTATTGTTTATTGTTTTTCGTAGAGCGAACTGTAGTTGTATTTAATTAACCATGTCAGAAATGATTAATATTGTATTTAATGATTAATATTAATGGTTAATGATTAATAGGTAATGTAATGATAGGCCGGCCGCTGACTCTACTTTCTATAATTATTTCCCTAATTTATTGTTTTTTCTATTTTTTATGCAAGCTTGCAATTTGCAATGTGGTCTTAACATGAATGGTTAAGCATCTCGAAGAGTAGGACAGTTCATCTCCTATTGGCATGGGACATGATTAATTTTCTGCACAGAATCGCGTTGTGCTTGAGCCAGTCGAATGGGGCACCATGTACCATGTATGTGTATAAAATATGTCATACTAAGCTCTCATATACATACGAAGTGGATATGGCGAATAGATACAAGCTCAACTAAAATCCTCAATTTTTCACATAAAGTGATCCATCTTACTATGTCCTAACTTGATTTCAATAAGATTAAGGGATGTCAAGCTTTTTTCTTTGGGTGTATAATGTTCAATGTGGAAGGTAATAACTAGATTATATCTCTCTCTTATAAAACCTTTTGATTTGTGGTATCGAGAAGAATATTTCTTGTGATTGAGAACCGTCTTTATGTTGGTTGACTAATGACATTAACATTACTGTCGGAACTCTTCAAACTACATATCTACAATAAATCGTTTTGTGCTGGCGTGTGTTGTACAAAAAGAAACATTTTGAAAAACCTATCTGCTACGTACCCCAGCCGTTGATGACGCAATTGATGTGAATTTGTCGTTTACTAAATGACCGAAAAAAGGAGCAGTATGAGACGTCGACTTTTAAAATTTCGATTGCCAAAGTCGATATTTTTTTTTCAATGAACAATATTTTAAAATCTCGATTACAAAACATGTCGACTGATACAAATACCGGCAGAAAAAGATTTCCATAATCTCGACTAAACTCGACTAATTTAAAGTGAGTTCAATCGTGGGGTGTTCATCTCAAAAGCGACAAAGTCAATTGATTTTATTTCCCTGTTAAAAACAAATAAGGTCAATTGACACTATGTCGCTCCCGCTTTAGTAGCGCGGTCTCATTGAGTGAAATTTCCGCCTTAATAGGAACCAATTTGAAATTTATACTGGAGAACGAGCGTTCTAAGTCTATTTCCTGAGCGTTAGGATTCCTTACGAGCGTAGATTAGATGGAGGGCAGTTGGCCCAGAGAGCCAACAAGCACTGCGACCTGGAAGTCTATTGTGCTACACCCTGGGGTCTATGCAGATTAGTGATATAATTCTCGAGACCAATCATCCCAACAAATCTGCGCTGCTGTTCGAGTGTTAGTGAGGCAATCGTTTCCGCTTCAGGGAATGCATCGCCGAAGCACTTCAAGCGGCGGAGATGAAGTGCATCACAGTCACAGAGAATGTACTGGGAAGTCTCATCTTCGCTCTCACAGAGGCGACAGCTTGGGTCAGAGACAATTCCCATTCTATGCAGATGACCCCTCAGGGTAAAGTGACCCGTAAGGAGCCCACAAATAATTCTAACCCGGTTTCTCAGCAGTTCGTGGGTACGGTTGCGTGAGTGGCCAGCTATAAACAGCTTGGCCTGTCTAAGACCAAGGGTATTGTCCCAGTGCGCGATGGTTACTGAGTGTTCCCATTCCCTGATGTGCCGTCTTACACTACACAAGGGAATTCCACAGTATGGCTCCGAACCGACGAATGGGGTTGCAGATGCTCCCCTGGCCAACTCGTCCGCTGTTTCGTTTCCTGGGATACCGGCGTGTCCGGGGACCCAGTAAATGGTAACCTTATTTACGGAGCCTAATCTCTGCAAGGCTTCACGACCACTACGCACCACTTTCGACGAAACGGAGAAGTTACTTAGTGCTTTGATCGCCGCCTGGCTGTCAGTGAAGATTGCAATATTCCTGCCTTGGTATCCAGCTGCTAAGTATGTGTTCGCACAAGTCTCGATTGCGTGAACTTCCGCCTGAAATACCGTGGCGTACTTTCCCATTGGAATGGATATCTTGTGAGACGGACCTACGACGCCCGCCCCTGTACCATCTTCGGTTTTAGATCCATCTGTGTACCACGTAACAACGTTTGAGGGGAGAGTGTCGAGCTTCAGATTCCAATCCTCTCTGCTCCATATTTCGGTTGAGAATGGAAGTTTAAAGCAAAGCTCCCTAGCCAAATGGTCTGATGGCATACTAAGTACGTGGTCCTCATTTACCCAGTTGGTCTGCTCAGGGTTTAGTTTGAGGAAATTCTGGCAAGCCTTTAGTCTTGCTACTGCTATTTTTGCCTCCGCCTTTATGTGAATGTGAAGCGGCGGAAGGTCGAGTAGCGCTTCAAGAGCTACAGTCGGGCAGCTGCGGATAGCCCCCGTGGCTGTGAGAAATGCTAGCCTCTGAATCTTACCCAGTTTGGTTATGCCATCTTTGGTGGTTGATTTTTTCCACCAAACAACAGCTCCATATTCAACAATTGGTCTGACAATCGCCTTATAGATCCAAAGGATTATGCGAGGGCTTGTTCCCCAAGTCTTACCCGCAACTGCCTACAAACCCATAGGGCCTTAATGGCTTTGTCCGATATTGTCTGTAGGTGTTCCGACCAGAGTAATTTCCTGTCTAGAGTAACACCGAGGTATTTGGCGGAATCCGCCAGGAGCACTGGAGAGTTGTACATTGTAGGACATCTCATTTGTCTGGGATTTCTTTTCTTCGAAAAGGGGACAACAACTGCCTTAGCCGGATTGACTCGAAGGCCGTTCTCATTGCACCATTTTTGTACTGTGTTTAATGCCGATTGAAGAATTTCCGTTAGGACTTCTTCAAACTTTCCTCTAACAGTTATGACCAGGTCATCGGCATATCCCTGAGTTGAATATCCCATCTTGGTAAGCTTCCACAGTAAGCTGTCTACTACGATGCACCACAAGAGAGGAGATAGTACCCCTCCTTGCGGGCATCCTCGAGTGACGTTTGCTGTTAAAGTGCAGTCTCCTATCTCTGTGATGACCTTTCTGGATGATAGCATCCTTTTTATCCATAGTGCCGTCGTTTCATCCGCTCCCTTTGCTCTAAGCGCAGAGTCAATGGAAGAGAAAGATGTGTTGTCAAAAGCACCTTACGAGCGTAGTCCACACAAGAGACTGTAGCACTCGCGAACATTTATAGGTATGTTTATGCGACACTAAAGGTTCAAATACACAGAACGCGTTATAACGCGACGTTCATGGAACGCCCTTCAACGCGGCGTTCGGCGATATTAGCTACGTCACACACGCAGCGTTATCTGGGCGGGCGATCCAGTACTGTGGTTGAGTTTGTACAGCAATCATGAGTAGTTCTGATGAGGAGAACGCCGATACCGCGCGTTACTTTTGTAATTTTGTACAACCCGAAAAGTTGACGTCGCGTTCCGAAAGGTAACGCTGAGTAATAACGCCACGTGTCTGGCAGGGATGATGCAATGCAATACAACCGTACCGCCGTAGCGCAACGGTACAGGAACGCCGAACATCGCGTTGTAACGCGTTCTGTGTGTTTGAACCTTAAGGGCTGCGACCCCTGAAGCGCGGAGCGAGCGGAGCCCATACAAGAGACTGTTGATACAAAATAGTCTCTTGTGTGTGCGTATACTTGGAAGATTTAAGAGAGCCAAATCAAAATGTAACTGTATGTACAATAAATAAAAAAAAATTTTATACTCAAAGTTGGAGGGAAATAATAATAGTTGAAAATATAATTTTTTGATCCATTGCCGATATTTAAAAAATCGAGTTTTTGATAAGTCGAAATTTTCACCTGTCGAGATTATGATATAGTCGAGAAATTCGCAGTCGATATTTCGAAATCGAGATTTTAAAAGTCGACGTTTCGTACCCAACCCACCGAAAACCTGTTTCAATCGCTTCCTTTCAGACGATGCATGTTGCTGGGCACCCAGCTCCTGCCCATTTAACATAGCCGCATTTTGCGACTTAACGATAGTGACTGTGGCTTAGGCCGCGTTTAGAGGGCGCGGTTTCACAAGCGGTTTGAGCAGCGGATACCGCTGCGTGTAAAGGCATAGAGCGGCTGCCGCCGCGGATTACATATTTACACTTTATTCAAATACCGTCGCGGCGAGTCGAACGGTATCGACCTAAAAACCGCGGCGGCTCTCGTCGCGGTTGAAAATTACGTGCACCGCTGCTCCAACAGCTTGTGAAACCGGCAATTCTAAACGGGGCCCGCACCACAGGGAGGAAATGAGATATAGATAGTAAGTAAAATATTTTAGTAAGTGTTGATACACATGAACGTCCAAATGACGCCGGACGCCGCGTCACTTTTAATCGGACAGGAAGAAATACATTGCGGGCAATGGAGCAATGCACAAGGGATGCCGATAGCCAACAACGTCACTTTGCCGTCGCGATAGCTATCTGGGATGCCGGTGGTATCTGCTCCTATCTGAGGCAATTCACGCGTCAACGAACCAATTTTTATTAAGCCGGGCCACATACACTCGAACTAGGAGCACGAACATGGTTATACTGTGTGATTTGTGTGAAATTTCTTAAACTATTCGCTTGAGGATCACTTTTACTCCAGCGATGCTTTGAAATTTCCTCCGAATGATTCGAGATACTTTACATAAATTTCAAGTTCGACATTGTGAGGTTGACGCTGCGTCCTATCGCATCATGTGAATTGAAACGAAGAGGGAGCTTAAGTGACGCAGCGTCCAGCGTCATTTGGACACGCATGTGCAGCGATACATAACTGGGCGTTCATACTGCTTGCGATTCTATGCCGCGCCGTGCTATGGAACCGATCATCGTAGGAAAAGGGAAAGTCTCCAATTTGATATTAGCCCGGGAGCTAGCGATACTTTTCGTTGTTAAAGCTTGGTTTATCATTTTATTTTATTTGTCGTAATAACATAGCCTATCAACAAAATGAACTCATGCCACCTCAATAATGGAATCACGATTATCAGCAGAGTGTTTGCTTCTGCTGACGCCAGCTCCTGGCAAATGACTGGTAATATAAGTTTTCCCATTATCTTAAGTATTAAACTAATAGTAAAAAAAATCAGATTTCAACAGTAGTTTTTTTTACGTAATGTCGGCGCCAGGAGTAGATTGCCCTACCACAAAAGTGGCAGGAAGTAATTTTCAAGCTAGGTAAAACAGCTTTTGGGGCGACCGGTAGCGCAGTGTGTTGAGGGGCATCAGTCTCATGTTTGACTACCGGCGTTTCGGGTTCGAATCCCGTCCACGACGACGTTCGTGGCCATGGATGTGCAGGAGGCGCATGCTGGCAACTGCATTCTCTGAAACCAGTTTATGCCAACGAAACGTCAACTGGGCCACATGGAACAGTTAACGCACTATGCCCCACAAGGGGTTAAGGCAACTAAGTAAGTAAAACAGCTTTTAACATTTTTAATATTTACATATGGCGTGTTTTTTTGTACTGCGGTGCAGGTTAATTGGGGGCTATCCGGGTTAACTTACACACATTACACAAACAACATACCCTAGTTGTTTGTGTGATGTGTGTAAGTTAACCAGGATAGCCCCCAATTAACCCTCACCGCAGTACAAAAAAACACGCCTATAATTAACAATATGTTAGTGTTGTTCCGTTGGTTCGCCGGCAGGAGTTGATTTTATGTTAGTATATAGCTGTGTTTAGATTTAGCGAAACCACTTGTAAAATTGTTGCGCGAGGAAACTCACCCGTGGCCAGTCTGACAGTTTCGGGTGAGCAACACGTTCACACTACGCACAATTTTTCCTCAGCAAACATATTTTAACAAATCTGTTTGCGGTTTACTATCAAAATGTAGGTGGTCTTCGTTCCAGGACGAATGACTTTTATCCTGCAGTTTCACAAGAAGATTATCCTGCCACATGTTTAACAGAAACATGGCTTCATGCTGATATTTCAAATGAGGAGCTTTTTATAAGGAACTATCATGTTTATCGTCGCGATAGTTATGAACAGTGACAGTTGTCAGTGTTCGGACGCATCAACCAGCGCTCATGAAAATTAACTAAAATTATTAAATTAACCGCAGTAATTCAAATTGAAATTTTTACAGTGAACTCCGGTGTTTACGGATTATTCATTTTTACTATAATTTTCATGTTGAAAGTGAAAATCTGAAATTTGTGTGGTTTTTTACTTTGCGCGATTTTCTATCCTTGTTTATATTTTTCAATTCGTGTCTGTCAATTTGCAATTCGTGTGAATTCGATTGTGCACACAGATACGGTACAAATTGTATATCTACATTTAATTTGATGCTCTGTTTAAGAGCCCTCATAGCGTAGTGTTTCGTGCGTCCGCCTTGCAATCTTCGGACCCTGGTTCGAGGCTTACTTGCGACTTTAGCTTTTTTCGTTTTTTTACCGATTTTCTTTTTTTTTCTCTTATTGAAACATATTATTAAAAATCAATATGAAAAATTGCATTTGCTCGGAAATTTACAAAATTCAATTGGATGGGCTTTCCCAGGTAGTTGCGTCGTTGCAAAGCCAACTTAGTAAGATGAAATCCCTCATGAAACCGTCCGTTACATTCTGTAATAGCAATAATAATTTGGACAATTTAAATAAATCGAAGAAAAATGAGAACAAATCGAAGGAAAAAGTAAAAAGATCAAAAGTGACATCACCCGACAAAGTTCCATCTAAGAGGAGAGAAGTGGTAAGTGAATCAATTGTTGTTGCTTGCACAAAACCTTACACCTTCTAACGCTCGTCAATCACCCATTGATAAGCATGTAACAATGCGTAAAAAGAAGAATGATGTTAAAAAACCGTCCGCTGTTGGTTATGGCACTTCTGCCGCACTCAGGGTTGGTAAAAATCAAAGTGGGCGACACAAGAAAATTTATGATATCGATGATACCAATAATTCTCTTAAAAGTGTACCCAGTGTCAAAGATTTCCATATTTCAAAACTCCATACTTCTATGAAGGCAGATGATTAGAAGCATTATGTTGTAAAAAAAAACTAAATTGATCGGACTCACCTTGCATTTCAGTTTATCCCTTAGTTAAAAAAGATAGCGATATTTCGAAATTAACTTCGATTAGTTTTTCATTAAAAATTCTTCAGGAACATTCAAAGCAAGTGTTTTGTGCTAGTTTCTGGCCAAAAGGTATTAACATATCTGCTTTTAATTTTTCAAAAAACGCGAAACGCGAGAACAATGCTCAGCCGAAAACTTAAATTTATGTAACAAATTTATTTTCGGTTTACTATCAAAATGTAGGTGGTCTTCGTTCTAGAACGAATGACTTTTATCTTGCATCGTCGAGATCGTTATGAAAACTCAACTGGAAGAGGGGGTGGTGTTTTGATTGTTGTCAAGACAGTATTCCCAACTCATGAAGTTGAGCTATTCCATAACGATGTGGAACAAATACATATGTATGTGTGAGTATAAATATTTCTCGCAGTGAAACAGTTTATATTTTTAACAGCTATTTACCAGTCCTGAGTTCGACTGATATTTTTCAAAAACATGTAGAAAATATTTCCAAAATTTCTGCGTCATTTAAAGAGACACTGATAAATTGATTATTGTTGGGGATTTCAATCTTGGTAACATAAGTTGGTATTGGAATGATTGAGAAAAAAGATTTTTGCCACCTGATCTACGTCTCGAGTGCGAGTTTTTTCTAACAGATTGTCTTTCTGCCATGGATTTGATGTAAATTAATCATGTTGAAAACTCCATTGGTAGAATTTTAGATCTAATTTTTGTAAATACTAACTTAAATGCTTCCGTAAATAGAGTAGATAACCCACTTTTGCCGAATTTAGTACATCATTACGCTCTTCTTTTAGATTTTATGTTTTATGATTACATTCAGGAAGAGTTGATTGTCAGAAATTTTGAAAAAGCTAGATGCTGAT
This sequence comes from Chloromyia formosa, assembly GCA_964017055.1. Classification (NCBI taxonomy): domain Eukaryota; kingdom Metazoa; phylum Arthropoda; class Insecta; order Diptera; family Stratiomyidae; genus Chloromyia; species Chloromyia formosa. The sequence continues at coordinate 84,870,919 of OZ024813.1, read as the reverse complement.
TTGAATACTTACTTTTCTGATATCGACTGGACTTCTATTTTCTCAAATAAAAGTATTGTTGAGTCTTATGGTATTTTCAAATCAATATATTGATAAATATGTTCCTCTAAAATATTTTAACAAGAAACAAAGAAATCCTTGGGCTACCAAGGAGTTGGACCAACTTAAAAATTCAAAAAATAAAGCACATATATTATTTAAAAATTCAGTCTCTTGTTAACAAAGCAAACCTTTTTAGATTGAGGAAAGAGTATGAATTGTTAAATAAATATCTTTGTAAACAATATATTGCTCGAGTGGAGCAAAATATAAAGAATGATAGTACAGATTTTTGGAAATTTATAAACAGTTAACGCAAGAATACAGGCAATCCGAACAATTTAAAATTCAATGGTAATTCTTATAATGATTTTCAATCGGTATGTGATGGTTTATGATGGATTTCAATTCGGTTTATAATATGTCAGGTTCGGTTTCGCCGGAATTGAATAACAATGTCAATGGGAGATTTCCGATTGCTCAAATAGCTCATGAACGTTTTAGCAGTGCTCATCAGATTTCTGAAGATGACCTGCTACGTGCTATGACTGAGCTTGATATTAGTATTCAAGCCGGACCTGATTGCATTCCTAACATTTTCCTCCATGCAGTCATTATGTCGTCCTCTAACGAACATTTTTAATACGTCATTGTCTACAGGTGTTTTCCTTGATGAATGGAAGACATCTTTTATTAGTCCTGTTCATAAGAAGGGTCCAAAGCATCATATAGACAATTATAGGCCTATAGCTAAATTATCGGCTAACCCGAAGCTTTTTGAATTAATTGTTAAAGAAAAAATAGATGTTTTGATCAGCGAGTTGATATCGCCATGTCAACATGGCTTGCTTAAAGGTAGATAAACTACAACAAATTTAGTTTCCTTTTCTTTGTTGCTGAGCCTATGGAAGAGGACATGCAAGCTGATGTTGTGAATACCGACTTCTCGAAGGCTTTCGATAAAGTTGATCACAACATATCACTTCGCAAATTAGAAAACTTATTTTAGGTATACAGTCGACTTCTCTCAGCTGGGTGAGATCCTACTTAACTGAAGTTAAACGGCTGTACATCGCGCTCTATGATAAGATGTACATCGGGAGTACTACAAGGAAGTCATTTAGGGCCGATATTCTTTTTAGTTTTTGTAAATGATATCATACAAAATTTTGAATACGTCCGGGTATGGCAGTTCGCGGATGATATGAAAATTGCTATGAAAATTTGCGACGTAAGCGACTGGCTCAAAATGCAATGCGATTTAGAGAAATTGCAAAATTGTGTTGAATCCTTTCTATAATGTTCGAACGTATAGAAAGAATTCAACATAATTTCACTCGTTTTGCTATTTACCATTGGCTTGCGTTTTACGCCTGAGTATAGTACTCGTTGTGCCTTATTTGGTTTACAAACGTTAGCTTATAGAAGGACTTTCCTGAATGCGCTGTTTATAAGAGACTTGCTATGCTCTCACATTTTGTGTGAAGATATGTAATGATCCACCTGTAATGAACCATATTATGGTCTGGTAGTGCTGCTCCCACCGACAGATCGAAGCAGCACATGATGAGTAGTGATCTGTTGGTGGTACGAAACCAGAGGCGAGGGTCCTATTACACCCGGACCCAAATTCGACCGCGTGGGCGTCTGATCCGTCCACCAACCATTCCATCCTTATCGACTATTTTTTTATTCCACATTTTTACCTCCCTTGTTTATGTTGTCTTCCCCAGACCTATGAATTTTCGTTAATACGTAAAAGACAGGGGCAACGAGCGGCGAAAACCCCGCCCACATCTCCCGAACTGAGCTACAGCAAGCATAGGTCGCTGCTTAGCTCGTTGAGGGGCCTTTTTCTTCTCCAGATGGCACGCCCGACCTACACGGTCATTATGCTACCTAAGGCTCCGTCCCCACGGGCATCTTTGGATGCCCACCAAATCGTCCGTTACATATGGCGCCCAACGTGGAGCCCATTTCTGGAACAGAACAGGACTGAAAAGGACCTCATCGGGTTCCTTTTTGGTCCTTCCACCGTTATGTATCCCCACAAGCACATTAAGGCTACTTGCTCTAAGTCTTAGGACTTAGCTATCTTTACTTCACGTATTTTCCCTTTAAGTAGCTGTGCTTTCCTCTGTAGCACCCCAATCCATCCTATAGAGTAGTTTTTGCTTTTAGATTCAGTTTAACAAGGCAGACCCGGCTTTATGTTCGTCTTTTGTGGTTTAGCCACGTATTTAAGGCCTCCATAAATGCTTCGAATTGCCGGCATTTGACCGGACCGGACGAAGCGCGGATGAGCCCTGGATACCTTTTTGTTTGCCAGGATTGTCATTCTAAGTAACTTAAAGACAATTCTTTACACAATATTGCATTTTTCTATTATTCATGTGCTCAGCAGCTTACATAGTTTATGAGTGAATTACGGCAAGGAATGCAGTGTTGCGCCTCTGCTGGCCTCAGAATTCTTTGTAACCTTTGTTGATCATCTGAATAATTGGGAAATGCAGTTTTTTTCTCTTTGCTAATTTTTCCCCTCTACAATGGTTGGCCTACAGACAATGGATTCAACGAGGAACCAGAGCCAGAAGAGAAAAATATGACGAGCTACGGCGAATATCGAATAGAATAATTAGACGTAAGAAACGTAAATACTTTGACGAGCAGTTGCTGAACATAAACGAAAACTTAGCTAATAGGAACCCCAGACAAGCGTACAAACTAGTAAATACAATTAAGAACGGCTACCAATCCAGGACTAGCCTTTGTAAGCACAAGGATGGAAACATCATCAGCGACACCGATGGCATTAACAAACGATGGGCCTCTTATTTTGAAGAACTTCTCAACCCACCATCTAACATCCCCACACAAGAAGCTCTCGACGATACTGTTGATCTAGGCCCACCCATACAACCCCCGACAGTAGAGGAAGTTGATGGAAGTTGAATGGACGATGATCGCATGCCTAAGAGGGTAATGAATGCAGAACGAATCGACGGAGCGAGACTGCGAGGACGACCGAGATCTCGTTGGGAAAGCTCAGTAGGTGTGGACGCCGCGCAGCTACTGGGCTTCCAAAATTGGAGGACGCGGTCACGTGACCGAGATAATTGGAGGACAATGATCCAGGCGGCCAAGGCCCGACGTCGGGCTGTCGCGCCACGATGATGATGACAATGGTTGTCGGCTGACTCCGGTGCCCAGCTCGCTTTTGTTTTTGTTTTTTTTCTATATCTACGGATAGCAGCACACTTTGTCCTCAGTTTCTTCTTGGCAGGCCTCGAAGTAGAAGCTGCCCTGTAATGATCCACCTGTAATGAACCATATTATGGTCTGGTAGTGCTGCTCCCACCGGCAGATCGAAGCAGCACCTGATGAGTAGTGATCTGTTGGTGGTACGAAAGAAAGAAGAGGCGAGGGTCCCATTACACCCGGACCCAAGTTCGACTGCGTGGGCGTCTGATCCGTCCGCCAACCATTCCATCCTTATCGACTATTTTTTTTTATTCCCCATTTTTAGCTCCCTTATTTGTGTTGTCTTCTCCAGGCCTATGAATTTTTGTTAATACGTAAAGGACAGGGACAACGAGCGGCGAAAACCCGCAAGCATAGGCCGCCGCTTAGCTCGTTGAGGAGCCTTTTTCCTCGCCAGATGGCACGGCCCGACCTTCACGGTCATTATGCTACCTAAGGCTCCGTCCCCACGTTAATAAATTTGGTTGAAATCGGCCTACTATTTCATATACCTCTCATAGGAACAGTGAAATCGGAACAAGTTTTACTACTAATTTCAGACTGGCAAATGCACCAAAAGTCAAACGGAAGTATGATACCCTTCACGCGAAGCGTGAAGCGCATCATACCTTCGGCAAGCTAGCCGAAAGCTAGCTTGTTTTTTATTTGATTAATGGTGTTGCGCCGAAAGTCCCGCTAAAATTAATGTAAGAAGCAGTAAACACCAAAAACGAGAATTACAACACTGCACGTCAATATAACAAGAAACTATCCATTTTTCGGACGTTTTCATTGGCTATTGGCATGGGGCACTACAACACCCTCGTATTGTGGTCGCAATCCTCCACTTTACGAGTTCCTTTTGTACCCGAATGAAACTTTTAAAATTGAGTTTTATCATCTTCATTGAAGTCACAGATATATGGAAAGAAAATAAGAATTTCTCGTAAACATACGAGTACATAGCGGAGTCCGATGATGATAAACGGAATACAAATACAAATAGGCACAGGTAATATATTGTAGATAAGCTCCCTATACATATTGCTGATAGCGAAACTACATATTCACGAGAACGACGAGCGAGTATTACTCACGATGCATGTGCGCGAATGTGCAGTGGTCAACTGCGTTGAAGAACATGGCTAATAAGCACTTGTGATACGCGCTTTTACGCGAGTGGTACTCGCGGTCATGTTCGCATATGTGCAGCGGCACTATGACAGGGAGAACAATGTCCGAATTACATTCCTTTTTCATACACTATTATAAGAGCCAGATGTTAATAAAAACTATTACCTGTCAGAGCTTGTTCATTAAAAGTTAACTATTACTGAGCAAGTATTGTGCCTAGTTTGACAAAATATCGAAATGTGTTGGAGTGTTATATTTCTTTTGCATGAGTTTTTTTGTTTAGGTTTTTATATTGACAGGCTAAAAAAGTGTCATTATTGATTAGGGATTGAACCGTTGAGTGCTGTCAATCCAACTTTATAAAGAACAACAAACAAGAAGTGTCTATGATTTCAAATGAAAGCTTTTTGGGAATATGTTTGTGAACCTTTTTAAAGTTACGATTACTTCGCAAAGTTGACTTACACTCGAGAGTACAAATGAAATGAAAGAAATTCGAAAGTTAAATACGTAGTTGGGTACGTTCAGAAGGTTCAAACCTTCACTGTTGCGGAGTGGTTGTGTAACCGCTCAGTAATGCATTTTGAGCATTGAGAATAGCAACAACCATCAGCTGTGCAATTTTTGACAAATTGAATAGCTTACAGCTAATGATTCAGAAATATTGGTAACTCCCTAGAAGCCGACATTTATGGATGCTTCTTCCAATTGGGCCTCTTTCCGAACTTTCTGTTCACATTTAATGTGTGCTCGCAAAAGTCCGTATAAAGTTCAAAGCCGGGAACCAGAGACGGTGATTGTAAACAACCGGCACACTTATGCTCCGTCTCAAAGCCATCCACATAGGAAGCCCGAAACCAGTCAAATAATAATGTAGTAGGCCATGTTGGGTATGTGGGCTTGTAACCTGCGTACCTGAAATAAATTTACACTCGAAACATTAAACGAGCCTCGGATACCACGGACTGATTCACCGGCAACGACTTTTGGCTACAAACAACGGACCACGATCGGTTTTTGGAACGTTCGAACGATGTGGTGCGAGTGCAATAGTGCGAGGCTCACTGAAGTCGAACGGGAAATGACCGCATATAACATATAATAACAAGCGAAACAAGATGGCCTGGATCGGGAACGACTTTATCACCAAGCTCCCAAACAGTACTGCTCTACTGTGGAAATGAAGACGATACGTCACCTCGAATGGCAGGCGTCGGAATCCTGTTGACTAGGGAGGCACGCCGATCTCTAATTGACTGGAAGCCAATCTCCGACCGTATCATTACAGCCAGATTTAAATCCAGGGTAAGAAACCTCACAATAATTCAGTGCTACGCCCCGACTGAACCAGCAGCGGAGCAATCAGCTAAAGACGCATTCTATCACCGACTCGGCGAGACCTTCGACAAGGCTCGCAAAGGTGACATAAAGATTATTATGGGGGATCTCAATGCCAAAGTCGGGTCTGACAATCTAGGTTTGGAACACCTAATGGGCAATCATGGTCTAGGCAACAGAAACCAAAATGGCGAGATGTTCGTGGAGTTTTGCCACTACCGTCAGCTCGTCATCGGCGGTACTTTGTTCAAGCACAAACGATGCCATTTAACCTGGATTTCTCCGGATGGCAGAACAGAGAACCAGATTGACCATATAGCCATTTCCAAGACATGGAGGAACTGTCTCTTAGACGTCAGGGCGAAGCGGGGTGCTGATATTGGCAGCGATCACCAACTTGTTGTCGCAAAAGTAGGCTTACGAACGGCAGCGATCCATCGCCCTCAAAATGCAAGAATCTTGCCACGTTTTAATGTGCAAAAGCTTAAAGATCCATCTATAAGACGTGCTTATTCCACCGCCTTGCACGAAAGAGCTAATGCACCACCATCTTATGAGACTCCTACAATTGATGATAGATGGAACGTCGCTAAGGACTCATTTATTTCGTCTGGTGAAACTTTTGCGGGCAGATTGGAGCGCGGTAGAAGGCCATTCATTAGTGATTCTACACGGTCTCTAATCACGGCACGCAAGAGAATTAAAGAACAAATCAACTCAGCCAATGACGACGCAGTCGAAGACCAACTTAGAGCTGAATACCGTTCTCTTCAGAAAGGCGTGCAAAGAAGCGTAAGACGGGACAAACGAAACAACATCAATGCATTAGCGGAGAAGGCAGAGGAAGCGGCTTACCGTGGTGACAGTGGAACTTTTTACAAAATTATCAAGCCATTAACTGGCAAATCTTTTACAGCTGAACATCCCGTGAAAGATAAGGACGGGTCTCTACTTGTCACTGATGAAGACCAACTGCGACGGTGGAGAGAGCACTTCATTGAGGTCCTCAACAACACCTTTGGACGTTCGAACTCATCTTCACTAGAAGTAGAAAATATTCCGCAAATAGCCAGAGTTGATACCAATCCACCATCTAAATAGGAATTATTTTAACTGTGGCTATTAAATCGATGGAAGCGGGTAAAGCCCCGGGGATAGATGGAATTCCAGTGGAATTCTTTAAGGCGGATATCAACGCTACTGCGGGTACTCTTCTCCCCCTTATCCAAGAGTGTTGGGAAACCGAAACTCTCCCTAAAGAATGGAAGAAGGGCGTCATTATTAAGATCCCGAAGAAAGGTAATCTGAAGGATTGTAATAATTGGCGTGGAATTTGCCTCCTCCCCGCAGTATCCATACTGATGGCAAAAATAGTCTTAAACCGGATCAAGCAAACAGTTGACCGCACACTGAACGATGAACAGGCTGGTTTTCGCGAGGGCTTTTCATGTAGCGACCACATCAACACCCTCCGAATTATTATTGAACAATCCGCAGAGTGGAGATCCCTATTACATCTCATGTTCATCGATTTCGAGAAGGCGTTTGACAGCGTTGACCGGGAATACATCTGGAAGGCTTGACATAGGAGAGGTATACCAGATAAAATCATATCCATCATCAAGGAGTCCTATAGCGGAGCCCAATGTCACGTCTTACACAAGGGTAAGCTTTCAGATCCCTTCGAGGTACATACATAGCGGAGTGAGACAAGGCTGCATTTTGTCACCTATATTGTTTTTGATTGCCATTAACGACGTACTCTGCAGTGCAGTTCGTGAACACCAGAGCAAAGGTATCAGATGGAACCTGTTTGAATACCTTCAACACCTGGATTACGCTGATGATATTTGTCTTCTCTCAAATATATCGGATCATCTAGTTCAAATGACGGATGCCCTGCACCGCGAAAGTGGTAATACGGGGCTTAAAATCAATGCTGCCAAAACTAAGTACTTGACGGTTGAAAAAGTGGACAATTTTTGCTACCTCGGAAGCGTAGTTACAGCAGATGGTGGAGCGGATGCTGATGTACAGTCTCGCATCAATAAGGCTCGGGCAGCTTTTTTCAGTTTAACTCCATTTATATCACATCCGTGAAGGGTATAAACATGGATTGTACTCGACGTTTACCTTTCTCATGACATCCCACTTGTCTATATCAGACGATAAAAAAAAAATGTTGACCTTCATTTCCCCTCTATGGGACATTCTCCATTCTCCAGCGAATTATAACATTTCTTCACTTTCTCATCAAATTTTATGTGTGTAGCTTTAGCTGTTCATAAGATGTTCTATGAACAGACGGACACTTGACCGATTTTATAAAGGTTTTGTTTTGACTGCAAAACAGTTTAAAAACAGATTATAGTTTAAAAAAAAAACCCTTAACGCTTCGTGTGAAAGGTATCATACCTTCGTTGTGACTTATGGTGCATTTGCCACTTCGAAAATACATAGTAGCAAAACTTGTTCCGATTTCATTGTTCCTATGAGAGGTACATGAAATAGTGGGCCGATTTCAACCAAATTTCGGAAAGTGATTTAACAGTCAAAATGATTGAATAATATAAAATTTGGTAAAGATATCTTGAGAAATAAAAAAGTTTTTCTAACAAAAACTTGCTTTTGGAACGGTCGTTCCTATGACAGCTACGAGTATACAATAGAGTAGTTCGATTTCAACCAAATTCAGGCGTGTGATTTGACTAAAGATACTATTGATTGGTGTGAAATTTGGAAATGATATCTTTAGAGATAAAAAAGTTTTTCTCACAAAGACGAATTTCGGGACCAGTCATTCCTATGGCAACTATATGACGTAGTGGTCCGATTCTTTTAGTTTCCACATATTTACAGCGTACAATAGAAAGAAGTTTTTTACAAAATTTCAGCTCGATTAATCGACTCGTCTTATCATACTGACCAAGAATATATATAGTTTATATGGTCGGAGATGCTTCCTTCTATGCCTTGCAAACTTTATTTATGACAAAGTTAATATACCCTATCGCATCCGTGAAGGGTATAAAAATATTCATTAAAAACCGATTAGTGGTTAAAAAAAACCGAATGACTAAAACCGGTGAGAAAATCGAGCATTTTGGAACAGAATGGTGGCAATGTATTTCACACTAAAATGTTGTTGCCAAAGCACTAATCTTTTGGCGCGCATCCTTGAGTAAATGTGCCTTTGACATGACTTTGAGTTGCCTTGAGGACATTCTGTCCTTTCGGTTATTGTTGTTGTTGTAGCAATGGTCCGAATTCGGTGTGTTTGTTGGTTACATGCCTATGGATTCGTCTTCATCCCCGGTGTTGAGTGATAGAAAGTTAGCTGCTTCTATTGGGTTCTCCCACAGCGATCTAGAAGTCAGGTGCGTGGGTGCAGCTGGGCAGTTAAAGATGTGGTTTACGTCGTGAGGGGCTCCAGTACATGCAGGACAGATGTTTGGGACGTCCTGGTCGATGCAGGATAGGTAGGAGTTCAGTCGTGAACACCAGCCTGACCGAAGTTGGGCGAGTGTTGTTCTCGTAGCTCTCGGAAGTCTTTCCTCTTCTGGAGATATCATTGGTGGTATGGACGAGAGAACTGGATTCGAACCTAAACCTGCGATTGACTGATGAACCTCCTCCCGATGTATCGCTGCGTTTCCACTATCAAAGGGTACCCTTTTGTACCTCCGGACATCCCTTTCTAGGTCCCTCAAGTCGCGCCTGACATGTCTGGGCGGCGGCGTCTTGTCCATGAGGTTGGAGTTTGGATGATCACTTCGGTAGCAACCCACCAGGTATTGCTTGGCAAGAAGATGGCTGTGGTCCCTTAAAGGCATCATCCTGGTTTCCTAATGCAGATGGTCCTGGGGTGACAGCAGGAGACAGCCAGTAACAGTACGGAGAGCGGCGTTTTGGCACATTTGAATCTTTTTCCACTGTGTATCATAGAGATTCTGCGACCACACAGGAGCCGCATAGTTGGCCACTGATCTTCCGACTGCTTTATATGTGACCAGTAGAGTTTCCTTATCCTTGTCCCAGGTACTACTGGCCAGGGCTTTGAGGATTTTACTCCTACTACGCATCCTGTCGCATACGGTTGAGGCATGGGGTGGTGATGTGACCATGCTGTCCAGCGTGACTCCTAGGATCGAGATTTCAAGCTGCATCTTGACCTCCTTCGTCCAGGTGGTAAATAGGGTTGCCGAGGATTTAGGCGCTGAGACGGTAAGGTTCTTGCTTATGAAGAACGAGTTCAGTTCTTCAAGATAACCGTTGATGTTTTCGAACATATCCGCTATGTCGTTCCCTGTTGCCAGAATGGAGCAGTCGTCAGCGTAGAAGATGATGTCGATCCCTTCAGGTGGTGTTGGGACTCTTGATAGATATAAATTAAACAAGGTAGGAGATAGAACTCCTCCTTGAGGTATACCTTGTTTAATCTTCCTAAGCTTTGATTTGCTGCTCCTGAATTCTGTATAGGGTTGCCTGCCAGCGAGATAATTGGCAATCCATTTCACTATTTGCGTCGGAAGCGATGAACAGTTGATGTCAGAGAAAAGCGCTGAATGGCTGACAGTGTCGAAGGCCTTCGACAGGTCAAGCGCCACCAGTATTGTTCTCTGACATGGACGAGCTTAGTTGAGACCATTATGGATGCGGGATGTAATGGCATCCAAAGCCGTGATCGTACTGTGCATGCTTCGGAAGCCATGTTGGTGATCTGCGAGCTGGATGTGGGCCGTAAGAACAGGGTCCTTCAAGCGTTTTGGCTGGTGACAGTAGAGTTATTGGACGATAGGATTCGCCGAGTGTCGCTTTCTTCCCAGGTTTCAATATTGGGATGACTCTCCCTTTTTTCCAGATTTCCGGAACGATCAGCGAGGAGACGGATAGATTATAAGTAGCCGTGAGATAGTTGATGGCTGGCAGATCGAGGTGTTTGAGCATAGTCATTGAAATGCCACCTGATCCCAATGCTTTCGAGTTGTTCGCCTTCCTTATAACTGCAACTATTTCGTCTGTGGTGAAAACAGGTATGCTGTCTGTGGTTCGGTTATGAATCCTCCTACGAATTTTGCGCTTAAGTCTGTCTGTTGCGGGGTGTTCAATAAATTGGTTATTGAAACGACTTGCGCAGTGGGTAGGGTCACTTGTTGAATTTTCACCGAACTGAATGGCGACGTTTCCTTTCTGTTTTGGTGGATTGGAAAGGGCATGGACTGTCGACCATAACATGCTCAACCCTGTGGTTAGATTGCAGTTGTTCAGATGGGTGCTCCATTTTGACCTCCTGTGTTCGGCTACTTGCCTTTGGATCTCGCAGTTCATCTCGTGAATTCTGGGGTCGTCCGGGTTTACGCTCCTGATGCTGTCTCTCTCGTCTGCCAGTCTAGCGGCAGTGGTTGGAAAGTTGGGCCGAATTTTCGGAATCCGTCCTGCAGGAATAAACTTCGCATCCGCTTTGTTCCGGACTTTCCTTATGTTGGACTCGGCTGTACGAACGTCGGTCGGCGTTGGCAGAGCGAAGAATTCAGCGTTGGTATAGGAGGTGACACCGTTCCAATCAGCCCTATTGTGGTTGACAAACGTGCGGTGTTCGGCAGATATGATGTTTGTCGGTTTGTCAAGCCTTATCACAATTGGTAGGTGGTCTGAAGATAGTGTTAGGACCGGCTCCCATTGTGTTTCGTTTATGAGGCTAGCACTAGTAATCGTGATGTCTGGAGAACTGGACTATGTACCGGCGATGCGAGTGGGGATGTCGTCATTTAGGGTACAGAAATCGGAGGCATCAAGCTGTTCAGCTATTGAGATTCCTCTGGCGTCGTTGTTGAGGTTAGAGTGCCAGAGCTCATGGTGAGCATTAACACTCGCATACATCCCATCTCAATACCACGTCGTTACATATATGAGTACCCGGGTACTCAGATAGACTTTGTATGGAAATTTCGTAGAATTTGGTGTTGACAAGGGGCAAATCAAGTGGATTTGTAATAAAAACAGATATAAAACCGTTCAAGCTTCGCGTGTTACCTGTTATCATACCCTCATTTTGATTTACGGTGCATTTGCCACTTTGAAATTAGTAGTAAAATTTGTTCGAATTTCACAGTTCCTATGAGAGGCATATACACTAGTGGGCCGATTTCAACCAAATTTTAGAATGTGGTTTGGCGGTAAATATAATTGAATGGTATGAAATTTGGTAAAGATATGTTTAGAAAGAAAAAAGTTTTTCTAACAAAAACTTGTTTTTTGAACGGTCGCTCCTATGGCAGCTATATGACTCGTAGTGATCCGATCCCGTTGGTTCCGACATATATACTGCGTGCTTATATTTATACTTCTTGCAAAATTTCGTCTGAACTACCGAGGAATTCGCCAGAATCGCCGGAATCGACAAGACTTCTTATGTATTCGTGGCGTTCTTCGTCCATCATACGTTGCCAACGAGCGTGGCTAATATTATCCATTTCCAATTCTTTAGTCTTACACTCTCAATGATCAAGTCGAAATTGAATGGAAACCCTCAAATTCAACAAATTTATACGACGGGATTTTACCTAATCCTGACACAGGATACGTAAGTATCACCATACACTGTCGAACTCGAACACGAACCTAGTACAAGTGGACCGGTTTTCTTTACATCTATGTGAAGTGTGTATGTGTCAGAGGACATTTGTACCAGGTTCGTGTTCGAGTTCGACAGTGTATGGTGACACTTAGAGTCATAAACCTATCGTTTGAAGTATTCACTTTTTTATTGCAACTGCCAAACTTATCAATGAATAATTTTTCTGGGTAAAACCCCATATAATATGAAGGTGAGTACCCGGGTACTCATAAATGTATCCAAGGGGTAATCAACAAAAAATGAAAAAAAAAATGTATAAACAAAAATGCAAAATTGCTTGTGGATATGTTTTTACAGGTAAAACATAAGCGATAGCTCATTAGGAAGATGGGGACAATAAAAATTACAATAAGTGAAAAAAACAAGCTTTTTATAGCTCATGAGCACCCGGGTACTCAAATATGTATGCGAGTGTTAAAGTCACCGAGCGAGCAGGAGGCGATGTTGACCGGTAGCGGTAAGGAGATGGTTGATATTTGCATGGTATCCTAAGGGACAACTGGATACCGGTGGGATGTAAATATTGTAAATTTCGATTTTATGGCGATGGCCTGCACTTCCATGGTGTTGTCATTACTAATATGTAATATCGATTCCCCGGTATTGCACGGAATGGTGAATAATGAAGGCAAGCCCTCCTCCAGCGTTGGTCAACCTGTCTTTCCTGACAATAGCATAGTTGCCACGTGTTGAGGGACGAGTTGGAGTGCAGTTTCGTCTATTGTATGGCTCCAACTTGGATGCGATGTCTGTCCATAAATGATGCGAGTTTGGCGATCTTGTTCTGCAGCCCATTGCAGTTGAGTTGGACAAGTGAGAGCGTATTGAAGATGGCAGTCGGTGGTGCAGGCGTAAGATTAAGTTGAGAAATCCTTTGGGAACTGTTAGCAGGAGTTAACGGGGATGGCTGTAAACCTGTCTGAGAGCTCGATGGTGTTGGATGTTGGGGCGTGTTAGACGAGATTGCTACTAGTTGTCCTCTGTTCCTACACTGACTGGCAGTAAAGGAGGAATTCCAGTACCTGTGATGGTTGAGTCCAGAGCAGTATCTTAGGTGGCACCATTGATTGCAGCAATTGCATCTCACCGTAGTCGCGTTTGGGTGCAGCACTCTGTCGCATACGCAGCAGATCAACGGTCCTGGGTTTCTCTCAATGCCGGCGCGGAGAAGTAGCACTGAGAGCAGTTGCGCCGAGATGTTTTACTCCCAGTGAACATAAAAAAAGACGATACGAGGCATGTAACAAACAAACACACTTTCCTTCTTGCATTGAAGAGTTTTGGCAGCTCTTGGCCGTTGTCAAACGGGTCGCTACGGTGCGTAGAACCGGCTGCCGGAGGAACGCTGTCCTTTCGGTCCCTTATGTCAGTTAAGTCCTTTATATTCTGCATGTCCCTTACGTCCAAACGATTGGAATCATCAACCCGATCCAGAAATAACCGACACTTGCCAGGTTCGGTTTCTGTTTCAATTCATACCAAAGGAATCCAAATGCCATCAATACTAGCCGAGTGTGATCGCCCCATCACCCCCCGTAATATGATACCCATCTTGCGTAGCCTATTAGCTTACTACTTTACACATTGCCAAAAATGTCCTGTTTTTCAAACCAAAGGATCCAAAATGACGTCAACGGTAGCTAAGTGCATTCGCCTCACGACTCCCTGGTGTAACAGGTGCGAGTACTACCCAGCAAGACATTTGCCTCCGATTCCAGTGGAATCGAAAAGTCTTCGAACCTACAGCGCAGCGGTTCCATTCATCGGTTTGTCTCCGAAGCTGGAAAAATTCAAATGTTTTCAATTATGTATCGAGTTAGCCTGAAATTTGAATTCATTTGAAAGTATCTGGCATTTAGCGACGCATGTTGTCATATATGAAATATGGAATACGGAATTTGTTCTTTTTTCTGTAAGCCTTGAATACAATCCGCCGTTAAATTAAAAGTGCCGTGAAATCAATACGAAAAGAAATTTCACGATACTTTTAATTTCTGGACGAATTGTATTTATCAGGCTGAAATAGATTCAACCCATTTGTACAGTCATCGATCCGAATTCGATCTCAGTGTCGATTCCTCGTTGGCTACAGTCATCGGTCCTGAATCGATTCCAGTCATCGATCCGGATTCGATTCCACGTTGACTACAGTCATCTATCACAATTCGACCCCAGTATCGGTTCAATGTTGACTCCAGTCATCGATTCTCCATCGACTACCGTTATCGATTTTGGATCGCAAAAGCGGCCATGCCCATACAAATGTCTCCGACGTGTCCTCGATAAAGTCATCGATTCCTTAGTAGACAGTCTTCGATCCAGGATCGATCAAGTGTCGATTCTTGTCCGATTGGGTACATACATACTTGCATATTGTTTTTCGTAAAGCGAATTTTATAGTTTAACTATTTTGAAAGGGTAAAGATTGGCGAGAGGAAGGGGGGTAGGCTGGTCGCTGACTTTACTTTCTATAATTATACATACATATCTATCTACAGTATACCTTCCTGTCTTAACATTACTTTGAGAGGTGAGAGATGGAGCGTTTTTTATGAATTGGCATGTAAGATAATATAGTAGTCATGACATGATCCGCTAATTTTACGGATCAGGTGCACCTGATCCGGTAAAAAATCGGACCTAGGACCGAAAACCTAGGTCAGCGGATCTTTCTATGTTCTGAAATGAATTGATCTGATTTATATGTGGTATCACTTTCACATGCAATATGATCGATATTTACGCTATAAAGAAAAATAGAAAATCATTATTTAAGGTACGATTTGCTAGGCTGCGACTGGGCGATTTGCGATTGCGACTCGCGACAAATCGATTCATTATTCAATGATGATCGCGTGGACCCATTTTGGTAGGCGGGCTTGGCGTTTGTGATTGTGACTGGGCAATGTAGTGTAATGGCTACATGGTGATTGCGATTCTATGGCAGTGAAATGTTCTGTATTTGCACGAGGATGATGGAGGATGGTACAATGGTGTTGAAAATCTATCTTTTTGTGGAAAAGTATCTTTTCTTGGAAACTGTCTTGTTTTGGGAAAATATCTTTGTTTTTCGCAATGCGTTTGCCATTAGTATGGATGTGAAATGAAGGATTTTTGAATGAAAATAGTACTCGTATGTTGCGCAGGATGTGGCTACGCTTTCAAGTATGTTTATATGAACGTGAGGCGAATTAATGGAAACAGACGAATGTACTGTAGATGGCAGTTCGAGTCCTTCGGCGGCAAAATGGACATTCGAAAAAGGATATGATAACCATATTGCCTAGATTTGCCAGACCACAACACTTAAAACACCTTTAAAAGTACCCCCAAGCATATCGCTCATCATCCCGATTCATACGACACCCATATTGCCCATAATTCGCTTTACTACAAAAATACCCTTATTCGAATATCCTTGTCGCCACAGAAGGACTCCAAATGCCACTTACAGTACTCCCGGGCATTCGCCTCTTCGCCTCGATTCATGTGACACCCATATTGTCCAGTTTTCACCTGACTGCCAAGAATATCCTTTTCCCCACCGAAGGACTCGAAATGCCATCTATACTATTCCTGGACATTCGCCTTTTCACCCCGATTCATATGACACCCATATTGCCCATATTTCGCTTCACTGTCAAAAATATCCTTTTTAAAATATCCTTGTCGCCATCTACAGTACTCTAGTGCATTGGTTTCATCACCTCGATTCCGGAGAGCCCCATATTGCCTAGGTTCCACTGTCATATCCAAGAAGGTTCGTTTTTCCTTACCAAAGGACTTAAACTGCGTTTCCCTTCCTTCATCCATCTTGTCCATCCCACCACTCCACTGTCCAAACCTCCCCACTCCACTCCTCCATTAAAATTCCCACATGGATATGAAATCTTCTATTTTTCTATTCTTTCAAAACCTATGTTCCTGTAAAACCGACACTCAGATCCCAGACCCTGGAAATCTGTTCTTTTCTTTCCAAACCTTTATGTTTCTGTTATCTACCTATCCGTAGTCTTCTACCCGTATCTTCAGACCTATCCAGACCAGACCTATTCAGCCTTGCGGAAATTCTCATACCTGTGGACTATCTGGATCAGTGGAACTTTGCGGATTAGCGAATCATTGGAACTATTCGGATCAGCAGATCGGTGGAACTATTCGGATCAGCGGACCTACTCGAATCATTGGAACTATTCGGATCAGCAGACCTACTCGGATCACTGGAATTATTCGGTTCAGCGGACCTACCCGGATCAGTGGAACTATTCGGATCAGTGGACCTACTCTGATCAAAAGAACTATTTGGATCAGCGGACTTACCCGGATCTAGATGTTTAATAAATCGGACCTACTAGACCTAGGTCTGGGTGTGCGACCTAGGTTCAACAGAGTAGATCGGATTTTGAACAACCATGACTATAATATATCATGGGTAAGACATTTTAACAATCGCATACATCCCCATCTCAATACAAGGTCGTTACATGTGTGAGTATCCGGGTACTCAGATAGACTTTATATGGAAATTTTGTAGAAATTGGTGTTGACAAGTGGTAAATCAAGTGGATTTGGAATAACACTGTGGTCAATGAATAGTGCTTTATTGATTTTTTGATGAAAATTTAGTATTAACATACTAATAATATTCTTAAAGATAAAAAAAAATCAGTCGCCACACTGTATGTTGCTCGATGAACAATTTTTCTGGGTAAAACCCAATATAATACGAATGTTAGTACCCGGGTACTCATAAATGTATCCAGGGGGTAATCAACAAAAAGTGAAAAAAAGGTATAAACAAAAATGTAAAATCACTTGTGGATGTTTTTCCAGCTAAAACATAATAGCGATAGCTTATCAAGAAGATGGGAACAATAAAAATTACAATAAATGAAAAAACTAGCTTTTTATAGCTCATGAGTACCCGGGTACTCAAGTATGTATGCGAGTGTTAATTATGGTGTATTACATACCAAAATAAGCGCTTACTACAAAACCCTCGGATTGCAGGCGAAACCCTCTACATTCGGGTTTCATTTATTGTTCATTGTCGCTTCACACTCAACCACTTTACTTCACTATTAAATTTACATAATGGAAAGGTCAGCATACAACCTTATACATGGACATTATTTCCTGACAATTTCAGCCCAATATCGCATTTTGCAATGATTAAAATTTAATGAGTAGATTGATTTAATTAACTCCAATACAAAAGACTTACTTAAAGTCCATGAGATAACAATCTAGTATATTTAGACATAAGCGTAAACTGTACGACTCACGGTGAGGGCTTTGCCTTGAATTTTGTTTGGGAAGTTTTGTTTTTATGAGATCTTATCAGATGTTTTTCTCAAACATTAATAAAAAACTGAAACCGGAATATAGAGAGCTACGCCCGCAATCCGAGGGTTTTGTAGCAAGCGCTTATTTTGGTATGTAAATATTGGCTCCCTGCTCTTCTTGATACCACTCAGATGGATAAAAACACCCTAATTAAAATGTCTTACCCATGATATACATATGTATATGTAATAGTATCTTACATGCCAATTCATAAAAAAAGATTCCATCTGTCACCTCTCAAAGTAACAGTTTTAATACGAAAAGCTGTATTGTAGATACTGTAGATAGATATGTATGTATGATACATATATGAGATAAACTGTCCTATACGTTTACGTTGTATTCCCAGCACCTCTGGAGTATCAGTTTGACTGAGAAGAGCTGATCGGTTGTGGAGCGACCAGGTCTGAAACCGCTTTGATATTCGCCAATGACTCGTTCTGCGTACGGTTTTATTCTATTTTCCAGAATTTTCGTCAAAATTTTATAGGACGTACAAACTAGTGAGATGCCCCTGTAATTCTCACACCGCAGTTTATCTCCCTTTTTATGAATTGGACAGATGATGCTTCTGCGCCAATCGTCTGGGATCTCCTCGTTCTCCCATACTCGCAGGAGTAATTGATGTATGGCATCAACTAGACTCGTTCCACCGAATTTTAGCAGTTCAGCTGGAATCTCGTCAGCGCCCGGCGCTTTATTTCGTTTTAGTGACCGCAACGCGAGATCAACTTCCTCTACTGTCGGGGGTTGAATGGGTGGACCTAGATCAACAATATCGTCGAGAGCTTCCTGTGTGGGGATGTTAGATGGTCGGTTTAGAAGCTCTTCAAAATAAGTGGCCCATCGTTTGTTAATACCATCGGTGTCGCTGATGATGTTTCCATCCTTGTCCTTACAAAGGCTAGTCCTGGGTTGGTAGCCGTTCTTAATTGTATTTACTAGTTTGTACGCTTGTCTGGTGTTCCTATTAGCTAAGCGTTTATGTTCAGCAACTGCTCGTCAAAGTATTTACGTTTCTTATGTCTAATTATTCTATTCGATATTCGCCGTAGCTCGTCATATTTTCTCTTCTGGCTCTGGTTCCTCGTTGAATCCATTGTCTGTAGGCCTCGTTTTTCGCGTCAAGTGAATTTTTGCATTCTTCGTCGAACCAGTCATTTCGCGCTCGCCGGGCTTTATATCCCACGACCTTCTCTGCGACATCCTTGATGGTACCCTTGAGTTCTTCCCAGAACCCATGGACGCCTGTGTTGCTGATGTTGTGTAGCATAGGTGATAGTTTTTCCTCAAGGGCGGTAGTATACGCCACCGCTGTAGCATCACTCAAAACCTTATCAACCGCTAAGATTTTGGGAGGGCTGATTCTTGATTGGTGCACTGAGGAAATTCTACATCTGTAGGTCGTCTTCACCAAGTGATGATCTGAGTCGCAGTTTGCTCCTCGATAGGAGCAGACATCCATGACACTAGACGCCCATCTCCTGCAAATGAGGACGTGGTCAATTTGGTTGACGGTATGTGCGTCTGGAGACTTCCAGGTCTGCTTGTGAATGCGTCGATGCGGGAAACACGTAGAGCTTACGACTAGATTCCTGCTGCAGGCGAAGTCGATAAGTCGCTGGCTGTTATCGTTACATTCTTCATGGAGGCTGTGGCCTCCAGTGGTCCCCCGGTGCCAACTTTCATTTCCGACTTTCGCGTTAAAGTCTCCCAGCAGCAATTTGACGTCGTTTGTTGGAAGTGAGTCGAAGAGAGTTTCAAGGCGGGCGTAGAACTCGTCTTTTACTGCGTCTTGTTTAACTTCAGTGGGGGCATGCACATTGATGAGCCAGAGATTGAAGAATCGAGTCTTGATGCGAATCGCACACAGCCGTTCATTTATGGGTTTGAAGTCAGTAATATGCGGTTTGAGGTGATTGTTCACTATAAATGCTACTCCAAACTCCTTGCGGCCCGATGGTTTGCCACTTGTAAAAATTGTTTGCGATTTCTTGTCATTAA
Organism: Chloromyia formosa; assembly: GCA_964017055.1. NCBI lineage: Eukaryota > Metazoa > Arthropoda > Insecta > Diptera > Stratiomyidae > Chloromyia > Chloromyia formosa. The sequence continues at coordinate 84,851,181 of OZ024813.1, read as the reverse complement.
TCTCGCTGCCAAGCCAATTTGTTTCCTGGACTGCAGTAATGCTCAGTTTGTACTTTTCGACCTGTTGAAGGAGGGCCTTTTCGGCCCCCGGTTTGTTCAGGGAGCGTACATTCCAGGATCCGAAAGAATAATCCTTTGGTCGTTTGCGTGGTCGTCGTTGTTGATCCGTCCAATCCGAGGCTTTTGTTCCAGGTTTCTTGACATGGAGTGGTTTTCGCAAGGACGAGTTGTCAGCACGTCGCTTAACCCCATTCAGGGGATGGCCTCGGAGATAGCTGCTTCAGATGGTTTAATAAACGTGCTGGAGCCCACACAACTATGTAGCAGGTCCAACTGCGCAAGTCATTCCATCCTACTAGACCTGAGACGCTTAGGTGTTCGTCAGCCATTCAGGCTACAGCTATCTGCCTTTTCCAAACTGTCTTATCGCTAAGACATTGGCCGTCAGCGAATTGATACACTACCGTTACCAGGGGGCGCCCACGCGGAGAACTATGGAAAAGGTCTTTGCCCCTCATATACGAGTTGCTCGTAAAGGATCAACTACGTTCGAATCATGGAGGAATTAGTTCGAATCAAAACATCCATCCATTCGTGTGCTGCCATACAACCACATCAGAAAAGTAAAATTTGTTGAAACAGAAAATTTAAAGAAGAAATCATTGGAAACGTACAATACATTAAAGTTCGCCTAAATGTTATTTGAATATTATTTTGTTATTTTCTGACATTTAAGAAATTAAATCCGCTGAAAAACGACACTTGATCATTATTATGTATAACTAAAAGAACCATACTTCCAAAATTTCAATGTATTATAAATTGTACATATATCTATTGTATTGTATCATTGCAAAACAAAATTGAGAACAAAACGGAGAATAATTGTTTATTCTCTCCTAACTTCAGAGCCACTCTCCTCATAACAGCGAATAAATGTAATAAATGGAAAATTGTCACTTGCAATGTAACTTTCAGTGAGTGTGGTTGGAGTGAACATTTGAATTAAATAAAATTATTACACTCGTTTGAACTCTGAACTCTCGCGTTTTCAATATAATCTTTCACTTAAGTTCGTGTGCTGCTAATGCAATTGCTGCCGGCATAATAATAAGTATTTTTGTATTTGGGAAAACACGAGTATAGTACTCGAACCTCGGATTCTCCTGCGTCATCGAGTAACGCATTAAGTACGATTTTTCGCTTCACTTAATTTTTATACTCTAGACTTATAGTATAGGGTATATTGTTTTTGTCACGACGGAAATATGTAACACTTTAAAGGAGGCTCCGGAGGTATAGCAATGTATATATATAAATGATCAGGGTCACCTCCTGATTCGATTTAGCCATGTCTGTCTGTCTGTCTGTCCGTCTGTCTGTCTGTCTGTCTGTCTGTCTGTCTGTCCGTCTGTCTGTCCGTTCGCACGATAACTTTCGATAAAATGAAGCTAGAGCCTTGAAATTTTGGTCAAATGTTGGAAGTGTGATCTAGTTGGATGGTATTGAAAATGGGCATGATCAGGCCAAGAGAACGCCTACCTCCCCTACATATGTAAAATACATAAATGTATCTATAACTCCCGATTAAAGAAACATGAAAAGCTCTAGCTTTGGTAGATTACTCATGAGGGCAATCTCATACTCTCCTGGGAAAATAAAACTGATAAGTTGAAAACTAACGGTAATTTTCTTACAAAGAACCCCGTACTACCCTACTTTTCAGGTTTTTTGTCTATAACTCCTGAACCAATTGACGTAGACACCTGATTTTTGGCTTGTAACCTTAAAGTGAGAAGCTGCTTAAGGTTATGTAAGTTGGGCATAATCAGATCAAAGGAACGCCTACCTCCCCTACAAATTTCCAAAAATTAAATATTCCTTTAATTACGATAACTTTCGAAAAAATGATACTAGCAAGTTGAAAATTTGAAAGAATGTTGCTAATAAGACCTACTTTGGTGGTATTGAAAATGGGCAAGATCCGACTCAAGGAACACCCACCTCCCCTACAAATGAAACTTCAAATAAGCGATAACTTTTGATAGAATGAAGCCAGCAACTTGAAATTTTGGTAAAATATTGAAAGTGAGATTGAGTTAGTTGGCATTAAAGATGAGTAAGATCCGACCTAAGGAACCCCTACCTCCCCTAGAAATGAAACTTAAAATAAGCGATAACTTACGACAAAATAAAGCTGGCGACTTGAAATTTTGGTCAAATGTTTGTAGTATGATCCAGTCGACTAATATTGAAAATACGTAAAATCCGACCATCGAAACCCCTACTTCCCCTACAAAAGAAACTTCAAATGAGCGATAACTTTCGATAGAATGAAGCTAGAGACTTGAAATTTGTTTAAATGTTTGTAGGGGGATCTAATTGGTTGATGAAAATGCTGGGCAAGATCCGACTCAAGGAATCCCCACCTCCCCTACAAGTGAAACTTCAAATAAGCGTTAATTTTCGATAGAATGAAGCTAGCGACTTGAAAAATTGGATAAATATTTGTAGAATGGGTTAGTTAATTGATTTTGAGAATGGTCAAGATCCCACTGAATGAGTGCCAACCTCCCCTATGAACTGGCCATATAAGAGACCCACTTTTAATGCATATAGTCGTTGCCAATTGGGACTTTTGGTATCACCACTAGGTCTGTACAAGTCTAGGGTATATACGCTTCGGACTTTTTATTGATTTCGAGAAGGTTTTGGATAGTGTGAACCGCGATTCGATGCCTCTTCTGCTTTACACAGTAGAGGCATCCCTGAGAAGTTTGTGGCTATTATTAGGGTAACCTATGATGGCGCGAAAGGTCACGAAGGTAAGATGTCGCGGGACTTTGAGTGGAGTTCAGCAGGAGTACATCCTCTCATCGATCCTATTCCTCATAGCGATTGGTGATTTGTTGTATGTAGCCCTCTCCGGACCACATAGAGGAATTCGAAGCATCTTAACACCTTATCTTGACTACGCTGAAGAAATATGCCAACTTTTCCACTGTATAGAATTTTCGATTATCTCCTTTCCTCTTGGAAGGGATCCTAAAATTTTTGGTTATGCCTTTCCTCCTGAAAGGTCATTGAGTTTTGCTGGAGTCGCCTTGATAATTGACTAACTATTGAGCAAGTTATAAGTCGACATGAGTGATTTCCTTAGTTTTATTTCTGAGTAATTGATTTTAAATCTACAACTTTGAAAAAGTTCCGATTTGATCGACTAACAAAGCACAATTGAATTTTAGATCTCCTTTCTACATTAAGTTTGAGAAATACAATAATTAAATAAAAAAGATGAAAATTAAAGTTTGAGAATTAGTAAATAAAAAGGTGGGAAATTATTGTCCCAAATATTTCCTATTAAAATAAATGTCGTTTCAGTTCCGACTATTCCGATAATAACAATTTCAGGTTATGTTGATTCTGACAAGTCAGATTTGTTTACATTGGAAATTTGTTCGTGTACTGCGGAAACTGTGAAGTTCAACGTCGATGTGAATTCCGGTAAGTATATTTTGGTTATATCCAATTCAAAGAAATGTTGCTTTGTGTTTTCTTTCTCAATTGCAAGTTCAATATGATAGCTCGATCTCTCGATGTGGCGATATTCAGGTTTAAAGAACGTGGCGTCGACTCCATCAGGTAAATTTAAAGTGGTGTTGTGTGTTCTTGAAATATTCCGGTGCGAAGCGTTGTAGGTTTCAACATACTCCCCCGCGCTGAGAAGTCATTCTCAGGATAAATTATTCTATCTCAATTGCCCTAACCCCTTGTGGGGCATAGCGCGTCAACTGTTCCATGTGACCCAGTTGACGTTTCGTCGGCATAAACTGGTTTCGGAGAATGCAGCTGCCAGCATGCACCTCCTGCACATCCATGGCCACGAACGTCGTCGTGGACGGGATTCGAAACCGAAACGCCGGTAGTCAAACATGAGACTGATGCCTCAACACACTGCGCCACCGGTCGCCCCAAGGATAAATTATTGAAGTGGTATGAATATGAAGAAGAAATGATTATTTGACTATTGCAGATGTTCTGACGGGAGGAAGTTATCCCAACTTACTTAGCTGCACAATCACTAGTGGCAATTGCACGTTTGTTGGCCCACATATGAAAGCAATTGCAACTGCATATATGCGGACTCTCATAAGCCCTAAGGACACAGAAATGCAACTCAATGATTGAACAATCAAAAATTGCATGTGGACGCTAGGCCCTACGGTCACCTGTGCTCCATCCCCAGAGACACCTTCGGGTGTTGACTTTCGTCCATTACACGGTCGGGACCGAAATCGTTGCTCGAATTTGTTTGTTTGTTGTTATGCTGCGTTTACACGTGAACATTGAGCCAATCATTTGAACATTCGCCCGATCATTCTGCTGTGTTCTGGAACATTTGGACTAGTATACCTATAACTACAAAGTAAATTTCGTTCCCGACACACACAGAAGACATGAAGAAAGATGGGTTGCTGAAAAGATACATATTTGCCCATGGACCCGTAAACAGAATATTACCATTTGGTTATTTGGCAATAATATCCGTATGCGTATTGTTGATTCGTATGCATATTGTTGTTGTTTTAGTTATAAGACATTTTTTTGAAAGCATTGTCTTTATTGAAGAGATTAGTAGATATCAGGTATTGGTACTGGGTTATGGGTTTTGACTTGTTTTTGTTTTGCATTGGGAAATCAATTTGATGATGAAATTTATAGATGAAAGCAATAATAATCTATCTAAACCCTTTATGTAGTAAATCAACAATAGTCTGTAAGTCACGTACATTATATGCATTTTTCCAATTTCGTCTAAGTGTATAAAGCGCAAGTAATATGTAAATATTTCAATTATAAATATGTACCAACATGAAATTGTGATTGTGTTGTGCGAATGAATAGATTCTATATAGCCAAGAATTATAGGTACGTACAAACGTATAGTGTCCACAATTTTGAATAGTGAAGAAAAGGTCTTGATTTTGGCCCGTCCCATATACAATTATATTGGACCGTCTATCATATGACTGAGGGTGTTGAATGCCCTAGCCTAGACTACTGTTTAAGGCATTTTTTTCCGTGACGAAAAATGACATGAATCTCTCTCTCTCTCTAATTGCCTTGACTCCTCCAGGGGCATGGGCGCGTCAACATCTCTAGCATTTCTATGCCTTGTTGACGTTTCGTTTTTCGGAAGTGCAGTTGCTATCCGCGCAGTCTTTATACTGACAAGCTCGAAGCACTGTGAGAATTCTAATAGTACTCACAGGCAGTTTTTGATCGCGCCGAGATTTGATCTCCGAGCTCTAGATTACTATCGTAGAGCGGTGACCGAACGATCACAGCCACCGAGCGCGACAAGTATCATGAATCTGTTTCTCAATAAATACTTTATCTGTTGCTCAGTAGATGCTGTATGTGTTGCTCGATAGATGCTGTATCTGTTGGTCAACAGATACTGTATCTGTAGCTCACAGACAAGTTGGAAACAAATGGAGATTCTTCAACGTTGCAATTACGATTCAAGTATTCAGCAATTCAGATGCATGTCAAACGAAAAAAGAGGAAATCAACCAGAAAAAATGTTCGATTTATTTCACTAGTTTATTTTACATGCCATTTCCTCTTAAAATTGAATCGAGTTGAAAGCAACTTGGAACGTTTAAGTTTTCGACTGAATGCACCCATTAAAAATATTGATCATACGGCAGAAATGAATAAGATCTTTTTTTGTAGTAAAGTTTTTGACTGTGACTTTTGCTCACATGTTCTGAAACTTAGTTTCGTCGCTTTCTCGGTACCTGATGGTACGAACGTCCCATATATGTAAAATTACCTAACAACTGATGTGATGACTTATGTCATAATATGGATACTTTGTCCAATATACAACACCGAAATACTACATTGTGTTAGTTTTCAGTGGGGTATAGCGCGTCAACTAATACTGCGTGTTATCGTACTCTACTCTGGCCAATAGGACGCATTTGCCTCCACGACCTACTAACCACTTAGACTAGGGAATATCAGGACTTGAACATAAGAAAAATTTTGGGCGGCTCGGCGGCTCTCACCGAAGGGAGCATCCACGAAAGGGGGTCGGAGGCAACAGTTCCCGACAGGGCAAGCAAAAGTGCATTGTCCAACGCTCGCTATCCTCGCAGGACCATGAGGTCTTCAAGCGAACCTGCACCACGCAATAGGAGCATCGGCTACTGTGTGCAGGTTATTCGTCGATAAACAGGCCACCATTGTGCTTATTCAAGAGCCATGGGTGGCCCGGGGCCGAATTTGTGGTCTAAACACAACTGTTAAGTTGATATATGACAGGTTAGCGGGTTGTTCGCGTGCGGCGCTTCTGATCGATAAATGCGTCAACTATTTGCCACTAACCAATTTTATTTCTAGAGATCTAGCTGCAGCATTGGTGGAAGTATCCACGGTCGTCAGAAAGTGGTAGTTGCGTCTGCCTACTTCCCATCTGACAATGTTAGGATTCCACCACTCGAGGTCCAGCAGCTCGTTGACTTCTGTCGACGTACTAATCGTCATTATGTGATCGGTTGCGATGCGAACGCACACCACACGGTGTGGGATAGCAGCGATATTAACGATAGAGGTAAGCGCCTTCTTGACTATCTTATGTGTAAACATGTGAATGTCCTGAACAAGGGGTGCAAACCTACATTTGTCACGGCGGCAAGGGCAGAGGTACTTGACATTACCCTTGCCGGTTTATTCTCCAAGTTCATTGCGAACTGGCACGTGTCGGACGAGGTGTCTCTTTCAGATCATAGACACATCAGATTTGACATCCTAGGACAATCTGACATTCGCTCGGATACTTTTTGTCCAAGGAAAACTAACTGGATTAAATTCCGTAAGCTAGTCAGCTCCAAAGCGCAACTACTGGTCAGTCCCATCAGCACTACAGGGGAAATTGAGCTTTCAGCTGAAGAGCTCAATGAAATTTTAACTTCCTCCTACAGAGATAGTACAGTTTCACATACGGTGGAGTCGGGGCGTAAAGTACCCTGGTGGAACGAAGAATTGGCCCGCAAGCGAGCTAAAGTTGGAAGGGTGTTCAACAAAGCCAAGCGCTTCAATCGATGGGATGAGTACAGAACTGCTCTCATCGAGTACAACAAACTCATTAAGCATTTCAAACGAGAATGCTGGAAGACATTGTGAGAGCATTCAGTCGCTACCGGAAGCGGCGCGCCTTCACAAAGCCTTATCTAAAGACTCAGCAAACGGGGTTGGCCATCTATTGAGACCATACGGTTCGTATACTGAAAGTCCAGAAGAAACATTAAAGTTGCTGCTTCAGACACATATCCCAGGGTCCGTATTGTCTGATGGTGAACCCTGCCTAACTGCGAGGCCCCAACGGGTTCCCGTAAGCCGGGCTCGCAGTTTATCGGGGGTCATCTTTGACATGGACAACAAAAAATGGGCGAAAGAATCTTTTGAGCCATTTAAAGCTCCCGGAGTAGACGGCATCTTCCCCGCTCTGTGGCAAAACAGCTTGGAGAACATAATAACTCCGCTAATCGAGCTTTTTAGGGCAAATTACCCTGGGGTACATACCACAGCCTTGGAGGAGAGTTAATGTGGTCTTCATACCCAAAGCGGGCAATAAACCGGAACATATGCCCAAATCCTATAGACCGATTAGCCTTACTTCCTTCTTCCTTAAAACCATGGAAAAGTTGCTTGATTTGCATATCAGGCACAAGATGGAACTGTCCTACTACGAGTGCATTTCCAGAGCACTGGAACACTCACGGACATCCCGCCAGAGATATTTTTCAACACTTGGAAAAGTTGAAAAAAAAAAATTATTTTAAAAACAATATATTCTACACAATATTACAACTCAATAGTGAACTTGACTTCACTTGAACTACAGTTAAACTGTGTTCTGCACTTGACTGAGTCATTTAACTGACTCACTGACTAACTCCCTGACTAACTGACTGACCAACTGACTTCTAAATCAAAGGGCTTTTATACGGATCTTTTGTTTACATTAAATATTTCATGGAACGATATCTGCATTATTTCGTCACATTTGTTAATTCGTTATTTCGTCACATTTGTTAATTCGTTTCTTCGCATTTGTTTCTACTGATCTAAGCGAATTTTCTAATTATTCTTGAGTGTTTATATTAAGATGGTCAACAATATTTTATTTGACTTCGGGTTGACCTTTTTTATGGGTTTGATCGATATGTAGATCGATTAGTCATAATTGATGACTAATGAAAATTGGATTTGTAATAAAATAGTTATGTGGTGAAATATGTTAACAGTATATTTGTATGTATGTATGTAATGTATTTTAAAGTATATTTGATGCAAAGGGTAATCCAGAGGATAATAAGGATATTAAGGACATTATAGATTGAGAGTGTTTGCACTCGTAACTCGACCCTCCTTTGACTATTGTTGTCCTGAACAATAAAGTTAAGAGAAAAAAAAAGATTAAACAAAGGTAGTGGATATGTGGTTGGGTGAAGAGTCTAATGGATTCCATGCTCCGTGGACGGGATATTCACTCAACTCTAGGAAGTACATCCATTTCCGTGAATGCCGTAAAGGGTTGTCCATAAGGTGGCGTCTGTCACCCCTTTTGTCGTCCCTTGTCGTAGACGCTTACATGTAAACCCACAGAAAACTGTCGTTGTACCGTTCACACGAAAACGAAATAGGTATAACATTGGATTCCATTTCGTTAGGCGGCACGACCTTAGTTTATTACACTGAAGTTAAATGTCTCGGGGTAACTCAAGACTCGAAACTCACCTGGAATACTCACATAGATATGTACTTGGCAAAGCCACACGCACAATATGGGCTTGCAGAAGTTTCTTCGGACGGACATGGGGGCTCACCCCAAAGATAATTGAGTGGTTATACACCATGCTGGTGCGGCCCATGGTGACTTACGCAGCGCTTGTGTGGTTGCCGAAAACTCAGCAATCTTCTATCTTACTGAAGTGCAATAAGCTTCAACGCCTGGCCTGCCTTGGCATCACTGGAGCTATGCGCACTTGTCCTACGTCAGCCCTGAAGGCGATTATTGGACTTACTCCGTTGCATATATTCATTCAAGAATCAGCAGCTCTTTAGCCTTCGTTTAACTTCCGACTTGCGCAGTGAAAAAAGCGGTCACATGAGCATTCTAAATCAAATTCCTGACGCCCAGATCAGCTTGAAATCAGATTACATGATCACGGAGGTTTGCTCCGGCAGAAAATTTTCAGCCCTCATCCCTGACCGCTCTGAATGGGTAAATGGTACACCCTGTCCAGACTCCAGACCCTAGATGTATTAAGTGGTTCACCCATGGGTCTAAAACAGAAAACGGTGTTGGTGCAGGTATTTTTGGACCCAACAACAGGATTTCCATCGCAATGGAAGTCTCACCAAGCGTTCTTCAAGCTGAAAATCACACCATTGAGGTCTGTGCAGGGTAATCTTGGAAAATTGACTTCGCGGCGCTCACATTGCCATCTACTCAGACAGCCAAGCAGCTATAAAAGCGCTCTCCTCATATAAGGCCTCTTCAAAACAGGTGAAGAAGTTGTTACGAACTCCTTCAACTGTTGGCAACCAAAAACCGCGTCTGCTTGTGTTGGGTGCCAGGCCACCAGGGCATTGAGGGGAACGAGGCTGCAGATGAACTTGCTAGACAAGGATCATTCAGACGTTTTCATGCACCTGAGCCTTACTATAGCTTTGGGCTGGCCTCGGCCAAACTGCGGTTGATTTGCACTATTGCGTCATCAGTACTGGAATAACCTTCCAGGGCTACGTCAATCAAAGGAGCTTATATTGCCCTTCATTCACAAGGCCACTACTCAAATGAGAAGAACCCACCTAAGACTCCTAGTGGGGTACTTATCTGGCCCTCACCTGGTCAGATATCACCTGAACAAGATGAGTCTGTCCAGCAAGACTGAATGCCGTCTCTGTCCGGAGAACGTGGAAATGACCAAACACATCTTGTGCGAATGTCCCGCCATCGCGCGTTTTAGGATGTCACTCCTACTAGGCTACTATCAGCACTGCAGACTTTAGGTTGATTCCTGCTAAGGACTTACTGCCCTTTATTAGAAAGGCTTACGGGGTAGCATTACTGCGACCCTTTTATCGAACTCACAGCATGCTTACATAAAGGGAAAATCTGTAGACACAGCCCTCCACTCCATTGTGGGCTATATTGAGAAAGCACTAAGTTACAAGGAGTACGTTATGGTCGCTTTTCTGGATATCGAAGGCGCCTTTAACAACGTGAAACCTGATGCAATCACTGATGCACTATCTTGCATGGGAATGGATGACTCACTCTGCAAACTTATTAACCGGCTGCTAACATCTAGGATTGTTTGCTCAGAGCTGGGTGCTTCATCTGTACGTAGGTGTGTTGAAAGAGGCACTCCGCAGGGGGGTGTCCTCTCACCGCTTCTATGGAACATTGCAGTCAATAGACTGCTCCTGGACCTAGAGGCACTGGGATGCAAGGTTATTGCCTATGCCGATGACATTGCTATTGCAATCTCAGGTAAGTTTCCTACTACTCTTAGTGAGGTACTACAAAACGCCCTCTCTCTGTTAGCAAACTGGGCAAAAAAGTGTGGTGTTGGGGTGAATCCAAGCAAAACGGAGATAGTCCTCTTTACAAGAAAATATAGATTACCACCTGTAAAGCCCCTTGAGATGGAGGGGATGGAACTGACTTTCACTGAGAAGGCGAAGTTTCTTGGAGTTATACTGGACAGGAAGCTCAGCTGGAGGCCCAATATTCAGGAGCGCGTAAACAAGGCTTTGATTGCACTCTATTCTTGCAGGAAAGCCATCGGAAAAACCTAGGGACTGCAACCGAAAGTACTACACTGGCTCTATGTGGCAGTTGTTCGCCCCATACTCTTGCACGGCATGATCGTTTGGTGGAATGCACTTAGCATTGGAACTAACCGCATTTTGGTGGGGAAAGTGCAAAGATCTGCTAGTGTGGCAATCAGTAGAGCCCTCAGAACCACCCCGTCTGACGCCTTAGATATTATACTCCACCTTCTTCCCTTAGACATTCTAGCAGAACAGATGGCTGCATGTACGGCCGTCCGCCTTCGCGAGACGGGTCAGTGGAAGATTTTAAACACTGGGCACTCGACAGTTCTAAACAGTCGAGATATCCCTTTAACGACGGACTATACTACGCCTAAATATTTGTTTGGTACGAATTTTGTAAGTTTGATACCAACACGAGCGCAGTGGGTAGATGATCTTTCTTCATCCCCGGACTCGATGTACTTCTACACCGATGGTTCCAAGACTGATTCCGGAGTAGGAGCCGGCGTTCATGCCAAAGGGCCTGGTATAAACCTATCGTTTCGACTTCCTTCCCATTGTAGTGTTCTCCAGGCGGAACTCGTAGCGATTCGGGAAGTTTTGACCTAGTTGGGATGCCATGTCATAACCACGAGAGACATTACTATTTTTACGGATAGCCAAGCTGCGGTTAGATCCCTTGTATCTGTACTTACCACTTCAACAGTGGTGATGGACTGTCGTGCCTCTCTTTTGGAAATGGGCAAATTCTTCAACATTACCCTGTGCTGGATTCCGAGCCATGGTGGCTTCGTCGGAAATTGTAGAGCGGATGAGCTGGCTCGACGGGGGATAACGGAAATTGGACCAGAGAATCAACTCAATATTGGTATGCCCATGGACTCATGCAAGCATGCCATTAGGCTGGCTGCGACCAGCAAAGCGAACTCAAGATGGCTTAATGGCAGTACTTGTTACAGAGCAAAGATGATGTGGCCAAGATTGGATATCCACCGCTCTACTAGGTTGCTAATGATAAAAAGGCAAATTATTGGTGCTATCGTGGGCGTTGTCACTGGGCATTGTCCAATCGGGGAGCACGCCCGTAGGCTTCGGCTTCTATATAATGATTTTTGCAGAAGCTGTGGGAATGAGGCGGAGGAAGAGAGCATTTTTCATCTTCTCTGTGGATGTCCTGGCTTGTCAACTCTTGGTGAATACTTCTTCGCCGAGCTGAGAGACTTGGAAAACGTCGATATTGGCCAGCTCCAACGGTTTATCGTACGCTCAGGCTGGTTCGGGGCATAGGACGGTCGGGATAATTTATCCCGTGAGGTATCACAAAGGACCCAGACGTGGTCTATGTGTGTCGTGGCTATCACGGCAGCCCTCTAACCTAACACTAACCTTATTAGAAAGGTGGACGGTCTTTTGGATTAATGGGCTACGGGACAATAGATCTTTTATGGTCGCAATGCCTTCCTGTTGGGACAGTAGCTCGTATATTTTATTTTATCTTATCTTTTTTGACACGTTTTCGCATAATTTACACGATAGAAAAATTGAAAATTCATTCAGTTGAGATGAACATCTGTCAATATTTGACATTTAGTGACCCACATTTTATAAAGCATTAACAATTAACCACCCACTGAATTGGGCCACTTTTGTTGATGTTTTCACATTTATTTATGAGCTATGTTCTAATGCAATGCTGTCGTTTTTTACATCTTTGACTAAGCGACAAACATTCTCCCACCACAGATCATCGCCATGAGCTTGTAGACGCTTACTTGATCCCCTTCATTGGGAATGGGGTTTCATTCCATGACATGTTCACATTTGTACTAGCCTTTTGGATTCATTTAGAAAAGACTCAGGTGAAAAGAACGAACGGGTCTGCGACGAGCCATCTTCAACAGCCACCATAGTACCACCATCAGTATACAAAAGTATAGGGGCAAATGGTGAAGACAAATTTAACATTCAACCAATTCACTTTTAACTCTGATCCAGATGTGATCCCATGCGAGCCCTGCATCAAAGCCGATCAGTCGTTTTGTATGGAAATTTACCGAAATCTGATGAATAAAACCCAGCTAACATCACCCTTCCGCAATTTACGACCTATCCACTGCCATTTTCAACGGCGAATCAATTCATCGATTGGCATCTGTCCTTTTCGCTTACTGAATTCTTTATTGGATATTGTTTTGAACAAGTACCCCAAAATTAAGCTCTGTAATTTTTGGAGACATTTGAAGACCTATTTCTCGTAGAATTTTCAATGTATAGAGGCGATTTTTATACAAAATTTTAGGAATTTTAATGCTCTTTTAAAGTTGTTCACATCACTTTGCTGTAGGACACAAACTTTAGGAGGTATTATTTGAGTTGGACTTTGATGAGTTGAGAACTAAATGCTTGCTGTGGAAATCGCCATGCAGTTCCTAATCGGTTTGTAGGCAACTCGAATCGAATATGAACCTTGGCCCTGGTATTAAAATCATTTTCACATGGCACGGCACCGCTTTTGGTCTGAATATAAAAACTCTTCTGTTGTGGCACCGGCGACGAGTCTATCGACCCGTTGGTTCTTTTGACATGGATACAACCGTTCCAAAAGAAAGTTTTTGTTAGAAAAACTTTTCTGTTTCTGAAGATATTTTTACGGAATTTCATATCATTCAATCATATTGACTGCCAAATTACGTTCGTAAATTTGGTTAAAATCGGCCCACTATTTCATATACCTCTCATAGGAACAGTGAAATCGGAACAAGATTTACTACTAATTTCAAAGTGGAACAACGAAGGTATGATACCCTTCACGCGAAGTGTGTGAAGCGCGGCAATGAAGAAAAACAGCCAAATTTCATCAAATGGATAAATATTGAATCGAATTTCAAAAATTCCATATCAGTAAATTCTTCATAGCAAAATATGCACTCCATGTCAAGAAACCTGGAACAAAAGCCTCGGATTGGATGGATCAACAACGATGACCACACAAACGACCAAAGGATTATTCTTTCGGATCCTGGAATGTACGCTCCCTGAACAAGCCGGGAGCCGAAAAGGCCCTCGTTCAACAGGTCGAAAAGTACAAACTGAGCATTACTGCAGTCCAGGAAACAAATTGGCTTGGCAGCGAGATTAATGACAAGAAATTGCACACAATTTTTACAAGTGGCAAACCATCGGACCGCAAGGAGTTTGGAGTAGCATTTATAGTTAACAATCACCCCAAACCGCACATTACTGACTTCAAACCCATAAACGAACGGCTATGTGCGATTCGCGTCAAGACTCGATTCTTCAATCTCTGGCTCATCAATGTGCATGCCCCCACTGAAATTAAAAAAAGACGCAGTAAAAGACGAGTTCTACGCCCGCCTTGAGACTCTCTTCGACTCACTTCCAACAAACGACGTCAAATTGCTGCTGGGAGACTTTAACGCGAAAGTCGGAAATGAAAGTTGACACCGGGGGATCACTGGAGGCCACCAACCAAATTGACCACGTCCTCATTTGTAGGAGATGGGCGTCTAGTGTGATGGACGTCCGCTACTATCGAGGAGCAAACTGCAACTCAGATCATCATTTGGTGAAGACGACCTACAGATGTAGAATTTCCTCAGTGCATTAATCGAGAATCAGCCCCCCCCCAAATCTTTGCTTTTGAGTGATGCTACGGCCAGGGGGTGGCACTTCATACGATTTAAGCAAAAGCGCAATGCCAATTGATACGCAAATAATCAAATGAAAGTTACCTTTAGAGGTATAGGGACGGCAATATTTTAAAAAGCTCTTCAAATACCAACTGCCTAGTACCTTGCATCGTATGAGTAACATACTTGCTATTCCGCATTACCCCTTCGTGTACTGATGGAATCCAACACATATGCAACTACTAGGCAGGCACTCTTAATTCGTATAGCGTCCCATTTCTTGGCGGTGGCGTATACTACCGCCCTTGAGGAAAGACTATCACCTATGCTACACAACATCAGCAACACAGGCATCCATGGGTTCTGGGAAGAACTCAAGGGTACCATCAAGGATGTCGCAGAGAAAGTCGTGGGATATAAAGCCCGGCAAGCGCGAAATGACTGGTTCGACGAAGAATGCAAATTTCACTTGACCTCAACGAGGAACCAGAGCCAGAAGAGAAAAATATGACGAGCTACGGCGAATATCGAATAGAATAATTAGACATAAGAAACGTAAATACTTTGACGAGCAGTTGCTGAATATAAACGAAAACTTAGCTAATAGGAACACCAGACAAGCGTACAAACTAGTAAATACAATTAAGAACGGCTACCAACCCAGGACTAGCCTTTGTAAGGACAAGGATGGAAACATCATCAACAACATCAGCTTCTGAACCTACCATCTAACATCCCCACACAGGAAGCTCTGGACGATATTGTTGATCTAGGCCCACCCATACAACCCCCAACAGTAGAGGAAGTTGATCTCGCGTTGCGGTCACTAAAACGAAATAAAGCGCCGGGCGCTGACGAGATTCCAGCTGAACTGCTAAAATTCGGTGGAACGAGTCTAGTTGATGCCATACATCAATTACTCCTGCGAGTATGGGAGGACGAGGAGATCCCAGACGATTGGCGCAGAAGTATCATCTGTCCAATTCATAAAAAGGGAGATAAACTGCGGTGTGAGAATTACAGGGGTATCTCACTAGTTTGTACGTCCTATAAAATTTTGACGAAAATTCTGATAAAATTTTGACGAAAATTCTGGAAAATAGAATAAAACCGTACGAAGAACGAATCATTGGCGAATATCAAAACGGTTTCAGACCTGGTCGCTCCACAACCGATCAGCTCTTCACAGTCAAACTGATACTCCAGAAGTGCTGGGAATACAACGTAAACGTATACCAAATCTTCGTCGACTTCAAGCAGGCATAAGACAATATCGATCGTGGAGTACTGTACAACATCATGCTGCAATTTGGTATACCGGCCAAATTAGTGCGACTGACAAAGATGACGATGACCAACTCCGTCTCACAAGTCAGGATACAGAATAGACTTACTGATCTATTTGAAACACGCACTGGTCTGAAACAGGGCGATGGACTGGCACCGACGCTCTTCAACCTAGCACTGGAATACGTTATTTGGGCTATGAATATGGACAACAGCAAGACGCTACTCATCAAGTCGACACAATTAGCAGCGTACGCCGACGACATCAGTGTCATGTCCCGAAGATTGGCCGACGCAGAAGACCTTCTGCATACGCTCGATACCGCTGCAAAAGAAGTTGGACTACGTATTAACGAGGGTAAAACTAAAATAATGATGCAATCGACGACAAGGACACCTGCACAATCGAGCATCAATGTGGGGGACCCTTTGAAGAGAGAGTATAAGAGGAAGTGAAAAAGAGCGAGAGAAACGACGCAATTCGGCACAAGTGAGGAAGTAGGAAGGGGGATGAAAATTTGACATCTCTTTTGCTCTATATAGACCGGGCGGGTGTTCCGCGGCAGAGAGACAGACTGGAATGTTATTGTTCCGATTGGAAAAGTAGGAGAGGGGATGACATCTTACGTGCTTCCTGTGCTTTTATATAGACTGCGCGGGTGTTGCGCAGTGGAGGGCGTGTGTCTCTCTCTCTACTTTTTACGACTGGAATTGCTTCAAGTAGTTTAGTGTTGAGTATATGTGGATTGCTCCTCCATAGTTATTCTCTGTGGGGGGACCTCAACTTCGAGTTCGTGAACAACTTCATTTACCTGTGTTGCAACTTGGCAAGGGACGCCTACGAAACTGACGAATTCAAGCGACGGATACAGTTAGCTAATAAGACTTTTTTCTCGGTTCTCCCCATAATGAAATCGAAGCATATGCACAGAAACACGAACCTCCGCGTGTACAAAACCATTATACGACCAGTGCTATGCTATGGCTGCGAAGCATGGACTCTAACTCAAGCCTCCGAAAACAAGCTAGATACATTTGAACGTAAGGTTCTACGGCGAATTTTCGGGGCTGTTTGCGATCGAGATGGATGGCGCATCCGGTACAACCATGAGTTGTATGAACTGTACGATGAGCTGCAAGTCTCGAAAATCCTCATACTACGACTTCAATGGGCAGGGCATATACAAAGAATGGACGATGATCGCATGCCTAGGAGAGTAATGAATTCAGAACGAGTCGACGGAGCGAGACTGTGAGGACGACCGAGATCTCGTTGGGAGAGCTCAGTAGGTGTGAACGCCGCGCAGCAACGGGGCTTCCAAAATTGGAGGACGCGGTCACGTGACCGAGATAATTGGAGGACAATCAGTCCGACGTCGGGCTGTCGCGCCACGATGATGATGAAAATATTCAAAAAAACAGGGTGTCACAGAAAAAAGTACGGGGTTACGTTAAAGATAAAGTCCACACAATAAAAGTGTAGACAGTGGCAAGGCAAACAGTGGAGCAATTAAAAGCCACAAGTGAGCAATAATGCACCACAACACGAAATAAAGTATTCCTTCAAGTTTTTGAATCAATAGCCCACCGTTATCAACTGTGTATTGACAAGAACGGTAATTATTTTCAACATTTGCGATAGGATGAGAAATTATTAATTCTATGAAGATTATTATACCCTTCATGGATGTGATAGGGTATATTACCTTTGTCATGAAGTTTGCAACGCACAGAAGGAAGCACCTCTGACCATATAAACTATATAAAATATATTCTTGGTCAGTATGATGAGACGAGTCGATTAAGGTTTGTCCGTCTGTCCGTCTGTTTCTATGCAAACTAGTCCCTCAGTTTTAAAGCTATCAAGCTGTACAAAGCCTTCTTTCTATTGCACGCATATGTCGGAACCAATGGAATCGGACCACTACGTCATATGGCTGCGACCAGTCCAAAAATTCGTCTTTGTGAGAAAAACTTTTTTATTTCTGAAGATATCTTTTTCAAATTTCACGTTAATCAATAAAATCTTTAGCTAAATCATATTTCCGAATTTGGTTGAAATTGGACTACTCTATCATATAGCTATCATAGGAACGACCATTTCATAAGCAAGTTTTTGTTAGAAAAACTTTTTTATTTCTGAAGATATCTTTACCAAATTTCATATTACTCAATCATATTGACTAGTAAATCAGGTACCCAAATTTGGTTGAAATCGGCCCACTATTTCATATACCTCTCATAGGAACAGTGAAATCGGAACAAGTTTTACTACTAATTTCAAAGTGGCAAATGCACCATAAGGTATAACGAAGGAATGATACCCTTCGGTGAGCTTGCCGAAGGCTAGCTTGTTTTTCAATTCAAATATGAACTTTATGTAAGTGAAAACTGAAGTTATAAAGATTCACACAGTGCTCATATTTTAGTAGGACACCCGCTATGTCTCTATGAAAATGCAAATGTATACATCGATAAGCAAAATATGCAAAAACATGGGCTTAAGTAATATACCTACATAGCTCAAACAATTACATTTTAATCAATCAGACTTACGTCTGATTGCATCTCGATCTAACACCTCACGAAAAAAATCCATTTGCCCTCATTTGATTATTTTATGACCTGGCGTCATAAAATCAGAAACAAAACAAACAAGAACACAAACAACTCAGAGTAAATTACCCATCGTCTAGCTGCTGCCAAATTGTATGAAACACAAGACGATTGAAACAGATTCGTAGCATATACATTTTCACTGGTTCACCCTCGTTTGAAAACATACCTCCATATGAAAAGGTACATTTCCATTTTGTACCGCGAACATTTTCGCCTGTTCTCATTCATCATGGGAACAGCTCCGAACATCTTGGCCGACCAAAAATCAGAATGCACCTTTTCTCGTCTTAATGCTTTTTCCATAAGACGCGCGGGAACATTTTCCTGGAAAAATTCTCAGGAAATGGATGGATGGGAACATTGCCTGATCCGAGCAGCGAACATCATGTTATTGTTATTGTATTCGCGTTCAAATTCAGGGAAATGCTCACGTGTAAACGCAGCATTAGAATCACAGACTCATTAACGGCAGATGGATTTAACATTGCAATCAAATGGATGAGCCCGTAAAACGCCTCTCGTCTGAAAGATACTTTGACTCAGTGAGTCGATGATTTTGACTCACCAGATCGTATAAAAGCTCCAATTTAAGCCCATGTTGAATGCATGAGCCGGGAAGTCCATGAGCGACTAACGAGATCATGAGTGTGAAAGATCCCATTTAACTCTGCACTAGAGCTGTGACATCGAAAGGAAACTATCGATATTCAACGATATTGATGTCTAACATTTTGTCTATCGATACCGATAAAATGTCGGATGAAAAACATCGATAAATCTATATTTTTATACCCTAGACTTAAAAGGAATAGGGTATATTGTTTTTGTTACAAGGAAAAATGTAGCACCTTGAAGGAGGCAATAAACATATGGAAATTATCAGGGAAGGGTCATCTCCTGAGTCGATTTAACGATCTCTGTTTGTCCGTCTGTCTGTTCGCACGATAACTCTAGATAGGACGAAGCTGACGACTTCAGATTTTGGTCAAATATTTGTAGTAGCGTAACTTGTAGTTGATTGGTGGGCGTGATTCGACCTTTAGTACGCCTATCACCCCAGCAAATGTTATTTTAATCAAAATATCCAAATCTCCAAATCTCAAACTCGGGTTTATGAATGCTTAGGAACTTAGGTACTGCACTCCACCTTGCAACCGAAATCTTCCTGCTAACGAAACGGCAGCCACAAGGCCTCCGATAAAGATTAACTCACCGGTTGCAGCTGTGACCTTAGGCTATCGTTTAAAGATTAAAATTTGTTTCTGGAATGTGGGTACTCTACTGAATAATGGATCAGAAGGTCTCCGGAGATATGTACGTGCGACAGCCGGCAGACGCATGCAACGAATCAGGTCCAGGTCAATGAAATTCGAAAGAATAAGCAAATCCCAGTAAAAATACAAAATCATAGCATTAGTGCATTTGCTTTCATATGTCATTTGTCACAACACCGCGAAACCGAATACAAGAGAAAAAGACAGGTAGCTGTCAGATGGCGCTTACGGAACCGACGAAAATTGCAAATTCAAAATTCAATGGAACGAAATTAACCAGATTGAACTGACTAGAGGTCGCCATATATGATCGCGCAGAACCACGAACTTCCATCGAACCATCAAATATCATAGAACGGTGGAAATCAGGAGACTATTGAGTTCGACGTGGTTCGATGCATGCGCGTGGCCAAAATGGTTGTCGTGTGTAGCGACCTTAAGCCCTCAACAAAGGCAAAGATAGACAAATGTAACCAAAACCAATGAGTGCCATACACACACCGATTGATCGGCCGATCCGTCGCCCGATATCAATGTCGGCCGATAGATCAACCCTTGTATGCGCTTATCGTTGATTCTTTTTTTAACAGTTCCGTATAATTTTTCATCAGCTGACATTTCGTGGCGATCCATCGGCCGATCGATCGGGCGACGGATCAGATAATGTATAGCGGCTATAAGAATGAATGAAAATGAAATTGAACTACCGGACGGAGCCCGATACGATAAATATCGAACGCAAGACATCGATATTTGAGAAACATCGGATCCATGATATCGATGGAAAAAATATCGGTATGTATTTTGGAAAAAATATCGATGTTTCGATAACATCGATATCGATATCAAAGTACTACTCTGTACTTTTGGTGAGTTCAGATCCTATGCGAAAAACATTGTGGGCTCATCGACTCACCGATTCCGTGTGAAATGTGCCTAAGTGATCTGATAACAGACAGACAAAAACAGCAATCAGACTGAGAGATGTTTTTCGAGTTAAATTCTTATCAATAAATCGAGTGGCAAAATTCCAAATCGAACGACGGGATGAAAATAAATTAAAACAAACTTTCTTTCATATGCAGAACAAAGACTATGGCTTTGTAAAAAGACACATGTATATGTACATATATACATCTATCTACATAATGGAATTTAAATACAACGCATGAATGTTGTCTGAATATGCATGCCATTTGAAGTTCTACCTCAAACTTACCTATGACTAATTTCCCGTTTGTAGCCATGAACATGATCGCTTGTTTCTCCAACAGCTGCAGTTTTAGTCACACCATTTTCTTCAACTCGGAACGAGCATTTTCGCGCTTTTCCATTAACTGCTGCCCCGTTGAGGGTTGCAACGTTTCCATTCAAGTTATCATTTGCGTATGAAACCCATTCTGTCGTAGGTTTCAAAATAGACTTTTCGCAACCTTCATTCGATTGAATTTGATCTTTCCCTACTTCTCGCATTTTCGCAATTTGCTAAATCACTTTTTCGATTGAACGCACTTTACTACCCCCACACGATTTGATATGGGATCACTAATATTTTTGTGATGACAGCCTTTGTCTCTACAGATATACAGAATATACGTTATCACAAACAGATATGATTTGACAACACTAGAAACATTTAATGCTTGTTGAATTTATTCCGACACTAATTTTGTAATTGCGCGGCGAGTTTCATATGAAAGTACGTATACACACATAAATAATCAGCCGCCCAAGTCTATTATAGGTGAACACGTCCACGTACGGCGGTCTACTGAAACGAGCTGAATGCATGAAAAACTCACTACTCACGCGACAGCGCTGCATCAGCGGATGGGGTACTAAAAGATTGGTCGGGACATAATTACCCTAAATCAAAAAAATCAAATTAACATTTCCACTGCGCTTGTCAAATGGGAACTTCAAATCTTCAATTGGAAACTTCCTCTGTTATTTATTTGGTTAGACCACAAATAATGGAACGAATAGATAAGATCTAGGGTACAATGGATCATGTACTTTACGTCGGCTTGAAGAAAATTCAGATAGGAAACGACAGACAATACATGAGATAAATTTGACAATCTTCTATACACAACATTATGCTCGCAATGAAGTGAAAGTTGTCTAGGCAAATGAACTTGTTGAAACATCAATATTATACGCCCCTAAGGTGGCTATTACACTATAAAAGTTCTTCTACAAATATCTTTGATGCACAATATTTTAAAAGAACTTTTATGAATGATATTAGCCGCCCTAAGGGGAAGGTGTGCAAGCTTGTAAGAAAAGTACCTGAAACAAGCCACGTTGATGACAAATATCTTCTATAAAAGATATTTTCAAAGAACTTATATAGTGTAATAGCCGCCTAAGTCTGCTTTCATACCAAACAGACCCACCTAATCGCTAGGCTTAAAACGAAGGCACCATGAAATAGTGCATACGGAAATAGTACACGCGTCCACAGTTTCGGGCTGAACCGACGACTGTGTGCACGCATGCTGATATTAGTTCGTGTTGCCGCCGTTGCACCCAAGAGAGACGAGCTTTTATGTTTGTGTTATACTGAGTATTGTCAATCAACAGTCTCTTGTGTACAGCATAACCCTCAGTCAAAGATCAACAATATAAACATGTTGTACTTCATCATATACATATATAAATTGAACAGATAGTAAATAGGCACAGAGTGGGGGTTAAAATTTGAATATCGAGTTATTGTTGAAACATTTGCGTCTGCGCAGTGAAACACGCACAACACACATTAACACATGGCCAATATGGCTGAAGGGCCCCAGGAGCGAGGGGTCAAATGCTTCGTAAATGTCGAAATTGTGGCTGAGTGGCCGATGGCGTCACCACATTTACCGAACATGCAGCGACCGCGTGCAAATGGGTAGCAGTGCGCAGGCGTGAACCAGTACAGAAGTGGGGAATAGTACTATACACAATCTGTTCAATGAATATCAATGCACTTCATACAAAATATGGCAGTGCCTATTAAGCTGGCCATTCATGGGGGGGGGGGGGGGGGCATTTGGTCTGCGGCCATTTGACCCTCGTTCATTGGCTTCGAGTGCAAAATTGGAGGTCATTCACGAAAGAGCCGAATCCATCGAGCCAAGCAACAATCTGTCATGTAACTGTCATCTCGTGCTTTGACAACTGACAAAATTACATTTGTCAGTCGATGTTTTGGTTATTATTCGTTTGAAACGTAATTTATTTTTTGTTCGGACAGTTTTTTTCTTTCAATCTGTGTGAGTAGTAACGTAACGGAACATAAACATAACAACAAATTTTTAAACAGTTTAGTTTAAGTGCCGCCCACCCACCAGGCAGGAGGTCATTTCGAGTATTTTGGTGGCTTTGGCTTCAGGATATTGGGTTGGGCGAGATGAATGTCCAGCTTGGCTTCCGAAAACGTCGCTTGGATGGCAGAGCCATCAGTTGACCCCCACACACGGTGAGTTTTGGCTTCGACAGAAGTCATTTGGCTCCGTGGCGTCGCCATATATGTATGTCCAGCTTTAGTTTTATATGTGTTGGTACCCACAGAAGGGTAATTTCAATTAACAAGCAAATCACTCATTCAATGAAACGTACTAGACTGTTGTCATTTGAACAGCTGTTTGAAGTGATGTCGTTCCAATCTCGTTAAAGGTCGATTCAGACACATCAGTCACGTCACAGTTCAGTCAACCTTCCGAATCCTAACCGTCGCCGTCAAGTCACAGTCAAAATTGCGGCTGTGTTCACATACCTATATATCCGTAGCCGTCAGTAGTCAGTCATTTTTTGCGTGTACTCTCGAGTGTACCTCGATTTAAATATTAAACTATTTCAACTCAGAGGAAGGGAGTGTACCGTGGCAACATGCAAGAATTTAAAAATACATTTAAGTATTGGTGTTTCAATTTTCAAAACGAATTGATTGTATTTTATTTATAATAATAATCTTGTTTTTTTGCTTACCATCTATTTTTATTTCATTTACAATTTGCTTCCATATCCTGTTCTTATATGCTATATCCATATATTTATTATGCGATAAACCGTACAGAACAGGGTAATTTCGAACCAACTCAATTAATTTCTCGCCGTCGCCTATGTTCACTTTCTAAACTGATGTCCGTCAAACACAAAAAATATCGTTGGGAAGAAATGTGAATTTGACTGTTCGGTGACGGAAGCGCGACTGACGGTTCGGATTCGTGACTGCGCCGGCTCAGTGTAGACAGCGCCACTTGACTTTCAAGAAACGATATTTTTTGTGACTGATACCGGCCGGTTCTGACGGAACTGTGACGTGACGTGACTGATGTGTGTGAATCGACCTTAAGGCGGCTATTACACTATAAAAGTTCTTTTACAAATATATTTGACGAACGATATTTCAAAAGAGCTTTTATGAATGATATTAGCCGCTAAAGGGGGGAAGGTGTGTAAGCATATAAGAAAAGTAGTTGAAACAAGCAACGTCCATGTCGCAAATCTTTTCTTAGGCGGCTATTACACTATAAAAATTCTTTGAAAATAGCTTTCATAAAAGATATTTGTAAAAGAACTTTTATAGTGTAATAGCCGCCTAAAGGCGATTTTGCTTTGAATTCTTGCCGTCACTATTGACACCGCGAGATTTATTTGCGTGCGTTAATTTGCATGAAGTAATGTTGTTAATCTCTGCCTCAGTAGCGCATAAACATGATCGCTCACTTCGCTCGCTTGGGGCGACCGGTAGCGCAGTATGTTGAGGCATCAATCTCATGTTTGACTACCGGCGTTTCAGGTTCGAATCCGTCCACGACGACGTTCGTGGCCATGGATGTGCAGGAGGTGCATGCTGGCAACTGCATTCTCCGAAACCAGTTTATGCCAACGAAACGTCAACTGGGCCACATGGAACAGTTGACGCGCTATACCCCACAAGAGGTTGAGGCAATTGAGTACTTCGCTCGCTTTGGGTGCCACAGTCTCTTGTGTTCAGGGCTGGCAACCCACACAAATGTAAATTTCTTTGTCTATGCAGACTTTAAACTCAGCCAAAACCGTGAATATGCATTATTTCGTATGGACACTTGCAGTACGGACTATTTCGGTGCCCCTAAAATCGACTAAACTTACATGGTGGTACGCCATAGAGTAACAAAAGAGCTGAGCCAAATAGTATAGATTCCACAAGAGTTATCACTCCGTAGAAATTGTATAAACATAGTATAAACTACACAGTATAGATACACAAGAGAATCAATACATACAAATCTACCGCCGGAGGCTAAAGTTCTATGGAAGAAGCTTACCAAAGAGAATTGATAATTCTACAAGAGTTATCACTCCATAGAAGTTTCCCCTCTGCCAGGAGATTTGTATGTATTGACAAATTGTATAGACTTCACAAGAAAGCTGACTCCGCCTCCGGCGGCGGTAGATTTGTATGTATTGATTCTCTTGTGTATCTATACTGTGTAGTTTATACTATGTTTATACAATTTGTCAATACATACAAATCTCCTGGCAGAGGCGAAACTTCTATGGAGTGATAACTCTTGTGGAATCTATACTATTTGGCTGAGCTCAGAACAAAATAATATTAAGAGCAGAATGCAGATAATCTCACGCACACAAATAAGTCTCACCACTCTAGAAGCAACGGCTACAATTTAAAGTAAACCGCCCCTTAGAGTGATAAGGACAACAACACATCAAATCAGTTATGTCTGTTGATTAAAAAGCCAAAGCAAAGAATAGAGATTATTGCTAACAAGAAATGGGACTCTATACAAATTAAGAGTGCCTGCCTAGTAGTTGCATATGTGTTGGATTCCATCAATACACGAAGGGGTAATGCGGAATAGCAAGTATGTTACTCAAACGATCAAACGTACTAGGCAGCTGGCATTTGAAGAGCTTTTTAAAATGTTGCCGCCCCTATCCCTCTAAAGGCAATTTGCATTTGATTATTTGCGTATCAATTGGCACCGCGCTTTTGCTTAAACCGTATGAAGTTCTATCCCCCTGGCCAAAGGCTTCTTACCTGCCATTGGCTGCGTTTTAGAAAACTTATAGGATCAGACAATTTAACAGTGAGTAACAGAGATGTGAAGTATTGTATATCCGTAAGTTGAAGAGAGAGTGTCGCTTATCTGTGAGGAGTTTTAGAGGGGAAATATACCGGAAAAATTTGTTGGTTCGTTTCCCCAGCCTACGATTTCTAAACAAATACATCCACCGGCTTCTCTGTCTCTTTCGCTCTAGTGCAATTACTAAGAAACAAGGCGTAACGAAAATTGGTTAGTTGTCATTCTCTTCTCAGGATTCGTATGTATATGCTTTGGCATGAGTCGTGTGCGTCGAATATGTGAATGTATCAGTTAAATGGGTCTCTCTTTCACTTACGGATACACAATGCTTTGCCATCTCTGTTGCTCACTGTCATTTCCTTAATCTGTCAGGCTTTTAAGACCGCGACCATTGTATGCTGGACATGGTTTATCAATTTCATATGCGTGAGCTAAAATTTTCGGCCATACACAATTGCAGTCGTGCATTTTCGCTCAAGTTTCGATTTGCCAACAACTAAAAACAACAATTGATTTTTTTTTGCAGATGGACGTGGATATAATAACCCCCATAGACTATGCGTCAGATGAAAATGCTATTCGCCGTCAGATCAATCTGATCATGGATCGCCACAAAGTATCTGACGGTCTTATATCATCATCGTCGTGGCGCGACAGCCCGACGTCGGGCCTTGGCCGCCTGATCATTGTCCTCCAATTATCTCGGTCACGTGACCGCGTCCTCCGATTTCGGACGCCCAGTAGCTGCGCGGCGTCCACACCTACTGAGCTCTCCCACCGAGATCTCGGTCGTCTAGGCAGTCTCGCTCCGTCGACTCGTTCTGCATTCATTACTCTCTTAGGCATGCGATCATCGTCCATTCTTTGTACATGCCCTGCCCATTGAAGTCGTTGTAGTTTGACGATTTTCGAGACTTGCAGCTCATCGTACAGTTCATACAACTCATGGTTGTACCGGATGCGCCATCCATCTCGATCGCAAACAGCCCCGAAAATTCGCCGTAGAACCTTACGTTCAAATGTGTCTATCATGTTTCCGGAGGCTTGAGTTAGGGTTCATGCTTCGCAGCCGTACCGCACTGGTCGTATAATATCCGTAGTTCTGGGCACATGCTTCGATTGCATTATGGGGAGAACCGAGAAAAAAGTCTTATTAGCTGACTGTATCCGTCGCTTGATTTCGTCAGTTTCGTAGGCGTCCCTTGACAAGTTGCAACCCAGGTAAATGAAGTTGTTCACGAACTCGATGTTGAGGTCCCCCACATTGATGCTCGGTTGTGAAGGTGTCCTTGTCGTCGATTGCATCATTATTTTAGTTTTACCCTCGTTAATACGTAGTCCAACTTCTTTTGCAGCGGTATCGAGCGTATGCAGAAGTTCTTCTGCGTCAGCCAATCTTCGGGACATGATGTTGATGTCGTCGGCGTACGCTGCTAATTGTGTCGACTTGATGAGTAGCGTCTTGCTGTTGTCCATATTCATAGCCCGAATAACGTATTCCAGTGGTAGGTTGAAGAGCGTCGGTGCCAGTCCATCGCCCTGTTTCAGACCAGTGCGTGTTTCAAATAGATCAGTAAGTCTATTATATATCCTGACTTGTGAGACGGAGTTGGTCATCGTCATCTTTGTCAGTCGCACTAATTTGGCCGGTATACCAAATATTGTCGATGCCTGCTTGAAGTCGACAAAGATTTGGTATACGTTTACGTTGTATTCCCAGCACTTTTGGAGTATCAGTTTGACTGTGAAGAGCTGATCGGTTGTGGAGTGACCAGGTCTGAAACCGCTTTGATATTCGCCAATGATTCGTTTTGCATACGGTTTTATTCTATTTTCCAGAATTTTCGTCAAAATTTTATAGGACGTACAAACTAGTGATATGCCCCTGTAATTCTCACACCGCAGTTTATCTCCCTTTTTGTGAATTGGACAGATGATGCTTCTGCGCCAATCGTCTGGGATCTCCTCGTCCTCTCATACTCGCAGGAGTAATTGATGTATGGCATCAACTAGACTCGTTCCGCCGAATTTTAGCAGTTTAGCTGGAATCTCGTCAGCGCCCGGCGCTTTATTTCGTTTTAGTGACCGCAACGCGAGATCAACTTCCTCTACTGTCGGGGGTTGTATGGGTGGGCCTAGATCAGCAATATATCGTCAAGAGCTTCTTGTGTGGGGATGTTAGATGGTCGGTTCAGAAGCTCTTCACAATAAGAGGCCCATAGTTTGTTAATGCCATCGGTGTCGCTGATGATGTTTCCATCCTTGTCCTTACAAAGGCTAGTCCTGGGTTGGTAGCCGTTCTGAATTGTATTTACTAGTTTGTACGCTTGCCTGGTGTTCTTATTAGCTAAGTTTTCGTTTATATTCAGCAACTGCTCGTCAAAGTATTTACGTTTCTTACGTCTAATTATTCTATTCGATATTCGCCGTAGCTCGTCATATTTTTCTCTTCTGGCTCTGGTTCCTCGTTGAACCCATTGTCTGTAGGCCTCGTTTTTCGCGTCAAGTGAATTTTTGCATTCTTCGTCGAACCAGTCATTTCGTGCTCGCCGGTCTTTATATCCCACGACTTTCTCTGCGACATCCTTGATGGTACCCTTGAGTTCTTCCCGGAATTCATGGACGCCTGTGTTGCTGATGTTGTGTAGCATAGGTGATAGTCTTTCCTCAAGGGCGGTAGTATACGCCACCGCCGTAGCATCACTCAAAAGCTTATCAACCGTAAAGATTTTGGGAGGGCTGATTCTCGATTGGTGCACTGAGGAAATTCTACATATGTAGGTCGTCTTCACCAAGTGATGATCTGAGTCGCAGTTTGCTCCTCGATAGGAGCGGACATCCATCGACAGTCATATATGGAACTGTAAAAAAATGGTCTTATATGGAACACTAAAAAAATCGTCAACGATAGGCGCGTATACTGTGCGATCACTGTGACGATGACAATATCTTCCGACCGATTGAACGACGGATCGCATGGTGCATGGAAGCTTTGCTCTTTACTTTCGCAAAACAACAAACGTAACTTGACTTCGACTTCTGCAAATGAACGTGGATATACCTATAGACTATGTGATTCATCTTCAGATGACAATGGTATTCATCGTCGGATCAATCTAACGATGGATCGCCACAAAGTATTTTTAGCCTAAAATTATATGGAACTGTGAAAAAAATCGTCAACGATAAGCGCATACTGTGCGATCACAGTGACGATCACAATATCGTCAGACCGATTTGATGACGGATTGTATGATATATGGGGGGCTTTGCTCTTCACTTGCCCGGAGCAACAAACGTAGTTATTGTCTTCTTTTTCTGCAAATAGACGTCGATATAAGCCCCCCATAGACCATGCGATTCATCGTCTGGTGACTATGCTATTCGTCTTCGGATCAATCTTACGATAGAGTGTCTGACGGTGAAATTTATATGGAACTGTTAAAGAAATCGTCAACAATAAGTACATATACTGTGCAATCAATGTGACGATCACAATATCGTGTGTCCGATCGGACGACGGATCGCATAGAACATGTGGGCCTTACTTTTCACCTTTTTCGTATGCATTATGTATGCTCACTAGTCAGCACAACACATACGCAGTTAAAACATTATGATCAACCTTTGCTTATTTTGTACTGAGTTCAGGCTGTTGGTGTAGTCCGGATGGCGCAACGGTTAGCACGTTCGCCTTCAACGCACTGGGCCCCGGTTCGATTCCGGGGATTTACGTGTCGGACTATGAGCCCACTCAGCTGTTAAATGAGTACCCATTATGGGGTAAATAACTCGGTTGAGCGTGTTGCTGATCACATACCTCTGCACAAAAACCGTCACGATCTAGAAAATGAGATGATGCTAACTCATCTCGAGGCCGTGGTTCAAATTGGACTGTTGCGCCAGTTATTTACTTTATTTATTCAGGCTGTTGGTACGCAACACATACAATATTTTGAATTGTTGGTGATTTTCGTCAATTTCCAGCAAGTGATTAAAACAGGTTAATATTGCATCTGTGACGACGTTTCGCCTATTTATTCGGCATCACAAAAATATCTTTTGTTTTTTATACACTTTGTGTTTGCGTACAACTATCTGTTGATATAACTTAACTACTATTAATACAATAGTTATATCAACAGATAGTTGTACGCAAACACAAAGTGTATAAAAAACAAAAGATATTTTTGTATATTGACCTGATGATGCCGAATAAATAGGCGAAACGTCGTCACAGATGCAAAACTAACCTGTTTTAATCACTTGCTGGAAATTGACGAAAATCACCAACAATCGTAAATAGACCAGTGAAAAACCAACCAAACAACTATACATATTTTGAATGTTTACTATTCCATATAATTACACAAAACGAACATTTTCTTTACAGGAAATGAATGTTATGTGCTTCCCAAACTGTAAACTACCCGGAAACTTCGACACCTGCGCCGCATGCATTTCAAAACGCAGATTTCTTAACGGAGTAGAATTCGTGCACTAACTTTCTATCGAGAGCAGCTCAGATCAAATTGATAGTGTAACTATGTGGTTGTAACCTGCTCTGCATAGCAGTGACGTGCACTCGTAGTAAGCAATTCCAAACTGCTTGACTTACCGAAATAAGCAATTCAATAATAAACTTTGCTTACACCAATACACATATCATCATTTCAGTCAATGTTTTTCTTTAAGCTGAAGAATACATATTATCATTCAAATATTCCTTTACACATTCAAATTCTGATCCGCGCCTTCTTTTGGTTAAAAAACATTCGTTCAATTACTTTAGATAATATTCAAACCTCCCACATTTTGCACACCATAGACACCAAACTTAGAATAGGAAAATGTACCTAGATCTTTAGATGCATGTACCATGTGTGCATCCAAATACTAGAGACATGTTGATTCCAGAAAATGGGAATCTTGGATTTCGGTAGTACATTGGGCAACGATTTTTTTTTGTTTCGTTCGCAAATTTATATGAGACAAGTCAAGCACTGGCGCGACTGCTTTTGTGTGTGGGATAAAGCCCAATGATGCTTGTTAATGAAATGTTGCCAATGCAGGGAATGTTTATGGGAATTTGATTTTTCCAGTAGAGCTTTTGTTTTTGTTATGTAATGGATTTTCCGTTGCAATTTAAAAGAGGAAATCAGTGCAATCGGGTGATTTTGATTAAATTGTGATTTGAAGTTTTTTTGACCGTTTGTAGTGATTTAATTGATTTGATTTGTGATAAAAGTGGTAAGTTTTCTTTTCGCATTATGTCGGAGTATTGCTGCGCGACGGATTTCGTACTAAAAGCGGGATTTTCAACTCTTTCCTTTGCCAAGAAAAGAGAAATTATAGAATCGGATAGACCGAAGCCAGATCTTAGTTTAGAGTTTAATTTAAAAAATATTACGCGAAAATTCCATATCAAAACGTATGAAAAGTACATTTGGTTAACGGGAACCTGTAAATTAAATAAGTTATTTTGCTGGCCGTGTCTTTTGTTCACGAATGAAAAATCTGTTTGAAATAAAGCTGGACTTAGTGATTTGAATAATTTTACGGGCTCAGCACCAAAGCATTCAAGTTCCGAAAAACATCTTCAGTCGTTAATTAAATTAGATAATTTTGGTTCTCAGCGTATAGAGTTTATGCTTAGTAACCAGGTGGCAATATCTGTTAGTTTGCATAATGAAAAAGTTGAGCGTAATCGTAATATTTTGAAACGTTTAATCGATACTGTAATTTTTTTGGCAAAACAGGAGCTTCCTTTTAGCGGGAATAATGAAGACTCTTCTTCAAATAATCGTGGTAATTTTATCGAAACCGTAAATTTCTTGAGTTTGTACGATCCGATAATTGAGTCCCACATAGATTCTATAAAAGCAAATGCAGCGTTTTCGGGTTTGTCTAATAGAATCCAAAACGATCTTGTTTCCGCTATAGCTAATGTGGTTCGAAATAAAATCAATTTGGAAATAAAGGAGGCTCCATTTGTAGCTGTAATGGTCGACGAAACGCCAGATGTTAGCGGTCGGGAACAATTAACGATGATTCTTAGATATACAATATCAAATGAGATTGAAGAAAGATTTATCGGATTTTTGGATGTAAGCGTTAATCGTACAGCTACAGCAATAAGCTCTCACATTTTAAAACAATTGCAAAATTTTAATATCGATAAGAAATTAATTGCACAATATTACGATGGCGCAGCAGTAATGAGTTCTCAAATTCGTGGAGTTCAGACTTTAATTCGGGAAAAACATAAATCGGCAATTTTCGTTCCATGTTACGCTCATTCACTAAATCTAGTATTGTCTAAAGCAGTTGAGTTTATTCCGGAAATTAAATTATTTTTCGCGCACATCAATAAAATCGCATCATTTTTTAATACATCCACAAAAAGGTCGGACCTTTTTGCAAATATAGTAAATCGTCGTTTACCATCGGTTTCCAAAACGCGTTGGCATTATCATTCGCGTATTATTAACGTTATATTTGAACATAAGCATGAAATTTGTACAGTTTTTGAGACAATTTCGAATGGTTCTCAACACTGGGATGGCGATTCCTTGACTTTTTCCGATATATACTTACAAAAATTCGCAGAGTCAGATTTTCAATTATATCTGTTAATTTTTTCTGAAATTTTTTCGAAAACTGATATATTATTTAATATTATTCAGAGCAAAGTGGTAAACATTTCATATGCAAGCCAAAAAATTATTGAATTTGAAAATTGGCTTGAAAATGACTTTTCTAAAAAGTTTGATAATTTCTATTCGACAGTTACAGCAGAATATCAGCCACCACGTAAGAAATGTAGAAATGCGATAGATCCTTTACAAAATTTACGGCGGATATTTCGGGAGATTATAGATGTTATTCTCGGGCAAATTCGAGATCGATTCCATTCGTTTAAAGATCTTTCATTTTTAGAGTTGCTTGAACCGAATTATTTTTCTAAATTCAAGTCAAATTTTCCCGATAAAAATTTTGACTCACTTATTGAATATCACGGTCAATTTTTCGACAGAATAAAGTTGAAAAATGAGCTAAAAGTTATTTATTCTTCAGATGAGTTTAAAAACGCGAATCCTAGTAAAATTCTCGATTATTTTCAAAAACGGCCTTATGTCGCAAACGGTTTTAAGCAAGTTCATATTTTAGCAAAATTATTAACGTCAATTCCAGTCACAGTGGCAACTGCGGAAAGGTCATTTTCAACACTAAAGCGCGTTCACACATTTTTGAGAAATCGCCAATCCCAAGAACGACTTTCGGATCTTGCTTTAATTGCGGTTGAAAAGGATCTTCTTATACAAATGCGAAGAGAAAACGATTTTTTTGATAATGTGATTAAAGAGTTTTTACTTAAAGATAGATTTGGAATACAAATAAATGGCAATGGCGAAAGAATATTTATTTATTTCAAATACCCCTGAATTTTTCTTAGTCTTAATTAACATAATATTTATTTATCATTTTTTTTATTAGTAATATTTTATTTATTTTTTTTTTTTTGTATTCCGAATATATGTGCCAATATTTTATTTATATCTTTCCTGATTTCTTCTTTAAGGCTTAAAGCCGCTTGGTATAAATGTTTTTGTGACTGTCCATATTCTATAATACAGTCCATTTTTGTTTATGCTAAATTGGCTTTAGGGCGCCCAACTGCTTGACTATTTGCATTCGATAGAATTCGCGCCCAGGTCGTGTTGGTCGGCCTATATAAGGTAAACTTGGTCGTTCTCGGTCACGCCTCTCAGACTGGTGCGAGCGCGAAGCAGAGGCGTCTAATGAGACGCGCTTCGCGGTCGAAACCGGCGAACCAACACGATTTGGGCTCCCTTCGGGGAGTTAATTATTCTCAACAAAAAAAAATGAATAGTGTAGTCCCACTCTGGACAGAGAAGGGCGACGGCATGCTAAGTGCCATGTAAGTTGCATGGCGTCGATGGCTGTTGCCCGGCAAAAAACTTGTTTTATACATTATACCTATATACTCTGTAATTTCAATTTACTTTTATGCTGACTTTTCGATAATATCAATTTTGCAAAAAATCCATTTATGAAAATATCATTGAGGCACCAAAACGTTGTCTTAAAGTGGGCTGTATAAAACTCAATTTCTATAGTCAACTTCAGGAACTACGGAGCACGGCGATTCTTTCTAACATGAAATGAATTAAATTTTATAAACATGTATATGTAATGTACACCTTATTTGAGTTCAATTAAATGTTTTAATAACAAATTTATAAGTGTTTCGATAATTTAACCATACCGATAGTTTCAACCAAGCTGGTTTTATTAGCTGAACTTATCGCGACTGTACTCTAGTTCGTGTACATGCACATTTTTGCAGCTTGCACATAGACGTAGCTCCTTTTCTGTGATGCTTTGATTCAATAAAATGTGTCCGTAATGCCTTCTACGGATATAATACAATAGGAATGGATAAACAAAAGTCAAAAGAAACCAGAATTTCTTCTTCGTCCGCGGTGGTTCGATCGATGAGATGTGCGAAATCAATTGAATTCGTTACTGTGCAACTCCTGAGAATCGGGAACATTTTAACTTCATCTACCAACCAACACGCGATTTTCGAGCATGGAACAAGAATAAGGGCTACAATTTGCATGATTTCTTCGCTCGGTTTGAGTTTCGGCAAATAGTATAATTTTAGGACTTCTGGGTTAGAAACAACGAGGCGCTATTTGAAACTTTCGCCAAACGTGTTACTGATATTTTTATTTCGGAGTGTATTGTTCATTGTTGCCTAGAGGTGCGTTCCGCTGCATCCCCCAACTAACGCAAATTGGGAAAACGACTATTGTATGGTTATGTGCTAGTTATGTGCCGCATTCAAAAATTTTGTGCTCAACAAATAAAAAAAATATTGATACTTCAAAATGGGGGGTGTAGAGGAACGTTCCGCTACACCCCCCACTAGAAATAATGAACTAATCTTATTCAAACCCGTGTCAGAGTTATGTGCTACTTATGTGCTGGTTATTTTAGCCATGTCTGTCTGTCGGTCTGTCTGCCTGTCTGTCTGTCCGTCTGTCTGTCCGTTCGCACGATAATTTCCGACAGAATGAAGCTAGAGCCTTGAAATTTTGGTCACATGTTGGTAATATGATCTAGTTGGATGGTATTGAAAATGGGCATTATCTGGCCAAGGGAACGCCTACCTCCCCTACATATGTAAAATACTTAAATGTATCTATAACTCCCGATTAAATAAACATGAAAAGCTTTAGGTTTGGTAGTTTGCTTGTAAGGGTAATCTCATACTCTTATGGTAAAATAAAACCGATCAGTTGAAAACTAACGGTAATTTTCATACAAAGAACTCCGAACTACCCTACTTTTCAGGTTTTTTGTCTATAACTTTTGAACCAATTGACGTAGACACCTGATTTTTGGCATATAACCCTGAGGTGAGAAGCTGCTTAAGGTTCTGTAAGTTGGGCATAATCAGATCAAAGAAACGCCTACCTCCCCTACAAATTTCAAAAAATTAAATATGCCTTTTATTACGATAACTTTCGATAGAATTACACGAGCAAGTTGAAAATTCGGTGGAATGTTGCTAGTAAAACCTTCTTGATTGGTGTTGAAAATGGGCAGGATCCGACCCAAGGAACCCTTACCTCCCCTACAAATGAAACTTCAAATAAGCGATAATTTTTGATAGAATGAAGGCAGCGACTTGAAATTTTGGTCAAATATTTGAAGTGAGATTGAGTTAGTTGGCATTAAAGATGGGTAAGATCCAACCTAAGAAACCCCTACCTCCCCTAGAAAAGAAACTTAGAATATGCGATAACTTACGACAAAATAAAGCTAGCGTCTTGAAATTTTGGTCAAATGTTTGTAGTATGATCCAGTTGGCTAATATTAGGTTAGGTTAGGTTAAAGGGCTGCCATGATTATCCACAGCACACATAGACCACATCTGGATCCGTTGTGTTACCACATGGGATACAGAAATCCCTGACCATCCTATACCTCGAACCAACCTGAGCACACAATAAAACGTTGTAACTGATGTAACTGACCAACGTCAATGTTTACCAAGTCCGCCAACTCGTTAAAATAGTAAGAGCCAAGAATTAACCTCCTCAGACTCGCCAAGCCTGAGCATCCACAAAGAAAATGGAAGGTACTCTCCTCTTCCTCCTCATCACCGCAACTTCTACAAATATCGTTATACGGCAGCCTAAGCCTCCTGGTCTCCGTGCTCTCCGATTGGACAATGCCCAGTGATGACTCCAATGACAGCACCGATATATTGTCTCCTCAACGACAGCAACTTAGCAGAGCGACCCACGTTCAACATGGGCCACATCTGTTTAGTTAAATTACATGTGCCGCTGCTCAGCCATCTCGAGGCTGACCGCAGCCTGCATAATGGCGAATTTGCATGAGTCGAAAGGCATTTCAACCGTGCAGCGAGTACTTTCAGCTTCAGGCGTTGTACCCCGACGAGCCAGTTCGTCAGCTCTAGAATTGCCAACGTATCCATTGTGACCTGGAATCCAGCACACAGCAATATCGAAGAAGCTACACAACTCCGTTAGCGATATACGGCACTCCAACACAATCCTCGAGGTAGTAAGTACGGATTCTAGCGATCTAATTGCAGCTTGGCTGTCTGTTAGAGACACAATGTTCTTCACAGATAGGACATGGCGCCCCAGCCAGGCCAAAGCTTCCCAAATTCCTACCAATTCCGCCTGAAGAGCACTACAGTATTCCGGCAGTCGTACCGATAGGTTTAAATTCAGTGTGTCGGAGTGAACGCCCGCGCCAACTCCACGATCGGTCTTAGAGCCATCGGTGTAGATGTATATCGTGTCTAATCTTGTAAGCCAGTCTTCAGCCCATTGAGCTCGTGTTGGAATAAGGCATTTGAAGTTCTTGTCAAACAACGGCTTTGCCAAAGCATAGTCCGTAGATGCCGGGATATCACGATTTCTTAAAATTATCGAGTGCCCGCTATTTAAAGTCAACCATTGACCTGTCTCACGAATCCGTATGGCCGTACAAGCCGCCATCTGTTCACCTAGAATATCCAAGGGGAGCAAGTTGAGCATCATGTTCATAGCATCAGAAGGAGTCGTTCTAAGAGCCCCACTGATCGCCACACTAGCTGTCCTTTGCACCTTCCCCACTAAATTACGGTTAATCGTTGTACTAAGTGCATTCCACCAGACAACTATACCGTGCAAGAGGATGGGTCGTATAACCGCCACATAGACCCAGTGTAGCACTTTCGGTTGCAGGCCCCACTTTTTACCGATAGCCCTCCTACAGGCGTAAAGTGCAATATTAGCCCTATTTACGCGTTCCTGAATATTTGGCCTCCATTTTAACTTCCTATCTAAAATCAGACCAAGGAAATTTGCCTTGTCAGTCAGAACGTCAATCTCGCCCCCTCCAGGACAGGAGGCTCAACAGGTGGAATTGTATGTTTCCTTGTAAATAAGACAAGCTCCGTCTTGCTGGGAATTACCCGAAGTCCGCACTCCGCAGCCCAGTCCACTAATAGGGAGAGGGCATTTTGCAGTACTTCACTTAAAGTGGTAGGATACTTACCCGAGATAGCGATAGCAACGTCATCCGCGTAAGCAATCACTTTGCAACCAAGCGCCTCCAATTTGAGTTCATTCTATCAAAAGTTATTGCTTATTTGAAGTTCCACTTTTAGGGGAGGTAGGGGTTCCATGGGTCGGATCTTGCCCAGCATTGCCTTCAGCCAATTAGATCATGCTACAAACATTAAAAAAAATTCAAGTCTCTAGCTTCACTCTATCGAAAGTTATCGCTTATTTGAAGTTTCATTTGTAGGGGAAGTAGGGGTTTCGTTTGTCGGATTTAACGTATTTTCAATATTAGCCAACTGGATCATACTACAAACATTTGACCAAAATTTCAATACGCTAGCTTTATTTTGTCGTAAGTTATCGCATATTCTAAGTTTCATTTCTAGGGGAGGTAGGGGTTCCTTAGGTCGGATCTTACCCATCTTTAATGCCAACTAACTCAATCTCACTTCAAATATTTGACCAAAATTTCAAGGTGCTGCCTTCATTCTATCAAAAGTTATCGCTTATTTGAAGTTTCATTTGTAGGGGAGGTAAGGGTTCCTTGGGTCAGATCCTGCCCATTTTCAACACCAATCAAGTAGGTCTTACTAGCAACATTCCACCGAATTTTCAACTTGTGTAATTCTATCGAAAGTTATCGTAATAAAAGGCATATTTAATTTTTTGAAATTTGTAGGGGAGGTAGGCGTTCCTTTGATCTGATTATGCCCAACTTACAGAACCTTAAGCAGCTTCTCACCTCAGGGTTACATGCCAAAAATCAGGTGTCTACGTCAATTGGTTCAAAAGTTATAGACAAAAAACCTGAAAAGTAGGGTAGTTCGGGGTTCTTTGTAAGAAAATTACCGTTAGTTTTCAATTGATCGGTTTTATTTTACCAGAAGAGTATAAGATTACCCTTACAAGCAAACTACCAAACCTAGAGCTTTTCATGTTTATTTAATCGGGAGTTATAGATACATTTAAGTATTTTACATATGTAGGGGAGGTAGGCGTTCCCTTGGCCAGATCATGCCCATTTTCAATACCATCCAACTAGATCATATCACCAACATGTGACCAAAATTTCAAGGCTCTAGCTTCATTCTATCGAAAATTATCGTGCGAACGGACAGACAGACAGGCAGACAGAAAGACACACATGGCTAAAATAACCAGCACATAACTAGCACATAACTCTGACACGGGTTTGAATAAGATTAGTTCATTATTTCTAGTGGGGGGGGGGGGGGGGGGGGTGTAGCGGAACGTTCCTCTGCACCCCCCCATTTTGAAGTGTCAATATTTTTTTTATTTGTTGAGCACAAAATTTTTGAATGCGGCACATACATAACTAGCACATAACCATACAATAGTTGTTTTCCCAATTTGCGTTAGTGGGGGGGTGCAGTGGAACGCACCTGTTGCCTAGCAAATATCATACTAAAAATTCTGTTCGATGAGGGTGAGATAGCGGTTAGGAGTTGTTTGGCGGCTGGCTACTTTTTTGCTTAAAATTTCATAATTATTAACTCTCAAAAAAAATTGCCAAGAGACAAAATAAAGCAGGCGAAATTAACATCATCTTTCTTAAAATATTTTTGATAAGCACATTTACTGAGGACTAAAAAGTGAATAATTAGTCTCATATTATTCAGTTTTTAGTCCTCAGTTTGAGCTTTCAACGATGAATAGTTATCCAATTTACTGGTTTCTATCAAATAAATCAAGCGGTCTACTTATTTTTCCCAATTTTCACACCTCTCCCTTCACACATCCACGCTTTCCAAATGAAGGCCCCGCATTTTCCTACACTCAATCCCAACCAAGAATTAAAAGAAACCCGAAATCTGCCATTTTCACACACTCTTCATTACCCACCTCTTTGTCTAATAAAACTTGCATACGAATGTGTAATCTAAGTATTAATAGGCTAATACAAGTAAATCTCGTAATATGAAAAAAAAAAATATCAAATCGGTCTAACTTTTGATCAGTTCAAGATACTCGTACAATATTGAATAGTATGTTTAGTCATTTCATAGCAAATTTCATTATCTACAACTTTTTTCTAGACAACTTTTCTCTAATGTATGAGCAAAAAAATAAAAGGAAAAAAAAAACATGAGGCGGTGAGTCGAAATGATATTTTTGGAAAATGTGCGAATTTGAGGAGCATTATATCTCTTAAACTATAAATATACTAAATACTAAAAAATATCTGACTTTATTATAGGGAATTCAGTGTTTTTTAAATTTACTCCTTTCACTTCTTATGCTACTGCTAACTCGTAGGTCCGGGACTTTTAGTATGTTTACATTCTAACTAGTCCAAATAAAACCCTTATAGACTATTTTTGTGGTACCGGCATTTCTATCTAGAAACTCTTATTGACTGGAGTAGGCAATTTATTTTACTTTTATCTACTACATATATTTAGAGCAACAACGAATATGGTTATAAGAAAACACCGTCGATGTTTAATAAGAGGAAACATGGACCAAAGGATAGCGTTTGTACTGTAGAATGGTTTAGAAAAATATTAGCCCAGTCCAAAATTAGTCCAAAAATTATTCACTATCCAGCATTATTCTAAATAATTTTAGTCAGACATTTCGCAATTTAATGCATTATCAAAGACTATTATTATAAAAACTATAAGTAGCGAACCGTAGCGCAGTGTGTTGAGGCATCAGTCCCATGTTTGGCTACCGGCGTCTCTGGTTCGAATCCCGTCCACGACGACGTTCGTGGCCATGGACGTGCAGGAGATGCATGCTGGCAACTCTGAAACCAATTTTTGACAACGAAACGTCAACTGGGCCACATGGAACAGTTGACGCGCTATGCCCCACATGGGGCAATTGAGTAGTATGAGTATCTTATACTCGAATATAGTCTATATCAGAAGTCTTATTTTTTTTACAAATGTAATGACATCATTTATTGTGTGTATTATTATTGACTTATAGTATTATATGAGAAGCCCAGCTGCAGAACTTTCTATTTTATTATAATTAGTTTTAGTAATTTTTTAAGAATGGAAAAAAAAAAAATAAATATACAAGTTTTCCATTATTGTTCTAATTTTATTTCTTGTTGCATTATATCATTAGATTATGAGTTTGAAAAAAAAATTTCGCTCATGAAAAATACTTCAATATTGCTACAGAACGAACCAAAAATTTAAATAAGGAAGTATTGAAACCATACTTCAAAATAGCAAAGTTTTGATGAAATAGCTATCAAAAAGACGTAGTTTCGCAACCAACATAGAATTTATTCATTTGCAAAATATCACAAAAAATATTTTGATTAAAAAAAAACAAGACCCCAGTGTAAGGTTAAACGTTCGCCGATTTGTCACGATACAAGAAAAAAAAGGGATTTGTATCAGAAGTTGGACGTGAGTTTTGTAGAGCAGCCGTCCCTGCTCTTTAGTAGGCATCACTGCCAGAATTTTACTATGCAGAATCGATCTCCGCAAGACTTACCATTTTTATCCAAAAAGGAAAGCAGTGGTTCTGCATATATAATTAAAAAAGGCAATTGCTGCCGAAATGAGTCTCGTTATAGAAACTGACTTTATTATCATTAACTCTACTCTATTTATACAATAATCTTAAGTTCTAAATTAAGTACTAAACGATGACTACAAGTTAAAAAGGAAGAGGGAATTATTACCCCGTTCCTGTATAATATAAATCTTTACATGCAGAGTGTCCTATTGGCTGTTGCAACAAAGATCCGCCCATCCGCAAACCAAGCATAGATAGAGTTGACCCATCCTTGAACTAATATGTGTGCGTACATGCATTCACACCAATATGACCGCATACAGGTCAAGGATCAATGTCATACGAATGCTTGGGTTTGCTTCGGACGTTGTCTTTATTGCAATCAGCTGTGGACAAATTCTAAAAATAAACTCGCTTGCGTGTACACACGTATATTGGAATGTTAAAAGATACATTTCGTGTGTACGAGTATACTACACCAGTTCGAAGCGTATACCTACATATATCAGAATATTTTTTCGGTTGATTTCGTTTGACATGCATCTGAATTGCTGAATACTTGAAACGTAATTGCAAGGTTGAGAATCCTAAACCTCCATTTGTTTTCAAATTTTCAATTATATAT
Source organism: Chloromyia formosa (assembly GCA_964017055.1). NCBI lineage: Eukaryota > Metazoa > Arthropoda > Insecta > Diptera > Stratiomyidae > Chloromyia > Chloromyia formosa. The sequence goes on along the minus strand of OZ024813.1, from coordinate 84,809,667 downwards.
TTTCTTTGAAAAATGTAGTGCATATCGCCCGATTAATTTATTGAGCAACAGATACAGTATCTGTTGACCAACAAATACAGCATCTATTGAGCAACAGATACAGTATCTGTTGACCAAAAGATACAGCATCTATCGAGCAACACATGCATCATCTGCTGAGCAACAGATGCAGCATCTACTGACCAACAGATACAGAACCTACTGCCCAACAGATACAATATATATTGGCCAACAGACACAGTATATACTGAGCAACAGATTCATTATCTATTGACCCAAAGATACAGCACCTAATGACCAGCAGATAAAGTGTCTATTGAGAAACAGATACAGGTCCTTTTCGTCACCGAAGAACTCAAAATACCTTAAACAGTAGTGGGGGTGTTGAGATGCTTGCCGTAGCCGTCTTAACACCCCCAGTCAGATGATGATGACATCCATCTTTCCCATATATATCTTCATTGCAAAGAATGCACTTCTTCATCACTAAACGACTTAAAATATCTCCAACAGTAGTTTAATGCATTCGCCTGAACACTTCCAGTAATATGATATCCATCTTGCCAATTTATTACTTCATTGCACAGAATGCCCTTTTCCGTCACCTAAGGACTCAAAAAAATACCTTCAACAGTAGTCTATTTTATTCGTCTCATCACTGAACAAACAGCATTCATCGGACTTTATGCCCGTCCAATATAATTTTATTTGGGACAGGGCAAAAACTTCTTTTCTCCACTACATAGAAATGTGGATCCTATACGTAGTACGTTACGTACCTATAATTCTAGGCTATATACAATAGTATAATGTATTCGTTCGCAAAACTACAATTCCATATTGGTACATATTTATAATTGAAATATTTGCATATTACTTGCACTTTATTCACTTAAACTAAAATCAAATGAAACCGGAAAATAGAGGGATATGCCCGCAATCCGAGGGTTTTCTAGCAAGTGCTTATTTTAGTTTGTAAATATCGGCTCCTTGCTCTTCTTGGTACCACTCAGATGGATAAAAACACCCTAATCAAAATGTCTTAAACATGGTATAGTATCTTACATGCCGATTCATAAAAAAAATTGTCGCCTTTCAAAGTCATAATTTTAAAACGAGAGGCTGTACTGTAGATTGTACTATAGAAATAAACTATTATTAACCTATTTTGAGAAGATGTACAAATTCCATCATTTGCCATTTTCTGTGCTATTCAGAACCCACCTGTAAGTTCCCCCCCCCCCCCCCCCCCTTACATTTTTCAAATTACGACTCATCGCTTTCTTCAGCCAATTATAGCAGTTCTAAACATTCTCACCGAATTTGAGGCATGTGGCTTCAGTCGTTCGCGAGATATTCTATGGACAGATAGACATTTGACCGATTTCGTAAGGGTTTTGTTTTTACTACAAAGCCCTAAAAACACCTACACCTTGGGGCGACCGGTAGCGCAGTGCGTTGAGGCATCAGTCTCATGTTTGACTACCGGCGTTTCGGGTTCGAATCCCGTCCACGACGACGGTCGTGGCCATGGATGTGCAGGAGGTGCATGCTGGCAACTGCATTCTCCGAAACCAGTTTATGCCAACGAAACGGCAACTGGGCCACATGGAACAGTTTACGCGCTATGCCCCACAAGGGGTTAGGGCAATTGAGTGTAGTAGTAGTACCTACAATGTACGTGACTTACGGACGACTTTATTGATTTACTACATAAAGGGCTTGTTCGGACTAGATAGAATTTTAAACAATCTAAATTAAACTTCGCTTTCGTACCATTATTGCTCTCATCCAAAAACTTCATCATGCAATTTATTTCCCAATGCAAAACAAGAAGAAGTCAAAACCGTAACACAGTAGTATGTACTTGCGCATATTATATTATATTACGCAACAAACAGACGAAGAGTGATTTTCTGTTTGAGAAAATGTGTATGATTTTACCAACCCATTTTCCTTCATACCCTCCGTGTGAGCTGTTCAGGAACCAAATTTTCTTGGTGGTTGTTGGAATACCAGCTCAAATGCTGAAAAACACAGCAGAATGCTCACGCGAATGCTCAATGATTTGCTCAATGTTCACGTGTAAACGCAGCATGAAATCATTTCCTGCCGATAAAATGTTCGTTTTGTGTAATTATATGAAATAGTAAACATACAAAGTGATTCTGTTGCCTTAGCGCTTGAGACAATCGAAGATAGACAAAGTACCCGGCGAAGTATTTTATAGAAATTTATAATTATACAAGCAATTCTGGCTCATCAACGTGCACCCCACGTGCACCCCCCTACTGAAGTGAAGGAAGAAGCAGTGAAAGACGAGCTGCGTTCTTTTGTAAGCGACAAAAAAAACTATCAAGAGCAGAATAGAGTAGCGAACAAAAAAAAAACAAGGTATGCCATTGCTGAAAGTGGATCTTGGTTTAGTTAGCATTCAAACGTCAACTCAAATTTCAAGAGGAAACTTAACTACTTAGTACAAATACAATCGGACAAAATTCCTTTAGAGCTCGCGCCCACAGCAAACTTTTTAGTTCGCAGAAAAACTAAATAGTTTAGTCAGAAAAATAGAACACATGGTGTTTTATGAGACCGCGCACACACCGATCTAAATAGTTTAGTTTGCTGTGTGCGCGGTGCATGCAGCATAAAAATTAAGTGCACTTGGATACTTGATTCATATTTTCAATTCGACGGTTTTTTTATTTCGTGAGTATCTTTTCTAGACGGCTCCACTCACAACCCAATGAACGCTGTTCCACCCACAATCTTACGAAATGATCCTTAGCGGATACATCTACCCAAGCTTGGTCATCAAATCCCCGCAAAGCCACGACATTATATACATGAACCGAATCTCCACAAAGCCACGAACCGCTGATCCAACGCTGTAGCGAATACATCTGCCCAAGCTTGGTCACGAACTGCTGACCCAACGCTGTGGCGAATACATCTGCCCAAGCTTGGATTCTAAGCTCGCAATGTTTTTCGCGGATTATAACTAAAGTATTTCGCCAATTTCAATAAAATATAAAATTTGCACACCTTCGAAAGAATACCTTTCTAATGGTGTATAAATCATTAAAATCGGTTCAGTAGCTTGGGAGGAGTCCAATTTGAACCATGGCCTTGAGATAAGTTAGCATTATCTCATTTTATTGATCGTGATATGTCTTGTGCAAAGGTGTGTGATCAGCAACACGCTCAACCGAGTTATTTACCACATAAATGGGTACTCATTTAACAGCTGTAAGCGAAAATTCCTTTTTTATTGAAAACTACCGCATTCAGTAGGAATCGAACCGGGCCCAGAGCGTAAAATATGAACGTGCTAACCGTTGCGCCATCCGGACTAAATTTCTATAATTTCAGTTATCACTTCCCCACGCCTTCTAACTTAACCTAGCTTTTCGCTTACTTTACTCATAATTCCGTTGTGGCTACCCCAAATTAGAAAAAAAAATTAAAACTGAAATTTTCCATTTCATGCAATTTACAATAAAATTGAAGCTTATACGCACCACACTGTAGGTTTGTTGTTAATATTTATTAAATGATCTATGACGTAAAAGATTAACGAATGGAAAATAGCAAAATGCAATAAAGGTCGAATTGTCCGTATATTATCTGTATTATCTAAATGTTTTCTTATTGAAAATCAACGAAAACACTTGAGATTAAAGGCTTTCACGGATGAATGGAAATTTGAAAACAAATAATATTGTTGTCAGTAAACGTATGGGTAACGATCACGTTTCTTTAATTTAGTGTTGAAACTAAGACGTATGTACAATATATAGGTATGTTTCCCTAAACAACATGTATAATATATGCACATATCTTTTTTTTTTAAATAGAAAAATTATTATTCACTATCCAGCATTATTCTGAATGATCATAGTCTGACGATTTGCAATTTAATGCATTAAATAAAATAAAAATAAATATGAGAAACCTAGTTGCAAAACTGCCTTTTTTGTTTAATTTGAGTTAGCTGTACAGAATTGCTCTCCAAAACAGAGTTTATGAGCGGGTTTATTAATGTTGCACCTTATCCCTCCCAGTTTCGTAGAATTTCGACTCAAAAACATAAATTTGTTTCTAAATTCCGTATGTTCTGCTGCAAAACTGCTCAATAGCATGACCTATATTGTTGTCAAAACTTCGTATTTCTTTTGTGTTTTACTATATATGATACATGACCTAGATTGTTGTCAAAATTTCGTAATTCTTTGTGTTTTATTTACAAAATTCGCTATTTTTATACCCTAGCCCTTATTAAGATATAGTGTATATTGTTTTTGTTCCGTCAAAAATATGTAACACCCTAAAGGAGGTTCCGGAGGTATGGCAATATGTACATACATAATAAATGATCAGGGTCACCTCATCAGTCGATTGAGCCATATCTGCCTGTATGCATGTTTGTTCGTCTGTCGGTCTTTCTGTCCCTTCGCACGATAATATTCGATAGAATGAAACTAGCGACTTGAAATTTTAGTCAAATGTTTGTACATTGTTCGTTATCATTGAAAATGGTTAAGACCCTACCAAAGAAACCCGTACCTCCCCTACAAATTATACTTCAAATAGGCGATAACTTTAGATAGAATTATTCCAGCGGTTTGAAATTTTGGTCAAATGTTTATAGTAGAATCTAGTTATTATATTGTATAGTAGTTGGCGTTGAAAATGCGACCAATGAACGCCCCCCTCTCCTACATATGTAAAATAATTAAATGTGTCTATAAATGGCGCGCTTGATGGCTGTTGTCGTTCGAGTCAAGGCAATTAACATAATTTCTGATAGAATAAACTATAAAAGCTTAACTTTGGTAGATGATTGTAAAGGGCCATGTTGGACTCTTTTGTAAAAATCAGATCGATAAATTGGAAACCAAGAGTACTCGTCCTACAAAATGTCTCGTATTAACCTACTTTCTATGCTTATATTTTTAACTCATAAACAAATTGACGTAGCTCTCTACGTCAATTTGTTTATGAGTTACATGTGAATAATAATCACATAAGAAGTTGATTCAGTTGATTTGTGCATGTTTGGAGAAAAGGAACGCCCACCTCCCCTACAAATGTCAAAAAATAAAATGTGTCTAAAACTACGTTAACTTTTGATAAAAGGAAGCCAGCGAGTTGAAAATTTGATCGAATGTTGGTAGTAAGATCCTGTTTGTTGGTATTGAAATGGGTGAAGGGTGGATCAGACAAAAGAAAGTTAACTAGTAGGCTAGTTATAGTTGTAGTTTGAGAATGGATAAGATGCGACTAAATGATTGGCTGCCTCCCATATAAAGTTGTTGTAAAAAGAGCTCACTCGCAACAAAATGACGTCTACCTTCTCAACAAAAGTTCGATGATCGTAGCCCTCATCAGCTAACTTCTGTTCAAACTGACCACGTAGAAGCACACTTTTAATACAATATCGCCTTAACTTATTCGTAGTTTCGGTGTCGCTACTAGGTCTGGGGTATATACATATTTCACTAGTTCGTATTTTACATGCCATTTCCACCTTTAATTTAATTTAACGTTTAAGGTTTCGACTGAACACACCCATTAAAAATACTGATCATAGGGTAGAAATTAATAAGATCCTTTTTGTTGTAAAGTTTTTGACTGCGCTTTTGCCTCCATGTTCTGCAACTTAGGCTTGTTGCTTTCTCGGTACCTAATGCTACGAACGTCCCAGATATCTCAAATTACCTATTACAACAACTGATGTGATGATTTATGTTAAAATATGGATACTTTTGGCGTTATACAATGCCGAAATGCTACGAGTACAATATGTTAATTTCCAGTGGTAGATAGAGCGACAACTACTCCTGCGCGGAATTTTACTCTACTCTGGGCAATTAGACGCACTTGCCTTCACCACTTACTTACTAAGCGACACATTCTCCAACCACAGATCGTCGCAATGAACTTGTAGGACGCTTACTTGGTTCACCTTCATTGGAGGGATTTCATTCCATGGCATGTCCAGATTTGTAATAGCCCTTTTCGATTCACTTAGACACGGAACTCAGGTGAAAAGAACGAACGGGTCTGCGATGAGCCAACTTTAACAGCCACCATAGTACCACCATCAGTATAGAAAAGTATAGGGGCGAAAGGTGGAAAAAAATTAACATTCAGTCAATTTATTTTTAACTCTGATCCAGATGTGATCCCATGCGAAACCTGGATCAAAACCAGAACTAATATAACCCTTCCGCAATGCATGACCTATATTCTGCCATTTTTAACTGCGTATCAGTTCATCGATTAGCCGGCCATACACACACGTTCTATCATCTGCAAACGTGTGGCACCTGGATCGCCCAATGATGCGCCGCGTTTTCTTTCCATTGGAAAATCGCGGCACCTGGAAACGGGAGATGATACGCCGCGTTTGAACGAGTATAGTGAAATTAGGCAACTTTGTGCGCCCAGATGATTTATACCGTGATACGTGGCGTTTTCGGTTTTCAGATGAAAGACCAACAATTTGTATGAAGACGGTGTCTTTTTGGGTGATGTGCAGTAGTGTTGTGATTTTGCAGATAACTCGCCGCGACTGAATTTTTATGGGTTAATCTATAGTGGTGGTAGTAGTAGCTTGCATCATAAAATTCAAGAACGATGGGTCCCCATTGATATTTTGGTCCTGCTGTAGGTGTGCGTCAGGATAAAAGGATTTGTTTACCGATTAGGAGAGATATATAGGCAAGATGGGTGTTGTATAACTAGGGGTGTTGAAATGAATACGTTAGACTGTCGCTGAAGGCATTTTGAGTCCTTTGGTACGGACAGCCCAAGAGCTGCCGACGCCGACGAGAAGAAGATTAAAGTGCTAGGAACTTACTTCTTCAACTTCCTTGAAGAGTTGCAGGACTCAGTTGGAGAAGCCTTTTGAGCTTCGCCAATGAGTCAGGTTCCTTTCAGCTCAACAACGATCTCCTGGTAAGGGCTAGCAACGGCACGGGATGAGGCGTAAATCAGAGTTTGAGAACATTTTTTTATATTTTCCTTATAACTTCTAAATGGTGCCTCGAAACGAAAAGTGCGTTGAATTCTGCGTCTACTGTTCAAAGTCGAAATTCAGTTTAGTAGCATAGTCAAAATTGATAGCCGAAAAATGCAATTTTTTTTAAGCTTAGAAGAAAAATCACACTTTAGCACTTTTCAAGCTCACAGATATTTGATACGGATGCTCCAAATCAAAAGTTAAAGATAACTTGATAGTGTAACCTAGCCAATATTTTCCAATTCGTCCAATTTTTAGTGTGGTTGTGAGCAATAGCCTTAATAGGTCTACCTCGACAAGTATTACAACTAGAAGATTCTTTTCAGTCTCAAAATTGGAAATAACTTACTCTAATTTAAAAACGCTTTGCTAAATTTCTGTCAGAATATTTTAAGATATTTTCTTTTTAAATAAATCGAATATAAAACGGGACAAGCCAAACAATTATGCGATTTTTTTTTCACGATGGAGGCGTCCACGGTGGTGGGAGGAATTGGAAAACTTGAATTTGACAACAATTTACCAACTCATACAAAATATCAAAAATTCGAAACGACCCTAATTAATGCGACCAGTATTGTAACAATATGACTCGTCACAGGCATTTGGTGCTTTCCAAAATCGCCGACCTTACTGTAATAATCACGGGATGATAAATTCATAAATGAAATGCGACTCTGCGGGACCAAAAATAATGACTTTTTGAATTACTATAATAACTTTAATTAATTCAAATTGCATTATTTTTGGGCAATTACCGAACAGAGTCAAAATTTCAATTGTGAATTGATCATTTCGAAATTTGAAAAATTCGACCAGTTGGGTGAAGTAAGACGGTAGTCAACCGGTCTCGCCCCAGTCGTTACCTGCTCGTGCCAACAAGCGCATCTAGTGCGAACAACAGAAACATTAGGAGGAAGGGAAACAACATTAGGTAAATTAACTAAGTCTAACTTAGTCATTATAAACTCCGATTGAATTAATACTAATGCACTACTGTGCTAGATTTTAGCAATTATACTAGTATATAAAGGACAAAAATAACAAAACAAAAACCACGAACACCTAAACAAAGGAGAAAGGGAGTTGGGCCGGAGCTGTTCGAGAGAAGAAAGAAAAAGAAAAAAAATCAAAAATTGTTGCAGCGGAGCAGCGGGAATAAGCAAAGGTAGGTGAAGTTTAAAGTTAAAAGAAAAAAAAAATAAAATACAGCAAGTGATCGGGGAAGTTTTTAATAAGTTAGGCCGTGTCGGAACAAACGGTGAAGTATAAAACCGTTAGAAGTGATCCGTTCGTTTTCGCATATAGTTCGTGTTGCACGAGTTCGCAAACCGGGAAATTACATTCGTGTTATGTTCGGTCCGCGCAAAGTGAGATACTGCTAGCGGCGGCTGACCGTGTTAATCCTGCGACTTCACACTGTCAAAATATTGTGCGAATTCTTGAACAAAAATTTTAAGAATTAGTGTGTGTTACAAAAATTTATCCACATTTTAAAGTTTTTGTTCAGGAATTTGTACAGAAGTTTGTCAGTGTGAGGCCGTGGATGCATGATGTACGTGTATCACCATATGTGGTGCAATTACCACTTTGTTGGTTAGGGTACAAGTAAACATGCAACTGTCAAATTGAAAGTTGCATGTGCGGTTGCTAGTGATGATGCTAAGAATCATACTTAAGGTTCAAATACACGGGACGCGTATACGTGACCGTATGATTTTTACCCGAATCGAGTAAACGCGAATAATGTGTTTACACGTAAGCACGTACGAAATGTCAGGAACGGCTATTGAAGCGAATGTTACTGACGAGGAGATAGTGCAGATGTCGTTCTGTTTACATGGGACGGGTATCGTAGATTAAACGCGTCCGACGGGTTTCGCATTACATGTAGTAGAATCGTAACACGTTAGATGATGTTCGCAATCGCAGAGCCCAAATTTTAGGTTGAATGATTTGTCCAGGTTCATTTATACACATTCCGAGCTTGACAAGGTCATGAATTTCCATGAACTGCTGCACGTCCGTGTTTAAGGTTTGACTCACTTTGAGCCTATCTTCACTGGAAACAAAAACTTTTTTTTTTAGGACTCCGCAACAGTACAGGGTGTATGGGAGCAACAACAGCATCCATGAATGAAAAAAAACTGAAATAAATCGGGGCCGAGGCTTACACAAATTGTAAGGGTGATTGATTATCCGTTTTTTTTTTGTTATATGCGGACAAACCCGAAAAAAAAAAACAAATAAATTTGTCACGTATCAAGTACGAAAACCAACGTGTACCTCGGCCCGATTTTTTTTATATACCTCGGAATTGGGTTATATCGGATGCGTACCACCTTACAGCACAGCGTTGAACGAACGACAAAGATACGTTATTAAGCACCAATAACGACCAAGGACGGTTTGGTAGTTGCGATATAAAAAAAAGATATTATATACATACATATATGAAAAAAAGGAATTCATGTGTAGTATTCATGTATTTTTATATTTTAATTATTTACCCTTACATTTTTTTGAATTCAGTGGAATTTTGTAAACATACCCAGGCATATAACCATATTGGAGAGTATCGTAACCACTTCATTGTCCCTTTACTAACTCTGTGCGCACATAGCTAGGTAGGGTCCTTCAACATTTCAACATAAAAACCACTGCGTTTAAAGAAACTATATTTAATCGATATGCTTATATGTTAGGTAGTGTATTGGAATTACTTATATAGTCATTGAATTTTGATTTCACTTTTGTCTTCGAAATTATGTATTTCATTGGTCATAGTTTATGGAGTTTAAAGAAAAATAATAATAATATGACCTGCTAAAGTAACTATTATCGGTGTTTTCAGTTGCCCTGGCATTTCCCTATAGCAAGCTAATGTAAGTAAACGTATGTCTTAGGATTCCTTTGGGAGTAGGAGTTAAACATATAGCCGTACACTTTTACGAAGGGCCGGTTGGGACAAATATCGCGGCTGAGACCATATCCATCTTGGTCTCATTAGCAGATTTAGCATGGCGATCAAGTCACGAATCTACCTGTGACTAAAGGAAGGATTGATGATCTTTGGTTGTTCAATAGTTTTTTTTCTTTTAGTTCTTTAATAGGGCAGAACGTGTGAAGTAATGTTAAGTATTATTCGATATTGCCAGGATCTAAGTAGAACCCGCCCATTTCTCTCCTTCAATGAGCAGCAAGCAAGCACACGTACCTGGCGCAAATATCGATATGGCAAAGCGACTGGATTACTTCCGGTTAGTCCATGTTTTTTTTTTAAAGACCAGAAAATACTACATTACTTTAATAAAAACGCAATAGCTTAAAAACTGCACCAGGAGGAACATAACAGTAAAGACCGAATCCCAGCTAATATCCTACTCAAAAAAAAAAGAAAATAGCCCGTAAAATCAGATAAATGGCTTACTACATACAGCTCCGAAAAAAATAGGCGCACAATCGGAATTTTGCTGTTTTATCTTATTTTTCTCTAGTTTTCAAATACATATTATATTGATTTTATTAGAATGAAACAGTCCCTATTTTGTAAAATAGTAAGCAATTTGTGTTAACTTTATAAAATCTAAATTTTTACATTTCGGACAATTGTGACTCTTTAATTAAAAAAAATACACTTATGCACATAATTTTTTTCCCAAAACTACAATATATCTAATAAACAATTATCTGATTTATTCGGGCTATTATTGTATATTGCTTAGAGTAGACGCAAAAGCTAACGCTCTTTACTTTCATTTCAAAATTTTTCGATCCAATTAAAAAAAAGGCTCAAATTTCTCGGATTTACACAAACTCAGTTTCCATGTATTTAGGACTTGTCGAAGGGATTAAAATTATTTCCAGACATTTCCTATAAAGCTCTCAAACTGACTTTATTTTACTGGCCTCTAACTTGTCTAATTAATTTAGACTTTAGCTTTCGCTTGTTATATAGCGAAGGATATTGAACTTTCGGTTCTAGCCGAAGGCTAGCATGTCTTTGGATAATTTTACCATAGTAATAAGCGGGCACACTCCTAGCGTGCTCCTTCGATGCAGCGAGTTTATTCCGTAGCTCTGGGAAGGATTTTATTTTAGGGTTCAGGACCATGAAATTTTGGTAAACTTACGAGATTGTTTATAATAAGTATACTCACCGGTGTGCCGCTTTTCTATAATATTTTTTTACAGGTCCTTCTCCGGGGGTTGTGACTGTTGGTGATGAGGGACTTCCAATATTAAAAGATGGATTTTCCATACTGTAACTAAAAGTAAACTATAAACAAAGCAATATATTAGAGATCTATACATAATAATAGAGATTATATTACATATCGCAAACATAATTAATTTTATTTTGAAAGGCTTTCGAAAATTAATAATACTGTTTTCTTCTTCTAGCTCCTTCTGTATCTAGACGATATCACCATTTCATGAAAATAAGATATGTTAAAAAAAATTTACGTTCACATGTGGAATTACATGTAAACGTAAATTTTCTAATTCTAATTTTTAAAATTTTAAGATCTTCATTCAATTTCATAAGCGCAATTTTACGGGGGTATTTGAAGGTATAATATTACTTGAGGATTGATTGCATTTCAAATATGCATTTTTGCACTAACAAATGGCAAGGGACAAACACTATATGCTTGTGCAAATAAACGTCAGTTTTGAATGCTATCTCATGAAGTGAATTATACTAACTGAATAAAAAAAATAAATGCATAAAAAAAAGAAAAACACAACTATTCGTTGAGAGAGTTACGAGCTATACGAGCATGTACAATCTTCTAGTAAAAAAAATATTAATGCCCTCTGCATGTTTTATCGAATAGCTAAAAGTCGAGAAATTCTTTCGCGGTAGGATTGGTGCAGACGAAGACGACATGCATGAGGTTTCGTTTTGGTATCACTATGTTTTATAAATGTAAATTACAGTTGTAACGAAATGAGTCAGTTAAGTAGGGCACATTTAATTGGAGTATCAACTTTGCGTAAGTATAAAGCTGCGTTTAGATTTAGCGAAACCACTCACGCAACTTTTTTGCGAGGAAACTCACCCGAGGCTAGTCTCGCCCTGCCCGTTCACACTACACGCAACATACACGATCGAGGGCGAGTTGTCAGTTTAGGTGAGTTTACCATGGCGGCGCGCCGTGTTCATGAATTGTGCTCCGGGTACGATGGACTTCCGCATTTGCCATCATTACCTTGTATGTAGTTCGATCCAGCTGGATCGGATGAGTACTTCCCCATGAAAACAGTTGTTGCCATTCTGGGGTGGGTAACCCCGACATTTTTATTATTCTTTTTTGACTTCAGATTCGGAATCAGCGGCCCGAAATTATTTTGTAGTTCGAACCAGCCCGATCAGACGAGTATTTCCCCATGAAAATAGCCAGGTCGGACGAGTGCTTCCCATCAAAACCATCCTCACCTGAAACAATTGCCCCCCGCGAAACTGTTGCGCGAGTGGTTTCGCTAAATCTAAACTCACCTTAATAGCTGCGTTCGTTTCACTTGGATTTCGGTCTCATGCCTAGTCTTGTGTTGGCCGCGAAACGAAATGTCAAATTCCATACAAAATTAAGTTTTATTTCGTCGGCGGAACTTTTCGTTCCGCTCTATGGTATTGTGTCCATAAGCGGAATTAGATAGCATACCTAGTATCCACTAGATGGCAATGTTTTGTGGCGAATTCAATTTAGCAACTTCACCATTGGTATACACTTCGAACCAGAGCGGAAAGTTTGACGTTCTGATATTTGGCAACCTATTCGTCTGATTGCAAATCCTGAAGACTCAGGCCCAAACTAAATTGGACGCAGAATGCAACAGCAGCGGCAGCGGCAGAAGTAACAACAACACGTTGATCTGTCGCGATGACACAGCAGCGATGACAGATCTACCTGTTGTTGTTGTGGCTGCTGCCGCTGCTTGTGCATTCTGCGTTCAATCTGGTTTGGGCTTTATTCATCATCAGAATTATAAAATCATCACGAAATGTTCAATCTAATTTTCATCGAAAATCGGTTACTCTCGCTTCTTAAATAAAACAAAGTGCATTTTATTGATACCTCTTTAGATGAACCCGGAACTGAAAGCGCGACGAAAGTTATCTACAAAAGGACGGGAATGTGATTTCATCAGCCCATGCATAAAGACGCATTCCCATGTAGCGATTTTTGAAGGACACAAGTCAAGACACAAAAAGCTCATGAATCGGTTCGTGGGAATAGCACTTTAAACAGGGTTGAAAGCATAGATATACATTGAACAGATGGGAAATAGGCACAGAGTGGGGGTAAAAAATTGAATATCGAGTTATTGTTGACATATTCGCGTCTGCGCAATGAAACATGCACAACACGCATTTACATACTGCCGAAGGGCCCGAGGAACGAGCGGCCAAATGCTCCGTTAATGTCAAAATTGTCACGACAATTAACGAACATGTAGCGACGGCGTGCAAATGGGTAACAGTGCGCATGCGTGAATTTGTTCGAAAATAACCAGAGGTACAGAGCAGAGTGGGGATAGTACTAATACCAATCTGTTCAATGTACATATATAAGTTGAAAGACACTTCAGTCGAAGGACGAAGTATTGCCCCGATTTTATCTTTCGACTGAGTTGTGCACTTCCGTATGGTGTTCGTGGTTTTGATTTCGGATATGGCGGCGCCCATGTGTCAACGAAAGTGATGTGATGTGTTTTATATGTATTTTCTTTTTAAATTTTCGTAGTGCCGCGTCGCGCGGTGTATTGTGTGGGCTCGTGGATTGCGGTTTCCGTGTGGTGTTCGGTGGATGGTTTTGATATCGGATATGGCGGCGCCAGTGTCTCAACGAAAGTGAATGGAAAAGTATCTGAAAATTGTGTTATGAGTATTTTCATCTGTTAATTGCCTTGACCCCTCCAGGGGCATGGGCTTGTTAACTTCTCTAGCATTTATATGCCTTGTTAACGTTTCGATAGCATATCTACTTTTCGGAAGTGCAGTTGCTAGCATGCACTTCCTATCCACGCCGTCTTTATACTGACAAGCTCGGAGCACTGTGGGAGTTCTATTAGTACCCATAGGCAATTTTTGATCGCGCCGAGAATCGAACTCCGAGCTCTAGATGTAGTGTGTGTAGTGTATCGTAGAGCGGTGACCGAACGACCACGGCCACCGTGCGCAATAAATGTGTTTTACACGTGTTTTCACTTTAAAAATTCATGGCGCCGCGTTGCGCGGTGTATTGTGTGGGTTCGTACCGTTCGTAGATTGCACGAATACAAAACTGTCAAAATGGCGGAGAAAAATTCAGCATGCAAGACGAACCGAAACTTTTACAAATGATTAAGGGAAACAAAGCAGTAATAAGAGAGAGAAGCAAAGCGGACCGAAGGGGTGATAAGGACGGCAAATGGAATCTGGATTAAGTGCGAAAAGCGAAACAGTGATAAGCAAAGAAGCTCAAGCAGTGACAAACGAGAGAATAAACAACATAACATATGTATATCATTCATAGAAAAAAGTCTCCACATCATTATGACAATTTTTACGTGAAAACAATTTCTTTGAACTACATATTTCGCTTGAAAACCGATCTTTTGAGTAGAACAGAAAATCACGTATCGTGTTGTAACGGACGGTTTGGTGGGCATCCCAAGATGCCCGTGGGGACGGAGCCTAAGGTAGCATAATTGACCGTGAAGGTCGGGCCGTGCCATCTGGCGAAGAAAAAGGCCCCTCAACGAGCTAAGCAGCGGCCTATGCTTGCTGTAGCTCAGTTCGGGAGAAGTGGGCGGGGTTTTCGCCGCTCGTTGCCCCTGTCCTTTACGTATTAACAAAAATTCATAGGCCTGGGGAAGACAACACAAACAGGGGAGGTAAAAATGGGGAATTAAAAAAAAATAGTCGATACGAATGGAATGGTTGACGGACGGATCAGACGCCACACGGTCGCACCTGGGTCCGGGTGTAATGGGACCCTCGGCCGATGGTTTCGTACCACCAACAGATCACTACTCATCAGGTGCTGCCTCGATCTGCTGGTGGGAGCAGCACTACCAGACCATAATATGGTTCATTACAGTGTAGAGCGCCGTGGTAGTATGCTGTGTGCAAGTCTACACTGTTACTTTTTCGTGGGAGAGTTAAGTGCAACATTTTCGCACGAAGAGGTGAGTATTAGCCTTAAGCAAGGAACGCCAAGCAAAGCAGTGATGAGAAGAGAAAGATTGAATTTAGAATAAAACGTTAATAAGAAGAATTGTCAGATAGAAAAAAATGTGACTCCGGACATGAGCATGTTTTTGTGCAACATTGTACTCTGTTGTGACCTATGGGTCGCATCTGCTCCCACGACTTACCCAGCGACGCACAGATTTTCGTCACAGGTCAGCGCCATGAGACTTTAGGATACCCCATTGGTCGGACGTCATTGGGAATTGGGTCCCATTTCACAGCAAGTCCGTGAATGAGTTGTCGCCCTTCCGCAATGTGTGACCTATCCACTTCAGTTTTCGCCTACGTATCAATTCGTCGATTAACGTGTGACCCGTACGCCAGCTAATGAGACGAAGACAAGAGTTGACGGAATCTTGCAGTTTGTTTGTAACTCTTAGGGAAATATCCGCGTGTTACTCCCATACAACAGCACAGAGAGTCCCAGAGAGCGTAACAAGCCGTGTTTGGTCTTCATAGTGAGATAACTGTTTTGCCAGATTTCGGTCAGCATGCCAAATGTGTATTTAGAAAAGTTGGTAC
Organism: Chloromyia formosa; assembly: GCA_964017055.1. Classification (NCBI taxonomy): domain Eukaryota; kingdom Metazoa; phylum Arthropoda; class Insecta; order Diptera; family Stratiomyidae; genus Chloromyia; species Chloromyia formosa. The sequence continues at coordinate 84,793,876 of OZ024813.1, read as the reverse complement.
GGCGAGCGATGTCCTGCTCCCAATCACCATTTTCGGCAACAATGCTACCTAGGCAGACGAATTTGTCCAGTCTCCACAGATTGTCAATTGGCATTAATAGCAAAAGGAATAGGATGTCTTTTTCGCCACGGTGTGCTAAGAACCTCGTTGTTGTTGATGTTAATCTTTAGCCCAAACTTGCTAGTCTCTCGAAATCTAAAGCCATTGAATTTAGATCCATGATTTTGTTAGAGGGTCGTCAGCGTAATCAAGATGTTGCAGACAAAATGTTAAGGTGCATCGAATGCCTCTGTGTGGTCCGGATAGGGCTGCATGCAACACATCGCCAATCACTATAAGGAATAAGTGAGAGAATGAGCCTCTGCCGTACTCCACTTTGAATCTCAAAGTCCCTCGAAACCTTACCTTTATGTACAGGGTTATCCATTTTCTCTTTCGGAAAGTAAACTTAAATTAATCACAGTAAATATTTGAATTTCGATGGAATTTTTATTTCATAATAAAGTTTGGATTATGCCATTATACGTGGAATACAATATCTGTCAAATGTCCCCCACGGGACCGCTTGCAGGACTCGATCCTTTTGAGGTAATTTTCGATTACCTTTTCACACATTTCGGGCAATAAATCGGCTATAACTCGACGGATTTCGTCCTTCAATTGACCAATCGTCGTGGGATTGTTCGCATAAACACGGTCCTTCGCATAGCCCCACAAAAAGAAATATAACGGCGTTAAATCGCAAGACCTTGCTGGCCAAGCCACATCGCCGAATCTCAAAATTACGCGTCCTGGGAATTTCTCGCGCAATAAAGCCAAATTTTGTCGCGTGGTGTGGCATGTGGCCCCGTCTTGCTGAAACCACATATTGTCGAGATCCATATCTTCAATTTCCAACCAAAAAAAGTCATGAATCATGGCGCCATAGCGCTGGGCATTGACTGTAACGGCCCAATGACGCCGCCGGCCCACAATGCACACCAAACAGTCACTTTTTGCGGGTACAACGGTTTCTCAGCGGTCACTTGCGGTTGCTCACTGCCCCAGATGCGACAATTTTGTTTGTTTACATAGCCGCCGAGCGCAAAATGGGCCTCATCGCTAAAGAAGATTTTCTTCGAAAAATCGGCATCGGTGGCCTGCTGTTCAAGGACCCAATCTGAGTACTCACGACGCAATCTGTGATCAGTCGGCTTTAATTCTTGCGTGAGCTGGACTTTATAAGGATGGAGATGAAGGTCCAAATGCAAAATGCGCCACAATGTGCCGTAAGATAGGCCTAAATACTGGGATCGGCGCGGAATCGACAAATTCGGGTCTTTGGCCACACCTTCACTCACAGCGGCGATGTTTTCGGTCGAACGAGCAAAACAATGATGCACAGGTGTAGAAATGTCTGTCACCGATCCAGTTTCTTCAAATTTTTTCACTGTGTAGGTAATTGTGCGCTCATTGGGACGATTATGTCGACCGTAATCTGCGCGTAATGCACGAAACGTGGCCACCGCAGATTCACAATTTTGGTAGAATAATTTAATAATTTTAACGCGTTGATCAGTCGTAAAACGTTCCATCTTGTAAAATGGCAAACCTTCAACTAAACCAATATAAGTTTGGAATACACTGACATTTGACAGATGTCGAATGGCAGGGCTTTACTTTCCGAAACACGAAATGGATAACGCGACAATTTGCGCTATCGTAGGTTGCCTTAATAATAGCCACAAGTTACTCAGGGATGCGTCCCCTGTACAAAGCCGCCCATAATTAATCAAGGTCTACTCTGTCGAAAGTCTTCTTGAAATCAATGAAAAGCAAGTGTAGCGGAGAATCGTACTCCGCGCATTACCGGATGATGATTTGCAAGGTGGTAATGTGATCGACATAGGAGAATCTAGATCGATAGCCGGCTTACTACTTTGCCTTAACCCCTAGTGCGGCATAGCGCGTTAACTACTCCTGCGCGCCATCGTACTCTGTTCTGGGCAATGAGGCGCAACTCCCCAAAAGACTTACCCAGCGCCCAACCTTCCTTTGCCACAAATCGATGACATGTGATTTAAGAGCCCCTCTTGATGGGAAATGGGGTTCCATTTCATAGCATGCAAAGCAATGCATTTATCACTTTTCCGCAATGTGTGACCTATCCACTGCCATTTTCTCCTGCGTATCAATTCCCCGATTGGCATCTGACCCGTTCACCGACGCGAGCTCTTCATTTGATATTGTTTCGGACCAGAAACTTCCAAGAATTCGACGAAGATCTGAGTTGACGAAAACTTGCAGCTTTCTGGTAACACTTACCGAAACTTTCCATGTACTGCTCCTATACAAAAGCACAGACAGTACCAGGGAGCGAACCAGGCACAACTTGGTCTTGATGCTGATATACCTAACTTCCTTGTCAGATTTTGTCCGGATACACCGCCGATCACTATGAGGAATAGGATCGGTGAGAGGATGCAGCCCTGCCGAACTCCACTGCGAATCTCAAAGTCCCCCGAGACGTTACCTTTATGCAGAACGCGACATTTCACGTCGTTATAGGTTGCCACTGCCAATAATAGCCACAAGCTTCTCAGGGAAGCCTCTCCTGCGCAAGGTCGCCCATATAGAATCCCGGTTCATACTATGGAAAGCCTTCTCGAAATCGATGAAAAGCAAATGAAGCGGAGAATCGTATTCAGCGCATTGCTCGATGATGATTCGCAAGGTGTTAATGTGATCAACACAGGAGAATCCGGATCGAAAACCAGCCTGCTCCTCATCAATTGTGCTTTTCAAATGGGCCTTTAGTCTTTCCAGGACGATTTTAGCTATTATCTTAGCAACGCCAGGAAACACACAAATGCCTATCCAATTATTACAGTCTGTGAGGCTACCGTTTTTCGGAAGTTTGATGATCAAACCTTTCTTCCACTCAGTGGGAAAGGTCTCTGTACTCCACGCTTTATCAACAAGAGGGTGCAGTGAATTGGCAGTTACGCTTGGCGCTGCTTAATAAAGTTCGGCAGGGATACCGTCGAGTCCGGCGGCCTTTCCTCGTTTTAGTGCAATAATTGCAGTGACTATTTCCTCTTTAAATATCACTGTGTTTATTCACGCATAAGCGCATTTTAATGTTTTTGAGAATAAAGTGGAGAGGGTCATTGCGAGTCTAAGTCAAAAATGACTCAAACTCGCTCTCCACTACCATGCATTAAGGCAGTTCCTGCAGAGTGAATCCATGGTGTGGACGAAACCAAGTGACAGGAGGATGAATTGGCTTAAGGCTGATAATTTTTGTGTGGTAGTGGAGAGCAAGTTTGAGTCATTTTTGACTTAGACTCGCAATGACCCACTCTACTTTATTCTCAAAACTATTTCCTCTTTAGTCGGGGCAGTGGACCGTATACGCACATTTTGATGGTTAGCTAAATTATCTATATGAGGGGGAACTTCACCAGACGTTACATGGTTCAAGACAGCGGCGAAGTGTTCTTCCCACCGCCAGATTTGATGTTCTTCCAAGATAAGTAGCTTTCCATCACTATCCTTCACTGGATGTTGGCACGAGTTACGACCACCTGTATACTCCTTGCTGACACCGTATACGGCGTTTAAGTTGTTACTTCTTGCGGTTTCTTCTGCTGAGGCTAAAAGAGAATTCGCATAAACTTTTTTATCGCGTCGCACACTACGCTGAATTTCTCGAGCTTTCTGACGGTAAAGGCGTTCGATGCTGCTTCCATTGTCGTCTGATGCTGCAGCCAAACGAACCTTCAGTTCTTTTCTTTCCACAATCCGCTGCCATGAAGCGTCGGACATCCAGGGCTTATTCCAACAATCCGGGTTTATGCCAATGATGATATCTGCGATATCAATGTACGCATTTTTTATGGCATCCCAGTTTTCATTTATGGCACTATCTGGATGACAAGTTATCTCAGCTGCTTTTAGCGCAAGATGGTCATTATATTGTTGTAAGACAGCTCGATTTTTTAGTCGAGCGGTGTTGAATTTGCAGCGCCTGGGTCTTTCGTCGGTAGGACGGCGCACGGCCGCAATACGCAATCGAACATTAGCGATCATAAGGTGGTAATAGTCTTTTCCCATCCCAATATCGGCACCCTTCTTGTTTCGCACGTCCAGGAGGCAACTCTTGAACCTTTTACTAATGGCAAAGTGGGCGATCTGATTTTGTATTCTGCGCCGATCAACAGAGGACCAACTCATTTTGTGATGGTCCTTATGCTCAAACATAGTACCACCGATGAAGAGACTGAAAGTTGCAGAACTCTACAAATCTTTCACCGTTGTCGTTACGATAACCAAGACCGTGTCTTCCCATCACATGTCTGAGCCCACAGTTATCAGCGCCAACTTTTGCATTCAAATCTACCATAACCATTATAATGTCACCTTTAGGTATTCTGCTCTGAAAGGCGTTTAGTTCTTCGTAGAAGGAGTTTTTCGCCAAGACAGGGTTCAGTTGGAGCATAACATTGTATTACTAAGATGTTTCTCATTTTGGTCCGGAACCTGGCGGCCATGATTCGGTCGGAGACCGGATCCCAGGATGGGAGGCAGTTTCATGCGGCTCTGGTTAAAAGGAGCCCCGTATCTGACTCACGACCACCACCAGTAGCTCTATCGGAGCACAACATTACAGTGCTACCCGTTGGAGAGATAAATTCTCCGCTGTTCCACCATCTTATCTCACTAACTCCTAAGATGTTTAAGTTATACCTCATAAATTCACTCTCTAATTTAAGAAATCGAGCGTTCTGGCGACCTTCTAATCCATTGTCCAGGAGAGTACGCACATTCCAGAATCCAATTTTTGTCATTGTACGAAAGCCAAAAGTCGTAACCGTCGAGTTAGTCCTTATCCGAGGCATAGTTGACGTTTCGTTAGCATATAGAAGATTTCGGATAGTGCTATAGTGATGTGTATGCCAACACATCCTGTCATTTGTTGGTCGATTTTAACGACAGGCCGTGAAAGGGAAAGGCCGTGGTATTATTTTACGCCTCATACCACAGGGGGGGAGATTTACCTCCACCAAATCATCGCACCGCCCTCACTGGTGGCTTGACATTGGTTAACAATGGTCAGTGACCACTGCTGTTCCAGAGAGCACCCACGCGGAGGACTATGGAAGAGGAATTTTTGCCACCCTTTGTTCTTCACCCATTGTGCTTTCTAGCTGATCATTTGTCTTCCAGGGAAATTTTAGCTAATATTTTGGCAACAACAGGAAGCACGCAAATGCTTTTCCAATTATTACATTCTGTAAGGCTGCTCTTTTTGGGAAGTTTCATGATCAATCCCTCCTTCCACGCAGTTGGAAAGGTCTCTGTGTTTTTACGTTTCATCAATAAGTGGGTGCAGCTCGGCATTTATACTTGGCGCTGCTTCACAAAGTTTAGCGGCCTTACCTCGACTATTTCCTCTTTAGTCAGTGCAGTTGATCGGATACGCGTATTTTGATATTTAACTAAGTTATCTACATGAGGGGGAATTTCAAGATAAGTTACGTGGGGAAATGTTCTTTCCACCGCCTCATCTGATTGTCCCCTAGGATAAGTAGGTTTCCATCACTGTCCTACACCGGATGTTGCTAGGAGTTACGACCACCTTTAAACCTCTTAGTGACACCGTATACGGCGTTTAAGTTGTTGTTTCTTGCGGCTTCTTCAGTCGAGGCCAGAGAGTTCGTGTACCCTTTTTTATCGCAACGCACAATACGTTGATTTTTTTCAGCTAAACGTGCCTTCAGTTGCTTACTTTCAACAATCCGCTACCCTGATGCGTCGAACATCCAAGGCCTATGCCGGCAATCCGGATTTCTCCCGAGTATGGTATCTGCGCTGTTGATGTACGCATTTTTGATGGCATCCCCGCGTTCGTTTACGACACCACCTAGATGACTAGCTATCTCAGCTGCTTTTTTGCGCAAAGCGGTCGTTGTGTTATTGCGAGATAAATTATAAGAAAAGAAATTCCTGGGGTTTTCATGGGCCGTGTGTCATCCGAGGTTTCTACAAAACCTAAATTACAAAGGCACCTTACAATAATTATTAAAAACCAAAACTTTGCAAAAAAAATGCTCGGGTCTTCAGTGACCCCAGTGTGAAATCTGAGGATTAAATCTGCTACGAAGCTACTTAAATTACAAAGGCGTACGACAATTATTACAAAAAAATAAAAAAAAATTGCTGGAGCCTTCAAGGACCCTGGTGTGCAATCCGAAGGTCAACTCTGCTACAAAGCTAGCAAAAACTAGCTAGCAAAACTAGCAAAAGCTAGCTATCAAAACTAGCAAAGCAACAATAGCAACTAAATACCTAATTATTTTGAAAATAAAAATAAGAAGTCATTCCTGAGGTGTTCATAACCATTTTGAAAAAAAAATGGAAAAAAAATAAATAAAACACCCGGAGTCCGAAGCGTATATACCCTAGACTTGTACAGACCTAGTGGTGACACCAAAAGTACCAATTGGCAACGACCATTTGCATTAGAAGTGAGTTTCCAATAGGGCCAGTTTATAGGGGAGACTGGCACTCATTTAGGGAGATCTTGACCATTCTCAAAATCAATTAACTAACCCCTTCTACAAATATTTGTAGAATTTTCATTCCATCGAAAGTTATTGCTTATTTGAAGTCTCACTTGTAGGGGAGGTCGAGGTTTCGTTTGTCGAATCTTGCACATTTTTAATAACAACCAACTAAATCCCAGTACAAACATTTTACCAAAAGTCAAGTCACTAGTTTCATTTTATCGAAAGTTATTGCTTATTTTAAGTTTCACTTGTAGGAGAGGTAGAAGTTCCTTGGATAGCATCTTGCCCATCATTGCCACGAACCAATTAGATCACCCTACAAACATATAAACAAAATTGTAAGTCTCTAGCTTCACTCTATCGAAAGTTATCGCTTATTTGAAGTTTCATTTGTAGGGAAAGTAGGGGTTTCGTTGGTCGGATTTTACTTATTTTCAATAATAGCCAACTCGATCCTACTACAAACATTTGACCAAAATTTCAAGTCGCTAGCTTTATTTTGTCGTAACTTATCGCTAATTTAAAAAAAAAAGATGTATGTAGTTGATGTAGATGTGTCAATTGTTTCAAGAGTTATAGACAAAAAACCTGAAAAGTAAGATAGTACGGGGCTCTTTTTGAGAAAATTACTGTTAGTTTTCAACTGATCGATTTTATTCTTCCAGAGCTAGAGCGTTTCATGTTTATTTAATCGGGAGTTATAGATACATTTAATTATTTTACATATGCAGGGGAGGTAGGCGTTCTCTTGGCCCTATCATGCCCATTAACAATACAAACCAGCTAGATCATACTTCCAAGATTTGACCAAAATTTCAAGGCTCTAGCTTCATTCTATCGAAAGTTATCGTGCGAACGGACAGATAGACAGACATGGCTAAATCGAATCAGAAGGCGACCCTGATCATTTTTATATATACCTCCGGAGCCTCCTTTAAAGTGTTGCATATTGTCGTCGTGACAAAAACAATATACTCTATACTACAAGTCTAGGGTATAATAAGAAAAACATTCTGGGGTCTCTGGGACCCCGGTGTGCAACCAGATGGGTAACTCTTCTACAAAGCCACGTAAATAATAAGAACTCAAGTTAATTATTTTTAAAAATAAAAATGAAAATGTATTTGTTAAGGTCTTTTGGGAGCCCAGTCTGCAGCCCGAGTGTAAACTCTGGTACAAAGCTACCTAAATTACATGGGCAAGTAAATACCTTATGAAAATTACTTTGAGAAACAATAAAGAAAATAATATTTACTTATGTCTTTAGGGACCCAGTGTGCAATCCTCGGGTTAATTTTACTACAAAAATAATATTCTCCATTATCTATTATTCTGCATTATTCAATAGAATAATCTCTCAAACCGATTTTTCCAACAGTATTCTGTGTTATGTGGCAAATGTTTCATATTGATATTATGTATCTGCACGGCCAAATGTGTTTATATGAGTGTCATAGTAACGTTACTGTGAAAACGGCCACGGTTTGTATGGAAAGTGAATGTATGTATATTCTCCTTTGTGTATAGGCCAGTCAAATTAAGCCAACTTTGGGGCTTTTTAATAATAATGAGGGAAAGATCTGGAAATAATTTTAATCCGTTCTGTAGATACTGAATACATGGAAACTGAGTTTGCACGGTCGTAGAAGGTGAGCTTAACTTTTAGAGGGCGAAAATCCGAGAAATTTGAGCCCTTTTTTAATATTATCGTTATAACTCCTAAACGGTGCCTCGGGTGGAAAAAATTTGCAAAAGTTAATTAAAGACCGTTGAATTCTGCGTTCAGTGCATTGCTCAAAGTTGAAATTCCGTTCAGTAGCGTAGTCAAAATCGATAGTCAAAAAATGACAATTTTCGAGGCTCTAAAGAAAAATCACACTTTATCAATTTTCAAGCTCACAGATCTTTGCAACGGAAGCTCCAAATGGAAAAATTTGTCTGTAAAAGTTGGGAATAATTTGATTGTGAGCCTAACGTGGCCAATATTTTTCAATTCCGGCCATTTTTAGAGTAGCTAGCTATGAGCAGAAATTTAAAAATGAATGCTCATCGACTTATGCCTTAAAAGCTCTATCTCGGTAAGTGTAACAGGTAGAAATTTTTTTTTTGGTCTCAAATTGTAGATAAATTACTCAAGTTAAATAAAGTTTTACAATATTTCTTGTGCGCCCAATTGAGGAGATACTAAAAAGAAACAGGGTAAGCCAAACAATCAGGCACATTTTCAACATGGTGGCGGGGTCCGTGGTGTTAGGGGGGAAATAGAAAACTCGAGTTTTTAAGCAATGTACCAACTCAAACAATATATCAAAAATCGAAACTACCCTAATTAAAGCAACCAGTGTTATAACATTTTGACTGACCAAAGTAATTTAACCTTTACCAAATCACCAACTTTTTTTTAAATAAAAACGCAATTACTCAAAAACGATATCCGCTAACATGTTCTAGTAAAGAGTGAATCGCAGGTAATATCCTACCCTAAAAACTGAAAATAGCCTGTAGAAATCAGATAAACTGTTTGTTAGATATAGCTCGCTAAAATAAGAAAGATATGTAGCCTACTATCAACATTTTGCCGTTTTATCTTATTTTTCTCGAGTTTTCACCTACATATTATACTAATTTTATCAAAAATAAAAACTTCCTGTTTTGTTATAAACAATTTGTTTTAACATTATATAATACTAATTTTTCAATTTCAAGTCATTTACAGCCCTTAAATTAAAAAAAAATAATTTGTTCACACTTTTTTCATTTTATTTTCCAAGGTCATATCTAATTAACAGTTTATCTGATTTCTACAGGCTATTTTCTGCTTTTAGGGTAAGATATTACCTGCGATTCACTCTTTACTAGAATATGCTAGCGGGTATAGTTTTTGAGTAATTTGGTTTTTATTTAAAAAAAAGTCGGTGATTTCGTAAAGGTTAAAATACTTTGGTCAGTCAAATCGTTATAACACTGGTTGCTTTAATTAGGGTAGTTTTGATTTTTGATATATTGTTTGAGTTAGTACATTACTTAAAAATTCGAGTTTTCTATTTCCTCCCTAACACCACGGACCCCGCCACCATGTTGAAAATGTGCCTAATTGTTTGGCTTGTCTTGTTTCTTTTCAGTATCTCCTAAATTGGTCTCACAAAAAGTCTTGTGAAACTTTATTTAACTGGAGTAATTTACCTACAATTTGAGACTAAAATAAAACTTCTAGCTGTTATACTTACCGAGATGGAGCTCAAATTTCTCGGATTTTCGCCCTCCAAAAGTTAAGCTCACCTTCTACGACCGTGCAAACTCAGTTTTTATGTACTCAGTATCTGTAGAAAGGATTAAAATTATTTCCAGATCTTTCCCTAATTATTATTAATAATATTTAATTTTACTAGCCTATAAGGAAAAGTTCCAGTACGAAACCAGTCTAACATCATCTCCCCACTATATGATCAAAACATTTGTCAAAAATTACCTTAAATTGTACTTCATGAAAAATATTGAAATTTAACATGGACATGGCGCTTTGTATGATGAACTACGTTCACACTGCACAGCTTAATATGAATTAATCCTTGCATTTTGTTTTTCATGTACTGATTCTGACAGAAGTCTATGGATTAATTGGCATTAAGTCCTGCGATCTAAAAGTGGTTATTGTTTTAATGTACAGTTACTAAAGCAAACATTTTTTGAATGCGGGTTCAGTGTCCGCTTTAGGTACATAGAGTCCACACACACGATTTATAGTTTCTAAAGCGGAAAATCCTTAACTGTGGCCTCAGAGACTATTTCCGCCTAAGTAAATGAACCGGGCGCTGACGAGATTTCACCTGAACTGCTAAAATTCGGTGGAACGGGTATAGTTAATGCCATACATAAATTACTCCTGCGAGTATGGGAGGACGAGGTGATTCCAGATAATTGACGCAGGTCATCTGACCAATTAATAAAAAGGGAGATAAACTGCGGCTTGAGAATTACAGGGGCATATCACTAGTTTGTACGTCTATAAAATTTAGACGAAAATTTTGTAAAATAGATTAAAACCATACGCAGAACGAATCATTGGCGAATATCAAAGCGGTTTCAAACCTGGTCGCTTCACAACCGATCAGCTCTTTACGATCAAACTAATACTCCAGAAGTACTGGGAATACAACGTTGACGTATACCAAATCTTTGTCGACTTCAAGCAGGCATACGATAGTATCGATCGTGGAGTACTGCAATTTGGTATACCGGCAAAATTAGTGCGACTGACAAAGATGACGATGACCAACTCCGTCTCAAAAGTCAGGATCCATAATATACTTACGGATATATTTGAAACACGCACTGATCTGAAACAGGGCGATGGACTGGCAACGACGCCCTTCAACCTAGCACTGGAATACGCTATTCGGGCAATGAATATGGACAACAGCAAGACGCTACTCATCAAGTCAACACAATTAGTAGCGTACGCCGACGACATCAACATCATGTCCCGAACATTGGCCGACGCGAAGAACTTCTGCATACGCTCGATACCGCTGCAAAAAAAGTTGGACTACGTTTTAACGAGGGTAAAACTAAAATAATGATGCAATCGATGGCAAGAACACCTACACAACCGAGGATCAATGTGGGGGACCTCAACATCGTCAACAACTTCGTATACCTGGGTTGCAACTTGTCAAGGAACGCCAACGAAACTGACGAAATCAAGCGACGGATACAGTTAGCTAATAAGACTTTTTTCTCGGTTCTCCCCATAATGCAATCGAAGCATGTGCACAGACACACGAAGCTGTACAAAACCATTATACGACCAGTCCTATGTTACGGCTGCGAAGCAAGGACCCTAACTCAATCCTCCGGAAACATGCTAGATACATTTGAACGTAAGGTTCTACGGCGAATTTTCGGGGCTGTTTGCGATCGAGATGGATGGCGCAATAATCGTGAGTTGTACGAATTGTACGATGAGCTGGAAGTTTGGAAAATCGTCAAACTACAACGACTGCAATGGGCAGGGCATGTACAACGAATGGACGATGATCGCATGCCAAAGAGAGTAAGGAACGCAGAACGAGTCGACGGAGCGAGACTGCCTAGACGACCGAGATCTCGTTGGGAGAGCTCAGTATATGCGGACGCCGACCAGCTACTGGGCTTCCAAAATTGGAGAACGCGGTCACGTGACCGAGATAATTGGAGGACAACGATCCAGGCGGCCAAGGCCCGACGTCGGGCTGTCGAGCCACGATGATGGTGAATGAACTTAGTGTCCGCATACGCCGAGTTTGTGGTACATAAATTCGTTTGGTGCGGGCTGAACTCTGGGCCCCCTAAACTAGGGTGTTATTGTAGTACCTAAAGCGGAATCGGATTCTGAACTCGACTCAAAGAATTTCCGCTTTAAGAACTACAAATCTACCATCAATTTAAGAGGTTTCCGCTTCAGGAATTACAAATGCACTGTGTGTGAGTTCTAGGTTCTTTTCACCTAAAGAAGAAACGGCTGTACAGTGGGAACATGATATACAACTGGTTTCGTACTGAAACTTCTCCATACAAAAATTTATTGATTTTGAACTGATGGATTTTAAATCGGTGGATTTTGGTTAGTGTATTGTGATTTGTGGATTTCGGACAGATGGATTTTGTACCTAACCCAGTTTGTTTAAGGCAATCTAGACACTAAAACTAAATCCTTTTCCTTTTAGAAAAAAAAGGAAAAAAATCGGCGGATTTTTATATTAAATTTTAGGAAACTTTATGTACTTTCAAAAAGATATAAGTTATTTATCTGGGTGACACATACTGTAGAATTTATTAAGTAATGTTTTTCCCCGCATTCGGTTTTTAAGGAAATTTGTTTTTGCCGCTATCCATGTAACTATTGTATATTAGCTACTTATCTCAAATGGCAGGAAATGAAATGATCAACAAACTCATCTCTTATCATTTTCTCGTAGGGTATCTATATTTTCGTTATTTGAAAATACATCAGAATAAAGAAAATTTTTTTCTGTGTAGGAAGAAAAGATAAAGAATAGAAGCATGAGAAATAGTCTTTTTTAAGTGAGAATATCTCGAAAACCGTTGAAGATACGGAAAAAAATAACGTTGACGTTTTTTATTGATCGGCTCGGCTCTAGATCTTTCATTTTGTCTCAGAAATTTTTTTAGTAGGGTTAATCGTTTTCAAAATATTTTGAATAAACCGAGTTCTTGTTGTTTTTTAGCTTTAACTCAAATTCCATAAAAAAAATGGGGGCGAAAATCCCAGATTCGTAGTCAGCACAAAAAAAAAAGTAGAAAAAGAAAATCAAAACTACACCACAATTTGTTTTACGCAAACTACGTGATGGCTAGACTATTAATCCATTATTATGCCGGGTTTCCACCAAAGAGACAGTTTTGAAAAACAGTTTTGTTCTCAAAAACAAAAACAGAAACAAGTTTTGTTTTCTGAAAACAGTTCTGTTTTATGTAAACAAACTGTTTCAACTGAACAGACTTGTTGTGTTTCTAGTTCGGTTTATCTTGTTCAACATGTATCCCAAAAAATGTCAGACAACGAAGATTTCATAATAAGCTATGTTTTTTTTAATAAATGACATCTAAAACAGAAAAAAAAGGAAATATTATGTCAATTCTCAATTAAAAAAAAAAAAACTAAAAGTTATACAACTTGAACTTTTAAAATGGGAACTGATTGTATACTTGGATGCTGTCGCAGAAAATAAAAACACGTGTTTCAATCAACCAGACAAAAACAAGAACAAATGTGTTTTCCTTTGATCTGTTCTAGAAAACAAGAACATTTTCCCATTCGCGATGGGAACGTGTTTTGTTTCCTAAAACAGTTTTTAGAAACACAAATGTTTTCAAAACTGTTCAGTTTTTACAGAACATTTGTGTTTTTGTTCAGAAACACAGTTTTTGTCCGTGTTTTTCAAAACTGTCTCTTTGGTGGAAATCCGGCATTACTATGACATGCTTTTACTGCGTTTACGCTAGACTCTGTGTGCGAAATTCCGAAAGTGCTGATACTTATGTAAATTTCATTTGACAGTTAATAAATTAAATTGGGCATTAACATTTTACTTTACATTTTTAATTGCAAACTGTAATCAGTATTAGAAATTAATTGTCTCAGCATTGTGGAATTGTGTCCTTGCTAACTATAGAGATTTCGTTTGTTTGAAAGTGTATGTAAGTGTTTGCGAAATCGAGTACTTTTGATGAAGATTTCGCCGGAATCTATTTTTGCGAGATTTCGAGCCCAGTATGAATGTAGTATTATGAATGTTCAAAGAAATTCAAAGTCGTTGTACCGGTAATATAAGCGTATACGAGTATGTATTACGTGCATCGAAATGTTTGGAAGTCTTGTGTATTTACCCGATTGAGAGCTTTCTTTGAAAACAACACAACAGCCATTAAACTGCGATGAAGGTTGACATCTGTAAAACGCAACAAGTTGGGTGTTATGATTTGCATCCTTGTGAATAAAAACCAACGAAAAAAGCTGAAAATTATTTAAAATGTATTATTTTAAGCGAATCAAAAGTAAATCATTTTCAAAATAATATCGTGCCTTCAAACAAATGTTAGTAAAATGCTTGACTGGAAATACCGCCCCGACAAACAACTAGTATGTAAAACAAAAAGGATCGACCTCAAAAAAAAAATTTTTTTTTTTAAATGCAGCATACGAGTATGTATTTAGAAAATCTAAAACAAATGTTAAGATGATCTGGGCGGTGCAGCTCGACTTAAAACGCACTTCACCAGGCAATTACCTATACACATTTAGGCAAACATATGCTTTTTAGGGTTTTGTAGTAAAAACAAAACCCTTATGAAATCGGTCAAATGTCTGTCTGTCCGTCTGTCCATAGCATATCTCACGAACGGCTAAAGCTACAATACATACGTGAAATTCGATGAGAATGTGTAGAAATGTTATAGTTCGCCGGAGAAAGCGATGCGTCGTAATAGGCCAAATTTAACGGGGGTTCCAATACAGAGGAAATGAAGACCAAAAATTTTTTTTTTTCGTTTGGTATAGGTATCACAAGAAAGGTACCGTCGAGAACGTTCTATTTTTGGCATTTTCTTCAAATTTGAGGAAAGGAGAAAAGAGGGAGAGGGGAAAATATGAGATCATAATTTGTGCATTGCCTAGTTGGGGAGCATGCCAGGAGACTTCGTCTTCCATATGATTTTTGCAGGAGCTGCGGGGACGAGGAAGAGGAGGAAAGTACGTCTCATCTTCTGTGTACCTGTCCGGCCCTGGCTAGTTATAGGAAAGACCTCCTTGGTTCCTACTTCTTCACCGATCTGGATGACTTGAAAAAGGTAAATGTTGGTCGGCAACATCGCTTCATTGTGAGCTCAGGCGGGTTTAACGAGTGAGTTGGTCTCAGTTCCTGAGTCCAGGGGTATCACAACGGACCCAGTGGTTTTCTAAGTGTGCTTAAGTAACCCTTTTAACCTAACCTAACTAAAACACCATAGGCAATTATATATCTACGTTTCGTCACAATCGCATAATACTTAATAATAGTACATTAATTTAAAGTAAGGAATTTTACAGTATCCATACAAAAAATACACCTACCGGCCTCAAGCATAGGTGCGAGTGTGAGTACTACTTGGATATTGTTTTTCCTATTGCGAATTGCAGTTATTTAATTAATCGTTTTTGAGAGGGTAAAGATTGCTTGGGGCCGTGATTCTAACATTCGGCCAACTTTAGGGAGGGGGGCATTGAGGCGAAATGGAAGTCACGGCCAAATATAATCCATACGACAGGCAATCATCTTTGCATGTTTCGTTACGGTCACGTAGTATTTAGTAATAATACATTCATTTTAAGTCGGGCATTATGGCACTATCCATACAAAAAATGCACCTACCGGCCCCATGTATACATATAGATACTTATTTTACATTATTGTTCTTCGTAGCGCAAATTGTAGTTTAACCATTTCTGAAAGAGTAAAAATTGTTGGGAGAAAAAAGGGGGGAGGGGGTTAGACTGATCGCCCACTCTACTTTCCATAATTATTCACAGAATTTTTATTTTCATGTCATCTTATCTTGAATAGTTAAGCATCTTGAAGAGTAGGACAATTCATCTCTCGCCGTTTTAAAATTATTACTTTGAGAGGTGAGAGGTGGAGTCTTTTTTTGTGAATTGGCATGTAAGATACTATCACAAAAACAACTCTGTTGTAAAAAAATCCCCGCCAAGAAAAACTCCTCAGCCGTAAAAAGGATTGATATGAACACAATACCGCCAAAGTACTCGTAGCTTCGCGCCTCGCTCTAGGGTATGCATATTGAACGCTGATTGCATTAGTTAATTTCTTTCAAAGCTGATTGGCGGGGAGCTTCGTAGCCTAAAGACTCACCGCCGAACGGATTTATTGATAAAATGACAGTGATAATGGCAACGATGTCACTCTGACAAAATTATGAATAAGTAGTTGCGTGCGGATCATGCTGTAAGCTCTTATGCCAAGTATTATTGGCTTCTCGCCCGGATCTCGTTATAAAGCCCCCGCCTTACAAAAGACTAAAAATGCACTTCAGGCCAGAAGCGAATAATAGACTATT
This sequence comes from Chloromyia formosa, assembly GCA_964017055.1. Classification (NCBI taxonomy): domain Eukaryota; kingdom Metazoa; phylum Arthropoda; class Insecta; order Diptera; family Stratiomyidae; genus Chloromyia; species Chloromyia formosa. The sequence goes on along the minus strand of OZ024813.1, from coordinate 84,777,713 downwards.
TTCTACTGCGTTCTTAATCAGATTGTTCAACTTATTTTGTTTAATGGAAGCTCCCCGCCAATCCGCGTTGAAAGAAATTAACTAATGCAATCAGCGTTCAATATGCATACCCTAGAGCGAGGCGCGAAGCTACGAGTACTTTGGCGGTATTGTGTTCATATCAATCCTTTTTACGGCTGAGTTCTTGGCGGGGATTTTTGTACAACAGAGTTGTTTTTGTGAGATATCACATCTTTTTGCAAAGTAGTAGTGGTAATACAGATGGCGCAACAGTAAACACGTTCGCCTTCTATACATTGGGCTCCGGTTTGATTCCTACTGAATGCGGTAGTCTTCGATAAAAAAGGGGATTTACGTGCCGGACTATGAGTCCACTCAGGTCACCCATTTGGGGTAAATAGTTTTCTTGCCAAGAATAACATTTTTCTAGTTCAAAGGACTCAAAGTGCCTTTAGCAGTAGTTTACTGCATTCGCCTCATCACCCCCGATAATATAATGCTCATCTTGCCTAGATATCGCTTCCTTGCCAAGAACATATTTTTTCCTGCCCAAAGGACTCAAAATACCTTTAACAGTCTACTGCATTCGCCTCATCACCTCCAGTCATGTGATACCCATCTTGCCTAGACATCGCTTCCCATCTTCCACACATTGGAAAAAATCATCTTACATCATAATTCATATCGCTTCACTGCCAAAAGTATTATTTTTTCGAATATCCTTATCGGCACCGAAGGACTCTAAATTCCATCCATAGTACTCCTAGGCATTCGCCTCTTCACCACAATTCATATGACACCCATATTGCCCATTTTTCACTTGACTTCCAAGAATGTCCTTTTCGCTCCGAAGGACTCGAAATTCCATCTGCACTACTCCTGGATATTCGGGTATCCACCCCGATGCATATGACACCCATATTGACCGTATTTCGCTTCACTGCCAAAAATATCCTTCTTCGAATGTCCTTGTTGCCACCGAAAAACTTGAAATGCCATCCATAAAACTTCTAGGCATTCGCCTCTCCACCACAATTCATATGACACCCATATTGCCCATTTTTCAATTGACTTCCAAGAATGTCCTTTTCGCTCCGAAGGACTCAAAATGCCATCTGCACTACTCCTGGATATTCGGGTGTCCACCCCGATTCATATGACACCCATATTGACCGTATTTCGCTTCACTGCCAAAAGTATCCTTTTCGAATATCCTTGTCGCCGCCGAAGGATCCGGAATGCCATCTACAGTACTCCTGGACATTCGCCTCTTCACCCCGGTTCGCTTGACACCCATATCGCCCATATTTAAATTTACTTTCATGAATGTCCTTTTCGCCACCAAAGGACTCAAAATGCCATCCGCACTACTCCTGGATATTGGGGTGTCCACCCCGATTCATATGACACCCATATTGACCGTATTTCGCTTCACTGCCAAAAATATCCTTTTTCGAATGTCCTTGTTGCCACCGAAAAACTCGAAATGCCATCCATAGTACTCCTAGGCATTCGCCTCTTCACCACAATTCATATGACACCCATATTGCCCATTTCTCACTTGACTTCAAAGAATGTCCTTTTCGCTCCGAAGGACTCGAAATGACATCTGCACTACTCCTGGATATTCGGGTATCCACCCCGATTCATATGACACCCATATTGACCGTATTTCGCTTCACTGCCAAAAATATCCTTTTTCGAATGTCCTTGTTGCCACCGAAAAACTCGAAATGCCATCCATAGTACTCCTAGGCATTCGCCTCTTCACCACAATTCATATGACACCCATATTGCCCATTTTTCACTTGACTTCCAAGAATGTCCATTTCGCTCCGAAGGACTCGAAATGCCATCCGCACTACTCCTGGATATTGGGGTGTCCACCCCGATTCATATGACACCCATATTGACCGTATTTCGCTTCACTGCCAAAAATATCCTTTTTCGAATGTCCTTGTTGTCACCGAAAAACTCAAAATGCCATCCATAGTACTCCTAGGCATTCGCCTCTTCACTACAATTCATGACACTCATCATTTTTCACTCGACTTCCAAGAATGTCCTTTTCGCTCCGAAGGACTCAAAATGCCATCCGCACTACTCCAGGATATTCGGGTGTCCACCCCGATTCATATGACACCCATACTGACCGTATTTCGCTTCACTGCCAAAAGTATCCTTTTTCGAATATCCTTGTCGCCACCGAAGGATCCGGAATGCCATCTACAGTAGTCCTGGACATTCGCCTCTTTACCCCGGTTCGCATGACACCCATATTGCCCACTTGACTTTCGTGAATGTCCTTTTCACCACCGAATGACTCGAAATGACATCTACACTACTCCTGGACACTCGCCTCTTCATCCCGGTTCATATGAGAACCCCACATTTCGCTTCACTGCTAAAAATATCCTTTTTCGAATGTCCTTGCTGCCACCGAAGGACTCTACATCTACAGTACATTCTCTTTCCATCCATTTTCCTCACGTACATATAAAAATCCTTGATTGCATAGACAACCTGCCCAACATACTAGTACTATTTTCATACAAAACCCCGACATTGAATAATGAATGAATTGCTCTCGAGTCGCAGTCGCAAATCGCGCATTCAGTCGCTGTCTAGCAAACCACAGCTTAAGATGCATCCATAAACATTCAGTTTCAATTTTTTCATGACACACTTTTCGTTCATGCACTTGCCACAAACCACGCCCGCAACCATGAACTCGTATGGTTCTCCTCACCCGACGAGCGCACGGACTTTTGCATCCGTCGTCGTCACGTACTCACATAATCAAGTGTTTGCGTCTCTCCACGTCGGCATGCGATCTCTGCGAGTGATTTGCTATGTCGCATTCAAATTATCAAAAAGACTTAAGCGAGAAACTCTACTATAAAATTTCATATTTTTGGATGTATCTTTTAATCTACTGCACGGATCAGAGCAAATGATAGCCTAGCACACCCTTGGGACACAGTCAATTCGTGAGAAAAGAAAGCAGACCTCGATACGCTCCCTACGAGGCTGTAGACCGGTCAAAGAACAACGAGAACAAGAAAAATTTGAAAAATAGCCATTTTCAAATTATCATATCTCGGGTATTTTTCCTTGTATCGGAATCGGAATTTTTTTGCAGCACTTCGTAAGATGACCAGGGCAATGACCATACCAAATTTGAGCTCGAACAAGCATGCGGGGCCGGAGCTACAGAGGTCCGAAAACCCGTACTTGTTGTGTCGCGTAAACAAAAAATTTTTATTAAGGGCTAATAACATCTTGGTCGCTTTTCCATTTTTTTTTCGATTTTTTTGTTTTTCTTTGGCGGGGCGGGACGCTCCCGCGTCCCTAGATATCATGGATAAAACATTTTACTTATGGTGTTTTTATCCATTTGAGTGGTATCAAGAAGAGCGATATTTATAGGTACATTACACACCAATATAAGCGCTTACTACAAAACCCTCGGATTGCCCTCTATATTCCGGTTTCGTTTTATTTTCAAGTTAAATGTTGCAGGTATTTTAAAAATGAAACCGGAATATAGACGGCTACGCCCGCAATCCGAGGGTTTTGTAGCAAGCGCATATTTTGGAATATAAATATCGCCTCCTTGCACTTCCTGATACCACTCAGATGGATAAAAAAACATAATTAAAATGTCTTACCCAATACGTACGAGTAACGATTTCGTTCAATGAGCTTTCCTTTTGTAGCATCGGTTTCAGCGATATGTAAGCTTGAAAAGCGAAATAGTGTGATTTTCCTCCAGAGCCTCGAAAGGTGACGTTTTTCGACTATCGGTTTTGACAATACTACTAAACCGAATTCCAACTTTGAGTAATGCATTAGATGTAGAATTTGACGTTCTTTAATTTAAATCCTATTAAGTCTTTCGATCCGAAGCACCGTTTACAAATGATGAGGAGAATATTAAAAATGGACTCAAATTTTCCGGTTTTTCGCCCGCACAGCCGCGGGGTCCAAGTTGGCTCCTGCTCTTAAAATGAATGTATGGAGACCACCAACAATAATACCAAACGTCATTTCTCTATCATATTTTGCAAGGTGGCGTCCATTTATGTCGCTTAGCGTCCCAACTATATGTATATACTTTATACATGGTCGGAGATGCTTCCTTCTATGCGTTGAAAACTTCATGACAAAGTTAATATACACTTTTCTGTAAAGGGCGACATTTTAAAAAGCAGAACAAAAATTGATATTTCAAACTTCAAGCTAGTAAATTGTTTAGCTTATTTTCGCGAACGTTGCTTACCGTTGCGCCATCTGTATTACTACTACTACTACTATGCAAAAAGATATGATACGAATAATATTAATAATCATAATTAGAACTCATGTTCGTCTGTCAGCATGTTGTCAATTTCCGATTGCAACTGTTTTTCATGTTCTATAGGTGAATCATTAGTACAGTCACCATGGCAGTTGCCACAAATTGTGGTGCACTGCACTGGAAACCACACCTTCGTTGACATGCGGTGGTACAGCGGCAAAATATAGTATTTAGGATTGTGTCAGGAGCTACTTGGTCGTTAGTTGCCACTGGAAATAGATACCCATTCTCCTCTCGAGCCACTGCTGAACTTGTAAATACACTCTAAATGAGTGTTGCCGACCTGTATCTTCGGTTGGAGGTAGTACGGAGAGGTCAATTTTAATTTATTTTAGTTGATGATTCGAGGAAAGATAAACATCGGTGTTCATTCAAAGTGTTCTGATTAGTTACTTTGTAAAGGGCAACAAACATTTGTTCTCCTGCTTCAGCGATAGTGTCTGGGGTTTATGAGGCGCCATAAAATACGGGGGCGACCGGTAGCGCAGTGTGTTGAAGCATCAGTCTCATGTTTGACTACCGGTGTTTCGGGTTCGAATCCCGTCCACGACGACGTTTGTGGCCATGGATGTGCAGGAGGTGCATGCTGGCAACTGCAGTCTCCCAAACCAGTTTATGCCAACGAAACGTCAACTGGGCCACATGGAACAGTTGACGTGCTATGCCCCACAAACAAGGGTTAGGGCAATTGAGTATAAAATACATCAGCTATTTGTGTTGTATGGTTTGGTTGCTTCTTCAATCAGCTCACTATTGTTGATTTGTTTTCCAATGAATGGCTCTGACACACTCCCCCCCCCCCCCCCCTTTACTACACTTCCGGACCCTAACAACGAGGACTTTAGAGCATTAATTCAGAGGACTGTTCTTATAAATTGTGTAGAGTTTCAAAGCTACACGATTTCTGTTTTCTCATATGTATACCCTTCACGGATGTGATAGGGTATATTAACTTTGTCATGAAGTTTGCAACGCACAGAAGGAAGCATCTCCGACCATATAAACTAAATAGGTCGATTAAGCTTTGTCCGTCATCTGCCTGTTTCTATGCAAACTAGCCCCTCAGTTTTAAAGCTATCGAACTGAAATTTTGTACAAAGCCTTCTTTCTATTGCACGCTGTAAATATGTCGGAACCAATGGAATCGGATCACTATGTCATATAACTGCCATAGGAACGACCGGTCCAAAAATTCGTCTTTGTGAGAAAAACTTTTTTATTTCTAAAGATATCTTTTTCAAATTTGATATTTCAATAGTATATTTAGCCAAATCACATTCCCGAATTTGATTGAAATTGGACTACTCTTTCATACAGCTGTCATAGGAAAGACCGTTCCAAAAGCAAGCTTTTGTTAGAAAAACTTTTTTATTTCTGAAGATATCTTTACCGAACCTCATATTATTTAATCATATTGACTACCAAACCATGTTCCTAAATTTCGGTCCACTATTTCATATACCTCTCATAGGAACAATGAAATCGGAACAAGTTTTACTACTAATTTCAAAGTGGCAAATGCACCCTAAGTCATAAATAAGATATGATTGGGTATCATATCTATATATCATATCATATCTATATATCGTTTTCGTTTGACATTAACGACGTACTCTGCAGTGCGCTTCATGAACACCAGAGCAAAGGTATGAGATGGAACCTGTTTGAATATCTTCAACACCCGGATTACGCCGACGATATTTGTCGTCTGTCAAATATATCGGATCATCTAGTTTTTGTTCGATTTTAACCAAAATGATTGAGGAAAACTTGAAGAAAGGGCCTTTGACCTACCTTTTCCGATACTAAATATAAATGGGGGCTTTGGAGCGTATAATCGGAGAACTGTTCTTATTTTTTGCGTCGAGTTTTCAAACTACACGATTTTTCCCCATATTTTTTGTTCGATTTTAGATTAAAAAGCCGAAATAAAGAAAGTATGATACTTTTGACCCCACGTTTCCTACACTTACGGATACCCTATCAAGGATGACTTCGGAGCACATATTCAGAAGACTGTTCTTATTAATTGTGTCAAGTTTCAAAATTACACGATTTTTGACATGGATATGTCTTATAACTGGGGGTCATCCTAAAAATCTGTCCGTCACACGAAATGTCTGTTTTGACATGGATATGTCTTATAGCTGGGGGTCATCCTAAAAATCTGTCCGTCACACGAAATGTCTGTTTTTCTACTCGGGGGTCAGAAGAGGAAACAAGCCTATTGAAAATTTTTCTATTCTAGTTGTGCATGTCGTTTGAGTGAAGTGGTCATTGTGCATGGCTGTTGCTTGTGGCTCCGCGCGGGCGGCGCGCTTGCGGGGATCTTGTGTCTACATGTTGAGATGTTGATTTGATAGCGATAAAGGTTGACGTTGTGGACGGCAAGAATGAATGTAGTGGCCGATTTAAAATAGCACCCATTGTACTATCTGAATCACTAGGATCCCAGAAAAAGTAGCAAGTAGTCAGTTCGACTAACACTTGGACATGCGCAGACGCAATTTGAGAGAGTGTACATAATTCCCCCCCCCCCCCCCCCCCCCCCCCCCCACGAAGATGAGCGAGAGCGGATGAAGTTCATTCGAGGCAAATCGGGTGATCCAGCGACTGAGGTGCACAATGTGGGCCCCCACCACACGTGCCATAAACATATAGAACAAAATGGCGGACTTGTACTACGTGCTATAAACATAGAACAAAAGCTCCACATACGGTGTTCACAACACCAGCCACATCCAGACAACCTGTCTCCCTCACTCGTGCACAGCGCTATGACTTCTCCTTCACACCAATCTTTTTGTTTTCATTAATTACGTCACTAACCTGACTGAATAAGAAAATCGTTGGGGTAGGTCGGGAAAAAGCTTCAACTTCACACACACACTCGTATGCACGCAATGGAGAGACGGTTGAGTCGAGGAAGTTCAATCAATGGACGGGTGTTGCTTCGTCATCGGCGACAGTGCAAAAGAGATGCTTGCTCCACGGACCGTGGACTACACTTCCGCGGCTGATCCCCCCCCCCCCCTTCTTGTGATGGCCCCATCCCATCCAGCCGACTGAAATCAGTGTCACCAATGTCACCAATCGCGCATACCGCGTACTATCACGATTGCTGATATATCGACTAAGGGCGACCACAGAGTGAAAGCTGAAGCTGATGCTTATGCTGGTGTTTTGATTGTGAACACTCTACGAAGCGAAACATTCACATGAAACGTGCTCATGAAGCTTCCCCTCCCCATGTTGCAGAAGATTACATTCGTAATTGTCCGGTGTATTCGTTCATTTTTATGTGTCTTATGAATGGACTTTATATATGAAATCACTGGACAATTACGAATGCGATCTTGAGCTTTAGCGATAGCATGGGCTGGGAAAGCTCCATGAGCACGCTTCACGTAAACGTTTCTCTTCACTGAGTGTTTGCAATCAAAAACCAGCATAAGCATCAGCTTTCATTCTGTGGTCGCCCTAACAGTGCATAATTCTGATTTAGTGAGGAGCATAGTGCAAATGATGCAGTTTGTGCGGCGCTGATAATAAACGTTAAGGCAATAAAATTATGTTGTCGCGCTTACCGTCTTTAGACTTAGACGAGTACTATCTAAGTATCTAATAGTAAGTGTGTTTAGCTAGACCGCGGCTTGACGCGATCGATCGCGGATTTACGTACTGACGAAGCACAGGCGCATATACAATATGTAGTATGTATGATCGCTTGATCCACACCCGGGGCAACGGTTGGGTTAATTTGTATTCTCCTGTACACTATGTCTTGAAAAATGATACAAAGTATCTACACTGCATGCAGATACATCGAAACATGGATATGCCTTTGGCTACCGACTGCGTGGAACCTGTTGTGTTGAAGATATCGACGTAAGTTTTATAAAGATCCCAGTATAGTTATACTGAATAAAATCATTCGACAAAACACATCCCACGCTTTCGGTAGGCATAAGACATATCCATGTTCCGATGTATGTATCTGCATGCAGTGTAGATACTTTGTATCATTTTTTCTACTCGGAGGTCAGAAGAGGAAACAAGCCCATTGAAAATTTTTCTATTCTAGTTGTGCATGTCGTTTGAGTGGAGTGGTCATTGTGCATGGCTGTTGCTTGTGGATCCGCGCGGGCGGCGCGCTTGCGGGGATCTTGTGTGTACATGTTGAGATGTTGATTTGATAGCGATAAAGGTTGACGTTGTGGACGGCAAGAATGAATGTAGTGGCCGATTTAAAATAGCACCCATTGTACTATCTGAATCACTAGGATCCCAGAAAAAGTAGCAAGTAGTCAGTTCGACTAACACTTGGACATGCGCAGACGCAATTTGAGAGAGTGTACATAATTCCCCCCCCCCCCCCCCACGAAGATGAGCGAGAGCGGATGAAGTTCATTCGAGGCAAATCGGGTGATCCAGCGACTGAGGTGCACAATGTGGGCCCCCACCACACGTGCCATAAACATATAGAACAAAATGGCGGACTTGTACTACGTGCTATAAACATAGAACAAAAGCTCCACATACGGTGTTCACAACACCAGCCACATCCAGACAACCTGTCTCCCTCACTCGTGCACAGCGCTATGACTTCTCCTTCACACCAATCTTTTTGTTGTCATCAATTACGTCACTAACCTGACTGAATAAGAAAATCGTTGGGGTAGGTCGGGAAAAAGCTTCAACTTCACACACACACACTCGTATGCACGCAATGGAGAGACGGTTGAGTAGAAGAAGTTCAATCAATGGACGGGTGTTGCTTCGTCATCGGCGACAGTGCAAAAGAGATGCTTGCTCCACGGACCGTGGACTACACTTCCGCGGCGGATCCCCCCCCCTTCTTGTGATGGCCCCATCCCATCCAGCCGACTGAAATCAGTGTCACCAATGTCACCAATCGCGCATACCGCGTACTATCACGATTGCTGATATATCGACTAAGGGCGACCACAGAGTGAAAGCTGAAGCTGATGCTTATGCTGGTGTTTTGATTGTGAACACTCTGCGAAGAGAAACATTCACATGAAACGTGCTCATGAAGCTTCCCCTCCCCATGTTGCAGAAGATTACATTCGTAATTGTCCGGTGTATTCGTTCATTTTTATGTGTCTTATGAATGGATTTTATATATGAAATCACTGGACAATTACGAATGCGATCTTGAGCTTTAGCGATAGCATGGGCTGGGAAAGCTCCATGAGCACGTTTCACGTAAACGTTTCTCTTCACTGAGTGTTTGCAATCAAAAACCAGCATAAGCATCAGCTTCAGCTTTCACTCTGTGGTCGCCAAAACAGTGCATAATTCTGATTTAGTGAGGAGCATAGTGCAAATGATGCAATTTGTGCGGCGCTGATAATAAACGTTAAGGCAATAAAATTGTGTTGTCGCGCTTACCGTCTTTAGACTTAGACGAGTACTATCTAAGTATCTAATAGTAAGTGTGTTTAGCTAGACCGCGGCTTGACGCGATCGATCGCGGATTTACGTACTGACGAAGCACAGGCGCATATACAATATGTAGTATGTATGATCGCTTGATCCACACCCGGGGCAACGGTTGGGTTAATTTGTATTCTCCTGTACACTATGTCTTGAAAAATGATACAAAGTATCTACACTGCATGCAGATACATCGAAACATGGATATGCCTTTGGCTACCGACTGCGTGGAACCTGTTGTGTTGAAGATATCGACGTAAGTTTTATAAAGATCCCAGTATAGTTATACTGAATGAAATCATTCGACATCCCACGCTTTCGGTAGGCATAAGACATATCCATGTTCCGATGTATCTGCATGCAGTGTAGATACTTTGTATCATTTTTTGTTCGATTTTAGCCGAAATATTCGAGGAAAACATGAAGAAAGGGCCTTTGACCCCCCATTTCCGACAATTACTGGCCTATCAACGGGGACTTTTGAGCATGTGTCTATAACGTTGTTCTCATTAGAGCCCGCGCAGACGGCAAACTTTCCAGTTCGCAGAAAAACTAAATATGTAGTTTAGTCAGACAAACAGAACACACGGCGGTTTATAAAACTGCACGCACACAGCAAACTAAACTATTTAATAATCGCTGTGTGCGCGGTCTCATAAAACACCGTGTGTTCTATTTTTCTGACCAAACTACATTTGCGAGCAAAAATACTGAATCAAACCGAAAGCACGTGTATTTGTCTGTATATTTTTAAAAGTACGTTATGTATCCCTACAAATCGTATGTCATTTGAAAGTTTGAGATCTTTTTTTATCACCATTTAATGAGTGTTTTATGAACGAACGCTACCTGCAGCTAAAAAGTCGGAAAACTGAACATTTATGAATGGGTTATTACAAGGCAAACTAACCCTACAAATGCATCTGCAAAGGGTTTTCAATGTTCAGTTGAATCTGGAAGGTTGATTGAAAAAGTTTAACGCAATAAAAGTCACAATTTTGTCATTCATAAGTACCACGCCTCAGCAAGCGGCTCAAGTTGTCGCCCTATTATCGGAAGGTCTTACTCAGAGAACAGTCGCTCGTCAGCTCGGAATGAGTCAGTCTACTGTGTCAAGAGTGTATAACAGGTTTCGAGAGGAAGGTAGCTACAATCACAGACCCCGACCCGGCCGCTCTAGGTGCACTTTCGATAGAGACGATCGTTTTATTCTGACAAGTATGTAACGAAATTGACACCTCACGGGAGTTGACGTGCAGCAGAATCTGAGGGACGTTCGCGAAGTAGCTGTAAGCGAGTGGACAGTGAGGAGACGACTAAAGGAAGCGAATTTGACTCCAAGACGGCCCGCCACAGGTCCAAAATTGACCCCACATCACGTGAGTCGCGCTTGTCACGTTTGCCAGGAATCACTTAAATTGGACCCTCGAGCAATGGCGGTCCGTATTGTTCACCGACGAGACCAGAGTGTGTCTACATGGCAGTGACAGAAGAGGTCAGGTATACAGGCGTCCAGGTGAGCGATTTGCGCAGTGCTGTATCACAGAAACGGTGGCATACGGGGTGGTTCGTGTATGGTGTGGGCTGGGCCGGTATCTCTGTAGATTTAAAAACGGAAATTGTATTCGTGCCCTCCGGAGGCCGAGGAGGAGGACTGACAGCCGAACGGTACATTACCGGTATTTTACGTGGCCATGTTGTTCCCTACGCAGCATCTATTGGCGACAACTTTACTTTAATGCACGATGTCACACATCGCGTCAAGCACAGCAGTTCCTGAACGAAGCTAATATTGCGACAATTGACTGGCCTGCACGCAGGCCAGACTTAAATCCCATTGAGCACTTGTGGGACGAGCTCAAAAGAAGAGTCCGACACAGAGATCCCGCGCCTTCGACTATCGACGAATTGAAGGAGGCCTTAATAGAGGAATGGAGCGAAATTCCTCAAGATACAATTAAAAAATTAATAATGTCAATTAAAAATCGATTACAAGCTGTGATTAGAGCAAGAGGTGGTAATACCAGATATTAATAAATAAATAATTTTGTTAATTTTTCAAAATTTTTTGTTTTATTTAACAAAAAACTGACCACACTCCATTTTCTAACATCCCCATTTTTCCTAGTTTTTGATTTCAAGCCCCACTATTTAAAATATATCTTCAAATATTGTTAAAAATGGTATTAATGTAAAGCTAAGATTTCATGTTTTCAAATGATATACGATTTGTAGGGATACATAATGTACTTTTCAAGATATGCATACAAATACAAGTGCTTTCGGTTTGATTCAGTATTTTTGCTCGCAAGTGTATTTAGTTCTTCTGAGAACTAAAAAGTTTGACGTGGGCACGAGCTCTCAATTGTATTTTATTTATTTCAAAGCTTCATGATTTTTTATTTTTTATTTTTTTTGGGGGGGGGGGGCACAAAACCTTTTCCATAGTCCTCCGCGTGGGCGCCCCCTGGTAACGGTAGTGTTTCAAATCGCTGACGGCCAATGTCTTAGCGATGAGACAGTTTGGAAAAAGGCAGATAGCTGTAGCCTGAATGGCTGACCAACACCTAAGCGTCTCAGGTTTAGTAGGATGGAATGACTTTCGTAGTTGGACCTGCAACATAGTTGTGTGAACTCCAGCACGTTTATTAAACCATCTGAAGCAGCTATCTTCCGAGGCCATCCCCTAAATGGGGTTAAGCGATGTGCTGACAACTCGTCCTTGCAAAAACCACTCCATGTCACAAAACCTGGAACAAAAGCCTCGGATTGGACGGATCAACAACGACGACCACGCAAACGACTAAAGGATTATTCTTTCGGATCCTGGAATGTACGCTCCCTGAACAAACCGGGGGCCGAAAAGGCCCTCCTTCAACAAGCCGAAAAGTACAAACTGAGCACTACTGCAGTCCAGGAAACAAATTGGCTTGACAGCGAGATTAATGACAAGAAATCGCATACAATTTTTACAAGTGACACACCATCGGGCCGCAAGGAGTTTGGAGTAGCATTTATAGTGAACAATCACCTCAAACCGCACATTACTGACTTCAAACCCATAAATGAGCGGCTATGTGCGATTCGCATCAAGACTCGATTCTTCAATCTCTGGCGCATCAATGTGCATGCCCCCACTGAAGTTAAAGAAGACGCAGTAAAAGACGAGTTCTACGCCCGCCTTGAGACTCTCTTCGACTCACTTCCAACAAACGATGTCAAACTGCTGCTGGGAGACTTTAACGCGAAAGTCGGAAACGAAAGTTGGCACTGGGGGACCACTGGAGGCCACAGTCTCCATGAAGAATGTAACAACGGCCAGCGACTTATCGACTTCGCCTGCAGCAGGAATCTAGTCGTAAGCTCTACGTGTTTTCCGCATCGACGCATTCACAAGCAGACCTGGAAGTCTCCAGATGCACATACCGTCAACCAAATTGACCGCGTCCTCATTTGCAGGAGATGGGCGTCGAGTGTGATGGATGTCCGCTCCTATCGAGGAGCAAACTGCGACTCAGATCATCACTTGGTGAAGACGACCTACAGATGTAGAATCTCCTCAGTGCACCAATCGAGAATCAGCCCTCCCAAAATCTTTGCGGTTGATAAGCTTTTGAGTGATGCTACAGCGGTGGCGTATACTACTGCCCTTGAGGAAAGACTATCACCTATGCTACACAACATCAGCAACACAGGCGTCCATGGGTTCTGGGAAGAACTCAGGGGTACCATCAAGGATGTCGCAGAGAAAGTCGTGGGATATAAAGCCCGGCGAGCGCGAAATGACTGGTTCGACGAAGAATGCAAAAATTCACTTGACGCGAAAAACGAGGCCTATAGAAAATGGATTCAACGAGGAACCAGAGCCAGAAGAGAAAATATGACGAGCTACGGCGAATATCGAATAGAATAATTAGACATAAGAAACGTAAATACTTTGACGAGCAGTTGCTGAATATTAACGAAAACTTAGCTAATAGGAACACCAGACAAGCGTACAAACTATTTTAGTAAATACAATTAAGAATGGCTACCAACCCAGGACTAGCCTTTGTAAGGACAAGGATGGAAACATCATCAGCGACACCGATGGCATTAACAAACGATGGGCCTCTTATTTTGAAGAGCTTCTGAACCTACCACCTAACATCCCCACACAAGAAGCTCTCGACGATATTGTATCCATAGATCTAGGCCCACCCATACAACCCCTGACAGTAGAGGAAGTTGATTTCGCATTGCGGTTACTAAAACGAAATAAAGCGCCGGGCGCTGACGAGACTCCAGCTGAACTGCAAAAATTCGGTGGAAGGAGTCTAGTTGATCCCATACAACAATTACTCCTGCGGGTATGGGAGGACGAGGAGATCCCAGACGATTGGCGCAGAAGCATCATCTGTCCAATTAACAAAAAGGGAGACAAACTACGGTGTGAGAATTACAGGGGCATATCACTAGTTTGTACGTCATATAAAATGTTGACGAAAATTCTGGAAAATAGAATAAAACCGTACGCAGAACGAATCATTGGCGAATATCAAAGCGGTTTCAGACCTGGTCACTCCACAACCGATCAGCTCTTTATGGTCAAACAGATGCTCCAGAAGTGCTGGGAATAAAACGTAAACGTATACCAAATCTTCGTCGATTTCAAGCAGACATACGACAGTACCGATCGTGGAGTACTGTACAACATCATGCTGCAATTTGGTATACCGGCCAAATTAGTGCGACTGACAAAGATGACGATGACCAACTCCGTCTCACAGGTCAGGATACATAATAGACTTACTGATCTATTTGAAAAAGGCACTGGTCTGAAACAGCGCGATGGACTGGCACCGACGCTCTTCAACCTAGCACTGGAATACGCTATTCGGGCTATGAATATGGACAACAGCAAGACGCTACTTATCAAGTCGACACAATTAGCAGCGTACGCCGACGACATCAACATCATGTCCCGAAGATTGGCCGACGCAGAAGGACTTCTGCATACCCTCGATACCGCTGCAAAAGAAGTTGGACTACGTATTAACGAGGGTAAAACTAAAATAATGATGCAATCGACGACAAGGACACCTGCACAACCGAGCATCAATGTGGGGGACCTCAACATCGAGTTCGTGAACAACTTCATTTATCTGGGTTGCAACTTGTCAAGGGACGCCAACGAAACTGACGAAATCAAGCGACGGATACAGTAAGCGAATAAGACTTTTTTCTCGGTTCTCCCCATAATGAAATCGAAGCATGTGCACAGAAACACGTGTACAAATCCATTATACGACCAGTGCTATGCTATGGCTGCGAAGCATGAACCCTAACTCAAGCCTCCGAAAACATGCTAGACACATTTGAACGTAAAGTGCTACGGCGAATTTTCGGGGCTGTTTGCGATCGAGGTGGATGGCGCATCCGGTACAACCATGAGTTGTATGAACTGTACGATGAGCTGCAAGTCTCGAAAATCGTCAAACTACAACGACTTCAATGGGCAGGGCATGTATAAAGAATGAACGATGATCGCATGCCAAAGAGAGTAATGAATGCAGAACGAGTCGACGGAGCGAGACTGCCTAGACGACCGAGATCTCGTTGGGAGAGCTCAGTAGGTGTGGACGCTGCGCAGCTACTGGGCTTCCAAAATTGGCGGACGCGGTCACGTGACCAAGATAATTGGAGGACAATGATCCAGGCGGCCAAGGCCCGACGTCGCGTCGGGCTGTCGCGCCACTATGATGATGATGATTTTTTATACCCTAGACTTATAGTACAGGGTATATTGTTTTTGTCACGAGGAAAATATGTAACACCTTAGCAACATCTCTAGCATTTCTATGCCTTGTTGACGTTTCGATAGCATATCTACTTTTCGAAAGTGCAGTTGCTAGCATGCACCTTCTATCCGCGCCGTCTTTATACTGAAAAGCTCGGAGCACAGTGAGAGTCAAATTGGTATTGTTCAAAAATGTTATTAAAAAAATCCGATAATATTTGAAACCTAGAATCACAAAATAGGTTTTCATAGCCTGACTTAACCGTTCATTAGTTATGAAATAGGTTGGCTGCGTAATATGGGAAATTCAAGTCTTGCAAAGCTTACGAAAGCAAAACTAATTCAGTTTTAAGCGATCTATGTAGCCACTAGATATATAGTACATACTTTAATACAATCTTGTATATGCGTCCACATACATTTCGACATATGTACAATTATGCCGGTGATAAGAAAAAATAATAATTGATACTTACATTGCTGGAAGTGTAGGCCGGAATAGACATTTTTAATAAACTGTAGAAAACACAATAAACGTTTCTATAGCACTTCACTTACGAAGTTATAGTGTTAATCACTAATCATGTGCCTTTACCGGACGATATCTACAGAATAGAAGTTATAAAATTTTAACGGGTCAGTTAATGATTTTAATTAATATGAATTAAATAAACGGCGAGATGAAATAAAATCTGGTTTAATGTTCGAGCCCATTTCGAGTTTTTTATGACAATGGATGGAACGTCTGCTTTTTTCTTCTTTTTTTTATTCAGATGTGGTTAAGGATTCACTAATACATCAATATTTATGATTGAAATTGAATGACTCTATTACTCATCTACTAATTTGAAATTCAATTTTACTCAATGGGATTGTTTGCGATAAGCAATTGAAAAAGCAAAGGGTAAAAGGTAAATACCTCTTCTATAGTCCAGTACAAACCACTTTTGGCTCCCAGAATCTGGCAAAAAAATGGTACTAGCCATCCGTCTGAACAAAATCGGAAAACTGAAATCAATGGTATCAATGATCTAAATGGGTAAATGGATAACATAAAGGAGCCAATCTAACCGGGCAATAAAAATAACCGAGAACTGGTTAAGCAAAATGTTTAGCTTGTCGCGCTCGTTGGCCGTGATGGTTCGGTCACCGCTACACGATACTAATCTAGAGCTCGGAGATCAAATCTCGGCGCGATCAAAAACTTCCTGTGAGTACTAATAGAATTCTCACAGTGCTCTGAGCTTGTCAGTGTAAAGACGGCGCAGATAGGAGGTGCGTGCTAGCAACTGCACTTCCGAAAGTAGATATGCTATTGAAACGTCAACAAGGCACAGAAATGCTAGAGATGTTGACGCGCCCATGCCCCTGGAGGGGTCGAGGCAATTAGAGAAAATGTTTAGCTACCTTGTTTCGTAGTCATTTTGCTATACCATAAACCTTAACGGTGCGGTCACATACACGCCAACTAAAATAATTGGCCATGTCCCCTTCTAGAAATAATGTGCGCACTTGCGAAGAACAGCAACAGTAACTGGATTTGCTCTATCATCCATGTGTAATGTGATTTTCCTTGGAAATCATTTTCGCGGGCTTTTTAAACACAACGGAAGTGCAAATCTCTCTATAAATGAAGCCCAAACTCCAGGCGCAATGAAAAACTATTCACGGAAGTGCGCGAATATGATAGTACAATACATGCATTATTTCCAACTGTGAGAATTTTTGTTAGATGTTTGCCAACTAGTTAGCGTGAATGCGACTGCATCATAAAAAATAATAGGGTATATCGTTTATGCAACAAGGAAGAATGTACATAACACCTTGTCTGCCTTTTTTCGCGATGGAGTGAAGCTATCTACTTCAAAGTTTGGCCAAACATTTGCATTGAGACTTAGTTGTTAGTTGCTTTTGCAAATCACAAATCAAGATAAACGGACCGAAGCAACGGCCACCTTCCCTACAAATTTTATTTCAAGTACAAATCCATATAGCTTCTGATCAGATGATGTATATAGGTAGTAGCTCTTATTATTCAAACCGATCGGTTGGAAACGAATTGGACATGGCAATTAAATTTCCCCTTCCCCCCAATTTTCAAGGTTTTGTCCATTATCCTTTACGCCTCAATATACCTCAAACTGATTCTGTTGTTGAAAATTGAATGATCTTTAGATACACAATCGTGGAAAAATAATAAAAATGAAACCGGAATATAGAGGGCTACGCCCGCAATTCGAGGGTTTTGTAGCAAGCGCTTATTTTGGCATGTAAATACTGGCTCCCTGCTCTTCTTGGTACCCCTCAGCTGAATAAAAACACCATAATTAAATGTTTTACCTATGATATAGTATCTTACATGCCAATTCACAAAAAGACTGCATCTGTCACCTCTCAAAGTAATAGTTTTAATACGAGAAGCTGTAGATAGATATGTATGTATACGAGATAAACTGTCCCACTCTTCGAGATGCTTAACCATTCATATTAAGACGACATTGCAAATTGCAAACTTGTGTAACGGCTTCGAAATTCAGGGCGGCTGGGACAAATTACGGTCTAATATTTTTTCCTACTCCACTGTTCCCCTTTCTACAAATCTCAAGAAAATGCCAAAAATGGAATGTACTCAACATTACCTTTCTCACGACACCCCACTTGGCTATACCAGTGGATAAAAAAAATTTACCTTAATTTCGCCTCTAAAGTTGGCCAATTACAACACAACGCTATCTCCAGCAAATTATAGCATTTCTACACATTCTCGCCGAATTATTTGTGCAGCTTCAGCCGTTCGTAAGATATTCTATGAACAGACGGACAGACAGGTATTTGACCGATTTTGTAAGATTTAAGACACAAAACCCTAAAAAAATTAATTGTGTGAATAGTTATTATTAGGATCACCAATCACCAATCTTCACCCTTCCAAAGTTGGTTCATTAAATAACTGCAATTCGCACTACGAAAAACAACATGTAAGTAGTACACGCATATCTATGCGTGAGGCCGGTAGGTGTATTTTTTGTGTGGATAGTGTCAAA
Source organism: Chloromyia formosa (assembly GCA_964017055.1). Lineage (NCBI taxonomy): Eukaryota > Metazoa > Arthropoda > Insecta > Diptera > Stratiomyidae > Chloromyia > Chloromyia formosa. The sequence goes on along the minus strand of OZ024813.1, from coordinate 84,759,070 downwards.
ATGCATAACTTTAAGTCAATGTACTATTATTAAATATCATGTCATTGTAATGAAACTTAGAGGTATTATTGCCTATGATGTTGGCTATCATCAGCCATCAATATTTTTGACCTAGGGTGTGCTTGAGGGGTGCAGGGGTGTGCTAACTGCAACTATAGAAATGTACTATTTTTAACCTTTTTGGATGAGATTTTGAAATTCTATTATTTTTGGTTTTCTACGCTAGTGAAATGCCGCTTTTCTGTAAATTTTCATATGTCTAGCTATAACGGTCTCGAAATGCAAGGGGGGGGGGACAAACTCGGACCACATATTTTCCCCTCTCCCTCTTTTCCCCTTTTTTCAAATTTGAAAAAAATTCCAGAAATGGAATGTACTCAACGGTACCTTTCTTACGATACCCCACTTGCCTGTACCAAACGAAAAAAAAATTTCGACCTTCATTTCCCCTCTATGGCGACCCCCCCTTAAAGTTGACCTATTACGACGCATCGCTTTCTCCAGAGAATTATAGTATTTCTACATATTTCCACCAAATTCCATGCATGTAGCTTCAGCGGTTCGTGAGATATTTCATGGACAGACGGACAGACAGACGGACAGACGGACGCATGACCGATTTCATAAGGGTTTTGTTTTTATACAAAACCCTAAAAAATCAAGTTTTTAAGTTCGTGGTGTTCAATAATATAATATCCGTCTTGCAGATATGCAACAAAAGCTTTTGTTTACTATTGTATATGGAGTATTCTATGGTACTAAAATACAATAAATAAAATATGGTTTTCCGACAAAATTACTTAAATTCGTTTTTCCTAACCAAAAAAATAAAACTAAAAAAGTAAAGAAATACTTAGAAATTCGGGCACTATTCGTCCAAAGAATACACCATGCTTACGAGATAGCTTTAAGAAATGCAATACTTCGTTATAGTCTAAGAGTCACCAAAAGAAGTCGCAAAAATTTTGCACCTATCTGTGAGCGGATGAAATATATGGCAAAGGTTTGAAAATGCATTGTATTTAAAGGAAAGGCACCGGTGCCAGTCAGCATACTGGACAGAGTGGTAAAAGCAATGATACTTCCGATACGGAAAGCATTTTGAAAAAAAAAGCAAAATTTGAATTTTGTATCCAGTAATCCTATCAGAAAATTTCCGCTACTAGGGGCTCTCTCTCTCAATTGCCCTAACCCCTTGTGGGGCATAGCGCGTCAACTGTTCCATGTGGTCCAGTTGACGTTTCTACGGCATAAACTGGTTCCGAAGGAATGCAGTTGCCCGCATGTATCTCCTGCACATTCATGGCCACGAACGTCGTCGTGGACGGATTCGAACCCGAAAACGCCGGTAGTCAAACATGAGACTGATGCCTGAGCACACTGCCACCGACCAATTGGTCCCCCCCCCCCCCCCCCCCCCCCACCCCCCCCCCCCCCCCCCCCCCCCCCCCCCCTCCCCCCCCCCCCCCCCCCCCCCCCCCCCTTGCATTTCGAGACAGTTATAGCTAGACATATGAAAATTTACAGAAAAGCGGCATTTCACTAGCATAGAAAACTAAAAATAATATAATTTTTAAATCTCATCCAAAAAGGTTAATAATAGTACATTTCTATAGTTGCAGTTAGCACACCCCTGCACCCCCTCAAGCACACCTGAGGTCAAAAATATTGACGGCTAATGATAACGAACATCATAGGCAATAATATCTTTAAGTTTCATTACAATGACATGATATTTAATAATAGTACATTGACTTAAAGTTATGCATTTTGACACTATCCATACAAAAAATACACCTACCGGCCTCACGCATAGATATGCGTGTACTACTTGCATGTTGTTTTTCGTAGTGCGAATTGCAGTTATTTAATGAACCAATTATGGAAGGGGTGAAGATTGGTGATTGGTGATCCTAACAATAACTATTCGCAACAATTAATTTTTTTAGGGTTTTGTGTCTTAAATCTTACCAAATCGGTCAAATATCTGTCTGTCCGTCTGTTCATAGAATATCTTACGAACGGCTGAAGCTGCACACATAATTCGGCGGGAATGTGTAGAAATAATATAATTTGCTGGAGAGAAAGTCGTTGTGTTGTAATTGGCCAACTTTAAGAGGGGGGAGGGGTCCCCACAGAGGCGAAATTAAGGTTCAATTTTTTTTATCCACTGGTATAGCCAAGTGGGGTGTCGTGAGAAAGGTAATGTTGAGTAGATTCCATTTTTGGCATTTTCTTGAGATTTGTAGAAAGGGGAACAGTGGAGGAGGAAAAAACATTAGACCGTAATTTGTCCCAGCCGCCCTGAATTTCGAAGCCGTTACACAAGTTTGCAATTTGCAATGTCATCTTAACATGAATGGTTAAGCATCTCGAAGAGTAGGACAGTTTATCTCGTATACATACATATCTATCTACAGCTTCTCGTATTAAAACTATTACTTTGAGAGGTGACAGATGCAGTCTTTTTGTGAATTGGCATGTAAGATACTATATCATGGGTAAGACATTTAATTATGGTGTTTTTATTCAGCTGAGTGGTACCAAGAAGAGCAGGGAGCCTATATTTAGATACCAAAATAAGCGCGTGCTACAAAACCCTCGAATTGCGGGCGTAGCCCTCTATATTCCGGTTTCATTTTATTTCGTCCTGACAAACTATGAGCATCGCATATAAAATGTCATTTTGAACTGAGCTTGACGATCAAGCCTCTATATATTCCTGAATTAAGAGACTCAAGGGATTCATCGTGGCCGCGAAGTGCAAGCTCAAATGCACCACAAAATTTGACGCAATCTATTAATTTCGATAATATATTTTTGTCCACTTGATCATTGAAATCACGAATAGGTTTACGATAACCCGAGTCTAATTGCTGTCGGATATCCACAGTTCCCAAGGCTGACAATTCCAAACTACTTTTCATGTGATTTTGAGAAGCAGCATGTTTTTTGATTTTAATTGACAGGTGAGCCAAATCGACAGCACCTTTAGCGGTCCACTCCTCGCTACCACCAAAAATTAAACAAGGAAAACAATATACGGCTTTCGTTTTTTTCACACCCGCATAACCACAATGTATTGTCATATTATTTTGTATTGAAATATCGTAAAACTTTTTTCGTTTTTGACGAACATTCTTGACGTAAATCAATTTTCGGCGCAGGTCGACCGCGCGATTTTATTTCCAACTTTTTTTGAAATGAATCACAATTTTTTTTAATAAATTCAACACTGCAAGGCTCCATGACTTGATTTTATCACACTTAGCACTGACAACCAAATCTGGCAACTGACTGAGCAATCTCGAATCCCACCACAGCTTTTGTTATAGTATTGGATTCGTAATGTACGAGTAGTACGTCGCCACATGAACACGGCGTTTCTCCAGAGCATTCACACACAATTAAATCTGGCAACTGAATGAGCAATCTCGAATCCCACCACAGCTTTTGTTATAGTATTGGATTCGTAATGTACGAGTAGTACGTCGCCACATGAACACGGCGTTTCTCCAGAGCATTCACACACAATTGAATTACGAACAAAGATTGGCAATGTGCCGGCTTACTATCGGAGTTTTGGAGCACTGCTCAAAGAGTTGATATTTTTTCGTATATCTCCCCATAGATATCTCCTTTTCACGGCATGATCATCTTTTTCTAATTTCAGTGCAAAAAGCAAGATTATCGTGCGAGTTGTATAGGTGCAATGCATCCATATCACTATAATATTCCCTAAGGATAATAATACAATATATCTACGCCTAACAAATGCGTAATTAAAATTCTAGCTTGTGCAATCAATTTAACGACTTAAACGAAATTCAATTAAAATTCGACAATTTACCAATATGACTTAAACGAAATCCAATTAAAATCCGATAACTTGCCAATACGACTTAATAAGCATTTCTCTTCTTGCAATCGTAAATCATAATTTCATTACTATTTTATGAACAATCCTCAACGTTCAGATTTGTCCAAACCAACATAACATAAACTCGTAAAACTTTCTTTCAACGATTCAGATATGTCATTTACCGAACCTTCTAGAACTTTAAGACCAAATGTAAACAATCCAGAATAGTATAAAAGATCAAGACAAGTTAGTAAGGGTGTGAAAGTCGAATTCAGAATTCAACCCAGAACAGTATATTTCCGATCAAAGTCAAGTGCAGTTCATAAGTTAAGTGGTAAATCGATATTTTAAATTATAAGAAAATTATAATTTAGTTATAATAAATACATTATAACGAAAAGTTAAAGTGTTTTTATTTCAAAAATTGAAGGACGTGTTATAAACATAATATAACTTGCGCACAATTCGAAATGCACCTCGTGATGAACGAAGCTGAGAAAACATGCGGTGCTGCCAGATATGATTTGTTTAATTCTTTTTATTTATAATATGATATTCTTATAAATAGATCATCCAAATTTTTAACACAATTTATGATTGGGAGTTCAGTGCTCTCAAGGAAGCTTCGCCACTGATTGCCACCAACCAATCAGATCACCCTACAAACATTTAAACAAAATGTCAGGTCTCTAGCTTCACTCTATCGAAAGTTATCGCTTATTTTAAGTTCCATTTGTAGGGAAGGTAGGGGTTCCTTGGGTCGGATCTGGCCTATCTTTCATACTAACTAACTCAATCTCATTTTAAACATTTGACCAAAATTTAAAGTTGCTAGCTTCATTCTACCAAAAGTTATCGCTTATTTCAAGTTTAATTTGTAGGGCAGGTAGGGGTTCCTTGGGTCAGATCTTGCCCATTTTCAATACCAACCAACAACATCTTTTGCCCAAATTTCCATCAAATTTTCAACTTGCTAGCGTCACTCTGTCGAAAGTTATCGTAATTAAAGGAATATTTTTTTTTTAATTTGTAGGGGAGGCAGGTGTTCCTTTGATCTGATTATGCCTAACTTACTATAACTCAAGCAGCTTCCTACCTCAGGGTTACAAGCCAAAAATCAGGTGTCTACGTCAATCGGATCAAGAGTTATAGGCCAAAAACCTGAAAAGCAGGGTAGTACGGGGCTCTTTGTAAGAAAGTTACCGTTAGTTTTAAACAGATCGATTTTATCTTTCTAGGAGAATATGAGATTACCCTCTCGAGCAATCTACCAAAGCTAGAGCTTTTCATGTTTATTCAATCGGGAGTTATAGATATATTTAAATATTTGACATAAGTAGGGGAGTTAGGCGTTCTCTTGGCCTAATCATACCCATTTTCAATACCAACCAACTAGATCATACTGCTATAATATTTGACCAAAATTTCAAGGCTCTAGCTTCATTCTATCAAAAGTTATCGTACGAACAGACAGACAGACAGACATGGCTAAATCGAATCAGGAGGTGACCCTGATCATTTATATATATACTTTGTTATACCTCCGGAGCCTCCTTTAAGGTGTTACATATTTTCGTCGTGACAAAAACAATATACCCTATACTATAAGTCTAGGGTATAAAAATAGTGAAGCGCCAGCAGGTGCACGTTATTTACAATCTATTTGTTTTTAATGAATATTTCGTGCATTTATAGATTTAGATTTGTTATACATAACACCCTCGACGTTTTTGATGAGTCTTAATATTCTTTTCATTCATGAATATTGAGATGAATCAGCGAAAAATTAAAGAAAAACCAAGCCGAAGCTTTGCTTCGGCCCGGAGACCGAAGCGTATATACCCTAGACTTGTACAGACCTAGTGGTGATACCAAAAGTACCAACTGGCAACGACCATATGCATTAATAGTGGGTATGGCACTCATTCAGTGGGATCTTGACCATTCTCAAAATCAATTAACTAACTGACACATTCTACAAATATTTGTCGAACTTTTCAAGTCGCTAGCTTCATTCTATGGAAAGTTATTGCTTATTTGAAGTTTCACTTGTAGGGGAGGTAGGGGTTAGGTTAGGTTAAAAGGCTGCCGCGGATGACGCAGCACACATAGGCCACCAAAGGACCCGTTGTGATACCTACCAGGATAAACACCTATCCCGTTGAAATTACTATCCATTGAACCAGCCAGAGCTGGCAATGAACCTATAAAGCCTGATCGGGCTTATGCCCCTGAGCTCTTAAAGGTGAAGGAAGAAAGAGTCCCCCCAGAAAGACCCGCCTCCTCGCAGCCAACGCAGGACAAGTGCATAGAAAATGGAGGGTAGTCTCCTCCTCGTCAGCATCCTCGCAGCTTCTACAGAAATCATTGCAGGGTAAGCGAAGTCTCCTTGCGTGCTCCCCAATGGGACAGTGCCCAGTGATAATATTCACCACCACACCAATGTGCTTCGTATTCAGTGATAATATTGCAGCAGAACGACCGGGGTCCGCTGTGGGCCATAACCTCTTCATGGTTTGACACGCACCGGCCTCAATCCATCTAGCGCTCGCTCATTTCTAGGGGAGGTAGGCGTTCCTTAGGTCGGATCTTACCCATCTTTACTGCCAACTAACTCCATCTCACCTCAAACATTTAGCCAAAATTTCAAGTCGCTGGCTTCATTCTATCAAAAGTTATCGCTTATTTGAAGTTTCATTTGTAGGGGAGGTGGGGGTTCTTTGGGTCGGATCTTGCTCATTTTCAATACCAACCAAGAAGGTTTTACTAGGAACATTCCACCAAATTTTCAACTTGCTAGTATCATTCTATCGAAAGTTATCGTAATTAAAGGAATATTTAATTTTTTGAAATTTGTAGGAAAGGTAGGTGTTCCTTTGATCTGATTATGCCCAACTTACAGAACCTTAAGCAGCTTCTCACTTCAGGGTTACATGCCAAAAATCAGGTGTCTACGTCAATTTGTTCAAGAGTTATAGACAAAAAACGTGAAAAGTAGGGTAGTACGGGGTTCTTTGTAAGAAAATTACCGTTAGTTTTCAATTGATCGATTTTATTTTCCCAGGAGAATATGAGATTACCCTAACGAGTAATCTACCAAAGCTAGAGCTTTTCATGTTTATTTAATCGGGAGTTAAAGATACATTTAAGTATTTTACAGATGTAGGGAAGGTAGGCGTTCTCTTGCCCCTATCATGGCCATTTTCAATACCAACCAACTAGATCATACTGCCAACATTTGCCCAAAATTTCAAGGCTCTAGCTTCATTCTATCGAAAGTTATCGTGCGAACGGACAGACAGACAGACATGGCTAAATCGAATCAGAAGGTGACCTTGACCATTTATATATATACATTGCTATACCTCCGGAGCCTCTTTTAAGATGTTACATATTTTCGTCGTGACAAAAACAATATACCCTATACTATAAATCTAGGGTATAAAAAATCACAAATATCTAGAATTGATTCTCATTTATAAACATGTTAATGTACCCAGTCGGACATTTGTCTCCGATGACAGCGGAATCGAAATGTCTTCGATTCCTTACCGGTTCCATTCATCGGTTTGTCTCCGATGCCAGCGGAATCGAAAAGTCTTCGATTCCGTACCGATTCCATTCATCGGTTTGTCTCCAAAGCGGGAAAATTTCAAATGATTTGTCAGTTTGCCTGAAATTAAAAGTTATTTTAAAGTATCCTTGGCGACATATATTTTTAAATCCACAACAGCCGATTTTTGTTTTTTTTTCATCCATTGCTTAATGTAATTGAGAAGATAATTGACGTGTTGATAAAATTGTTGGATTTTTTTATAAAAGGTGAGTGTTCTAATTGTAATATCTTGTGAATACGAATATAATAATTTAATTATACCCTAGACTTTTAGTATAGGGTATATTGTTTTTGTCACGACGGAAATATGTAACACCTTAAAGGAGGCCCCGGAGGTATAGCAATGTATATATATAAATGATCAGGGTCACCTCCTGATTCGATTAAGCCATGTCTGTCTGTCTGTCTGTCTGTCTGTCTGTCTGTCGGTCTGTCTGTCCGTCTGTCCGTCTGTCCGTCTGTCTGTCCGTTCGCACGATAACTTTCGATAGAATGAAGCTAGAGCCTTGAAATTTTGACTAGATGTTGGAAGTATGATCTAGTTGGTTGGTATTGAAAATGGGCATGATCAGGCCAAGAGAACGCCTACCTCCCCTACATATGTAAAATAATTAAATGTATTTATAACTCCCGATTAAATAAACATGAAAACCTCTAGCTTTGGTAGATTCCTCGTGATGGTAATCTTATACTCCCCTGGAAAAATAAAATCGATCAGTTGAAAACTAACGGTAATTTTCTTACAAAGAGCCCCGTACTACCCTACTTTTCAGGTTTTTTGTCCATAACTCTTGAACCAATTGACGTAGACATCTGATTTTTGGCATGTAACCCTGGGGTGAGAAGCTGCTTAGGTTTTGGGAAGTTGGGCATAATCAGATCAAAGGAACGCCTACCTCCCCTACAAAATTCAAAAAATTAAATATTATTTTAATTACGATAACTTTCGATAGAATGACACTAACAAGTTGAAAATTTGGTAGAATGTTGGTAGTAAGGTCTTATTAGTTAGCACTGAAAATGAGCAAGATCCGACCCAAGGAACCCCTACCTCCCCTTCAAATGAAACTTAGAATAAGCGTTTACTTTTGATACAATGAAGCCAGCAGCTTGAAATTTTTGTCAAATGTTTGAAGTGAGATTGACTTAGTTGGCATTAAAGACGGGTTAGATCCGACCTAAGGAACCCCTACCTCCCCTAGAGATGACACCACTTAAAACAAGCGATAACTTACGACAAAATAAAGCTAGCGACTTGAAATTTTGGCCAAATGTTTGTAGTAGGATCCAGTCGGCTAATATTGAAAATGCGTAAAATCCGACCAACGAAACCCCTACTTCCCCTACAAACGAAACTTCAAATAAGCGATATCTTTCGATAGAGTGAAGCTAGAGACTTAAAATTTTGTTTGTATGTTTGTAGGGTGATCTAATTGGTTGGTGGCAATGATGGGCAAGATCCGACCCAAGGAACCCTTACCTCCCCTACAAGTGAGACTTCAAATAAGCAATAACTTTCGATGGAATGAAGCTAGCGACTTGAAAAATTCAACAAATATTGCATTTGTAGAATGGGTTAGTTAATTCATTTTGAGAATGGTCAAGATCTCCCTGAATGAGTGCCAACCTCCCCTATAAACTGACTATATAGGAAACTCACTTTGAATGCATGGTCGTTGCCAATTATTACTTTTGGTGTCACCACTAGGTCTGTACAAGTCTAGGGTATGTACGCTTCGGACTCCGGGCCGAAGCGAAGCTTCGGCCTGGTTTTTTATTCTATTCCAGATTACCGCGTGTGAAGTTATTAATAATTCCTTTAATTAATAACTTTTAAAAAGTAAAAAAAAAATCCAAAAATTAAAAAAAATATATATATACATATATATATGTATATTACATTTTAAAATAAATTTGATTTTGTGTTAAGTTTGTTTGAAGTTAGTTTTATTCCAAAAAGCAAGGAACTACGTTTTCAGCCTGTTTTCTGCGATTATTATCTTCACTATTCCTATATCGACTATTAAAACTTTACTTAAGTCAATGAAGAATCGATTCTTAAGCCTAAGTATACAATTCGCCCTTGAATAAAAAGTGCTGTGAAATCCATGCAAAATTTTAAACTGGTTAAAAATAAATTAAACTTCGCTTGCATTTTGTACCAGATTTCACGGCACTTTAAACTTCAACACGAACTTTATGCTAGGCTTAAAGTATCTGTTTTACATTGACTACAGTCACCGATCCTGATTCGATTCCAGTCATCGATTCCACGTTGACTACAGTCATCGATCCGGATTCGATTCCAGTCATCGGTCCAGATTCGATTCCAGACATCGTTCCAGATTCGATTCCAGTCATCGATCTAGATTCGATTACAGTCATCGGTCCAGATTCGATTCCAGTCATCGGTCCAGATTCGATTACAGTCATCGGTCCAGATTCGATTCCAGTCATCGATCCGGATTCGATTCCACATTGGCTACAGTCATCGATCCCAATTCGACCCCAGTATCGATTCTACGTTGATTCCAGTCATCGATTCTCCATCGACTACCGTCATCGATTTCGGATCGATTCCTGTCTTCATTTTGGGTATCGCAAAAGCGGCCATGCCCATACAAATATCTCCGACGTGTCTCCGACAAAGTCATCGATTCCTTAGTAGACAGTCATCGATCCAGGACCGGTCCAGTATCGATTCTTGTCCGACTGGGTATACTTTGATAGTTAATTACTTTTAGTTACGTTACATAATTTTAGCCGGTTTTTGTGTATTGACTTATGTAGTCCATTTATATCAGTTACTACATTACAATCATCAATATCTATAATTTCATATGGACCTTTATAGGGTCTGATATTTCTTTCTATTTTCATTTTTCAACAATACAAAATCCCCTATTTTTGTGTGCAAAGGATTTATATATTTTTGTTCTCTACATCTTTTTAAATTAGCGTGTTCAATCAATTTGCGTGCTTTAGCTACAGACATTCTCAATCTAAACTTCAACTCGTTTGTATAATTTTCTAAATTGTAAATTTTGTCATTTGTATCAATTACGTCGTTAGGAAGATATGAAAGTTTACCAAATACTAGATCATAGCGAGTGTAATTGGTGTCAACATGTGGAGTTGTGTTAAGGCGAACATAATAAAATAAATAACTGGCGCAACAGTCCAATTTGAACCACGGCCTCGAGATGAGTTAGCATCATCTCATTTTCTAGATCGTGACGGTTTTTTGTGCAGAGGTATGTGATCAGCAACACGCTCAACCGAGTTATTTACCCCATAATGGGTACTCATTTGACAGCTGAGTGGGCTCATAGTCTGACACGTAAATCCCCGGAGTCGAACCGGGGCCCAGTGCGTTGAAGGCGAACGTGCTAACCATTGCGCCATCCGGACTACTAGGCGAACGTACACCATCCGAAATTCCTGTCCGGAAAAACTGATGAGGCCCGGCCTTGAGGAATTCCGGATCGTGTATGGTCGTTTCAGGCACCATGTCGCGGCAATTTTGGAAGGAATTTATCTCATTATACCAATCTGAAACTTGCCTTTGGTGAAGTTTGAATGAAACGGAACTGTGAACATCACTACACTATCTTAACAAGAATGCATTTTTCCAGGAATTTATATCAATAGACGAATGTATCTGAAACTTGGCCATGGAAAGTAAAGTGTCGAGAAATTCAATGCAACAACTTTCATTCTATGGCGATAACATCAATTTGCAATTATCCATCCGGCCGCCTCAAAGGCCTGTCCGGCGGCCTGTCAGGGGGCCTGTCCGGCCGCCTCAAGGCGAACTGTCCGGCCGCGTGGCTAGAATGAATTTTCACTGCAGTTTTTTTCAATAGACGAATGTATCTGAAGCTTGGCTATGAAAAGTAAAACGCCATAAGATTCAATGCAATAGATAGATACTTTCATTCTATGGCGATAACATTAATTTGCAATTATCCATCCGGCCGCCTCAAAGGCCTGTCCGGCGGCCTCAAGGCGGCCTGAAGCAGCCATACACGATCCGGAATTCCTCAAGGCCGGGCCTGATCAGTTTTTCCAGAAGGAATTCCGGATGGTGTGTGGTGTATTCTACAATATATTCAGGCAAACCGGAAGGCCGGGCCTCATCAGTTTTTCCGGACAGGAATTCCGGATGGTGTATGTTGGGCTTTATATGCAAATGTATAATATGGAACCCATTTATCCCATTGCTGATCGTCAGAGAAAGAGTGCATGTACTCTGAGTACTCTGTGGTTTCTTTCAACCACTCCCTAAGGATTGGTGATGATATGGTGTCGAGAAAATCTGTTTTATCTTCAATAATTCGCCTATTTCATTCATTAACCTATTCGAAAACCCTGTGCCTAAATCTGATTTAAGAACTTTAAAGTGTCCATATTTTAGAATATATTCGTTAACTAAGCCTCTAGCAATAGTGTTTGCTTCCTTATTTTCTATTGGAAATGCTACTACAAATTTAGTCAGTTCACATTGCAAAGTTAAAATGTACTATATCTATAATTGTTCGAAATTGTAAGTGTCACCATACACTGTCGAACTCGAACACGAACCTAGTACAAGTGGACCGGTTTTCTTCACACCTATGTGAAGTGTATGTGTGTGTCAGAGGCATTTGTACCAGGTTCGAGCTCGAGTTCGACAGTGTATAGTGACACTAAGAGGTCCAACCATATCTACATATTTGTACAATTTCGAAAGTTGTTGATGGTGTATCGGTTTTTACCATTTTCTCTTTGGTGTGTCTTACTTGTTTGCTAGTTAGACAGGTTTTACAATTATTTATGATTTAACCATACTTCCCATATTTTTCCAGCAATATCGTTGTTTTAATTTTAACAGAGTCTTACGAATAACTAAATGTCCTCCATGCAATGAGTTATGATACTCTTCTAATAACTTCATTTGTTCTACTTTATTCATTATTTTTATGGGTGGCTTATATATTATTATTTTCAGTTTCGTACGCGTAGTTTTGTTATGTTGCAGCCTATTATCTTAAATATCTTTTTAAATATTTCCTTGTCTAAAGACCTAAATACAATATCATGATTTGATAATGAGAGTGTACTGATGTTCTCTTTTTTCGCGAAATTTAATAGCTTCTCCATAATCAAAACGTATTTTGAGTGCGGATTATCACTATTCTTCTCATTACAATCGTTATTATTTGTGGTACCATTGGTTAGCTTTTCATTGACGGAAACTTGTTTCTCGTCAGATTTAACGCTAAAATAAACTTCTATAATATCATTTGTACTTACAATTTCAATTTTATTTCCCCTGCGCAGGATGAATTTTAACTTATAGTAATTACACCGGTGATGTCAGACAAGCTCGTGCAATCCCAACAATAGAGTTGATCAGATTCTATTTCAGTATGGGTGCCGTAGCAGTTGACGTCTTGTTAGGGTTTTGTAGTAAAAACAAAACCCTTATGAAATCGGTCAAATGTCTGTCCGTCTGTCCATGGAATATCTCACGAACGGCTGAAGCTACATATGTACATGAAATTTTGTAGGAATGTGTAAAATTACTATAATTCGCTGGAGAAAGCGAATCGTCGTAATAGGTCAACTTTAAGGGGAGGTCCCCATAGAGGGGAAATGAAGGTCGAATTTCTTTTTTCGTTTGGTACAGGCAAGTGGGGTATCATAAGAAAGGTAAGGTCGAGTACATTTCATTTTTGGATTTCTTTTCAAATTTGAAGAAACGGGAAAAAAGGGAGAGGGGAAAATATGTCATTCAAGTTTGTCCACCCCCCCTTTGCATTTCGAGACCGTTATACTTAGAAATATGAAAATTTACAGAAAAGCGCCATTTTACTAGCGTAGAAAACCTAGATTAATAGAATTTTGAAATTTCATCAGAAAAGGTTAATAATAGTACATTTCTATAGTTGCAGTTAGCACACCCCTGCACCCCTTAAGCGCACCCGAGGTCAAAAATATTGATGGCCAATGATAACCAACATTATAGGCAATAATACCTCCAAGTTTCATTGCAATCACATAATATTTAATAATAGTACATTTATTTAAATTTTGACATTTTGATATCATCCATACAAAAAATGCATATACGAGTAACCGGCCTCTGCTACGTACTATGAGTACTGCTTACTTGAATATTGTTTATTGTTTTTCGTAACGTGAATTGGAGTTAACCATTTCTGAAAGGGTGGAGATTGGTGGTATAGGAGTGGTAGGGGAGAGAAGTTTAAAGGGGGAGGTAGGTGGGTTGCTGCTTCAAAGGGAGGTCCCCATAGAGGGGAAATTAAGGTCAACATTTTTTTTTCATCTGATATGGGCAAGTGGGGTATCATGAGAAAGGTACTACCGAGTACATTCCATTTTTGGCGTCTTCATCAAATTTGAAGAAAGGGGTAAAGAGGCAGAGGGAAAAATATGAAATCATAGTTTGTCCCACCCCCTTACCATTTCGAGGCCGTTACACTTAGAAATATGAAAACATACAGGAAGATGGCTTTCAACCAGCACAGAAAACAAAAAATTATGGAATTTTGATATCTTCTCAAAATAGGTTAATAATAGTATATTTCTATAGTTACAGTTAGCACACCCCTGCATTTCTCAAACTCATCCGAGGTCGAAAATATTGATGGCCGACGATAATCAACACCATGTGCAATAATATCTCCAAATTTCGTAATAATCACGTATATTTAAAAGTAGTACATTCATTTAGATTTGGTCATTTTGATATCATCCATACAAAAAATACATATAACAGGTCTCTTGTACTACATACTAGTACTACGAGTACAACACACTTGCATATTGTTTTCCGTACAGCGAATTGGAGTTAACCATTTTCAAAAGGGTATTGATTGGTAGGAGAGGAGGGAGGAGGGGAAGGGGGGGGGGGGGGGGTAAGCTGACTCTACCATCTATAATTATTCAAACAATTTATTTTCAATAATTTTGAAGGAAACTTGCAATTTGCAATATCGTCTTAACATGAATGGTTAAGCATCTCCAAGAGGACAGTTCATCTCCTATTGGCATGGGACACTACAAAACCCTCGGATTGCGGGCGTAGCCCTCTATTTGCCGGGTTCATTTTTTATTCATTTTATTTGCCATACCCCTTGTAATTACTAATAGCTTTCTTTTTACAGTTTCATCTGTTTCTGGAGGTATCATTGCTCTCAAAGTGTCAGAATCCAGTTCGATTCTAGACAATGCATCCGCATTTGTGTTCATACTGCCCTTTTTATAGACAATGGTAAAATCATAATCCGACAAGTCTACGCGTATTCTAGTGAGTTTTGATGAAGGATTCTTATGAGTGAATAAAGATACAAGTGGTCTATGATCGGTCAGGACTACGAATTTTCTTCCGTAAAGATAGGGTCTGAAAAATGTTATGCCCCAGTGTACCTATATAGCTAAGAGCTCTTTTTCAATAGTTGGTGTTAACTTCGTGTTTTGTTAAAGACTTACTTGCATATGAAATGGGTAAGTCCTGACCAATTTCACCTTGAGATAACACTGCTCCTAAAGCATAGTTAGATGCGTCGGTTGTTAAGATGAATGGTTTCTCCAAATTAGGATATTGGAGAATGGGCGGTTCTATTAACTTCATTTTCAATGTTTCGTAGGCATCTTGACAATCTTTTGTGTAAACAAAAGCCAAAGAATGTAACTTTAGTCAAAGAATGTGACTTCATCAAAGAATTTAAAATTTTAGCCGTTTCAGCAAAATTTGGAATAAAACGCCTATAGTAATTGCAGAACGCAACAAATCTACGCACTTCATCTGCATTTTTCGGAGTTGGATAGTTTTTGATTGTATCACACTTCGATGGATCAGTTTTAATACCCTCAGTAGTTATTAAATGACCCAGATATACTACCTCCGATCTTAAAAATTTACATTTACTAGGGTTTAACTTCGGATTATCTGACGTAGTCTTTGAAGTATTTTGCAAAGATCATCATTATGGTGTTTAATACTGCATCCGAGGACAATTACGGCATCGACATACAGGAATGCCTCGTGACTCAAACCACTAAGTGCAATTGTTAACATTCTTTGAAAACTATTGGACGAAATTTTCAATCCAAATGGTAATCTTTTAAATTGATAATGTCCATCGTTAGTGAAGAAAGCTGTTGAAGGTCTAGACTCTTTCTCAAGTTCAATTTGATGGAAAGAGCTAGACATGTCCAGAGTGGAAAAATATCTTGCTCTACCTAGCCTATCTAAAACGTCTTCCAATCTCGTCAAAGGAAACTTACCATTGACGATCTTATCGGTCAGCCTTCGGAAATCTACTACCAGCCGCCATTTGGCTTCACCGTGCATACTCTTCTTTGGTACTACCAAAAGTGGTTAGTAGATTGTTCGATTATATCGCCAGTCTGTGTTTTCCCAACTCAATGGAAGTAATCTTATGTTGTTCCTATTCCAAAAAAGAGTGACCCCAACTTAGCTGCAAACTACCGTCCTATTTCAATATTATCTTCATGTTCTAAACTTCTTGAGCGGATTGTTTTCAACTACATTTACGACTTTTTTGGCCAGAAATAAACTTACAATCACAAAACTTAGTTGAATTCGTTGACTATGTTTCCAAATCTCTCAATAAACATCTCGACGTTCATGTCATTTATACCGATTTCTCCAAAGCCTTTGATACAATGACTCACAGACTTATACTGAATAAATTACTTGGTCTTGGGTTTCCTCCTCACCTTGTGTCTTGGCTCTCCTTCTACCTTCTCAACCGTTCCTCTCAAGTAGTCTTCAAAAGCCTGTTTTCTTCTCCCTTTTGTCCGTCATCTGGAATCCACCAGGGTTCTATTGTTGGACCCTTTCTCTTCCTGTTTTTTATCAATGACCTACCAACGCTGCTCAGTCGTCTTTCCTTGCTTTATGCCGATGATTGCAAGATTTTCACTACCATCTCTACTACTACTTTGCCTTAACCCCTAGCGGGGCATAGCGCGTCAACTACTCCTGCGCGCCATCGTACTCTGTTCTGGGCAATGGGACGCAACTCCCCAAAAGACTTACCCAGTGCCTGACACTCCTTTGCCACAGATCGACGCCATATGATTCGAGGACCCCCTCTTGGTCGGCCTTGGTTGGAAATGGGGTTCCACTTCATGGCATGCAAAGCAATGCAGTTATCACTCTTCCGCAATGTGTGACCTATCCACTGCCATTTTCGCCTGCGTATCAATTCGTTGATTGGCATCTGACCCGTACGCCGACTTAGCTCTTCATTTGATATTGTTTCGGGCCAGAAAATTTTTAAAATTCGACGAAGACATGAGTTGACGAAAACTTGCAGTTTTCTGGTAACTCCTACGGAAACTTTCCATGTACTGCTCCCATACAAAAGCACTGATAGTACCAGGGAGCGAAACAGGCCCAGCTTGGTCTTGATGCTGAGATAACTGCTCTGCCAGATTTTGGACAGCATGCCGTATGCGCGTTTAGCCTGGTTGATACGGCGAACGATGTCCTGCTCCGTACCACCATTTTCGGCAAGAATGCTGCCTAGGTAGACGAAGTTGTCCACCTTCTCCACAGGCTGCCCATTAATATTGATGGCAACAAGTGTCGGATTTCTTTTTCGCAACGGCGGGCTAACAACCTTGGTCTTGTTGGTATTAATCTTTAGCCCAACCTTGCTTGCCTGCCTCTCGAGATCTAACGCCTTTGCGGACAGATCCATGGTTTTGTGGGAGAGGAGGCATATGTCGTCAGCGTTGTCAAGATGTTGTAGATAAGATGTCAAAGTCCATTGAACTCCTGTGTCGAGTCCGGATAGGGCTGCATGCAACACGTCGCCGATCACTATGAGGAATATGATCGGTGAGAGGATGCACCCCTGCCGAACTCCACTGCGAATCTCAAAGTCCCCCGATACCTTACCTTTATGCAAAACGCGACATTTCGCGCCGTCATAGGTTGCCTTAATAATAGCCACAAGCTTCTCAGGGATGCCTCTCCTGCGCAAGGCCGCCCATATAGAATCCCGGTTCACACTATCGAAAGCCTTTTCGAAATCGATGAAAAGCAAGTGAAGCGGAGAATCGTATTCAGCGCATTGCTCGATGATGATTCGCAAGGTGTTAATGTGATCGACACAGGAGAATCCGGATCGAAAACCAGCCTGCTCTTCATCAATTGTGCTTTCTAAGTGGGCCTTTAGTCTTTCCAGGACGATTTTAGCTATTATCTTGACAACGGCAGGAAGCACACAAATGCCTCTCCAATTATTACAGTCTGTGAGGCTACCCTTCTTTGGAAGTTTGATGATCAAACCTTCCTTCCACTCAGTGGGAAAGGTCTCTGTATTCCACGCTTTATCAACAAGTGGGTGCAGCAAATCGGCTGTTACGCTTGGCGCTGCTTGATAAAGTTCGGCAGGGATACCGTCAAGTCCGGCGGCCTTTCCTCGTTTTAGTGCAATAATTGCAGTGACTATTTCCTCTTTAGTCGGGGCAGTGGACCGTATACGCACATTTTGATGGTTAGCTAAATTATCTATATGAGGGGGAACTTCACCAGAGGTTACACGATTCAAGACCGCGGCGAAGTGTTCTTTCCACCGCCTCATTTGATCTTCTTCCAAGATAAGTAGCTTTTCATCACTATCTTTCACCAGATGTTGGCAGGAGTTACGACAACCTGTAAACTCCTTGATGACACCGTATACGGCGTTTAAGTTGTTACTTCTTGCGGCTTCTTCTGCTGAGGCTAACAGAGAATTCGCATAAACTCTTTTATCGCGTCGCACACTACGCTGAACTTCTCGAGCTTTCTGACGATAAAGGAGTTCGATGCTGCTTCGATTGTCGTCTGATGCTGCAGCCAAACGAACTTTGAAGTCCTTTCTTTCAACAATCCGCTGCCATGAAGCGTCGGACATCCAGGGCTTATTCCGGCAATCCGGGTTTGGGCCAAGGATGGTATTTGCGCTATCAATGTACGCATTTTTTATGGCATCCCAGTTTTCGTTTATGTCACTATCTGAGTGACTAGTTATCTCAGCAGCTTTTTGCGCAGAATGGTCATTATATTGTTGTAAGACAGCTGGGTTTTTTAATCGAGCGGTGTTGAATTTGCGGCGCCTGGATCTTTCGTCGCTGGGGCGGCCCACGGCTGCAATACGCAGTCGAACATTAGCGATCATAAGATAATGGTCTCTTCCCATCCCAATATCGGCACCCTTCTTGTTTCGCACGTCCAGGAGGCAACTCTTGAATCTTTTACTAATGGCAAAATGGTCGATCTGATTTTGTGTTCTGCGCTGATCAACTGCTTTGTGGTGGTCCTTATGCTCAAACATAGTACCACCGATGAAGAGACTGTGAAAGTTGCAGAACTCTACAAATCTTTCACCGTTGTCATTACGATCACCAAGACCGTGTCTCCCCATCACATGTCTGAGCCCATAGTTATCAGCGCCAACTTTCGCATTCAAATCACCCATAACCATTATAATGTCACCTTTAGGTGTTCTGCTCTGAACGGCGTTTAGTTCTTCGTAGAAGGAGTCTTTTGCCAAGACATTGTCGGGTTCAGTAGGGGCATATTATTGAGATGTTCCTCATTTTGGTCCGAACCTGGCGGTCAAGATTCTGTCAGAGACCGGCCCCCAGGATAAGAGACAGTTTCGCGCGGCTCTGGTTAAAAGGAGCCCCACACCTGACTCACGACGACTACCGGTAGCTGTACCGGAGTACAACATTACAGTGCTGCCCGTTGGAGAGATAAATTCATCGTTGTTCCACCATCTTATCTCACTAACTCCTAAGATATTTAATTTGTACCTCAGAAATTCACTCTCTAATTGAAGAAATCGTGCGTTCTGGGGACCTTCTGGTCCATTGTCCAGGAGAGTACGCACATTCCAGAATCCAATCTTTGTCATTGTACGATAGCCAAAAGTCGTAACCGTTGAGTCAGTCCTTATCCGAGGCATAGTTGACGTTTCGTTAGCATATAAAGATTTCGGATAGTGCAAGTTGCTGGCATACACATCCTGTCCTTTGATTGTCGGTTTTAACAACAGGCCCTCAAAGGGAAAGGCCGTGGTATTCTTTTTGACATGGATATGTCTTATAGCTGGGGGTCATCCTAAAAATCTGTCCGTCACACGAAATGTCTGTTTTTCTACTCGGGGGTCAGAAGAAGAAACAAGCCCATTGAAAATTTTTCCGAGTTCTATGAATGTAGTGGCCGATCCTCAGTCAATCCGAGTCAGTCATCAAAGGGAACTCACGAAAATCGAAAAACTTCGCATCATGAACTGACTAAACAACCAGGCACCCATAAAACAAGTCAACATCATTCAACTGCCATCCCCTCGTGATTCAAATCTGCTCACCACACCAGCCACATCCAGACAACCTGTCTCCCTCACTCGTGCACAGCGCTATGGCTCCTCCTTCACAGCAATCTTTTTGTTTTCATCAATTAGTCACTAGCCTGACTCAGTAAGAAAATCGTTGGGGTAGGTCGGGAAATAGCTTCAACTTCACACACACACACACATACACACACACTCGTATGCAGGCAATGGAGAGACGGTTGAGTCGAAGAAGTTCAATGGATGGGCGTTGCTTCGTCATCGGCGACAGTGCGAAAGAGATGCTTGCTCCACGGACCTTGGACTACACTTCCGCGGCGGATCCACCCCTTTCTTGTGTCAGTGTCACCAAGGTCACCAACGTGTTTTTCCCGTGGATGTAAGGAACTTACGACCGTACTTGTATCGCGCATACCGCGTACTATCACGATCGATGATATATCAACTAACAGTGCACAATTCTGATTTAGTGAGGAGAATAGTGCAGATGATGCAGTTTGTGTAGCGCGGATAACGTAAACGTTAATGCAATAAAATTGTGTTGTTGCGCTTACCGTCTTTAGACTTAGACGAGTACTATCTAAGTATCTAATAGTAAGTGTGTTTAGCTAGACCGCGGCTTGACGCGATCGATCGCGGATTGACGTACTAACGAAGCACAGGCGCATATAAATATGTAGAGTGTATGATCGCTTGATCCACACACGGGGCAACGGTTGGGTTAATTTGTATTCTCCTGTACACTATGCGGGACGGTATGTCTTGAAAATGATGCAAAGTATCTACACTGCATGCAGATACATCGGTACATCTCATGCCTACCGAAAGCGTGGGACGTGTTTTGTCGAATGAATTCATCTAGTATAACTATACTGGGATCTTTATAAAACTTACGTCGATATCTTCAACACAACAGGTTCCACGCAGTCGGTAGCCAAAGACATATCCATGTTCCGATGTATCTGCATGCAGTGTAGATACTTTGTATCCTTTTTTACACCCCACACCACAGGGGGACCTCAACCAAATCATCGCACCGCCATCACTGGCGGCTTGACGTTGGTTAGCAATGGTCAGTGACCACTGCCGTTCCAGGGGGCGCCCACGCGGAGGACTATGGAAGAGGAGTTTTTGCCCCCCAACCTGACCTTACTGATTGTTTCTCTCTACAAACCGACCTGAACTGTTTATATTCTTGGTGCATTTCAAATGAACTACATCTGAACATCTCCAAATGTTCGGTCATGACTTACTCCTTGAAATCTTCTCCAACTTCGTTTCCGTATAATATTATCATAATTTCCTCCCACTAAAATACACTTCCTCGTTTAATTATCCTGGCGTTGTCTTTGATTTCAAATTAAGATTTACTGAGCATTACTTCTTCGTAATCAACAAGGCATCCAAGCTTTCTGGATTTGTTTTGCGTTGCTCGGGTAATTTTCGTTTAGTGATCCGAGAAAACAAACACGTTCGCGATGAAAGTGTGTCGTGCGGTCAAAAGATGTATTTTGTCAAGTGTGAACTGCTCCACGATACTCTGCGACTGATCCCCTGGGCTGAGGCTTCGACCAAATTGCTGCAAGTGTCCAGAAAGTGTGTTTTTAGAGGACTAAAATGCCGTCTCACGCAATTCCAATTGTAAACATATATCGTGCCGGGGACATCGTCGTGTGCAGTCACTGCCTTGGCGAAGGAATTAATGACGTACAGGATCAGCTGAGCGCAGGCCTGTATTTCTAGATGGCGTTGGTAGTCGGCGACTGATGGCGCCGAGTCCCCGGTTTTTGTGCGTTTCGTGTTCAGCTTTCATTTCCCGCGTTCAGTGTTTAATTGTTAAATAAATTTAATCTAGAGATCTGAGAAAACAAACACGTCCGCTATGAAAATGTGTCGTGCAGTCAAAAGACGTATTTTTTCAAGTTTGAAAAAATACCAAAGTGCATGGTGGGAACCCCATTTTTTCAACGAATCGTAAAAGTTTTGGCTAAAAAAAAATTGTGAACTGTTCGGCGATATTCTGCGACTAATCCCCAAGGCTGCAACTTAGACCAGATTGCTGCAAGTGTGTCCAGAAAGTGTGTTTTATAGAGGACATAAATACCGTCTAACACAATTCCAATTGTAAACATAATATTTACAATTAGGCCAGTCAAATTAAATTTTATTAATAATAATTAGGGAAAGATCTGGAAATAATTTTAATCCCTTCTGTAGATACTGAGTACATAAAAACTGAGTTTGCACGGTCGTAGAAGGTGAGCTTAACTTTTGGAGGGCGAAAATCCGAGAAATTTGAGTCCTTTTTTAAATATTTTCGTTATAAATCCTGAACGGTGCCTCGGGTCGAAAAACCTTTCAGGAGTAAATTAAAGACCGTTGAATTCTGCGTTTAATGCACTGCTCAAAGTTGAAATTCGGTTCAGTAGCATAGTCAAAATCGATAGTCAAAAATGACAATTTTCGAGGCTCCCGAGAAAAATCACACTTTTTCACTTTTCAAGCTCACAGATCTTTGCAACGGATCCTTCAAATGGAAAAGCTTGTCTGTAAAAATTGGGGATAATTTGATTGTGAGCCTAACGTGGCCAATATTTTTCAATTCGAGCCATTTTTAGAGTAGCTATGAGCAAAAATTCAAAAATTAATGCTCATCGATTTATGCCTTAAAAGCTCTATCTCGGTAAGTATAACAGCTAGAAGTTTTATTTTAGTCTCAAATTGTAGGTAAATTACTCCAGTTAAATAAAGTTTCACAAGACTTTTTGTGAGACCAATTTAGGAGATACTAAAAAGAAACAAGACAAGCCAAACAATTAGGCACATTTTCAACATGGTGGCGGGGTCCGTGGTGTTAGGGGGGAAATAGAAAACTCGAATTTTTAAGTAATGTACTAACTCAAACAATATATCAAAAATCAAAACTACCCTAATTAAAGCAACCAGTGTTATAACGATTTGACTGACCAAAGTATTTTAACCTTTACGAAATCACCGACTTTTTTTTAAATAAAAACCAAATTACTCAAAAACTATACCCGCTAGCATATTCTAGTAAAGAGTGAATCGCAGGTAATATCTTACCCTAAAAGCAGAAAATAGCCTGTAGAAATCAGATAAACTGTTAGGATGTATGTATGTGGGATTCTTTTTCCAGTCAAACGCGTGCAGATTAACAAAATAAACTCTATTGCAATTCAAACGATTAATCAATCAAAATATTACACCATTCGTCCTCTTTCACACCGAAACGTCATTTGCTACTCTTCTTCTTCTCTTCTCTCGTTGACTGCCTAACCATCGACCAATTTTTCTTGTAATCGTGGTACTATGTAGTAGCGATTCCACACTCTGCCATCCTGTACTATTCGTCGTCCACGGCGCTATGGTCTACCTCGTCCGCCTCATCGATGGAATCGAAGTCATCGTACATACCCGAAACCTGATTTCCAGGGTACTTCTTCATGTGATCGGCTGATGTTGTAGTTTCGTTCGGGCCCTCACCATAGATTTTTTCAACTCCGTAGAGGTCATTAGGCATAATAGTTGTCACTCGGTAGGGACCCAAGAACTTCGGATGCACTTTCAGACCTACTCCAAACTGCGTCCTCTGGATCGCCACGATGTCTCCGATTTCATAAACACTAGCTGGTTTGCGCCTTCGATTGAAGACCCTCTTGTTTTCGTCTTGCAGTTTTTTGATGTTTCGGCTAGCCTCGTTTCGCAGACTCGATCTTCGTTCCATAAAACACGTCACGGTCTCCTTCTCAACGATTTCTCGTATTGGTAGTTCGTCTTTTAGTCGCATTTTTGGTCCAGTCAAAAGTTCGAAGGGAGTGGTACCCGTACTGCGATTGTAAGAAGAGCTGATGTACTGCTGCAGCCCTTCAACATGTTTTTGCCACTCGCTCGGATTTTCGATGAACAACTTCGTCAGAACTGGAACGATGATTCCAGTCGTAATTAGTACATGTGTACATATACCTAGTACATATCACATATGGCGCCCAAGTATTTAAGGCTTTTTATTCCGATTTTGTAATCGTTTGACTATGAATTTGTTGGTCAGCTTCGAATGGAAGCAAGTGGTCCACATTTGCGAACTACGCGTCGAGAAGCCGTCATTGCAACAATAGCGTCCAACATTGTGTCTATAACAGGAGGTGGTTCTCATCGCTGAATGGCTTTGACTATCGAGACTGCTCCTATATATCCAGTTTCGATAAAGCCGTAAGTTGACAGTCGCGAATTAGGAAGCACCTCGATAGTTAACCATCAATGCTGGTGGAGTATTGTGATCCCTCCTGTCCTATATCCGGCGAAGTCCGTTGCGTTGTCAGCAGTGTAATTAGGGCTGTATCCTAATACATTTTATCTAATTTACCTAACCTAACATTTCATATTTTTTATTTTGGGAAATTTCCTTTAGGTTTTCCCTGATTAACGACCTTTAATAATTTAGATGGGCAATTTCCATCATCGTGGTTCAACAAACGTCTTTTCAGTGAGGACGAGGTGATCATATCTTTCGACGTCCAAGCTCTTTTTCCGAGTATTCCAGTGAAGGAAGCATTGCTTAAATTCGAGGAATGGTTGACGAAGTTCGACGACACTACACCGGAATGGCGACTAAAGACGAGGCAATACACCAAGCTAGCGGCCCTCTGTATGAGTGAAACATATTTCACCTTCAGAGAGCATTTTTTCAAAACAACAGCAGGCACAGCAATGGGGAACCCTTTGTCACCCCTATTGAGCGAGATATTCATGGCGTCGATCGAGGAAGAAATAGCGAAACGAGGGCTAATGCCACGATTTTGGGCTAGATACGTCGATGACATTATCACGATCGCACCTAGGAACCAAATCCACAAGAACATCAACTTCACCATGGAAATCGAGGAGAATAACGTTTTGCCTTTTCTGGACCTGAAGATCATGCGAGAAGACGATAAAATACAATTCGACATATACCGGAAACCGACGAGCACGCAACGCACCATCGTGAGCACCTCACAACACACATGGCAACATAAGGTGGCAGCGTACCATAGTATGGTGCACAGACTAGTAAGTACACCGCTGAACGCCGCCCGATACCAAGTCGAACTCGACTACATTAAAGAAACTGCGAGTATCAACGGATATAGCCCTAAGCTCATTGACAACCTGATCCGGAAGAAGCGAACCCAGAGCGATCGAGCAAGTTTGTCTACACTTGGTTCACAGGTAGACGCTACAAAAGAGCGCAGAGCAGGGATAACTTTCTCACCGATGTTCGGTCGTATCAGGCTGGTGCTGGCAAAGCACCGGATCGATGCAGTAGGAACCAGCAGAATGCACCAGCTTAAAGCACGTCTAGGTAGTGCGAAGGACCACCTGAGAAAAACAGAGAGAAGCGGAATCTACAAGATCAATTGTAAGGACTGTGAGATGGTATACATAGGACAAACCCGACGCCTAATCACTACGAGATTCGAGGAGCACAAGAAAGACGCGGAACTAGGACGAAAGAATCCCATACGACATGTTAAGTCTATGGTTGCGAGGCATTTGGTCGAATCGGGACACTCGATCGTTTTTGACGACGTCGAAATATTACGAGCAGTCCGAGAACCCTACAAACTCGACGCAGCGGAAAGTCTCGAGATCAGTAGGATACCGAAAAGACGTTTGTTGAACCACGATGATGGAAATTGCCCATCTAAATTATTAAAGGTCGTTAATCAGGGAAAACCTAAAGGAAATTTCCCAAAATAAAAAATATGAAATGTTAGGTTAGGTAAATTAGATAAAATGTATTAGGATACAGCCCTAATTAGTGATGTAAGGTTGTGTAAGGATTTATTGCTCTTAATTAGTTTTTTAAAAAGTTGTGTAAGGTAGGATCATAATAGTATTAGTATTTAAGGATGTAGTTTAGCCATCGTTGAGTAATCAGCACCACGAACTGAGGAAGAGAGCAAGTGTCTCTCGAAACAATTGTATTCGAAAAGGAAAAATAAAGATCTCGTTATGGAAACGCGCTGTTTTCTATTCTAGTTGTGCATGTTGTTTGAGTGAAGTGGTCATTGTGCATGGCTGTTGCTTGTGGCTCCGCGCGGGCGGCGCGCTTACGGGGATCTGGTGTGTACATGTTGAGATGTTGATTTAATAGGGATAAAGGTTGACGTTGTGGACGGCAAGAATGAATGTAGTGGCCGATTTAAAATAGCACCCATTGTACTACCTGAATCACTAGGATCCCAGAAAAAGTTGCAAGTAGTCAGTTCGACTAACACTTGGACATGCGCAGACGCAATTTGAGAGAGTGTACATAATTCCCGCCACCCCCCCCCCCCCCCCCCCCCCCCCGAAGATGAGCGAGAGCGGATGAAGTTCATTGGAGCCAAATCGGGTGATCCAGCGACTGAGGTGCACAATGTGGGCCCCCACCACACGTGCAATAAGCATATAGAACAAAATGGCGGACTTGTACTACGTGCTATAAACATAGGACAAAAGCTCCACTTACGGTGTTCACAACACAAGCCACATCCAGACAACCTGTCTCCCTCACTCGTGCACAGCGCTATGACTTCTCCTTCACACCAATCTTTTAGTTTTCATCAATTACGTCATTAACCTGACTGAATAAGAAAATCGTTGGGGTAGGTCGGGAAAAAGCTTCAACTTCACACACACACACTCGTATGCACGCAATGGAGAGACGGTTGAGTCGAGGAAGTTCAATCAATGGACGGGTGTTGCTTCGTCATCGGCGACAGTGCGAAAGAGATGCTTGCTCCACGGACCGTGGACTACACTTCCGCGGCGGACCCCCCCCTCTTGTGATGGCCCCATCCCATCCAGCCGACTGAAATCAGTGTCACCAATGTCACCAATCGCGCATACCGCGTACTATCACGATCGCTGATATATCGACTAAGGGCGACCACAGAGTGAAAGCTGAAGCTGATGCTTATGCTGGTGTTTTGATTGTGAACACTCTGCGAAGAGAAACATTCACATGAAACGTGCTCATGAAGCTTCCCCTCCCCATGTTGCAGAAGATTACATTTGTAATTGTCCGGTGTATTCGTTCATTTTTATGTGTCTTATGAATGGATTTTAAATATGAAATCACTGGACAATTACGAATGCGATCTTGAGCTTTAGCGATAGCATGGGCTGGGAAAGCTCCATGAGCACGTTTCACGTAAACGTTTCTCTTCACTGAGTGTTTGCAATCAAAAACCAGCATAAGCATCAGCTTCAGCTTTCATTCTGTGGTCGCCCTAACAGTGCATAATTCTGATTTAGTGAGGAGCATAGTGCAAATGATGCAGTTTGTGCGGCGCTGATAATAAACGTTAAGGCAATAAAATTGTGTTGTCGCGCTTACCGTCTTTAGACTTAGACGAGTACTATCTAAGTATCTAATAGTAAGTGTGTTTAGCTAGACCGCGGCTTGACGCGATCGATCGCGGATTTACGTACTGACGAAGCACAGGCGCATATACAATATGTAGTATGTATGATCGCTTGATCCACACCCGGGGCAACGGTTGGGTTAATTTGTATTCTCCTGTACACTATGTCTTGAAAAATGATACAAAGTATCTACACTGCATGCAGATACATCGAAACATGGATATGCCTTTGGCTACCGACTGCGTCGAACCTGTTGTGTTGAAGATATCGACGTAAGTTTTATAAAGATCCCAGTATAGTTATACTGAATAAAATCATTCGACAAAACACATCCCACGCTTTCGGTAGGCATAAGACATATCCATGTTCCGATGTATCTGCATGCAGTGTAGATACTTTGTATCATTTTTTTTTTCATCTATATTTACCATATATGAAATGGCAAATCCCCGTGAAGTTCAAACGCTCCCTACCGACCTTCATTTGGAAGATACCCCATCTGTATTACACCCTTTCAGCAGCACGCTAAGTCCCGTCTTTCAACGAGAAGTGGTTGGCGTATCGAAATGGGGGTTTCATTTCGATGGCTCCTCAAATGGGCTCACGGCAGAGGCATTTATATTTCGTGTGAGCACTTTGGCTACAAGTTATTCGATGCCAGATGATGTTTTAGCGATGGACCTCCACTTTTTGTTGAGGGGCGTCGCTGCTGATTGGTATTGGCGCTTCCGCATGCAGCATCCGTCGTTTAAGTGGGCCCTTCTTAAGGAAGAATTCTTGGGGAGATTTGGATTCTCCAGAACGGACGTCGATATTCGACGTGCCATCGACGCTCGAATTCAACTTCCTGGCGAGCCCATTCGTGACTTCTACGATGCAATTGAAGCACTCAATTGCGAGCTTAGGGTGCCGTTGAGCGATCTCGACATGCAGTGTATCGTGTTTCGAAACATTAATCGCCACATGCGTGATCATTTGGCGGGACTTACATTTGATTCGGCTCGTCAATTGGTGCGTCGTTGCATCGCAGTAGAGGAAACGTGGAATCTTTCCAAGATCGAGGCGTCCACGCATTTCACCAGGAGTCGCGTCAGCGTAAGTGAAGTGGATGCTGCGGAACATAGCTCCGGATTCGATGTCGAGGCTGTCGCTCGTCTAAGGCCAATTCAGACCGGTGTGGATCCGTCAGAAAAATCCTCAGGTCCGTGTTTGTTGGAATTGTCAAGACATGGGACATTCCTTTATGGATTGCCCAACTCCCATCAAACATGTCTTCTGTTTTGGTTGTGATTTAGAAGGTACCGTCAAACCGCAGTGCTCCCGTTGTAGCAGTTCGGAAAACGCGAGAGGGAATGTGCGACCTATGGGGAGCTCGCACATTCCCCCTCAGCATTTTTGGAGGCGAAAGACGACGACAGATGCGGCAACCAATGTGGATCCGGAGCTGCGTTCCCCCCAACATTGAAAAGAATTAACAACAGGTTTTCTCGCTCATGGAGATACTTCAACGACAGGCGCCTCCTGAAACAGGCATGTGCAAACTCTATTGTAACTTCCGCTGAAGACAATCGGCCATTTGCCGAAATTATATTACAGGGGCGAAAGATCAAAAGTTTGCTTGATAGTGGTGCTAGCGTGAGTATCCTGGGTACAGGAGCCTTGGACTTGATTGCCGATCTTGGCTTGTATGTGCATACGATGCAAGCTGACGTCAGAACAGCATCAGGTCAGAAGGCTTCTGTCTTGGGATACGTACGCGCATCGGTGCGATTTAAGGACACGACGAAGTCACTCAGACTTCTCGTTGTCCCAAGTCTCACAAATCCATTATATTTAGGAATGGGTTTCTGGGACTTGTTCAAAATCGTGCCTATGCAAGTATCCGCAGTTGAACAGGGATATGCCGAAACATCAGGGGACTCTCATCAATTATCTTCAAATGATCAGCGGCATCTCGACTTCGTAATACAACAGTTTCCTTCCGTTAGTGAAAACGGCCTGGGTCGTACCACATTGGTGACACACCACATTGATACTGGCGACTCAAAAGCTATCAAACAAAGGCACTACGCAGTGTTACCCGTTGTGCAGAAGCTGATGTATGATGGACTCGACCGTATGCTGTCTTTGGGGGTAATTGAGGAGAGCCACACGCCTGGAGTTCTCCTGTTACCCTGGTGAGAAAGCCTGGGAAAGTGCGTATGTGCCTGGATGGTCGACGGTTAAATGACGTAACAACCAAGGATGCGTATCCTTTACCTCTAATAGAGGGATTGTTGGCACGCTTGCAATCCACACGGTTTGTTTCGAGTGTCGATTTAAAGGATGACTTTTGGCAGATTCCTTTGGAGAAGGAGTCTCGGGAGAAAACAGCGTTTACCGTTCCCGGCAGACCCTTATACCAATTCGCCGTTATGCCTTTTGGACTCTGCAATGCACCGCAAACCATGTGCAGACTCATGCATAAAGTCATTCCTCACGAGCTACAGGACAAGGGTCTACTTGGATGATTTACTTATCACTAGCACAACTTTTGAGGAACATTTGGAACTTCTTTCAAAAGTTGCAAATTTACTCAGGGAGGCCGGTTTAACCGTAAATGTGGGGATTGATTCTTGATTTTGTCCGGAGCGGACGTTTTTGGTTTTGCAATTTTTTTTGTGGATTATTGGCGCTGGACAATAGAATTTATTTTGAATTTTCGATTGGTTTGAGAGTGAAGTTTTTGGGAATTTGAAAGATAATCAAGCGAAAAGAAACGTTGTGGTGGAGTTAATATACACTTTTGGTTTTGGTTTAAATAAATTCTTAAGTTAGTCAGAAAACGGACTGTTGAGAATTCGCATTTGGAAATAAAATCCGAAATATTTATATTGTGAATACAAAAGTGAAAATTGGTTTTGTTGTAGTCGTGGTTCACTTGCGAGTGATAGTGTAGTTAGACGAAAAGATTTCAAAAGAAAGAATATTTTTTTCAATGTTGCTATTGCACTGAAATTTAACAAAAACCACCGTGTTTTCTCGGAAAAACTCTTATCGGACTACTTCAAACGTAAAAGAAACAGAAAAAAAATGATACAAAGTATCTACACTGCCTGCAGATACATCGGAACATGGATATGTCTTATGCCTACCGAAAGCGTGGGATGTGTTCTGTCGAATGATTTTATTCAGTATAACTATACTGGGATATTTATAAAACTTACGTCGATATCTTCAACACAACAGGTTCGACGCAGTCGGTAGCCAAAGGCGTATCCATGTTTCGATGTATCTGCATGCAGTGTAGATACTTTGTATCATTTTTCAAGACATAGTGTACAGGAGAATACAAATTAACCCAACCGTTGCCCCGGGTGTGGATCAAACGATCATACATACTACATATTGTATATGCGCCTGTGCTTCGTCAGTACGTAAATCCGCGATCGATCGCGTCAAGCCGCGGTCTAGCTGAACACACTTACTATTAGATACTTAGATAGTACTCGTCTAAGTCTAAAGACGGTAAACGCGACAACACAATTTTATTGCCTTAACGTTTATTATCAGCGCCGCACAAACTGCATCATTTACACTATGCTCCTCACTAAATCAGAATTATGCACTGTTAGGGCGACCACAGAATGAAAGCTGAAGCTGATGCTTATGCTGGTTTTTGATTGCAAACACTCAGTGAAGAGAAACGTTTACGTGAAACGTGCTCGTGGAGCTTTCCCAGCCCATGCTATCGCTAAAGCTCAAGATCGCATTCGTAATTGTCCAGTGATTTCATATTTAAAATCCATTCATAAGACACATAAAAATGAACGAATACACCGGACAATTACAAATGTAATCTTCTGCAACATGGGGAGGGGAAGCTTCATGAGCACGTTTCATGTGAATGTTTCTCTTCGCAGAGTGTTCACAATCAAAACACCAGCATAATGCTGTGTTTTGCTAGACAGCGGCTGGGCGATTTGCGTCTGCGGCTCGAGAGCAATTGATTCATCATTCAATGTCGGGGTTTTGTATGAAAATAGTACTAGTATGTTGGGCAGGTTGTCTATGCAATCAAGGATTTTTATGTGTACGTGAGGAGAATGGATGGAAAGAGACGAATGTACTGTAGATGTAGAGTCCTTCGGTGGCAGCAAGGACATTCGAGAAAGGATATTTTTGGCAGTGAAGCGATATATGGGGAATATGGGTGTCATATGAATCGGGGTGGACACCCGAATATCCAGGAGTAGTGCGAATGGCATTTCGAGTCCTTCGCTGGCGAAAAGGACATTCAAGAAAGTCAATTGAAATATGGGCAATATGGGTGTCATATGAACCGGGGTGAAGAGGCGAATGCCTAGGAGTACTATGGATGGCATTCTGGATCCTTCGGTGGCGACAAGGATATTCGAAAAAGGATACTTTTGGCAGTGAATCGAAATACGGTCAATATGGGTGTCATATGAATCGGGGTGAACACCCGAATATCCAGAAGTAGTGCAGATGGCATTTCGAGTCCTTTGGAGCGAAAAGGACATTCACGAAAGTCGAATGAAAAATGGGCAATATGGGTGTCATATGAACCGGGGTGAAGAGGCGAATGCCTAGGAGTACTATGGATGGCATTCCGGATCCTTCAGTGGCGACAAGGATATTCGAAAAAGGATACTTTTGGCAGTGAAGCGAAATACGGTCAATATGGGTGTCATATGAATCGGGGTGAACACCCGAATATCCAGAAGTAGTGCAGATGGCATTTCGAGTCCCTTGGAGCGAAAAGGACATTCACGAAAGTCGAATGAAAAATGGGCAATATGGGTGTCATATAAACCAGGGTGAAGAGGCGAATGTCCGGGAACACTATAAATGGCACTTAGAGTCCTTCGGTGGCGACAAGGGCATTCGAAAAAGGATATTTTTGCTGGTAAGGCGAAATATGGGCAATATGGGTGTCGTATGAATCGGGGTGAAAAGTCGAATGTCCAGGAATAGTGTAGATGACATTTCAACTCCTTCGGTGGCGAAAAGGACATTCACGAAAGTCAAGTGAAAAATGGGCAATATGGGTGTCATATGAACCGGGGTGAAGAGGCGTAGACGTAGATAGCATTTCGAGTCGTTCGTCTACTTGCGCAGCATTTACTTGAAAATGGTGGTGCGGACCAGAACAACGCTCGTTCTATCAACCAGGCTAAATGCGCATACGGCATGCTGTCGAAAATCTGGCAGAGTAGTTGTATCAGCATCAAGCTGATAATTTTTCGCTCTCGGGTACTGTCTGTAGTTTTGTATGGGTGCAGTTCATGGAAAATTTCCGTAGGAGTTACCAGAAAGCTACACTTCTGCGCGCCATTGTACTCTGTTCTGGGGAATAGGGTGAAGTTTACAACAGACTTACCCAGCGCGCTACACTCCGTTGCCACAGTTCGTCGCCATGTGATTCTAGGACCCCCTCTTGGTCCGCCTTTGGTTGGAAACGGGGTTCTATTTCATGACATGCAAAGCAGCGCATTTATCACTCTTCCGCAATGTGTGATCTACCCACTGCTATTTTCGCCTGCATATCAATTCGTCGATTGGCATCTGCCCCGTACGCCAACTTAGCTCTTCATTTGAGATTTTTTTTGGGGCCAGAAAATTCTTATAATTCGACGAAGACATGAGTTGACGAATACTTGCAGCTTTCCGGTAACTCTTACTGGAACTTTCCATGTACCGCTACCATACACAAGCGCAGAAATTACCAGGGAGCGAAACAGGCCCAGCTTGGTCTTGGTGCTGAGATAACTCCTTTGCTAGATTTTGGAGAGCATGCGTATGCGCATTTAGCCTAGTTGATAGAACGAGCCTTGTTCTGGTCCGCACCACCATTTTCGAGTAAATGCTGCGCAAGTAGACGAAGGACTCGAAATGCTATCTATGTACATTTACGCCTCTTCACCCTGGTTCACATGACACCCATATTGCCCATTTTTCACTTGACTTTCGTGAATGTCCTTTTCGCCACCGAAGGAGTTGAAATGTCATCTACACTACTCCTGGACATTCGTCTTTTCACCCCGACTCATACGACATCCATATTACCCATATTTCGCCTTACCAGCAAAAATATCCTTTTTCGAATGTCCTTGTCGCCACCGAAGGACTCTAAGTGCCATTTATAGTGTTCCCGGACATTCGCCTCTTCACCCCGGTTCATATGACACCCATATTGCCCATTTTTCATTCGACTTTCGTGAATGTCCTTTTCGCTCCAAAGGACTCGAAATGCCATCTGCACTACTTCTGGATATTCGGGTGTTCACCCCGATTCATATGACACCCATATTGACCGTATTTCGCTTCACTGCCAAAAGTATCCTTTTTCGAATATCCTTGTCGCCACTGAAGGATCCGGAATGCCATCCATAATACTCCTAGGCATTCGCCTCTTCACCCCGGTTCATATGACACCCATATTGCCCATTTTTCATTCGACTTTCGTGAATGTCCTTTTCGCTCCAAAGGACTCGAAATGCCATCTGCACTACTTCTGGATATTCGGGTGTTCACCCCGATTCATATGACACCCATATTGACCGTATTTCGATTCACTGCCAAAAGTATCCTTTTTCGAATATCCTTGTCGCCACCGAAGGATCCAGAATGCCATCCATAGTACTCCTAGGCATTCGCCTCTTCACCCCGGTTCATATGACACCCATATCGCCCATATTTCAATTGACTTTCTTGAATGTCCTTTTCGCCAGCGAAGGACTCGAAATGCCATCCGCACTACTCCTGGATATTCGGGTGTCCACCCCGATTCATATGACACCCATATTGACCGTATTTCGCTTCCCTGCCAAAAATATCCTTTTTCGAATATCCTTGTCGCCACCGAAGGATCCGGAATGCCATCCATAGTACTCCTAGGAATTCGCCTCTTCACCCCGGTTCATATGACACCCATATTGCGCATATTTCAATTGACTTTCTTGAATGTCCTTTTCGCCAGCGAAGGACTCGAAATGCCATTCGCACTACTCCTGGATATTCGGGTGTCCACCCCGATTCATATGACACCCATATTCCCCATATATCGCTTCACTGCCAAAAATATCCTTTCTCGAATGTCCTTGCTGCCACCGAAGGACTCTACATCTACAGTACATTCGTCTCTTTCCATCCATTCTCCTCACGTACATATAAAAATCCTTGATTGCATAGACAACCTGCCCAACATACTAGTACTATTTTCATACAAAACCCCGACATTGAATGATGAATCAATTGCTCTCGAGCCGCAGACGCAAATCGCCCAGCCGCTGTCTAGCAAAACACAGCATAAGCATCAGCTTCAGATTTCACTCTGTGGTCGCCCTTAGTCGATATATCAGCGATCGTGATAGTACGCGGTATGCGCGATTGGTGACATTGGTGACACTGATTTCAGTCGGCTGGATGCGATGGGGCCATCACAAGAGGGGGGGGGGGATCCGCCGCGGAAGTGTAGTCCACGGTCCGTGGAGCAAGCATCTCTTTCGCACTGTCGCCGATGACGAAGCAACACCCGTCCATTGATTGAACTTCCTCGACTCAACCGTCTCTCCATTGCGTGCATACGAGTGTTGGTGTGTGAAGTTGAAGCTTTTTCCCGACCTACCCCAACGATTTTCTTATTCAGTCAGGTTAGTGACGTAATTGATGAAAACAAAAAGATTGGTGTGAAGGAGAAGTCATAGCGCTGTGCACGAGTGAGGGAGACAGGTTGTCTGGATGTGGCTTGTGTTGTGAACACCGTATGTGGAGCTTTTGTTCTATGTTTATAGCAGGTAGTACAAGTCCGCCATTTTGTTCTATATGTTTATTGCACGTGTGGTGGGGGCCCACATTGTGCACCTCAGTCGCTGGATCACCCGATTTGGCTCCAATGAACTTCATCCGCTCTCGCTCATCTTCGGGGGGGGGGGGGGGGGGGGCGGGAATTATGTACACTCTCTCAAATTGCGTCTGCGCATGTCCAAGTGTTAGTCGAACTGACTACTTGCAACTTTTTCTGGGATCCTAGTGATTCAGATAGTACAATGGGTGCTATTTTAAATCGGCCACTACATTCATTCTTGCCGTCCACAACGTCAACCTTTATCGCTATCAAATCAACATCTCAACATGTACACACAAGATCCCCGCAAGCGCGCCGCCCGCGCGGAGCCACAAGCAACAGCCATGCACAATGACCACTTCACTCAAACGACATGCACAACTAGAATAGAAAAATTTTCAATGGACTTGTTTCCTCCTCTGACCCCCGAGTAGAAAAACAGACATTTCGTGTGACGGACAGATTTTTAGTATGACCCCCAGCTATAAGACATATCCATGTCAAAATACAATAGTTGGTCCCGTTGCGGGGCGCGAACCGCAGAGACCGCGTTTCGAGTAGCAAAAAATGCCCGGTGCGTTACTGAGCTAAGCTACAGACGCATACTAAGTTGGTGTGCAGAATAAAACCAAGTGTCACAAACAATTCCAATTTTCACTGAAATGATTCGCACTTGTACATTTCTCTCTGGATCCTGTCAACCCCTTGTGGTGCATAGGGCATTACTTGTACATTTACAAGAACATTAATACATAAAGTTTATTTTCGATTTTTTTTTTTGTCATTTAAATTTCTTGGTATAAAAATTACATTAAATAAAATCGCAGCTGGAATACCCTCGAGGAGCGATCGATCGCTCACCGTGGGAATCAATAAGTAAGTCTACATTTTTTTACTACAATTCATTTCTCATTTGGTCGACTCTTTTCTTTTATATTTGGAATAGTTTGTTTTAAATTTTGTGCTTTGCGATTTTTTTTTGTAATAAGTTTCTCTTGTTAATTTGTTTTCGACAATATAAATATTTATAATGTTCAACTAATTTTTTTTAGTTATTTGGGTTCTTCCGTGTCCCGAAGGATGGAAACTTTCCTCCCCTCATGTTTAAATGTTTTAGGTGGCTGTTCAAGGACCAGGGTGCTTTGGCTAAAATACCCACGACCTCCGCTGGTCTAGCCGGGACCGGTGCCACCGAGCCAATAGCATCCTGGTTAAAAATATTTTTGTTGCAGTGACTGCGACTCGACAAAGCCGTGGTTCGCAACATATATATACCGTCATTCTCACAATAATCGTTGAACATGTTCGAAGTGAAAGCTGGTCCACGATCAGAGATGATCCTTCTAGGGTTCCCGAATACGGCGGCCTGGTTCTTAAGCCTGGTGATCATTTCCTCAGCTGTAGTCGACTTCGTCGGATATATCCAAAGAAATTTGGAGAAACTGTCAACCACCGCGAAAATATGTTTATATTTTTTCTTAGTCGAAGGCATGGGCCCCAAATGGTCGACGTGGTACGTGTCGAGAGGACGATCCCCCCTATCGATAGGGTTCAACAATCCTTCACCTTTCCCTTTCTTCTTCTCTGCCAGGATCCAAACTACACAATTCTCGATGAATTTCCTTATTCGTGCTTGCATATGTGGAAACCAAAACTCCTGTTTTAATAAATTCTGAACTTTTTTTACGCCAAAGTGTCCTCGCTCGTGGGCTTGTCGTATAACATCGTATTGCATGGCCTTAGGGACCACTAACTTCAACGTTCCGCCATCGTCATGGAAAATAGTTCCGTTCTGCTTTGAGACTTTCGTCACGTCCTTGCCCCATGATTACCTTCTCCAGTTCGGGGTCGTCTTTCTGTCCTCGCTGTATTCGTTCCGACAAAACGCATT
Source organism: Chloromyia formosa (assembly GCA_964017055.1). Taxonomy (NCBI): domain Eukaryota; kingdom Metazoa; phylum Arthropoda; class Insecta; order Diptera; family Stratiomyidae; genus Chloromyia; species Chloromyia formosa. The sequence continues at coordinate 84,722,056 of OZ024813.1, read as the reverse complement.
GCTTACTTCGCGTTAGGTACATATATAGACACGGGACTCCGACTTAGCGCGTCTGCATGTTTCATCGATCTTCCCGGTCGATGTTCAAAATTGTATTCACATTCGTCTATAACCAATGCCCATCTAGCCATGCGTGAGCACGTTTCCTTCTTAGCCATCGTCATGGCTAAAGCTTGGCAGTCCGTTACGATTTTCACCGGACTCCCCAACAGATATACCCCGAACTTCTTGAGCGACTTTATCACGGCTAATATTTCCAGTTCGTAGCTAGTGTACTTTGCTTCTTCGAGTGTCGTCTTCCAGCTTGCATAGTGGATGGAATGCATTTTCTCGTCTTCGTAATCGCGTTGCAGAAGTATAGCTCCCAATCCATCCTTCGAAGGATCGGTATGAAGCATCGTTTTAGTTTTTCACAGGCTTCGGCTTCACTTTTCGCTGTGATGATCAGATCGTCAAGGTACGCTAGCATCGTACCGTCGGCCAATAGTTCATGAAACACAGCTCGAATATGCCGTTGGAAAACAGCTGGCGCATTACAGATTCCAAACGGAACTCGCAGGAACTCGAATTGTCCATCCGGTGTCACAAATGAAGTATACCGGATGCTGCTCTCGCTGACGGGAACATGGAAGAAACCATTTTCCAGGTCTAACGTGCTGAATATATTCGCACCCTCAAGTCGGTCCAACAAATCATCGATGACAGGAAGTGGGAACCGATCTCGAACCATCTTCTTGTTGAGTTGGCGATAGTCAACACACATCCTTGGTGTTCCATTTTTCTTTGTCGTGAGCACAATCGGGCTGGAATACTCTCATGTGCTAGGTCTAAAAACACCGTCATCAAATAGCTTTTCAACTAACTCATTCACGATCTCTCGTTGTTTCGCCGACAATCTCCTGGGACTCTGATGTATTGGTCTTTCTTCATTCATAACGATTTTCATTTCGACGCCGGTGTGTTTTTCGTCTATTGGAGTATACGCAAACAAGAAGTTGAAAAGACAATCATTTCAACTTCCTGTTTGATTGTTACGTCTTGAAAGTGATCGAGTTCGATGTCATGGAGAGAAGCGTCGTTTCCGACGTTTATGTTGAGCACTTCCTCAGGGAAATTCACTTCGTTGGGCAAAGCGTCTGCTGGTGGCAATTTAGTGTAGACGGCTTTCCTATTTCTTATCCGGATCTACACGAAGTCAGATCAGCCTCCGCCCAGTAGCAGATCATGAGTGATGACGTTGTCAGGCACAACATGAAATTATAGTTTGATCAGGTTATCGTCAATACCGATCAATTATCCAAAACTTCCCAGAGTGCGAAGCTCAGAAGGCCAACGCTACTAAATGGAATCGTCACCCATTTCGTACAGTCGACTCTGTAGCTGGAACGTCTTCAGGCTGCTGACTTCATCAGTGGCCACCATCGTCGTTTCTCCTTCCTCCATAAGGCTCCTCTCGTCATCTGCGACTCTGGTCGAAACCGCCATTATTTTTGTTTTCCGCGTCGGGCTAATCGTCTTTGCAACAAAACTCTTTCGACAATGTCAGCAATGCGTTCGAAACACGTCGATTCCTGTCGTTTCAGCAACAAAATGGTACCGGCAAGAAAATGACCGCACAACAGCACCGAATCACAGCGGCAATTCGTCGTCGAAAATGTTGGAAAAACAGCCGTCGTTGAACCGGTGATGGTAACGTCGTCCAACCACACACGGTTCCTGCTTCCACAATCAGCAATTCTGCGACTCAGCTGGTCACGTCGTCGTCGTCACGGCACAATTCCGCAGACAATCCGGGCACTTAACTGAGCCAAAACCGTCGTCAGCGGAGTTCCTCAATATCTCGTTACTGTACGCGCTTTCCGGTGGAATCCCGGTTGAGCCCCCAATTTGTGGGATTCTTTGTCCAGTCAAACGCGCGCAGATTAACAAAATAAACTTAATTGCAATTTAAACGATTAATCAATCAAAATTTTACACCCTCCGTCCTCTTTCAAACCGAAACGTCATCTGCTACTCTTCTTCTTCTCTTCTCTTGTTGACTGCCTAACCATCGAGCAATTTTTCTTGTAGTCGTGGTACTGTTGTAATAGCGTTGCATTCAATTTGTTGATACGACAACGGTCGACGATTTGTCAAATTGATAGATTCTTTGGTTACAAACCATAAACTCAACCCGTTTGACATAAAACACGTGAACGCAACACGCGAACGTGAACCAACGTGCGCTCAGCCTAAAATCGGAAATTTTTTCAATATTTGACATTCAGCTACTTTTTAGTAGGCACTGACAATTAAGGACCCACGGAATTGACCCCCTTTTTGTTGTTGTTTTCACATGTTTATGAGCTAGGTTCCAATTCTGTTCTTTTTTTTACATATTTAAGTGACGTTCGCGGTGGCGCAAAAGCACAGAGTTACTCTATGGCAAAAGTGTCATGTTTCGCAAATCAAATCGCAAAAGGTCGCAAACTGTTTGCAACTGCGTTCGGAGCTGGTTACATCGCAAATTGGTTTGTAACCCGAGTTTCAAATGAGTTGCGTCATGTGCGGATCGGCCGATCGATCGGTGTGTGTATGGCACGTTTTATGCGGCTATTATCAATATACAATTTCTGTTAAATTATCGTTCATAGAAGATATTTGTAAAACAACTTTTATAGTGTAACAGCCGCCTAATGGGGAAGAAATTTGAAGAAAAATGAAATAGTTGCAGTACGAAAACCACCCTAGAAAAGATAAATTAGGGTTAGAAGAACAGACGATCGAATATTCAATTGTTCGTACAATGTCCGCGGTTAATCGATTAACCGTCATCGAAATCGAGGTGTCGATTAATCGTGTTAACCGATCAAATCCGTCAACTAATCGATATTTTTAGAAATCTCTTCACAGCCAAATACAGTACAGTCGCGATGATTCCAAGCTGCGATAATCTCAACCTTTGATAATTCCAACTAAATAAATTATACATTATGCCCGGTTCACATTATTCCAGTAACCAATCCAGTCCAGTAATCCAGTCCAGCGCTGGACTGCTACTGGAATAATGTGAACCGGCACTGGACAGCAATTCAATCCAGCAATCCAGTCGAGCAATCCAGTCCAGTGACTGGATTGTCGGTCTACTTTTTGATTCCAGCTCGCCCAGAAATCATTGTTACTATAGTTACCGAATCAACAACACACTCGCCAGACTACTGGACTGGAATCATGTAGACGATATGATCCAGTCCAGCACTGGACTGGATCGCTGGACTGGATTACTGGACTGGAATAATGTGAACCGGGCATTATGTACTCTGTAATTTCAATTCATACTACTGTTATACTGACTTTTCGATAATATCATTTATGAAAATATCATGGAGGCACCACAACCATGACCAAGACGATGATGCTATTCGATGTTTTGATGTTGTCTTAAAGTGGGCTGTGCGAAACTCAATTTCTATAGACAAAATTGAGACACTTCAAGAACTACGGAGCACGACAATAAATAGGTTGTCACAACGCACTTTCAAGCAAACTAAAATAACCAATTTCTTTCAAACATTAAGGCCCGTTTTCTCAATGTCCGGTTAAACTGCCAGTTCGATATCCGGGACACTAAATTTAATAGGGGTAAAAAAAAACTAGGTTTTTCCTTATACTGTAAGCGTTTTTATTTGTAGGCATACAATTGTTTCGGAAGCAACGTACTTCCTTCATCAGTGCTACCTACCTAAGCAACTGTAAGAACAATGGACACAAATTTTAATTTAACTAAATTTAACCTTAGCGCATGCAACGCTCAAAATATGATAATGCAGTCCACAGCGCAGCTAATGCAGTAGAGAAAGTCAGCTGATTTTCTTGGCGGAATTCTGCCACCTATTCAATTCTATTCTACGTCTGTGTCACCGCTCAGCATCATTTTGCGGCTGAGTTGGTTTCAGATCCGTTTCCTTCGAATGAATATCCAGAACTCTGTTCCTTGTGACCAGTTTAATTGTCTCATTTGAATGTGCAAACGTAAACAGTTGTAGCTGTCAAAATCTCAGCAGTCCATACACTCAGAAAATCGAAACCATTAAATTAATATGAATTTAATAGTTTTTACCATTAAAATTGGTCAATGAGATTTGTGTGGTTATTTTAATAATTTACAAACCATAAATCTTACCGTACTCTTGTCCCATTATATTAGCAGGCATATCCTATTAAATTAATAAGAAGACACTATTGAATATATTTACAATAAAAAAAATTGTCACGATCATCCCGCCTTTATTCCAATAATTTTTATTAAATCGCTGTACTTCGTTGTAGCCAAGCCGACTTGAGGCTGGAGAGAAAAGCCACTTTTCGAATATGTTCTTGGCAGGATTCGAACCTTCGACTTCTCGGTTGGTAAGTCGACTCACTTTCCATCGAGCTATCGCAGTCACAGGAAATGTAAGCTCTGAAGCAATCGTCAATCAGATTCCATAAATAATATGACATACTAAAAAACAATTATAATGAACTATTAAACCAATGGGATACACTATGCTATTGATGTGCATTCCCTTATTTGATATGACATACTATAAAATTAATGACGGACACTATTTAAACAAAAAGATTTCCTATGCTTTTTCGGCTAATGGTCTCGATCACATTATTTCAATGGGCCAAATCCTATTTGTACTATAAAAGTTATCTCAATTTTGTATGGAAACTTTGTCCTATTAAATTAATGGGATATATACCATGCATTTTTACGGGGCCATTTTCTGAGTGTATCAGCTGTTTGGAATTATTGTCCGATAAATTCTTAACCGGAAGATGAGTGCCGGTTAGCGTTTATCTACAGGATAAGATAGATAACTAGACATTGAGAAAACGGCCCTAATTGAATTAAATTTTATAAACATGTATATATAATGTAAACCTTATTTGAGATCAATTAAATATTCTAATAACAAATTTATAAGTGTTTCGATAATTTTACTATACCGATGGTTTCAATCAAACTGGTTGAAATTATCGCGTTGTACTGTAGGTGTTTATGCCAATGCATGTAAGCAGGAAAAATCGGAAACAAATTCTGACTACATGCATTGAACTTGCTGACTAAACATGTTTCAGATCGTGTGATCGCGTGAACGCGCTTATTTCTTTCGCGAACGAATGAAATGATAAAAATTATAAAAAAATGGTCAATCAGGTCCAGATTATCACCTAAGTCAGCTTACTTTTGCGCTCTGTAAGATTTGAACTGTGATTTTCGTAAATGTTCCTTTGATATTCCAGTTTTAGTGCCGGTGCACATGGACGTCCAAATGACGCCTGACGCCGCGTCACTTTCAATCGGATAGGAAGAAATACAATACATTAAAGGGCAAAGAAGCGATGCACATGGCCGCAGATAGCTATCCGATAGCTATCGGCGGCATTTTGGGATGACACTGGTTTCTGCTCCTATCTGCGTCATTTCGCGCGTCCGCATATCAATTTTTAATAAGCCGGCCCACATACCGAAACCGGAACACGGACACGGTCACAATGTCTGATTTGTATGATGTTTCTTAACCCTTATCCTACCATGACTTTTTTGTAACACAAACTACCAACGGGGTCCATTGGACCCCATTCGGTGTTTTGAATGAAAATCTACGGCATATTCGTTATATTATGGCTAGGTGCCCTCCGCATGGTAGGTGGATTACTGCTCCATTTCGATCCGTCCATTCCATGGTAGTACTCCGTCGATGATCCATTATTTGAAGCGCATTGTGCCGAGTCCTCTTCAGAATATTCTAGTTCGTCTTCAACATCTGACGCTTCGCTTACATGATCCTCTTCGGAATCGGAATCCGAGTCGATGTCCCCATCATCAGAAGCTTCAAGGGCGCGAAGAATTTCTTCATCTGTCAGCATCTTTTATTGACAAAGCTGTTGTAAAATGTCAAACCCACTTCTCATTTCTCGGAATTTATAAGATAAAGAATGCACTAATATTACATTCCTTGAATTTTCTGGAAAAACTATCGATCACAAATGACTGGAAACTCAATTGAACTGAACTGCCCTTTGTAAAGACCACGCACTTACGGTTTTATGGTGAGATAAGAAAATTTCTGTTTCAACGGTTTTTATTTCAAACGATCTCATTCAACTATTGGAATGGGGTTCTGTATAGAACGACGTGTTGGTGTGGGGCGTGCGTTTCTTGTTCTGTTCTCTGTGAACGGGGGAAGCACAGCTATTGTTCTTTTTTACAATATTATACTACTTTGCCTTAACCCCTAGCGGGGCATAGCGCGTCAACTACTCCTGCGCGCCATCGTACTCTGTTCTGGGCAATGGGGCGCAGCTCCCCAAAAGACTTACCCAGTACCTGACACTCCTTTGCCCAGCGTTGCCAATTTAGCCGTTTTCCGGCTAAATTTAGCCGGAAATCACTTTTTTTAGCCGGCACAAAAATCAAAAACCGGCCAGCCGGATTTTTAGCCGGATTTAATTTTTCACGGCCGATTTTCCTGCCCAAGGTTATTCTCTATGCATGTTCGGACAATTCACGTTTTTAACCCTTCACGGATGTGATAGGATGTATTAACTTTGTCATGAAGTTTGCAACGCACAGAAGGAAGCATCTCCGACCATATAAACTATATATAGTCTTGGTCAGTATGATGAGACGAGTCAATTAAGATTTGTCCGTCTGTCTGTCCGTCCGTTTCTATGCAAACTTGTCCCTCAGTTTTAAAGCTATCGAACTAAAATTTTGTACAGAGCCTTCTTTCTTTTGCACGCAGTATATATGTCGGAACCAGCGGAATTGGACCACTACGTCATATAGCTGCCATAGGAACGACCGGTCCAAAAATTCGTCTTTGTGAGAAAAACTTTTTTATTTCTAAAGATATCTTTTTTTAAATTTCACAAGAATCAATAGTATCTATAGTTAAATCACATTCACGAATTTGGTTGAAATCGGACTATTACGTCATATAGCTGCTATAGGAACGACTGGTCCAAAAATTCGTCTTTGTGAGAACAACTTTTTTATTTCTAAAGACATTGTTTTCGAAATTCACAATAATCAATAGTATCTTTAATAAAATGATATTTCCGAATTTGGTTAAAATCGCACAACTCTATCATATAGCTGTCATAGGAACGACCGTCCCAAAAGCAAGTTTTTGTCAGAAAAACTTTTTTTATTTCTGAAGATATCTTTACGAAATTGCATATTATTCAATCGTATTGACTGCTTAGCCACGTTTTTACATTTGGTTGAAATCGGCCCACTATTTCATATACCTCTTATAGGAACAGTGAAATCGGAACAAGTTTTACTACTAATTTCAAAAAGGCAAATATACCACAAAACACAACTTCGCGTGAAGGGTATCATACCTTAAGGCTAGCTTGTTTCTTTTGAAATATATTATATTTAAATATTATTGGTTTTAAACTTTACTTTTAAAATATGGAGTTAGGTGTTTTCGGTGGGGCTACTTCTCCAGCCGTTTTTTTAGCCGTTTCCAAATAGGAAATTTTTCCGGCCGGATTTTTAGCCGTTTTTAGAAAAATATTTCCGGCTTTACCGGCTAAATTTAGCCGTTTTGATGATAAGATTTTGGCAACACTGCCTTTGCCACAGATCGACGCCATGTGATTCGAGGACCCCCTCTTGGTCGGCCAATATTATGCTGAGCGCAGACTGCACTTTTATTTGGCGTTCATGTTTCTAACACTTTTTTGCAGATACTATAAATCCGTGTTTATATCGAACACGTCTTACCTATATGCACATAAAGCAATGCATTCAATACCATATGTTCCACAGTTTTTGTGTTTTTTTCGCATGATTATTCAGCACTGCAACCACTTCTAGAATGTAAAATACAGTCAAATTACTTTCACTGCAAGAAAATAATGCAATACTTCATAGAACGCTAAGGGGTCCAATGGACCCCTTTGGTAGTTTGTGTTACAATTTCCGAAAATTCCAAATTTCAGCCATCGTACAAAAATTTTCTCTAATATCACTTTTATTTCGTATTTAGAGAAGCATAATAGTAAAATACATAGGGGCATTGGAAATGAATTGTGGACAAGGACCTAGATATTTGAAAAACAAACAGTCCCAAGGGTCCAATGGACCCCAACGGTGGTTTGAGGGTTAAACCATTCGCTTGAGGATCACTTTTAAGTGCCAATTAATTAATTGTTAATCGCGACTACTACAATTGACAATTAATTTTGAAAAAAAAAATATTAATGGGGATGGATGCTCCTCAGCCCGGATAAGAGTTTGTAAGGGGGGTAAAAATGGTGTCAAAAATGCGAAATTCCTTATATTTTAGAAGTTATGGCCAAAAAACAGTTTATTTAAAACTAAAAATAACATCAATTGTAAATTCAGGTTCGCTATTATGTGGCCCGGCTTATATAATACAGAGTGACGCTGCGTCCTATCGCATCATGTGAATTGAAATGCAGATAGGTATCAAAGACGGAGAAGCTTAAGTGACGCGGCGTCCGGCGTCATTTGGACGTCCATGTGTACCGGCTCTTAAGGTGGCCATAACGGCAAGCATTTTGGTCGCGAGCATGCACCGAGCCACGTGAAACTCAATAGAAAAAAATCTCCTCATTTCCACCGTTCTATGATATTTGATGGGTATATGGAAGTTCGGTCGTGGTTGTCCGCGTTCATGTGTGGCGACCTTAAGGAATGATTAATCACTTTCACTAGTATATATAAAACGTTCCTGAAATGTGATTTTTGTTTAAAAATTGGACAACTTCAAAGACTGATTAATAATAAATATAACAATAATATATAGGTAAATAAATAGCTTCATCCAATTTTCTGTGTTTTAGTATCCCCCATTACCTTCCAAGCATATTATGTACTATGTAAGAAAGAACATTTCCATATCTGGGATGGGATCGCGGACGCAAAAACTCTCAAAATAAGTTTTTTAAGGAAAAAGATCGGTTGACCAATACGAATCGAATAACCGAAAAAATTCCAAAACTAGTCGAACATAGTCGAACGATTATCGATTGATCGAACAAAAAAAAAATTCCAACCCTAAGACAATTTTCCTAAAACGGGTTTGACTGTAGCCCTAATGAAAAAAAATGTAAACAACGTCCAACAGCTGACGAGTTCGCAGCTGACAATCGAACTTGCGTGAAACGACTGGAAAAACAAAACAAACTTTTCCGCCTTATCTGACAGATCGTCGGGTGCAAGTCGAAATACTTAGTAGCTTCGGTTTACTTAACAAAAATAGATTTTCCATCACCACAACCAGTTGAGACTGTTCCATGAGATTCTCATGTACGCCACGTGAACGACATTCAATAAAAAGATGAGATAAAACCCACGGTCATTAAAGGACACAGACACACATTAATCGTAGTCCACTTACTTCAATTTATTTCAGCGATCTAGCACGCTTTCACCGAGCCGGACACTTGCACCGATTTTCACTATGTAACTGAACAATGAGCAGTGTACTCACACCAGCACAATTCCCGTCCCGAAATGACTAAATTTACGAACCCGATGTCACCTTTTAATCCCGTGGACCACTTTATACGACCGACTAAAGATCCAGAATTCCGACGAGCTTCATAAGACTGAGAACGTCGTATGAGATTTTCGATTTTTCCAGTTGGCGGCACTAAACTTCATTTGATGTCGGGAGTGGTCGGGAGTTTGCGCTGGTTTGGTATTGGGCAATAGGTCGAGTAAGTAGCTATCTGAAGGGGAGGAGTGAGGTGTTACCGTGTTACTCTGAATATCTGCAAAAGTTCTATTGCATTGTTAGTTGAGTAGACTAATGTTTGCGTTGTGTCGGCTGGACGAAGAAGCTTTTGCATCGAATTATGACAGATTCGGAGCTGGTTGTACGATTGTAGTGGTCATAATGCGGAATGTGGAGTATTTTTCCTGACTTTGGAGCGGGACGGAGTGGAGCGCCTTTTTATGTAAAACGGTCCACTCATTTTATTTGGTAGTTTTCTGTTCTGGATGTTTCTTAGGTGATTTAAACGGGGATAACTTCTAAATCGTGGTGTCATTTGTGACTTCTTTTTGTCAGATACCGGAATTGTGAACCTAGTGTTAAATCAAGCTGAAAGCATATTGGCACCATGTAATACGTCATTTGGAAATAAGGCATTAATAGATAATTTCGGTTGAAACCGAAAGTAGCCATACATAGATTCCTTCGGTTTCACACTCAGTGCTTAATTACGTTTAAAACGAAGGTGAGCATGAACATGGCTATTTTCGCATACCTGAGTTCGGTTTGAAATTGTGCATAGCAAAAAAAAAAAAAAAATGCTGGATGCAGATATGCTAGGACGAAACGGATTCAGATACATGTACAAAGAGTGAAACGGGCGACCTAGGGTTACATGCGGGGTTCGCAACGCACTAGGAGCGGAGCTTCCCCAGCTCGTTCCAAATCTAAATTATCCATACACACTTGTTCGTTACTGCGGGCTGTGAATTAACAGTCGCTTGTGTGGGCTTCGCTCGCTACGCACACTCTGCGCTTAAGGGATCACAACCCTCAGTATCGAAAAGTCAAGTTTGTGGATTTCACGTGGATGAAATTCTTTCGCGTGCCAAATGTGTTTCCCGGTAATATTTGACATGTTTCATATCCCCGGGACACAGATCGGGTGAAAAATGAAAAAAATGACATCTTCCACACACTTTTTTCCACGAGACATTTCGCCGATGAAAAGTGCTGTTGTCAATTTTTTCATCTCACGCGATCTGAATACCAGCCTTAATAAACAACGATTTTTGATGCAAATTTGATTTCTACGTATATTATTTAACCATAGGCCTCATTTATGCCGCAGAGCTATCTTCGAGTATTAACTAGTTCATGCTAACTCACGACGATATAAACATGTCGCATTAGCTAGTTTTGGTACTAATTTTAGCTCCACTTGCGATGCAGAAATGAACTGAAAAATTGGGACTATATGATGTTGCTGTCTTCGCTAATGGTGTTGGTGAAAATTGTATTTTATATGTTATTTAAATACCTAATGCTTTCCTGAAACTCTGTATTCGTTTCATCCTTTGATTGTAGCGGTATAAACGCGTTTTTATTGGGAGGCTATTGCCTCTTGACATTTCCCAAACCAAATTCCAAATTTGTTTTTAAAGTCTCTTCCATTATACAATGAATGGCATTTCCCAAACCAAAGTCACAAACCAACAACTGACATCTTTCATGTTTAGTACCTCTAAAAAAAGTTGTTTTAAATTAAATTTTAGGTACTCAAATCTCGTAATAAATGATTGGAAGAGTGGAAACTTTTGATTTCGTTCGGCAAGTCCAGATTTTTGACTCAATTTGCAAATTTTCAATGAATAATGAAACAAAAAGAGCGATGTTCATCGGTCCGTTCCATGCAAATACGTTTTCATTTTGATCCATTGTCTATGATTTGCTTTGAAAAATTTTGTCCCCAAAGGACCAACTCTTTGGCAGGTGGCATCCTTGAGTAAATCAGCATTTGACATGACTTTCAGTTGCCTTCGAGGACATTAAGTCTTTCGGCCCTTTGTATCCGTTAAGTCCTTTGAATACCAATATGTCTCTTACGTACAGAGGATTGGTATCATTACCTCGAACAATAAATTACCGATATTTGCTATAGACCAAGAGGCGATTGTCGTAAATGTGGGGTGTCCGAACTGTTGGGATTTGGTTTTATGAAAATAAGCACATAATAATGTTGAATTAGAAATCATTGGTCGGCCGAAGCAAAATTTGACCAATTAACCTAATTATTTAGGAAATTAAGGGGCCAAAATGCGGTGTCCGAACTGTCGGATCGAACTTTTTTTTATTCGAAAGACAAACTTGTTCTCACGTCATAAACCCCGGTCGGCCGAGCCCTACCCTGGCACAAGTGCTCGGCCGACCAATTTGGAAGTACCGAAAGTACCGGTTTTTATAATTTTCTTTTTGTACTTATATGGCCACATTTATATCGTGGAATTAAAAGGCGATTTACCTAAATCGTGTGTTTATATCAACCATACGGAGAGGTGCTAAATATGAAAGATGTCAGTTCTTGGTTTGCGGCTTTGGTTTGGTCAAATCAAATGTCAAGATCATCATCATCGTGGCGCGACAGCCCGACGTCGGACCGCCTGGATCATTGTCCTCCAATTATCTCGGTCACGTGACCGCATCCTCCAATTTTGGAAGCCCAGTAGCTGCGCGGCGTCCATACCTACTGAGCTCTCCCAACGAGATCTCGGTCGTCCTCGCAGTCTCGCTCTGTCGACTCGTTCTGCATTCATTACTCTCTTTGGCATGCGATCATCGTCCATTCGTTGTATGCCCTGCCCATTGAAGTCGTTGTAGTTTGACGATTTTCGAGACTTGCAGCTCATCGTACAGTTCATGCAACTCATGGTTGTATCGGATGCGCCATCCATCTCGATCGCAAACAGCCCCGAAAATTCGCCGTAAAACCTTACGTTCCAATGTATCTAGCATGTTTCCGGAGGCTTGAGTTAGGGTCCATGCTTCGCAGCCATAGCATAGCACTGGTCGTATAATGGTTTTGTACACGCGGAGCTTCGTGTTTCTGTGCACATGCTTCGATGTCATTATGGGGAGAACCGAGAAAAAAGTCTTATTAGCTAACTGTATCCGTCGCTTGATTTCGTCAGTTTCGTTGGCGTCCCTTGACAAGTTGCAACCCAGGTAAATGAAGTTGTTCACGAACTCGATGTTGTGGTCCCCCACATTGATGCTTGGTTGTGCAGGTGTCCTTTTCACCGATTGCATCATTATTTTAGTTTTACCCTCGTTAATACGTAATCCAACTTCCTTTGCAGCGGTATCGAGCGTATGGAGAAGTTCTTCTGCGTCAGCCAATCTTCGGGACAGGATGTTGATGTCGTCGGCGTACGCTGCTAATTGTGTCGACTTGATGAGTAGCGTCTTGCTGTTGTCCATGTTCATAGCCCGAATAACGTATTCCAGTGCTAGGTTGAAGAGCGTCGGTGCCAATCCATCGCCCTGTTTCAAACCAGTGCGTGATTCAAATAGATCAGTAAGTCTATTATGTATCCTGACTTGTGAGATGGAGTTGGTCATCGTCATCTTAGTCAGTCGCACTAATTTGGCCGGTATACCAAATTGCAGCATGATGTTGTACAGTACTCCACGATCGATACTGTCGTATGCCTGCTTGAAGTCGACAAAGATTTGGTATACGTTTACGTTGTATTCCCAGCACCTCTGGAGTATCAGTTTGACTGAGAAGACCTGATCGGTTGTGGAGCGACCAGGTCTGAAACCGCTTTGATATTCGCCAATGATTCGTTCTGCGTACGGTTTTATTCTATTTTCTAGAATTTTCGTCAAAATTTTATAGGACGTACAAACTAGTGATATGAGCCCCTGTAATTCTCACACCGCAGTTTATCTCCCTTTTTATGAATTGGACAGATGATGCTTCTGCGCCAATCGTTTGGGATCTCCTCGTCCTCCCATACTCGCAGGAGTAATTGATGTATGGCATCAACTAGACTCGTTCCACCGAATTTTAGCAGTTCAGCTGGAATCTCGTCAGCGCCCGGCGCTTTATTTCGTTTTAGTGACCGCAACGCGGGATCAACTTCCTCTACTGTCGGGGGTTGAATGGGTGGGCCTAGATCAACAATATCGTCGAGAGCTTCCTGTGTGGGGATGTTAGATGGTCGGTTTAGAAGCTGATGTCGCTGATAATGTTTCCATCCTTGTCCTTACAAAGGCTAGTCCTGGGTTGGTAGCCGTTCTTGATTGTATTTACTAGTTTGTACGCTTGTCTGGAGTTCCTATTAGCTAAGTTTTGGTTTATGTTCAGCAACTGCTCGTCAAAGTATTTACGTTTCTTACGTCTAATTATTCTATTCGATATTCGCCGTAGCTTGTCATATTTTTCTATTCTGTCTCTGGTTCCTCGTTGAATACATTGTCTGTAGGCCTCGTTTTTCGCGTCAAGTGAATTTTTGCATTCTTCGTCGAACCAGTCATTTCGCGCTCGCCTGGCTTTATATCTCACGACTTTCTCTGCGACATCCTTGATGGTATCCTTGAGTTCTTCCGAGAACCCATTGACGCCTGTGTTGCTGATGTTGTGTAGCATAGGTGATAGTCAAGGGCGATGGTATACACCACCGCTGTAGCATCACTCAGAAGATTATCAACCGCAAAGATTTTGAGAGGGCTGATTCTCGACTGGTGCACTGAGGAAATTCTACATCTGTAGGACATCTTCACCAAGTGATGATCTGAGTCGCAATTTGCTCCTCGATAGGAGCGGACATCTATCACACTAGACGCCCATCTCCTGCAAATGAGGACGTGGTCAATTTGGTTAACGGTATGTACATCTGGAGACTTCCAGGTCTGCTTGTGAATGCGTCGATGCGGGAAACACGTAGAGCTTACGACTAGATTCCTGCTGCAGGCGAAGTCGATAAGTCGCTGACCGTTGTCGTTACATTCTTCATGGAGACTGTGGCCTCCAGTGGTCCCCCGATGCCAACTTTCATTTCCGACTTTGGCGTTAAAGTCTCCCAGAAGCAATTTGACGTCGTTTGTTGGAAGTGAGTCGAAGAGAGCTTCAAGGCGGGCGTAGAACTCGTCTTTTACTGCGTCTTCTTTAACTTCAGTGGGAGCGTGCACATTGATGAGCCAGAGATTGAAGAATCGAGTCTTGATGCGAATCGCACACAGCCGGTGCTAATTTGGTGCTCCATTAAAAAATGTAGTGCTCCAGCCGAATTGCCACAATTAAGTTTCTTTTATGGGGGTGCTAGCTTGACGTTACGCTAGCACCTCCACTTCTTTACAAAACGCAAAATCGAGATAAAATATATCGCATAATTAGGTGCTAATTTGGTGCTCAATTCATAAATTTAGTGATCCAACCGAGTGGTCGTAATTGGTTATTTTATATTGGGGTGGCAGCTTAATGCTACGCTACCACCTCCACTTCTTTAAACAACGCAAAATCGAGTTGAAACATATCACATAGTTAAGTGCTATTTAAGTTGTAGTTAGGTGCTGAACTCTAAAATTTAGTACTCCAGCCGAATCGTCATAATTGATTATTTTACATGAGGGTACTAGCTTAACTAGCTTAGCTAGCAGCCAAACTTTTTGAAACCGCATGTATCAACTTCCAAATAAGCGTATAATTAAAGTACTACTCAAGTGCTAATTTGGTGCTCCATTCCCAGATTTAGTGCTGCTGCGCAGGTGCCGGAAATGATAGTTTTTATATGGAGGTGATGGCTTGACGTTACGCTAGCAAGTTATGTACCCGTCGGCACATGCTATCCAAAAACTTTTGCAGACTTCGGAAAATATTAAAAAAAATAGGACACCCGCCGTTACAGTCAGCAATTATTAAAAAAAAAAATTACGAAATGAAACTTAGATCCGCGGAAACTAGTATATTCACACGTGCAAACTTCATTTTAATGCATCAGCAGATATTGTCTACTTATAGCCGACGTGCACATGAAATCGGAGCCAATTCCATCGAGCCCGTGAGATGTCACATTAAAGTAAATTGTATTGTGTATTTGTTAAATTCGTTCCAAATAAAGTTGTTTGTCCACATAAAATCGCCGTCTTTATTTTTGATATAAACTTGTGGAGCTCACCACGTAACTAGCACCCCCACTTTTTTAAACCGCATGTATCAACTTCGAAATAAGCGTATAATGAAAGTATTAATTAAGTGCTAATTTGGTGCTCGATTCCCGGATAAAGTGCTCCTGCAGAATTGCCAGACTTGATTAGTTTTATTGAAGCCTCCACTTTTTCAGTTCGTTCTTTTTTAAATAAAAAAGCATGTTAGTATTGATTACACACTTGAGCTGAATATCGTTTGCAACTTACTTGAAGGAACCAAGCCTACTGCATTGTTATAGCCGATAGTTGTTTGGTTTAAAAGTAAAAGCGCAGCATTGTCTCATTTTGTATACACACTTTTTTTTCAAACTATACAAAGAAAGATTGGGGTTTAGAAATAAACTATGTATTTAAAAAAAAAATAGAAACTATTTTGATGTACAAATGCATAAAATACAAATTACGAATACAGTGTAATTAAGTTCTATAAAATGTCTATTTGGAGACAAAGAATGCAGTAGTTAATTTAAGCAGTAACAGTTGCATGTATGAATGATTTTTTTATTTTTTGCAAACCAATGACAGGAAAATCGGATTTTAATTTTCAATTTATGTGAAAGCAAAAGTAAAAGATTTAAAAAATTCTTTTACATACACATAGTACACATATATATTTTTTTTCAAAACCATCGAAGGGAAATAAAGGTTTTTATTAATGCTCTTGAAAACAGAAATGCAATACAAATTTAATTTTATGTACAGTTGTGTTTTGAATTTTTTCGTATTTTTTGCAAAACAAAGAAAAGTGGATATGCGAGATGTGAAAGCAAACAAGGCAAATATTAGAAATTCATTTTATGTACAGTTGAATAAAAACATACATATATATTTTTTTTATAAAACCCGGAAAGTGAGATAGGGTTTTTAAAAATGGCAAAAAATTGGTGAGAAATTTTATTTAAATTTTTTATAAGTGTAAATAAAATTTCTCACCAATTTTTTGCCATTTTTAAAAACCCTATCTCACTTTCCGGGTTTTATAAAAAAATATATATATTTTATTTTTATATGTGTGTTGTAGTCCGGATGGCGCAACGGTTAGCACGTTCGCCTTCAACGCACTGGGCCCCGGTTCGATTCCGGGGATTTACGTGTCGGACTATGAGCCCACTCAGCTGTTAAATGAGTACCCATTATGGGGTAAATAACTCATTTGAGCGTGTTGCTGATCACATACCTCTGCACAAAAGCCGTCACGATCTAGAAAATGAGATGATGCTAACTCATCTCGAGGCCGTGGTTCAAATTGGACTGTTGCGCCAGTTATTTATTTTTATTTATTTATTTTATATGTGTGTATGTATGTGTATGTATTTTAAGGGGTTATATACCTATACAGTTGTACCGCGCAAAAAGATGGAATTTTCTCGATTTTGTTTTGACACCATAAAAAACATTTATTCAAAATCTTTTATCAACATCGAATAGTACATGTTTCTAAGAACTTGTTGAAATTTTTTCATCAAAAAATATTAAATAATAAAAAAGTTTTAGGCGAATTCCAAGAACGCCTTTTTTCGACGTGACTTGCGGTGTACAAGTATATTGTATTATCTAGTTGCTGAACGAAGGATTTGAAAAAATTTGATTTAAAAAAAATGGCGACGGTTGTAACAAAAAAATGTACTTTTTCAATGTATAACATTCTCGATTTTTTGCTCTAAAAAAAGTTTCCAAAAATATTTAATATCCTTCATTCAGCGACTAGCTATTATCATAATAAATAAGTGGTATAAATTTAGTGTTGATCGGATTAATAGTTTTTTAGTAATAGTGTCCACCACAAAGGTAATTTCGAAAAAACCAGATTCTGAGATAATCGCGTTTAAATTTTCAAGTTTGCTGCACGGCTCAACGCCCGCTGTGCGCTATAAATAGCTATAGCTTCGGTTCTAATGCTCCGATCGTTATGAAATTTTGTGAGAGTATTTTCGAGGGTTTATACTTAAAGAATATGCAATAAAAAAATCGATTTTTTCATCCATCACAACTGTGTATAACCCCTTAATAAAATCAGATCGCTAGTGTTAACTTAATGTTATAGAGTAAGATCCCCGCCAGACGTTACTTATTTTCTGAGTAACAAAATGTATGGGATTGAGTTGTGTTAGTATGTACTTTGAACATATGGATACTTGTAAGCTTAGGCCGACGGCCAATTTACAGCTAGAAGGTGGCAAAGGTACGTAAAAAAATGATTAACTTTTCTTAAATTCTGAGTGCTGATTTTTACGTGCGTTTTACAGAATATTGTCAAAAGTTAATAATCAACACTGCCAGACACTTCCCGGCGGCGGTTATTGCCCCCAGACGCTTTAAAACTCGCAAAAAAAATTGTTAATTTTACTTATAGTCTGATTCTTGATTTTTATATATGATACTTAGGGAACTATTTCAAGACTTTTTGTAAGCTGCCAGACCAATCTAAGGGGCCAAAAATCGCCCAGACACATTTAAAATGTCGCTGTCAGTATGAGCGCGGTGCATTTCTAGCAAGAGATTTGTCTCCGATACCCAGTGGAATTGAAAAGTTTTCGATCCTATAGCGGTTCCATTCATCGGTTTGCCTCCGAAGCTAAATGTTTTCGATTATATACCGACATTCGTCATCGGTTTGTCTCTGATGTGGAAGAAATCGAAATATCTTCGATTATGCATCGATTCTGGTAACCAATTTGCCTGAAATTTGAATTCATTTTAAAGTATCTTTGGTGACGCATGTTGCCATATCACCAAATACGGAGTATGTTTTGTTTGTTTTTTTAAATTCACGAGAAAATTTTCACGGAAAAATAATTTTGGACCGGTTTAAAATTTTTGTATTAATTTCACGGTACTTTTCATTTAACAGCGGACTGTATACCAGGCTTATAGAAAACAAAAACAAACAAAACATTCCGTATTTGATGATATGACAACATGCGTCACCAAAGATACTTTAAAATAATCCCATACATTTTGTTACTCAGAAAATAAGTAACGTCTGGCGGCCCTGGGATCTTGGACTATTATAGAACGACAAGTTTACAAACAGTATATAGGTATAGCAACATGTGGACGTACTCTGTAGGTACAATTGAGGATTTCTTCGACATCTCGGAAGTCATCGTACAATATCCATTTTCTGTTTTTTTTTCTTAAGGATATTACAGTGTAATGGCCGATGCTGGACATGCAGATCGGTCGGAATAATAACGTCGGGTCCAGCAGATTTAAAAAGTTAGAAGCTAGATATCGCCCACATAATCTTCTCTCGAGAAAGGATTGATGCACTGTCGGCACAAGGCAGCAGTTGAACTGCCGGGAAAATCTAGCAGACACTCGATAGTTTCTTAACTTGTAGACGTCCAGGAACCGTCTTCCTTTTGTAGGAAGCTTGGTGCAGATGGATTAGACGCCAGGACTTTGCGAAAGCGAGGGCTTTATTAAAAAAAGAACAAACTGAAAAAGTGGAGGCTTCAATAAAACTAATCACAAAAAATCAAAACTAATCTCAAAAAATAAATAAAAACAAATAAAACTAATACACAATATTATGTATTAAATGCAGCTTATTTGCACCGACTGTGATATGTTCCATTTTAAGAAAAACAATTTTCCTTATAGTCGATGATGTATTTATTTTCCTATATACGTATTTCGGCAGCTACTTGCTGCCTTCTTCAGTAGAATAGATATAATTTCTTTGGGATCTTTAATTTATACTTTTTTACATAGTTGATTTTTTTTTTTTTTTTTTTTAGTGAAATTTTTTTACATAGTTGTTTTTTAGTGCAGAAGTACAGTCAAAAGTGAAAACATGGGAATTGGACGTTATAAAAACGAGCATTAAAAAATTATATACCAAACTCAACACGACTACATTACAAACATATTCATCGCATCTGGAATTAACAAAACACAACAACATCGAGAGAGAACCCATAACAATAACAATCATGAAAATAGCTAAAGCCCAGGAATGCGAGAAGTCTAGAAAAAGGCGCATCCTCGACAAGAAATTAACAGACCTCTTAACAACACAACAGCCGAATTTCAAACTACCCGCCAAACAACAAGTCGAAATAATCCCTAACTTCGTCATAAACAAGTCAACCATCAAATTCACTCTTGATGAACTAAAGGTCCTTAACAAAGGAATGAACTACGCGATTAGACCGAAAGCACCGATCGAGGCACAATAATGGACATCGAAGCAAAAATAAAGTACTTTGAGGCTGACACGAAATACCAGATACGGAGAGAAGTAGGAAATGTCATAAAATCCAACAAGACATCCTCACATGGCCCGTCGAACGAATTAAGTGCTATCAAACAATTGAACAAAAAAGATGCCTACTATTTAAAAGCAGACAAAGGCAACGCATTAGTAATCATGGAAAAATCTACATACGACGAACAAGTATTCCAAAAATTAAAATCAGGTAATTACTACGAGCTAAGAAATAACCCCCTTGAGGGTTCGATCAAACGCGTTGAAAAAACGTTACAGGAGTGTAAACCTATCATACCTAACATCGCAAAACTCCGAATGCCGAATCCATCCTTACCACGAATCAGATGCCAGCCTAAAATACATAAAATTGGGAACGAAATGAGAGAGATCATCGCAGATACCAACTCCCCCACCTACAACATCGCGAAGTGGGTAATAGAAGAAATAAATCGGAAGGGCAACATCTACAGCGACGCATCAATAAAAAACTCCTTCGCACTCATCGAAAAGTTGAAGAACATTCACTTAGACGACGACGAAATTCTAGTGTCATATGATGTCAAGGCACTGTTCCCTAGCATCCCTGTCAAAGAAGCGATCAAAAAATTGGAAGAATGGCTGGTGGAACAAGACCCGACACCCGAAGGCAGGAAAACCGCTAGACTCCTTGCAAAACTGGCAGATACATGCATGAAGGAGAATTACTTCACCTTTAGAGAATAGTTTTTCAAAACTACCAAAGGGACAGCCATGGGAAATCCACTATCCCCACTTATAAGCGAAATATTTATGGCCAGCCTCGAAAAGAAGATGGTAACTGAAGGCATCAATCCAAGACTGTGGGTCCGCTATGTAGACGATGTGTTAGCCATCGTTAAGGTCGAAGAAAAAGAGGCACTGTTAGCCAAAATCAACACCCTACACCCCAACATCCAGTTCACCATGGAGGAAGAGGTAAATGGGGAACTCCCATTTCTCGACTTAAAAATAATAAGACAACATAATACCATCGAATATGACATCTATAGAAAACCGACCAATACACAAAGAACCATCATAAGCACATCCAGCCACACATACCAACACAAAGTCTCGGCCTACAACTCTATGATCCATAGATTATTAACAGTACCCCTCACTGCAGCGCGGTTCAATAAGGAAAGAAACTTTATTATTGATACAGCAAAGATAAATGGGTACACAGCACGTATGATCTATGACCTCATAGAAAAGAAACGAAACACGAAGATGCGCAACCAATATTCAACTCTCTTTGCACAGTCAAAACGTAACAAAAACACCAAACGAATGAGCATGGTATACTCGAAGGAATTTTTCAATCCTATACGCAATATCCTAGCTAAACATGAGATTGAAGTCGTGGGCTCGAGCAAACAACACTCCATCAAGTCGCGCCTTAACACAGAGAAAGACAAGAAAAAGGATAATGAAAAAAGTGGCATTTACCGAATATCATGCCAAGACTGCGACAAAACATATATAGGACAAACAAAACGCCTAGTCACCACCCGATCGAAGGAGCACTTTAGCGAGGCGGAGGTAGCGAAACGCAAAAACAAAAACAAAAACCAAATAAGATCTTTGGTAGCAAGACACATCATCGAAGAAGGACACCAAATGGGACAAGCAAAACCAATCAAGGAGGTCAAGGCCAGCAAATTAGACCCATATGAAAGCTATTTCATTACAAAAGAAAACCCCGAAACAAGATTGAACACCGATTTGGGTAACGCACACTCATACCTCTTCACGCTAATACCCGGAAGGGGTGGTTTAGTTTAATTCATGGGTTATTAAACTGAATTGCCTCTTCTTGGTACTGGCGTGAGGAGGTGTTACATGTTGTTACGTGTTTTTATGTCGATCTTGGTTTCTCTGGAAATGTAAATTATTGACTAGCCATAAAAGTAAGAGTAAGAGTAAGAGTTTGGGAATTGCACTAAAAAACAACTATGTAAAAAAGTATAAATTAAAGATCCCAAAGAAATTATATCTATTCTACTGAAGAAGGCAGCAAGTAGCTGCCGAAATACGTATATAGGAAAATAAATAAAATACATCATCGACTATAAGGAAAATTGTTTTTCTTAAAATGGAACATAATACACAATACAATTTACTTTAATGTGACATCTCACGGGCTCGATGGATTTGGCTCCGATTTCATGTGCAAGTCGGCTTTAAGTAGACAATATCTGCTGATGCATTAAAATGAAGTTTGCACGTGTGTATATACTAGTTTCCGCGGATCTAAAGTTTCATTTCGTAATTTTTTTTTTAATAATTGCTGACTAACGGCGGGTGTCCTATTTTTTTAAATATTTTCCGAAGTCTGCAAAAGTTTTTGGATAGCATGTGCCGACGGGTACATAACTTGCTAGCGTAACGTCAAGCCATCACC
Organism: Chloromyia formosa; assembly: GCA_964017055.1. NCBI lineage: Eukaryota > Metazoa > Arthropoda > Insecta > Diptera > Stratiomyidae > Chloromyia > Chloromyia formosa. The sequence goes on along the minus strand of OZ024813.1, from coordinate 84,699,696 downwards.
TCCATATAAAAACTATCATTTCCGGCACCTGCGCAGCAGCACTCAATCTGGGAATGGAGCACCAAATTAGCACTTGAGTAGTACTTTAATTATACGCTTATTTGGAAGTTGATACATGCGGTTTCAAAAAGTTTGGCTGTTAGCTAAGCTAGTTAAGCTAGTACCCTCATGTAAAATAATCAATTACGACGATTCGGCTGGAGTACTAAATTTTAGAGTTCAGCACCTAACTACAACTTAAATAGCACTTAACTATGTGATATGTTTCAACTCGATTTTGCGTTGTTTAAAGAAGTGGAGGTGGTAGCGTAGCATTAAGCTGCCACCCCAATATAAAATAACCAATTACGACCACTCGGCTGGATCACTAAATTTATGAATTGAGCACCAAATTAGCACCTAATTATGCGATATATTTTATCTCGATTTTGCGTTTTGTAAAGAAGTGGGGGTGCTAGCGTAACGTCAAGCTAGCACCCCCATATAAGAGACTTAATTGTGGCAATTCGGCTGGAGCACTACATTTTTTAATGGAGCACCAAATTAGCACCGGCTGTGTGCGATTCGCATTAAGACTCGATTCTTCAATCTCTGGCTCATCAATGTGCACGCCCCCACTGAAGTTAAAGAAGACGCAGTAAAAGACGAGTTCTACGCCCGCCTTGAAGCTCTCTTCGACTCACTTCCAACAAACGATGTCAAATTGCTTCTGGGAGACTTTAACGCCAAACTCGGAAATGAAAGTTGGCATCGGGGGACCACTGGAGGCCACAGTCTCCATGAAGAATGTAACGACAACGGTCAGCGACTTATCGACTTCGCCTGCAGCAGGAATCTAGTCGTAAGCTCTACGTGTTTCCCGCATCGACGCATTCACAAGCAGACCTGGAAGTCTCCAGACGCACATACCGTCAACCAAATTGACCACGTCCTCATTTGCAGGAGATGGGCGTCTAGTGTCATGGATGTCCGCTCCTATCGAGGAGCAAACTGCGACTCAGATCATCACTTGGTGAAGACGACCTACAGATGTAGAATTTCCTCAGTGCACCAGTCGAGAATCAGCCCTCTCAAAATCTTTGCGGTTGATAATCTTCTGAGTGATGCTACAGCGGTGGTGTATACCATCGCCCTTGAGGAAAGACTATCACCTATGCTACACAACATCAGCAACACAGGCGTCAATGGGTTCTGGGAAGAACTCAAGGATACCATCAAGGATGTCGCAGAGAAAGTCGTGGGATATAAAGCCAGGCGAGCGCGAAATGACTGGTTCGACGAAGAATGCAAAAATTCACTTGACGCGAAAAACGAGGCCTACAGACAATGGATTCAACGAGGAACCAGAGACACAATAGAAAAATATGACAAGCTACGGCGAATATCGAATAGAATAATTAGACGTAAGAAACGTAAATACTTTGACGAGCAGTTGCTGAACATAAACGAAAACTTAGCTAATAGGAACTCCAGACAAGCGTACAAACTAGTAAATACAATTAAGAACGGCTACCAACCCAGGACTAGCCTTTGTAAGGACAAGGATGGAAACATTATCAGCGACATCAGCTTCTAAACCGACCATCTAACATCCCCACACAGGAAGCTCTCGACGATATTGTTGATCTAGGCCCACCCATTCAACCCCCGACAGTAGAGGAAGTTGATCCCGCGTTGCGGTCACTAAAACGAAATAAAGCGCCGGGCGCTGACGAGATTCCAGCTGAACTGCTAAAATTCGGTGGAACGAGTCTAGTTGATGCCATACATCAATTACTCCTGCGAGTATGGGAGGACGAGGAGATCCCAAACGATTGGCGCAGAAGCATCATCTGTCCAATTCATAAAAAGGGAGATAAACTGCGGTGTGAGAATGACAGGGGCTCATCTCACTAGTTTGTACGTCCTATAAAATTTTGACGAAAATTCTGGAAAATTGAATAAAACCGTACGCAGAACGAAACATTGGCGAATATCAAAGCGGCTTCAGACCTGGTCGCTCCACAACCGATCAGGTCTTCTCAGTCAAACTGATACTCCAGAGGTGCTGGGAATACAACGTAAACGTATACCAAATCTTTGTCGACTTCAAGCAGGCATACGACAGTATCGATCGTGGAGTACTGTACAACATCATGCTGCAATTTGGTATACCGGCCAAATTAGTGCGACTGACTAAGATGACGATGACCAACTCCATCTCACAAGTCAGGATACATAATAGACTTACTGATCTATTTGAATCACGCACTGGTTTGAAACAGGGCGATGGACTGGCACCGACGCTCTTCAACCTAGCACTGGAATACGTTATTCGGGCCATGAACATGGACAACACCAAGACCCTACTCATCAAGTCGACACAATTAGCAGCGTACGCCGACGACATCAACATCCTGTCCCGAAGATTGGCTGACGCAGAAGAACTTCTCCATACGCTCGATACCGCTGCAAAGGAAGTTGGACTACGTATTAACGAGGGTAAAACTAAAATAATGATGCAATCGGTGAAAAGGACACCTGCACAACCGAGCATCAATGTGGGGGACCACAACATCGAGTTCGTGAACAACTTCATTTACCTGGGCTGCAACTTGTCAAGGGACGCCAACGAAACTGACGAAATCAAGCGACGGATACAGTTAGCTAATAAGACTTTTTTCTCGGTTCTCCCCATAATGACATCGAAGCATGTGCACAGAAACACGAAGCTCCGCGTGTACAAAACCATTATACGACCAGTGCTATGCTATGGCTGCGAAGCATGGACCCTAACTCAAGCCTCCGGAAACATGCTAGATACATTGGAACGTAAGGTTCTACGGCGAATTTTCGGGGCTGTTTGCGATCGAGATGGATGACGCATCCGATACAACCATGAGTTGCATGAACTGTACGATGAGCTGGAAGTCTGGTAAATCGTCAAACTACAACGACTTCAATGGGCAGGGCATGTACAACGAATGGACGATGATCGCATGCCAAAGAGAGTAATGAATGCAGAACGAGTCGACAGAGCGAGACTGCGAGGACGACCGAGATCTCGTTGGGAGAGCTCAGTAGGTATGGACGCCGCGCAGCTACTGGGCTTCCAAAATTGGAGGATGCGGTCACGTGACCGAGATAATTGGAGGACAATTATCCAGGCGGCCAAGGCCCGACGTCGGGCTGTCGCGCCACGATAATGATGAAATTAGCACCTAATTAGCCACTAATTATGCGATATGTTCCATCTCGATTTTGCATTGTTTAAAGAAGTGGGGGTGCTAGCGTAACGTCAAGCTAGCACCCCCATATAAGAAACTTAATTGTGGCAATTCGGCTGGAGCACTACATTTTTTAATGGAGCACCAAATTAGCACCTAACTAGCCCCTAATTATGCGATATGTTTCATCTCGATTTTGCGTTGTTTAAAGAAGTGGGGGTGCCAGCGTAACGTCAACCTAGCACCCTCATATAAGAAACTTAATTGTGGCAATTCGGCTGGAGCACTACATTTTTTAATGGAGCACACAATTAACACCTAATTAGCCCCTAATTATGCGATATGTCACATCTCGATTTTTTGTTGTGGGGGTGCCAGCGTAACGGACGTGGGTGCTTCTCCGATTGACTTCATCCTGGTATATCTTTCCCACTACTGCAGTGTCTTCCACGTGAAGTGTTATTGTTACGCACCACACTACAGACGGAAAACAATACAAACATCCATGGCCACAATGTGGACGGGACTCGAACCCGTAACTGACCGGTAACATGAGACATCAGACATGGACTGAACTACCGGCCGCCGGGAACATACTTTATGGAAATGGGAATTGCTTCAATATTACCAGGCCATAGTAATTTCACTGATAACTATAGAGCGGATGACCTCGCTAGAAGAGGGATTACCGATGTTAAATTACGGATATGTCAAGATATTTATATAGGTATATCCCTCCAAACTTGTAAGTATGTATTAAAGATAGCCTCTATTGCCAAAGCCAATTCGCGAGGTGGTGATTACTTGCCATAAAGCGAAACTTGTATGGCCTAAGCTGGATGTTAAACGATTCGCTGAACTGCTTTTGATGAAGAAATCCCGCATCAGCCTATTTGCGGGAATCATAATGGGCTACTGTGTCCTCGGTGAACATGCCAGAAGGCTCCGACTTCCATACCACGACTTTTGGAGAAGCTGTTTCAATGAGGAGGAGTAGAGCACTTCTCATCTGTTCTGTTCTTGTCTACTTTGGGGTCCTATTTCAATAATCTTCTGGGGGACTTACTAAGTGCGGATCTGGGCAAACTCCTTCGTCTAGCTATTAGCTCTGGTTGGTGCAGTCACTATTTGATGGCTGTTTTGTTTGCGCTAAGCAAGGTAGTTAGAATTTTTTCGATGAATTTTGGCTTTTACGTAAGTGCGAATTTACGTAAGTCGGTCAAACGTATGTCGGGGAATGACTATGTGTATATGATAGAACATTTCTTATGTTGGTCTGATGTCATTTTTCTGAGCAGATAAGACATCTGTGCTCTGTGTCTTTCTTGATACAACGCGGCCTTCTCACACTGCCATCTGGATATACAGGCTAGCTAGCTGATCAAAATGGAAAATGATCACGAGCGTGATTCAAAGAGTCAGACTTCGTTGCGTGCGTTTCTGTTAAAAGTAGCCAGTAGTTGGTGACTGACTAATGGCAGCGAGTTCGGGTTTCGTGCGATTCGAGTTTAATTGTTTTCTTCGTTGGCACCATGAAATAGTTTATACAGAAATAGCTCACGCATGCACAACTTCGGGTTGAAACCGAATTTGTGAATGCAGGGTCGGGGTTGCCGACGTTGCATACAGATAACAGATTGAACGAGGCGAGCTTTTATGTTTGTGTGATACTGAGGGTTGCCAATCAAATATCTCTTGTGTGAGCTTCGCTCGCTACGCGCTTAAGGCATAGTAACCGTTAGTATCGCATAAACATGAACGCTCGTTCTGGGTGCAACAGTCTCTTGTGTGAAAGGGCGGCGACCCACACAAATGTCAACTACGTTTGTCTATGTACACTTTCTTGGGTGCGACCGGTAGCGCAGTGTGTTGAGGCGTCAGTCTCATGTTTGACTACCGGCGTTTCGGGTTCGAGTCCCGTCCGCGACGACGTTCGTGGCCATGGATGTTTAAGAGGTGCATGCTGGCAACTGCATTCGCCGAAACCAATTTATGCCAACGAAACGTCAACTGGGCCACATCGAACAGTTTACGCGCTATGCCCCACAAGGGGTTAGGGCAATTGAGTATGTATACTTTCGGCTCAATCGAAAGAAAACATTGGCTGCGTTCATAAAACGCCATCGCTGAGCCAGCACTGAGAAGCGATTAGTACTGCATGTAATTTGCCTTAGAAACGCTTGCGCAGCATAAAATAGCTTTGCGTTTCTGGCTCAGCGCAATATTTGGCAAGAAAAGAAGCAAGAAATTTCGAATTTTCTGCCAAATGCCAAACTGACCATGGCATTTGGCGAATGAGACAGACGGCAGGCCGTTTCTAAAACACGAAAATAATCACAATGTGCTGGTCAGCAATTGTGAAGCGCTGACTCAGCGATGGATTTTTATGAACGCAGCCATTATTTCGAATGGCTTAATCGTTTAGTGTTTATTCAGTGTTGTGTATTAGTTAAATTGCATCTAATGATCGGAGAGAATAATTTTCGTACGAAGAAAATGTGTTGTATGGGTTTCTACTCAATATGTGTGCAGGTGTAGTACCTGGCTTCTTTACCCAAAAATTGTCAATGACGTCATTCAAAGAGTCAGAGTTTCTATGTCGACATGATGGGTTGTTTTCCATTGTTTGGCCTGTACATCTAGATGTTATCATCCAAATGCAGTAAAACCTCTTAACGGACACCCCTCTAAGGCCAACATCCCTCTTAATCCATAATTTTAGATAGTCCCGGCAAAAAATAGCAATTCTATACATTTTAAAACACTCTATAACGGAATTCCTTCACACCGGGCGGGAAAACTATTATCCGTTCCAGTTAGACCAATTCACCACTGTCTCTAACTTAGCGTCGGGTTTAAAACTGCTCACAAATTTGGTTGATATATTAAGTATTTATATCTTACTTAAATGTGTTTTAAGTGAAAAATGTAAGAAATGATTTTTTTTGTTACACCTCCTGAACGGACACACTATAAAACGGATAATAAAACTGACTTTTTGCCCGTCCATTATAGGGAGGTTTTATTAACATTTTATGTAACTGTAAATAATTTCTTCTGCGTTATGCGTACTCGTACATATATGTACATATGTATTTTACATATCATTCACAAAAGGACTCGTACTCAGCTTTTACCAGATGCCTCTTATCACAACATGATAAATTATTGTAGCACATATTTTCACTAATAAAGTATGTCTGTAAACCTTCATCAGCAACTGCACCCAGTTTCATCTTCGTACTTCCTCCGTAATGAGTAGGAATATTTATTTTTATAAATGTATGTACGTGTACATCGAAAACATACCTTAATATGTAGTTAATTCTTGCGTACTTCCGACAGATCCATGGTCTGCACTTGGGGCTGATATCGTGTATTGCGTGGGATGAGCAGCTTGTATTGTAGCTACTATACTAGCGTAGCAACAAGGAAGACCCAAAAAAACATGAAGGTTAGATAAAATCAACTATCATAAGAATATAATATGGCATATACGTAAGTATAGTGTTGAATGTTACTATTATAGTCCGTGTCCGGGGAAGGTTACTTTATACGAAAAAAAAATTATTTCTGAATTTATGCATATTAGGCCAGTAAACTGAAATTTTATTAATCTAGGTCCCGCCAAAGAAAAACAAAACCAGGCCGAAGCGAAACTTCGGCCCGGAGTCCGAAGCGTATATACCCTAGACTTGTACAGACCTAGTGGTGATACCAAAAGTACCAATTGGTAACGACCATATGCATTAAAAGTGAGTTTCCTGTATGGCCAGTTTATAGGGGAGGTTGGCAATCATTCAGTAGGATCTTGACCATTATCAAAATCAATTAACTAACCCATTCTACAAATATTTGTCGAATTTTTCAAGTCGCTAGCTTCATTCTATCGAAAGTTATTGCTTATTTGAAGTCTCACTTGTAGAGGAGGTAGAGGTTCCTTGGGTCGGATCTTGCTCATTATTGCCACCAACAAATAAGATCATGCTTCAAACATTTAAACAAAATTTCAAGCCTCTAGCTTCACTCTATCGAAAGTTATCGCTTATTTGAAGTTTCATTTGTAGGGGAGGTAGGGGTTCCTTAGGTTTGATCTAACCCATCTTAAATACCAGCTAACCCGATCTCACTTCAAACATTTGACCAAAACTTCAAGTCGCTGGCTTGATTCTGTCAAAAGTTATCGCTTATTGAAGTTGCCTTTGTAGGGGAGGTAGGGGTTGCTTGAGTCAGATCTTACCCATTTTCAATACCAACCAAGTAGATCCTACTAACAACATTTTGTCAAATTTTCAACTCGCTAGTGTCATTTTATCGAAAGTTATCGTAATTAAAAGAATATTTAATTTTTTGAAATTTGTAGGGGAGGTAGGCGTTCCTTTGATCTGATTACGCCCAACTTACTAGAACTTAAACACCTTCTTACTCCAGGGTTACATGCCAAAAATCAGGTGTCTACGTCAATTTGTTCAAGAGTTATAGACAAAAAAACCGAAAAGTAGGGTAGTACGGGGCTCTTTGTAAGAAAATTACCGTTAGTTTTCAGCTGATCGATTTTATTTTTTTAGGGGAGTAGAAGATTATCCTCACAAGCAATTTACCAAAGCTAGAGCTTTTTGTGTTTATTTAATCGGTAGTTATAGATACATTTAATTATTTTACATATATAGGGGAGGTAGGCGTTCTCTTGGCCTGATCACACCCATTTTCAATACCAACCAAGTAGATTATACTTCCAACATTTGACCAAAATTTCAAGTCTCTAACTTTATTCTATCGAAAGTTATTGTGCGAACGGGCAGACAGACAGACAGACGGACAGACGGACAGACAGACAGACAGACAGACATGGCTAAATCGAATCAATAGGTGATCCTGATCATTTATATATATATACATTGCTATACCTCCGGAGCCTCCTTTAAGGTGTTACATATTTTCGTCGTGACAAAAACAATATACCCTATACTAAAAGTCTAGGGTATAAAAATCGAGAAAAAAAAACGGAAAAGTGACTAAGACTATACGAGTATTTACGCGACACAACAAGTACGGGTTTTCGGACCTCTGTAGCTCCGGCCCCGGGTGATTGTGGGGATTGTGGGGTATGGTCATTGTCTCTGGTCGTCTTACAAAGTGTTGCAAATTTGATTTCGATACGAGCAAAAACACTCGAGATATGATAGTTTGAAAATCGCTATTTTTCAAAT